>JAYESD010000005.1:30812206-31502813 GCA_036927565.1 Tuctoria greenei | reverse complement strand
AAGAAGAAGAAGAAGAAGAAGAAGAAGAAGAAGAAGGGGAGTAGTCACACCGACTACTCCCGATATCCTTTCAACTACGATTGTCTTAATTCTAGAAATAATCACTACCTATCTATTCCACTTGGAAAAGCGCCACACTTTGATGGAAATGACTACTCAATGTGGAGGCAGAACATGAAAATGCACCTGATTTCTCTCAATCCAAGTTTGTGGCATATTGTATGTACAGGAATAGATATCCTGGACGATGATAAAGAGCTTACACCAAGCCAAGAGCAAGCAATTCATCGAAATGCTCAAGCCGCATCAGTCATCACTTCTTCGCTCAGTCGGACGAGTTAACCAAAGTGGACGGACTCGAGATTGCAAAGGAAATATGGGACACTTTGCAAACTGCAAATGAAGGAGATCATCATGTGCGAGAGGCGAAGATCGAAATGATCGAAGGCCAATTGGGAAGATTCGCCATTGAAGAAGATGAATCGCCACAAGACATGTACAAACGGCTAAAGACGCTCATCAACAAGGTTTGAGCATACGAAAGCAAGAAGTGGAACGACCACGAGGTGGTGAAGCTCATTCTTAGAGCTTTCATGCCTCACAACGTCACCTTGTGCTCGATGATCAGAGAAAGCCCCGGGTACAAGAAAATGACCCCGGATGAGTTGCTTGGGAAGATGATCAATTTTGAGATGATGGAAAAGCAAGCGAAGCATGTCAAGGAGATTGCCGACCTCACTTCGGCAAAGAAGAAAGGGGTCGCATTGAAGTCCACTTGCAAGCCCTTGTCAAGAGAAGCTCGAGAATCTCAACTAGAAAAAGACGGTGATGATGAGAGCAGCGAATTGGATGAAGATGACATGATAATATTCATGAAGAAATTCAAAAGGATGATGAAGAAAAGACAAGGGACTAAATCAAGTGAAGGGAAGTACAAGGAAAAATCCAGACCGAAGTTGAGGCGGGCATGCTATAATTGTGGTGAGTATGACCACTTTATAGTTTATTGCCCATATGAAGAAAACAAGAAGAAGACCAAGGAAACAAAGCCTCAACCCAAGAAATTCTTCAAGAAGAAGAAGCAAGCTGAATAAGCGCATCAAGGGAAAGAGTGGGACTCAAATAATGAGTCCTCATCCGAAGAAGAAGGGGAGATGGCTAGCATAGCCATCGAGAAGACATCCAAGAAGTCCACTCTCTTACCCACTCTCGGCGCATGGAAGTGGAACGACACTTGCCTCATGGCAAAGGAAGGTAAACGAAAGGTAACAACCAAACCCTCTTCCTTGCATTCCTACTCTAGTGATAGTGAAATTGCTAGTGATAATGAAGATATGCTCACTGGCTTAGATTAGAAAACAGCTGCAAAAATGAAATTTCTACTTGATCAGCTTGTTGAGAAGGAGAAGTTGATAAACTATCAAGAAGAAATGATTATCTCCCAAAAGGGGGAATATCTTGAACTTGATAAGCTTCTTGAATTTGAAAAGGAGCGAAGCAAGTCACTAGAGCTTGAGTTAGCTTCAAGCAAGGAAGCTTGCTTGGAGTTAAGCGACTCAAATGCTACAATCAAGGACGAACTTGCTAACCTAATCAAGGTTAACAAGATCCTTGAGGTACAAGTTGAGTCACTCAAGCAAAGTGACCCTTCATCCTCTTCAAGCTCGCCTTCTCAACCCCTTAAAACTGAAATTGCTTCTACTTGTGCATGTGGTAAAGTTGACACTAGCTTGAAAGACAAGCCAATCTCTACCAAGGATAAGCATCCTGCCCAAAGTGGCATATTTGACAAGGAGAAGGTCAAGTATGCACGTAGTGCATACTTGGCCACAAGACCTCCTAATGTCAAATATGGCATTGGGTATTCCTATGGTGGAAAGTAAAATGCTAGAAGCCATAAGAATAACAAGGTGAGCACTGTCTTTGTGAAGGGAAATTCCTCTCAAGCTAGGTAGTCCAACAAAATCAACACATAGGAACACCGAACTAGTCCGGCACCAGCACAGACAAGTCCGGACCTCCGGACAAGTCCGATGACCCAGACTAGTTTTGTTTATAAACAACAACACTTGCTATTTAGAACCTTTGATGCATCTTATGTTCTACTGAGAAGTAATTTTGGTAAAGTTTATGCTCGTTATGTTAGGGCACGCCATGGGAACACCAAATCTCATGTGTGGGTGCCCAAATCCCTTGCAACTAACCTCCAAGGACCCAAGCGAGCTTGAGTACCTAAAACCAAGGCTTGATTTGTTTTTGTGGGACTATTCCTCCGGTGGATCTAAATGGGTGCTAGACAGTGGCTGCACCAACCATATGACCAGAGAAAGGAAGATGTTCGTTGAGTATGAAGAAAATGAGGATCAAAGCGAGGGCTTCTATTTTGGAGACAATAGTCAAGGAAAAGTGCTTGGTACTGGTAAGATTGCCATATCATCTCAACATACTCTTTCTCATGTGTTACATGTTGATTCCTTATATTATAACCTGCTGTCCATATCTCAATTATGTGTCAAAGGTTATAATTGCTTGTTCACTAATGAGGGTGTGACCGTCTCTAGAAGGGGTGATGGTTCCGTTGCATTCAAGGGTATGTTAAAGGGAAAGTTTTACCTTGTTGATTTCAACAAAGATAAAGCCGAACTTGACACATGCTTGATTGCAAAGACCAACATGGGTTAGCTGTGGCATAGACGACTAGCGCATGTTGGTATGAGGAATCTTCAAAAAATCCTCAAGGGCGATCACATCTGGGGTTTGAAGGATGTTTTTTTTTTGAGAAAGACAGGCCTTGTAGCGTGTGCCAAGCCGGGAAGCAAGTTGGAGCACCTCATCTCGCGAAGAACATCATGAATACAACAAGACCGCTCGAATTGCTCCACATGGACCTATTCGGTCCAATTGCTTACATAAGCATCATCGGTAACAAATATGGCTTAGTAGTTGTTGATGATTTTTCTCGCTTCACTTGGGTTTTCTTTTTACATGATAAGACAGAAACACAAGGAACACTCAATAAGTTCTTCAAGCTAGCCCAAAATGAGTTCTCTTTGAAGATCAAGAACATACGAAGCGACAATGGCACGGAGTTCTAGAACACTCAAGTTGAGGAGTGCCTAGATGAAGAAGGGATAAAGCATGAGTTTTCAGCACCTTACTCCCCTCAACAAAATGGAGTTGCTGAAAGGAAGAATCGAAGCCTCATAGAGATGGCGAGAACAATGCTCGATGAATACAAGACCTTCGATCGGTTTTGGGCGGAAGCGGTTAACACCGCTTGCCACGCCATAAACCGACTCTACCTTCATCGACGACTCAAGAAGACATCATATGAGCTACTCACTGGTAACAAGCCTAATATTTCATATTTTTGAGTTTTCAGTTCTAAATGCTATATTTTGAACAAGAAGCCTAGGACTTCAAAGTTCGCTTCGAAGTCCGATGAAGGTTTCTTGCGTGGTTATGATTCAAACTCTTACGCCTATCGTGTCTTCAACAAGACCTCTGGACTTGTTGAAGTAGCACGTGATGTAGTGTTCGATGAAACTAACGGCTCCCAAAAGGAGCAAGTTGATCCATGTGTGCTAGAAAGAGATGAAGCTCCTTGCCAAGCACTGAGAAGAATGGCATTGGGCGAAGTTCGACCACAAGAACCACCTCTACATATGCATGAGGAAGAAGAACCACAAGAGGAGGCCAATGATCAAGGGGGAGCTTCGATACAAGATCAACCACAAGAAGATGAAAAATGATCAACAAGTCAATCAGGGCAACCATCTAGGGGGAGAATAAGATGACCATGAAGATTCAAGAATGCAAGTTCCACACCCAAGAGTACACCAATGCGTCCAAAGGGGTCACCCAATCGACAACATCATCGGTGACATCCAAAAGGGAGTAACTACTAGATCTCGCATAGCTAATTTTTGTGAGCATTATTCGTTTGTATACTTTTTGGAACCGCGCAGGGTTGAGGATGCATTGAAGGATCCGGATTGGGTAGTGGCCATGCAAGAAGAACTCAACAACTTCAAACGGAATGAGGTGTGGGAACTAGTCGAAAGACCCAAGTTCAATGTCGTCTGCACCAAATGGGTCTTCTGCAACAACAAGACGAACACGGGGTGGTGACAAGGAACAAGGCATGACTTGTGTCAAAGGGTATTCACAAGTCAAAGGTTTGGATTTCGATGAAACCTTTGCTCTCGTAAATAGACTTGAGTCTATTAGAATATTACTTGCATATGCTACTCACCGAGATCTCAAGCTCTATCAAATGGATGTGAAAGGCGCCTTCCTCAACGGACCAATTGAGGAGGAGGTGTATGTGGAGCAACCCCCCGGATTTGAAGATGAAGAATTCCCCGACCACGTCTTTAAATTGTGTAAGGCTCTCTACGGCCTCAAACAATCTCCTAGAGCTTGGTATGAGTGTCTTAGAGATTTCTTAATTGAAAATGGTTCTAAGATTGGTAAAGTAGATTATACATTGTTTACAAAGAACTTTGACAATGATCTCTTTATTTGTCAAATTTATGTTGATGATATTATCTTTGGTTCAACTAACAAATCTTTTTGTGAGGAATTTAGTAAGATTATGACAGATAGGTTTGAGATGTCTATGATGGGAGAGCTAAAGTACTTCTTGGGATTCCATGTAAGGCAACAAAAGGAATGGACGTTCATAAGCCAAACTAAGTACACTCAAGACATACTCAAGAAGTTTGGAATGGACAAGGCAAAACCTATAAAGACTCCCATGGCAACGAATGGCCACTTGGATCTCAATGAAGATGGACCAAACGTTGATCAAAAGGTATATTGCTCCATGATTGGATCTCAACTCTACTTATGTGCATCTAGGCCAAATATTATGTTGAGTGTATGTTTGTGTGCAAGGTTTCAAGCCAACCCAAAAGAGTGTCATTTGACAGCCGTAAAGAGAATCTTGCGGTATTTAGTTCATACACCCAACTTAGACCTTTGGTATCCCAAAGGTTCCAAATTCAATCTCATTGGTTACTCCGATGCAGATTATGCTGGATGCAAAGTAGATAGAAAAAGTACCTCTGGTACATGCCAATTCCTAGGTAGATCTCTAGTTTCTTGGTCCTCCAAGAAACAAAACTTCATTGCCTTATCCATGGACGAAGCAGAGTATGTTGCAGCCGGGAGTTGTTGTGCAGAACTCCTTTGGTTGCGACAGACTCTAAGAGATTATGGCTACAATATGAGTCGTATTTCACTCCTTTGTGATAATGAGAGTGCCATTAAAATTGCCCATAATCCCGTTGAGCACTGCAGGACCAAACACATAGACATCCGACATCACTTTTTGAGAGATCACTCAATGAAAGGAGACATAGCCATTTCCCATGTCAACACCGAAAAGCAACTAGACGATATATTTACCAAGCCACTAGATGAAAAACGCTTTTGCAAGCTCTGAAATGAACTCAATATCCTTGATGCTCGGAATGTGGCTTGAGAACTTGCATACCTGTATGAACTCTTCAAAATATATTGTTTGAGTTGCAAAAATCATCTTTCTCAAATTTTCTCCAAAAACTATGTCAACTACTTGATTTTGATGAATTATGATCATTGCTTGATTGTTGTATGCTTACTGATCATATTCATCAAGATTATTTGATTTGCTTTGCCTCCCTATTTTCTTAATAAGTACCTTCAGAATATATGAATGGGCTAAGCATTTCTTCCCTAGTGACCATGGACTAGTCCGTGGTTGCCCGGACTAGTCTGCCCATGCAGACTAGTCCGCAGAGTGACAGTTAGTGCGGACTAGTCCGACCGACCACGGACTAGTCCGATATAGGCTCTGGAAAAGTACGGACTAGTCCGATTATTTTTGGACAAGTCCGATTTTTTGTCTCCATAACCCTAGCCGCCGCCAAACCCTAATCTTCCTCACCCTCACACTTGCCTCAAGCTTTCTCTCTCCTCGCTCGAGCTCCCAAAGGTGATTTGGCGATTACTCCATCAAAACTCCTCAAGTTTTGGTGGAAATCGATCTCCTTCGCGTAAGGATTGAAGACCACAGACTTGTCTGCTCCTTCAACCCCTACATCTCCAAGAATCAAGGACTTTCGGTAAAATCTCATCCCAAACCCTATAATTCGTGTTTTCTTTTGTTGTTGATCACATAGCCTAGTACCCTTCACCTAATACATGCTTCCTTGATGTATTACTTTGATGCTAAGCTATTTGTGCATTAGGAATGACCATTTGTCTCATATTTAGGGTTTTAGAGGTTGAATACCAGACTAGTCCGGTCCATGCACGAACAAGTCCAGTCACCCGGAATAGTCCGATTTTTCTGAACTCAACCCTAAATTCTTATTCCCCAATGCAATTTCTTGTCATCTGTTCTCATCAATACCTTGTGTAATCCATTCTCAGGACAATGTTGAGCTCCAACGACGAAATTTCTGACTTTGAGGCTGAGACAGACCAAGAAGCCTTGCTTCAGTCCCCGACGGGCCAAGGCAAGAAGCGCCAAGAGCGCCCATCCAAGCTGGCACCCTCCCCTCCGCAGATTAGACACAAGGTTCTCGCGATGAAACATGCGTCGAAAGTTAAGGGTGCGGTTGCAGCAGGCCCTAGCTTGGCAACCTCTCGCCAAGCTAAGGGCAAAGGAAAGGGGGTTGCCACGGGCCCGATTGGCCCCCTGAAGATGTCAGCTCCAAGGCAAGGGGCTCGGGATCCAGCTGAGGAGAAGTTCAATGGCAAGGGCAGCGACACGACTGCAAAATTAAGAAATGTGTATTGTTACAGCCGATCAAAGCAGGCTACTCATGGGAGGTTCTGGAGTAATTTCCATGCAGACTTTTACGAATTTGTCTATCTCCCGATGAAGACCCCAGTTGTGCGCAACCAATGGATAGATTGGGCGCACTTTGAGAGGAAGGGTTGCTCACCTTTTGTTGAGGTGGTCGAGGCAGTTGAGAGGCATGTATTGAAGGATCTCTTTTCTTTCCGGAACAATTGGAATGACGAGGTCATTGCTCAGTTCTATGCGACATGCCACTTTTCCAGTGATGAGGAAGAGCGGGTGACTTGGATGACTCATGGATCCAAGTACACCATTACCTATGACGAATTTGCAATATTTCTACATCTTGATAGCTCTAGCAATGATAACCTGATCATTCACAACATTGGTGTCCTTGAGAAGGACAAGATGAAGTTTCTATATGAACCCCACTCAACTTTCAACCCACCTTCCACCAAGAACATGAATCCTTTCTTCATGGTGCTAAACAGGGTCCTCAGGAAGACCATTGCCCCGAAGGATGGGGTCGCTGGAAGTGTTCAGGGATATCTCAGGACCTTGATGAAGTTCATAAGCAAAGACAGAAAGTTTGATGTCTTTGACTACATTTGGAATGACATGGTCAACATCTCTTGCACGCCGAACAGATCTTGTGGCTATGCCCCCTACCTGATGTTTATGATTGAGAAGGTCACAGGCATTGAGTTTGTCAAGGATGTGGAGCACACCCCCTTGAGGCCCTAGAAGCCTCAGCAAGCAAGTGTTCAAGCTGCTCCCTCTCCTGCTTCCAGTGCAGAGGCTCCAGTGAGAGCTAGTGGAGATGCAAGGGCTGCTCTCGCCACTAGGGCCCCTCCTCAAAAGGGGTCACCAAGTGGCATCTTGAAGTACTTGTCAGCTATTTTTTCCTCTTGCAAGAAGGCGGAAGTGAACACTCATAAGCTAAACAAGAGGAGGAAGGCTGATATGCAGTACGTCAAAGAGAATGCGAAGCACATTTGCCAGAAGCTAGAGATTGAACCCATTGGATCTCCAGTCATTTCTGATGACTCAGACTCATATTTCACCGAGCTCGGGCCCTTGACTACCTCCGAGCTTGCTTATTCTAGCATTGGGTGCTCGAGTGGATCTGCTCCTCCTCCTCCTCCTCCTCCTCCTCCTCAGCCCAAGAATGAAGATGAAGACGATGAGAGGACCGATAGCAAGGCTTGAAGACCTTAGGTCCCTCCTGTCCATCTTTTTGGTGTCTTGATGCCAAAGGGGGAGAGATTGAGGGGGAGTCTTAGGCTTTAGCTGTAGGCTGCTAGGAGAGCTATCTTTTGTATCTTTTGTCTCTTTGTGGGTTGTAAGACTTATATCATGTTCTTTTGTTACTTTTGATCTTGTGATGCAATGTTATGAACTGCTTATGAAGGTATTTATGAAATCTGTAATTTTGCTCTAAAAATAGCATATATGCTTGTTGTTGATATATTGGTGTCAATTATGTCATTCTCATCATGATTATCGTTTATACATACTTAATTTTGTATCCCACCATAAAGAGTGCACATATGACTTATGTTTTCATTGCATAATGTGTTTCAAACTCATATGCGCATACTTTATGAAAATCTCAACTTTTTATCATATTTTGTGAAATCTCAATTGGTTGTCATCAATCACCAAAAAGGGGGAGATTGAATGTGCCTCTAGGAATCCCTTGTGGGTTTTGGTTGATTTACGACAAGCAAGTGGGATCCTAACCACATTGTTGAGATGAGTAGAGGTTCTAATGAAAGAACGAACAAAGCGCCAAAAAAAGGAGAATGAGAAGCAATGCGGAAAAGAGCTCAAGAACCAAGTGTAGTAGATCATTGTCTATGGAGTGTGTTAAAGAAACACACCCCAAGAGCTCAAGCACAAATAATCTCACACATTGCACAAAGTTATACAGGACCGGACTAGTCCAACTGACCCCGGACTAGTCCGATATCTTTCTGTCCAGATCAGACAAGTCCTCACAATGCGGACATGTCCACACAGTCCGGTTTTCACTGACCGGACTAGTCCGATATCACCACGGACTAGTCCGATATCTCTCTGACTAGAATCAGACTAGTCGTCCCCAGTGCAAACTAGTCCCCCAAACACTTCACAAATTGCACGAAATCGGACAAGTCCGATAACACCACGGACTAGTCCGATATCTTTCTGATATCAATCGGACAAGTCCGATGTTAGCACAAACTAGTCTGAAATCCCTCTGACCTAAATCGGACAAGTCCTCCAAGTGCGGACTTGTTCCCCAAATTCACTAATGGTTTCATATATTCGGACAAGTCCGATATTCATCGGACTAGTCCGAAGATTTCCATAACCAAATCGGGCTAGTCCGCTTGCACTTCGGACAAGTCCGATATTTCGGGACACCTAGGGTTTCCTACACGCAGCACACCGCACTAGTCCGGTGTCCACCACGGACTAGTCCGATATTTCTAAACCCTAACCGTAACTTTTGGGAACCCCATATAAATATGTGTGCATGGCCCAACTTCCACATCTCTCGATACCCTGCGCCGTCACACCCTCCAAGAGCCCAGAAAACTCATCTCTCCACGCAATACAACACAAGAAAGCTTAATCCTTTGAGGATACACTTTGAATCCAAGGAGAGACACGGTTCTTCACTCATTGAGCTCTTGGTTTGATTCCCTAACACACTCATGTGGTTTTCATTGTAATCGTAAGAGTGTGTCCTTGGTGGTGTTCATCTTGTAATCTTGGGGAGCCCTAAACTTGTGAGAAGGCCCCTTGAATTCAGTTATTTGCCATTTGTGATTAGAGAAAAGGATTGGCCTCCGTGGCGATCTGACGAGGGTAGGTTTGGAGAAGACCCGGTCCTTTTGTGGACTCCTCAATGTGGATGTGGGTTGCCTCTGTGGGAACCGAACCACGGGATAAAGAGCTTGTGTTTTTACTTTGTGCATATTGTTCTTACTCTTCATATCTATCTAGGGTTTCAATCAATCTTGTTTACATTACATTGAAACATTGAATTTAAGATTAACTTGTGCTACATCCTAGTTCATAATAGTGTGACACTCCAATTACAAATACATTTCCGCTTCATACAGTCTAGGATCAAGATAATCGATCAAACTTGATCAATCTGGTCCCCACGCACCAGACTAGTCCGCACTCTACCGGACTAGTCCGATATCTCATGATTTGATCAGTTTTTAAGTGTTGCAAGTTCTGACTAAAATTCAAAAAGGTCTATTCACCCCCACCCCCTCTAGGCCGCATTCAACTAAGCATAAAACTTACGGAGATGCACGATGTTCCAAGGATTGGGAAGCGGACTCCCATTCTCTGTCGCCAAGAAAACGCATCTGGGACGGGATACTTTGATCACTCGGAAGGGACCTTCCCAACTGGGAGATAGTTTGTTCATCCCTTCATGAGTTAGTATTCTCTGCTGCACCAAATTGCCTTCTTCAAGTTGTCAGTTGCGCACATGCCTTTGGTGATAGCGCCGGAGCACTTGGCAATATCGTACATTACGAACAGCTCTTAGCAACATCCCTCGTCGACGAGGTCAATGTCTTCACGCCAAAGCTTGTCCTGCGTGGCTTCGTAGAAGGTCCGGACCCGGAGTGACCCCATGGTGATCTCTGAAGGAAGGACTGCTTCAGCTTTGTACACTACGAAGAAGGGTGTCTCTCCAGTTGACCAGTTAGGTGTTGTCCTGCTCACCCACAGTGCGGATGGAAGCTCCTCAATCTAGTTGGCTCCTTGTTTCTTCAGGCGCTCGTAAGTGCGCGTCTTGAGTCCATTCAATATTTCTGCATTTGCTCTCTCGGCTTGTCCATTACTTGTCAGGTGAGCTACTTATGTGTAGCTGACTTGTATGCTGAGGTCTTCACAATATTCTTGGAATGCTACACTTGTGAATTGGGTTCCTTTGGCAGTTATGACTCTGTTCGGAGCTCCAAATCTGCAGACTATGGACTTCAAGAACTTCATAGATGATTGCTTGTTGATTGCCACAACTGGAGTAGCTTCTGGCCACTTGGTGAACTTGTCAATGGCGACGTACAGGAACTTGTAACCTCTGACGGATTTTGGGAAAGGTCCCAAAATGTCCATCTCCCACACAGCGAATGGCCATGTAGGAGGTATCATTTGCAGCGACTGAGCTGTTGTGTGAATTTGTTTCACGTGGAATTTCCACGCTTCACACTTTTTTACCAACTCGACTGCAACCTGGAGAGCTGTAGGCTAGTAAAAGCCATGTCAGAAGGCTTTACCAACCAACATGCGGGAAGACGCGTGGTTCCCACGCTCGCCTCCATGGATTTCCTCAAAGAGCTCGCGGTCTTCTTCTCGGGCAATGCACCACATTTGGATCCCATTGGCACCGCGCCGGTAGAGATCCCGTTCTACCAGTGTGTATCTTGTAGCCAATCTAACGATCCAGTCAGCGGATGCACCGTCTTTAGGAAGGATGTTGTATTTCAAGTAGCTCCGAATCTCTGAGATCTATGCATTAAATATAACTTGAGCCTCCGGATCTTGCGCGCTGGGTTGCTCGGAGCTTCCTGCAGCGCCTACGACCCTTGGTGGACGCCATGGTAACAGGGCCATCGTGACTGCCGGCTTTGAGGTGCTGGTCTCGCCCCCTTCACTCAGTTTGGCAGGCAGAGCGGTAGGTCTTGACAACCTCTTGACAAAAACTCTGTCAGGAGCTTGAGCTCCGTTTGAAGCCTTCGTCGAGAGTTCATCAGCTTCACCATTGTTGAGATGCTGGACATGGCAGAGGTCTAGGATGTGGAAGTCTTTCTGGAGCTTCTAGACTTCAAGGAGGTAAGCAGCGAGTTGTGGGTTGTTGAAGCTACATTCGCCTTTGACTTGCTTGATAATGAGTTGTGAATCACCCTTCACTAGCATCTGCTTGATGCCATATGATAGCACCATCTTGAGGATATAGATAAGAGCTTCATACTTCACCATGTTGTTGCTTGCCTTGAAGTTAAGGTGTACCATGTACTTGACCTTCTCCCCGATCGGAGCGAGGAGAAGGATTCCAGCTGCGGACCCCTGCTTTTGAATGGAGCCATCGAAGTAGAGAGTCCAATGAGGCTTAGTGAAGATCGGGACCTTGGGTTTCGACTTCTACTCACTAGGACCCCCTCGATTTGATGAAGAAGGGGTCCACTCCGCCACGAAGTCAGCCAATGTCTGACTCTTGATAACATGTCAAGGCAGGAATTCAATATTGAACTCTGCCAGCTCCGCTACCCACTTTGCAATGTTTCCAGTAGAATTAGGGTTATGCAGTATAGCATGCAGTGGATAAGAGGTTACCACTGATATCTTGTGGGCTTGGAAGTAGTGACATAGCTTCCTAGAGGCAATTAGAACTGCATAAAGCAGCTTATGCACCTGAATATATCGAGTCTTGGCATCGTGGAGTACTTCACTGATGAAGTACACTCTCGTAGCTTCTTCTTCATCAATCCAGAGCGTCCTGGAAGGGTCCAAACCTTCTTGTTGAGCTTCTCGGACCCTCCTAGAGGGGTTCGGAACTTCTTCTTCAGCAGTGTGAACTCCCTCAAATCAGAGAGGTTGATCTTCGGGCAGCTTTCCTTGAAGATACGTGCCTGGGGGATGGGACCCAGACTTGCCTTCAGGTAGCTCTAGACCCTCCCGGAGAGGTCTGGGCTCCTAAAATGTAAGTAGTTCTGGTCTTTCTGTGTCTAGAACCAGGCTGACAACCTTCATAGTTGCCGAAATGTAAAGAAAAAGAGGCTCACCAGGGTTTGGAGCTACCAATATTGGTAGTGTGGTGAGGAGCTGCTTGAGCTCTTGAAAAGCCTTCTCTGCTTCTTCGAGCCAATGGAATGGTCTGGACTTCCTCAATAGTTTGAAGAAGGGAAGCGCTCATTCTGCCAATCTTGAGATGAATCGGCTGAGTGCAACTAGACATCCAGTTAGCTTCTGGACATCCTTAATGTGGGTTGGAGGCCGCATGTCTTAAATAGCCTTGATCTTCGCCGGATTCACCTCAATTTCTCGGTGAGTCACCAAGAATCCGAGGAGCTTCCTGGATCTAACCACGAAGACACATTTGTCCAGGTTTAGCTTGGTGCGCATAATGCGCAGCTTGTCGAAGATGGCTTGCAAGTTGTCAAGGAGTGATTCCTTGTTCTTGACCGCCACGATGATGTCAACGACATAGACCTCCACCAAGTCCCTAATGAGCTCTCCAAATGTTTTGTGCATGGCGCGCACAAAGGTTGAAGTAGAATTTTTGAGACCGAAAGGCATGGAAGTATTGCAATACAACCCATTTACTGTTATGAAGGAAGTATGCTCTTCATCTTCCCTAGACATTTGGATCTGATGATATCCAGAATATGCATCTAGGAAACACAATAGCTCACTCCCGGAGGTGGAGTCCACTATCTGGTCTATCCTAGGTAGTGGAAATGGATCTTTTGGACATGCCTTATTCAAGGTGGTTTACTCGATACACATCCGAAGTTTCCCGCCATCCTTGGGTACAACGATTGGGTTTGCCAACCATCGTGGATGATGAACCTCCCGGATGAATCCAGCTTCGAGCAACTTCTTGATTTCTTGTTTGATGAAGTTATGTCAATCGACTGATTGCTTTTGGGGCTTCTGGTGTATTGGTCGTGCATCGGGATATATCTTCAGGCTGTGCTCAATCACCTCCCTAGGGATCCCAGTCATTTGTGATGGTTGCCAGGCAAACACGTCAACATTCGCCCAGAGGAAAGTGATGAGCGTGAGTTCCTATTTGTTATCCAGACCTCCCGATATACGTGGTCTGGGCAGCACCAGAACCAATTTGGACAACTTTGATGGGAATGTCGGTGTCGCCGCTTGGCTGCACGCGTGTTGAGCCTCGATGACGAGTGCTCGGAGGTTGAGCAGCTAGCTCCTTGCCGGATGCTTCCTCCTGCGTTGTTGTAAGTGCGTGGAGTTCTTCGAGCGTAGTGACTCATGCAGTATGATCTCCACGAATCTGGAGAACGCCTGAAGGTGTTGGCACCTTCAACACTAGGTAGCCATAGTGGGCTGCAGCCATGAACCTATACAGGCAGACCTGCCTAGGATGGCGTTGATGGGTAAACTGATATGTGCCACGTCGAAGACCAGCTGCTCGGTCATGTAGTTCTCCTGAGTCCCAAATGTCATCGAGAGTGTAATTGAGCCGAGAGGACTAATGGCCCCCGGACCTACCCCAGAGAAAAGACATGGTGGGTGAAGGTTTGAGAGTTTCAGCTGGATCTTGAAGAACGCTTCATAGCTGAGGAGGTTGAGTGCTGACCCGCCATCCACCAAGACATGATAGAGCTGGACGTTATTAATAGTAGGAGACACCATCAATGGCAGTTGTCTAGCTCCGATCATATTTCTTGGGCAGTCTAAAACATTGAAAGTGATGGGAGTGTCCATCCACTTCCAAAGGGGTTCTGCCTTGGTGGTAGGAGCTGTGGCAGCCATGTCCGGACACATAGTCTTGAGGACGCGGCGGGAGGTGATATCCCAAGACCCTCCATAGATGATATTGAGGTTATTCTGATGCTCGTTGTCAGAGATGTCAGAATTGTCGTCGACGGTGTTGTACACAGCCTTTATGACCTTTTTGGGGTCCTGGAAGCCTAGCTCCAGATCAGTTGGAGCTTCGTCAACTTTCTGCTTTCCTTCCCGCTGAAAGTGCATCTAGGAATCCCTTGTGGGTTTTGGATGATTTGTGACAAGAAAATGAGATCCTAACCACTTTGTTGAGATGAGCACGGGTTTTAATGAGAAAATGAGCAAAGTGCCAAAAAGAAAGGAGAATGAGGAGTAATGCGGAAAAGAGCTCAAGAAACAAGTGTAGTAGATCATTGTGTATGAAGTGTGTTAAGGAAACACAACCCAAGAGATCAAGCACAAATAATCTCACACATTGCACAAGTTTATACACGACCGGACTAGTCCGACTAAGCCCGTACTAGTCTGATATCTTTCTGCACAAGATCGGACAAGTCCTCACAATGCGGACTTGTCCTCACAGTCCAGTCTTTCACTGACCAGACTAGTCCGATATTCCCACGGAATAGTCTGATATCTCTCTAACTAGAATCAGACTAGTCCTCCCCTTTGCGGACTAGTCCTCAAAACACTTCACAAGTTGCACAAAACCGGACAAGTCCAATCACACAACGGACTAGTTAGATATCTTTCTGATGTCAATCAGACAAGTCTGATATTAGCACTGACTAGTCCGAAAAACCCTCTGACCTAAATCGAACAAGTCCTCCAAGTGCGGACTTGTCACCCATATTCACTTAGGGTTTCACTTATCCGGACAAATCTGATATCAAACGGTCTAGTCCGAAGATTTCCAGAACCAAATTCGGACAAGTCCGCTTTCAGCCGGACTAGTCCGATATTTCAGGACACCTAGGGTTTGCTACACTCAGCACACCGAACTAGTCCAGTGTCCACCACGGACTAGTCCGATCTTTCTAAACCCTAACGGTTACTTTTGGGAACCCCATATAGATAGGTGTACACGGCCTATCTTCCAACATCACTTGACCCCCTGCGCCATCACACCTCCCAAGAGCCTAGAAAACACCTCTCTCTCCAAGAAATCAAACGCAACAAAAATCAATCCCTTGAGGATACACTTTGGATCATTGAAGAGACACGGTTCATCACTCATTGAGCTCTTGGTTTAATTCCCTAACACACTCCTGTGGTTTTCATTGTGATCTTTCGAGTGTGTTCTTGGTGGTGTTCATATTGTAATCTTGGGGACCTCAACGTGTGAGAAGGCCCCTTGAATTTGGTTATTTGCCCTTTGTGATAAGTGAAGAGGATTTGCCTCCGTGGCGATCCAACGAGGGTAGGGTTGGAGAAGACCCAGTCCTTCTGTGGAGTCCTCAACGTGGATGTAGGTTGCCTCTGTGGGAACCGAACCACGGGATAAAGTGCTTTTGTTCTTTCTTTGCGCACATTGTTCTTACACTTCATACATATCTAGGGTTTCAACCAATCTTATTCACTTTACGTTGAAACATTAAATATAAGATTAACTTGTGGTACATCCTAGTTCATAATTGTGTAACACTTCAATTACAAGTATATTTTCGCTGCATACATCTTAGGATCAAGATAATCAATCAGATTTGATAAACCTAGTCGGTACACACCGGACTAGTCTGCACTCGATCGAACTAGTCCGATATCTTGAGGTTTGATCTGGTTGATTAAGTGTTGTAGGTTCCGACAGAAAATCAAAAAGGCCTATTCACCCCCCCCCCTCTAGGCCACATTCACCCGCTAGCGGAAAGGAGCTTCTTCTCGACGCTTGTTGAAGCGCTCGACAAGGTTTTGGGCCTTGCAGCAATCTTCAAGATTGTGAGTGTCCGTTTTGTGGATCGAACACCACATCTTTTGACTGCTGCCATCTTCAGATGATGGTCGAGGATGTTACTCGTGGCGTGGCCCACGGCCACCCGGAGCTGCAGCAGCAGTAGGCGTACCAGCCGATGACTTCTTCTTGCCGTTGGACTTTTTCTTCTTTTTTACACTACCGGAGGTAGTGGATTCAGCCCTGGAGGACTTTTTGTTAGCCTCCTAAGCTTGTTTGGAGTGCATTTCATGGCCCTCCGCAACCCTGGCACATTTGTCATCCAAGCTGAAGAGTTCCGTGACGCTGGTGACTTCTTTCGTCGCTAGCTTTTCCAACATCTTCTTGCGTCGGACACCCTGTCAAAATGCCACAACGACAAATGTGTTGGATATGGAAGGAATCGTGTTCCGTACCTGGGAAAACCGTTGGATGAACGATCGCAATGACTCTACCGACTTCTGTTGTACGACGAACAGATCTAGCTCTGTGTCAGGTCGGGTGTAGGAGCTCCCGAAGTTGACAGTCAACTGGTGGCATAGCTCTGCCCAACTATTGATGGAGTCAGGTGGAAGACTCATGAACCAGGACCTGGTTGTCCCAGTTAGAGCCACAGGAAAGTAGTTGTCCATCACAGCCTCATTGCCTCCCGCCGAGAGAATGGTGGTGGAGTAGATTTGGTGGAACTCGATGAGATTGACAACCCCGTCGTATTTCTCCACCAGATGAGGCTGGACCTTTTGTGGCCATTAAGCCATGCAAAGGTGCATGGCAAGGGCCAAACAGCCGCTCCCTACTCCCAAAGGAGAAGGGTTTTCCTGAGCTTCTCGCCTTTCGCGAGCACGCTCGATGTGGACGCGGCCACCCTTCTGCTGGTGACGATGGTCAAGCTTCGACCTCAGATAATGGGTCAAGAGTCTCGATGCAGTGTGAGTATGACATGCCCCATAGGGCAGCGATGTTACTTGTTGGGACACAACATGTCTCCTCTGCTGTGAAACTTGAGGACCAAGTCTACCATACAAGGTCCTCTGCTGAGAGGTTGCCTGCCTAGCAGGGGCTAGCCTTGGTTACTGATGGCATCGGTTGCGGCTGCAACTAGATGTTCGACATCAGTACATCATTGTTCCATGGCTATTGGAGGAGCTCCAGTCGGTGGAGGACGCTAGAGCAGAGTACGCGCAGTGATTAGTGCATTCTTTGGGTTGTTTGTCGATGCAGTCACCGACACAAGGGAACCATCCTGTTGTCCGATGTTGGTAGCGAGAGCAGGTGGTGGTGGTGGTGCGGCAACACCCGCCGAGACAATAGCGCCAGCTGGCTATTGGGCATTGAAGGGATTTCCTCCGTCGGGCTGTCCAGCATTGCCGTTGGACGATGCTGCAGCAGAGTTCACCATCTCTAAATCTCAGGCACCCCTACCTGGCGCGCCAAATGTCAAAGTGTACGATTGACACTTCCTCCGGTACTACTAGATCATAGTCCGTGGAGGTCTGTAATTGGTTGGGGCGCACGTGAGATTATGAACAAGACAGTGACATGAGGATTTTTACGTGGTTCGAGATGCCTGAGCGTAATACCCTACTCCATGGGTGGTTGTTGTATGTATGATTTGTGTGGCGCTTGGTTGGACTTGTCCTTTGTACCGTGCGGCATAGCCCTTTTATAGTCCAAGGACTGGCCGTTACATAGCCAGCATAGCCTGACATGTGGCCCCAGTAGTGTTTAATTACCTAATACATGATCTATATGTATTAAGCAAGATTAATGGTGTTCTAAGGCGCCTTAATGGCGACATTACCAGTACTAAAGGTCCTCTGATCATGTGTCATTAACATGGCATTAATGACACATAATCAAGTCTTGTAATGGTTGCTTTAACTGCCCCTTGAATCACTGCAAGGATTTCGATTTATCGCAACGAAAAAATTCGTCGCAATAGGTCGCTGTTGCAACGAAAAAGAGCGTGGTGATAGTTTTTACGAATCGTCGTAATAATTCCCACGGCGATAGGTTATTTGCGACGCCTTGGCATCTATGGCGAATAGTATGGTATTGCAACAATTTTACATTAGTGGCAAATAGGATGCTCTTGCAACACTTTCATGTATTGCGATGATTTAACGTATCGCAACGAATTGTACGGTATTGCAACGGGTTCACGATCGTGGCAAATAGTACGGTATTGCAACGATTTCATATTTGTGGCAAATAGTATGTTGTTACAACGATTTAGTGTATTGCGACGATTTAACGTATTGCAACAAACAGCATGGTATTGCAACAATTTCACATTCGTGGTAATTGTATGTGGTTGCAACGATTTCATAGGAGTGGCAATAGTACGGTATTGTAACGATTTCACATTCATGGCAAATAGTATGTTTTTGCAACGGTTTAGTGTATTGCGATGATTTAACGTATTGCAATGAATAGCATTGTATTTCAACGATTTCGCAGGCGTGGCAATAGTACGGTATTGTAACGATTTCACATTCGTGGCAAATAGTATGTTATTGCGACGGTTCACCATATTGCGACGATTTAACGTATTGCAACGAATGGCATTGTATTGCAACGATTTTGCATTCGTGGTAATGGTACGTGATTGCAACGATTTTCACATTCGTGGCAAACACTACAGTATTGCAACGATTTTCACAGCCGTGGCAAATAGTAACATATTGCGACGAGTTATGGTGCAGGGACGACTTACCATATTGCAACGAATATCAAGGTATTGCAACGATTTCACATTCGTGGCAAATAGTATGGTACTGCAACAATGTCACAACCATGGAAAATAGTATGATACTACGACGGTTAACGTCCGTGGCAAAGAGTAGGTTAGTGCAACGAGTCAACAAACGTGGTGAATAGTACCATATTGCAACGATTTCAGATCCGTGGGAACTAGTTTGGTACTGCAACGATTTTATATCCGTGGCGAATAGTTGGGTATTGCAACAAGTCCACAAACGTGGCGAATAGTACCGTATTGCAACGATTTCAGATCCGTTGGAACTAGTATATGGTACCGCAACTATTTCGCATCCATGGCGAATAGTTCGGTATTGCAACGATTTCTTATCTGTGGCAATAGTGTTTTAATGCAACGTTTTTTGAGTCGTTGCCAAATGTTTATATTGCAATGTTTCGTCATTCTATTGCCACGTTTTATCATCCGTATTGGCAATAGCTTCCTATTGCAACAGTTTATCATTCGTGACAAGAAATTCGTAATGCCACGTTTTATAATTGGCGGCAGTAGAACCCGAATGCACCAGGTTTGAAAATTAGTGGCAACAGAATCACGAGTTTAACAAGAAACATCCATCAATTGATATTACAACACGCATAACAACACTCAAGGATTACTTAAGCGACGTGTTTGCATGCTAAGAGTTTTCCTAAGCTGACCGGGACTAATTATTGGAGCAGGTGGCTTTTGGCAGTTCCTTATTTGTTGGACATTCTGTGGAGTGGTCGCCATCATCATTTTGTGCATTTCAGCCACTGAGGCGCGCATGTCCTGCATTTCCTTAGCTGTCTGTCACAATCAGCTGCTATCTGACCTTGTAAGTTTTGGACTTGAATGATTAACTCTTCATTCTTCTGGTTTATGCAGTCCATCTGGGTGTTTAAGCTATCATTTCTTCCTTCCAAGTCCTGCACTATTTCATTGAGGCCTGCATTTCTAACTTCTAAGTTTCAAACTTGGTCGTTGAGGTGTTCAGACATCTGGATACGCATACGTTCACGTTCGGGACCAGTTGGGTTAGCAATATAACCACGACCCCGAACCTGTGATCCTGCACAACCGATTGAGGATCTATAACAACGCTGGAAGATGTGGTTTCTCTCCTCATTTGGAATTGGGCCTCCCTGCTTAGCTTCAATGTCGTCCACTTGGGCACGTGCCTGGATCTATATACGAAAAGAAAAGTCACAGGTAATTTGCAAATATTTATTTAATTGGGGATTGTTTGAAGTGTTACTCACATGTACAGCTTCTGCCAACTTGTTTGTCCAGTTACCGTTCAACAAATGGCTTGCCTCCCACAGTTGTATGTCATCGGGTTCTTCTCCGGTCTTTGGGTCTCGCTACATAAAATACAAGTAAACTTCAATATGTCGGTATACATATTGTTTGCAGCACAAAGTAAAAGCGTGATTTATTTTTCATACCTTCTCGTAACTAAGTTGGGCATAGGATTTGGAACCAAGCAAGTGACACGTCTTTTGTCTGCTTCGATTTTGAGAATCGGTCTTGCTTATTGACTGCAATAATTTTAAGAATTAATTCCACGAATGAAAGTAAATGAAATATTTTTTGTATGATGTGAAGCTATTAAAAAGTTAGCTGACCTTGAATCACTCAGACCCAAAATATTCTATTAGGTGCAACCACTCGGGCGTCGTTACGTCAACAGGCTTGTTTCGTATACGTTCTTCATCGGCAGAATACCTCTTATAGGTGGCATGCAAAGTCGAGCTCCACCCCTTGTAGCGGTCACCAGCAATTTTCAAAATTTTTCTTGCACTCTCCGGTGTGTCCTCCATGTCTCAGGAATCTTGTACATTGTATAACAAGTTGCTGAAAACGTACAGGATGGAGATTGCAAGAAAAAAATACTTGTGTGGGGGTGTGACAACACTAACCAGAATGTCTCGTACTATATCTCTCTTGTTACTATGGCCAACCTCTGCCCACTTCCTTGCACCACTGAGGGATGCATGTCTTTTTGTAAACATAACCACATCATTGACAAAGTGCCGCTGATTAATACCAACCGCAGCACCCAACCTAGTGGAGAACTGAATTGGTAGCTTCACATGCTCCGTTCTACTAACTTGGGATGCATAGCGTATTCTGGCAACCTTAAGTCCTTTAGCAACACTTCTTCCTAGCTTCCTTCCTTCTGTTACATTGATTCAAATGATAAACGATTAAAGCAAATTACCACCTGGACAAGTTTAGTATCATGTACAAATAGTGTGAAAAGAAGAAAAGTATGATGTTCATACCATGTTCAGGACGAGTGCGGCAAATACGAGCGTGGGACGACCTCGTCGTGCCAGCACCATTTTGTTCTTTAGTACTCCCTCTTGGTTTATATTAATTATCGCCAACAAATAAATTAAAAATGAACTACTACAGTAGTTAGGACTATCCTAATGACAACTATTTTGATTGGGGGGGGGGGGTTACATTATTGACTTCTTTGTTGCTGTTCATACCCTAAAATGAGCCATCAGGTACACATATCAGTGGTGGTATGCACTCGTAGTACTGCAGAGGATTTTCAGTCCATGAGCGAAGTAGGCAAGACTGTGAGGGGGCATGCAGCTGGCAACACTAGACTAGACAAAGATAGGGTTTGCCGGTTCAGTCTGACTGACATCAGCCGGAGTGCGTCTCGAAGAGAATTATTAGTTGCAGAGCAAGTAATGAACACCAGCGGTAGCAGGTGGCGAATGCAAGACAGATAAGGCAGGCAACTTGCGGTTTTGAAATCCTCCGCAGTACTGCACCTGCATTAGCTGCCACTGACATGTGGGCCCATGAGACATCGGGTCTACTTGTCAGTGGCGGCTACTGCAGGTGCAGTACTACATAGTGCCAGCTTGCGACACTCAACAAAGTGAGGGTTCGGTCTCGCCGAAACTCTCGAGGAGGACGGTGGCAGGGCGAGTAATGGCCAGGGATTTGCGGGCGGTGGAGTAATCATGGCACGCGAAGGATGGGACGTGGCGATGGGCGAGGGAGACACGTCGGGGAAGACACTGAAGTGACCAATAGCAGGGAGTGGGCGTGGGCACCGGTGCCAGCCGGAGTGGCCGGCGATGAGAGAGCACAGCGTGGAGGCATAAAAAAATCACGCCATCACACATGCTGGTGAACCGTTAACTATAAAGACTAAGTACTAATAAGAAAGTAGAATTGCAAGGCATGCTAAAACAATTAGTAGAGCCTAGGAAAGAATGCAAATGACCATGATACACCCATCATCAATACATCTAAAGGACAGAACGTAGTCTCTCAAAATGCTCCAAATTCAATGCCAAAGGAGTAGAGTAAAAAACTAACACGCTCTGCCAAAACAAATGGCACGGTAGAGAGGCAGGTAGTAATGTGATGTGATATGGGTAGTTGGAAGCTACTACCGAGGATAGAGTTGGAGTGGGACATTTTTTTAAGCTCCAAAAGTAAAATTACGCTGGGGCAGAAGGAGTATTTATGGTTTGTATATCTATACCTGTTGTTGGTTCATGCATCGTAGTAGTACCAGGGAGTGAAGAACCTCAGGGTTCCTGAACATCATGTGTTGCAATATTCTCTGCGTACCATGTAAATGATTTAATGTTGTCTAAATTTACTCAATTTTGATAGTAAACACATTTATAGTTATACCAGGTGCTTGTTGGCCACCATGAATGCTTGTAGACGACATCACGGTTTGATATCTTGTTCCTAATGTAAAGAGCATTGTAAGTAGTGATTCTAAATAACAGTGATAACGTTAGATTACATGACCGACGTAGATTTTGGATCGGACGGTGTGCTTTCTATAAACTGAAGTGTTTGTTACTAACGGAGGAATTAGAAAAGAAAGAATAGAAAAAAACGTACGATCCGAGAAAGCCACAAGAAATAAAAAGTGAAAACCATGGGAACTAAAAATCTTAGAAATAAAAATTTGTAAAACAGGAATGAGAGTACAACATTTGGAGTGGTTGATCAGATAACCCGTGCGTCATTTACTTCTAAATCCAGAAATTATATACTACTACCTCTGGTTTTTAGTATTTGTCATTCCCGGCCAGTAATTGAACTAGAAATACACTACCGTAATAAGCTGTCGGAGCAACATTTATTTAGGGACAGATGTAGTGTATATATATATATATATATATATATATATATATATATAACTAAATTCGTGAAATAGAAGACCACATTCCTTCTTTGTTAATTTATATAATCTTCGTATATCAGGATGGCTCGTGTATAACTTAACTAGGCCAAAACTGCATGGATCGTGTAGAACCAAGCCAATATAGCTCTATAAAAAGACGGCATGGATCGTGTAGTTTACCTAGCACAAAACTAGAGTCCGGAATGCAATGACGTAGGGAGGTGTCGGTGACGAAGAGGTTCGGTAGAGCCCGTCAAACTTGGTCGCCCGACGTTGTACCCAGGAGTCAACACCACCAAGAGCTTCGATGCGTCACTGCGAGATCCATGGGAGAAAAATTGTAAAAACCGTGGGAAATGAAAACATGGCAATTTCTTAGGAATACAAGTATGGAACACATGAGAGAGAGACAACACATTTGGAGTATTGCGAGATCACCGGAAGGGCGGGGCAGCGGTGTGTCGGGAACGGAGGCCAGTGTTTCCATTTATACTCATCGTGACTAAAATAGGGTTACAATAATAGGCAGGACTGAAATTGGAGGCGCAGGTAGTGAAAATTGAATTGTCAAAATCTCAAATGTTGCGCGCCAAGTAGAACGATAAAATTTTCACGGGAGTGGAGAATTTGACGCAAGTTGTGCCCTTGTGCACGCATCCAATCGTGATTAGTTATATCTCATGTCTCGTCGATTCCTACACATGGTGCGTGCAGCTAGAGAGGTAGACTTCGTCTTAGGACAACTTGCTCACTTCTTAATTCATCTTTGTTTCCATGCATGGAGATCAAAATCTAAAAGCAGTCATCTGCTAGCTAGTGGGATATTCCAAAAAATACGAAAAAAATATGAATCGCCAAATGTATATGTGCTAATGCAAATGATATGCAAACACGGCCAAGTCCACGAAAGGACGATGGTAAACAATCAGCATTTTTTAACATTAATCACAATGAAATGATAACATGTAGTATATACTACTACATACTAAAAATACATTTTCCCATGCGCCGACTACAAATGAAAAAAATTGAGTGAAAGAACACAAAAGAGGAGAAACGCAGCCTAAACCACGATCTCAATGGAGTTTCAACCAAGAGTCGTCGATTGTCGCAACACAAAAAATTCTTGGCTAGACATTTAACAACAGTTATTTCGCCCCTTTTTCAGAAAGGAGTTGTTTTCGAAACTACATAGGATGCATTGTTCATGAACAGAAAAGACATTTATCATTAAAATAGAAACAACACATATATTACAAATAAGAACTACGAAAGCACATAGAAAACAAGAAAAAGAAAAACTACAAATACTACTCTACTCGGAGTCGGAGGAGATCTCCTCCACCTCCTCCTCCTCCGCCGCCGCCTCCTCCGCCGTTGCTGCCGCCGCCGCCGCCTCCTCCGCTGCCGCTGCTGCTGCCGCCTCCTCCGGCAATTGAGTTCGAAGCTTTCAGGCGACGATCCGCAGAAGATGCTGGCGGCCCTCCACCCCAGCCATCTCCCCGATCGTCTCGTAGAGGACGCTGAGACGACCGACCACAAACCCTAACCCAAAGCAGTAGTGGCCGGCGGTGTCCATGCTGGTGCAGACGGGAAGTTTCCCAAGACCCAGACGGTCACACGAGTTAGATGTATCAGAAAATAAATCCCGCGCCAATATGTCGAGCTTTTTTTCTCGCCCAACGGTGGCGGAAAGGTGCTCGGTGGCCTCCTTCAGGCGCCGATCGAGTTCATCGAAGCGGTTTTCGACGAGGCGGACGGTCTCCTGAACCCAAACGGGATGAGGAGGTGCCGGCGCCGCGGGCGGAGAAGGGGACGGAGGAGGTGCGGGCGCCGCCTCCAGTTCCACTGGCATTGGCTGCGACAGAAACAGAGAAGAAGGAGGTTCGGAGGACGTCGACGGCCTGGAGCGCTTCGGTGTTGGGCTACCCATTTGTGCGATGACGAAGGTGCGAAGAAAGAGCGAGAGGTGGTCGGCGATGGTGCAGCGGTGAAGGAAGAGAAGTTTTGAGACTACGATCGATGGAGATGGAGTGGTGCGGCGGAGACGCAAGAGGACATGTGTGCCTTTATAGCGGGTCCTCGTGATGATCGAACGCTTCGAAAATTGCGCTTTTGAATTAATCCAAACCACGGTTGGCTTCCTCTAAGTTGTCGCTTCACAGACACTTTTTAAATTTTACATGCAAAGGGTCCAGGGTATGCAGTGGCCCACCTGGCATACTTTGTAGGTCCGTCCGGCGGTGTTTTAGTTTTTCAGTTCTAGTTTTTAATTTTGACACGCAAAGGGCCCACCGGCCCAAGGTATATGAAATGTTCTAGTTTTTTTCAGTTTGTCACGCAAAAGACCTCGATCATGTTTCATGACGTTACGTGTTTTCTCTTATTTTTTGAAAGATCGTCATATATATATATATATATATATATATATATATATATATATATATATATATATATAGTTGAAAGATCGTCAGAAAACACAAGAAAAAAGTACAAGACGATGAACACACCACACATTCATGCATTCATTAACACACACACTCACACAGTAAGACAATGAACTACCAGTTTATTTGCCCCTGCGCCCCCGCCGGCGGCCCGCCCCAGTGGTGCCCCGGCCCCGGCTCCAGCCCACTGCACCCCCACCGCCCCGGGCCCCTGGCAGACTCTATCGGCGATGATGGAGTTAGGGTTGGGTCCGGGAACGCGGACTCGAGAACGGATCGATGGGAAGGATCATCACCCATAGCGGCCATGTAGCTTCCGTCCCCTCGATCCATTAGCGATGAGCCTTCTCCTTGATCCGTTCTCGAGTTCGCGGTGGCCACGGCACCGCTTCGACCCTGCTTCTAGTCTGACGACGTTGATGATCCACAACATACTTTTAAATTTGCATGTTGGTATTCTCCCCCTCATATTTGTTGATGCGTTAATACCTAATGGTTTACATCGTTTTCCACAGGAGGCAAAAAGTAATGAAGATCATTGATCAGCATTGCGTCGAGGAGAACGCAAAAATTGCAATGGGCCGAGTCAAGTCGGAATACGATTTTATTTACGTTCCATTTGACTTCAAGTACCATGCCTATGCTTTGAAATATATGATTATACTAATCAAGATCCGATCTTTTACTGATTGATACTTAACCTTGTTTGTTGCATTTGCCAAGGTGTGAGGCCAACAAGGGCTACTGCTTTGTCAATGTCACATCGCCAGATGCGGTGTTCTGCCTGTGGAAGCACATGCATGGCTTCCGTTGGAAGGTGAAGGACTCGCGGAAGATGTGCAAGGTCAAATACGCCAACATCCAGGTACGTCGCCGTCCACTGGCACCATTTTCCATTGCGCCGTTGCTGCATTGTGTTCACCTGCCGCTGCTCATCATTCTTTCGCAGGGTCGAGATGCGTTGGTGGCCCATTTCTCCAAGTCATGTTGTGCGGAAGGGCCGCAGAGAATTCGATTTCCGCACCAAGGGGTTAAGAGATAAGACCATCTGATTCGCAGGACAGTAATTGTGTTTGGGAACACGGTATTTTTGGAGCTTTAGAGCAATTAGCAATACCGTGGTATTTGAGATTACTATGGTTTTTTTACAAAATGGTGTTTGTCAACCAAACAGTCCTATGTATTGCAAAATCATGGTATTACAAAACTGTGTTATTGAAATACTTTGGTATTGCCATGTCATTTTAAAAGCTGTGGTTTCCAAAACTTTAGTATTGAAAAGCTGTGTTCCCAAACACAGCCTAAAGCTTTACCGTGAACCACTGCGGATGGTCTTAAAGGCAGGCCCGGCTTTGGGCCTAGGCGGGCGGAAATAAATTTTCTGCAGCCCTACCGCACAACGTCGTGTGTGCGCCCCCGCCCCGCACGCCGTCCCATGGAAATCCCACTGAGATCCTTCACTTCGCGCTGGTGGGTTTGTTGTCTAGACACCGAAGGATGGAAATCCCGCGTGTCCCGCTCCCATGATTATGCGATTTTGATCTGACGGCGTGCTAGACGGGGGCGCACATGTCAGGCCGGTGGGTGGGGGTGGTGGGGCAGACACAATGACAGCTGGTAAAGAGAAAAGAAATAAAATTAATTAAGTGTGTAGCTTTTATTTTGGTAATTTTTTGAAATATAATTCTACTACGTATGTCCTACTAATGTTAGTTCAATGTTTTGTCCAAAACATCAAATAAAAGAATAAGGAGGGAGTATTTATTAGATACAGTACAATATTACTAATGTGTTAATTTTCCATATGCAATGTTTTTCGATAAAAGGAGGAGTTTTTCGTTAGTGCATGTACTGTAGGACACGTTGTTCATGAACATAAAATAAAAGACATTTTTCATTAACATAAAAACAACACATATATTACAAACAAGAAAAAAACACATAGAAAACAAAAGAAAAAACTACTACTCATCCTACTCTACTCGGAGGAGGACTTGTCCACCTCCGCCGCCACCTCCGCCGCAACCGCCAGCGGAGCATCCTCCAACACCAGATCGAACTTCTTCCGGCTGATGATGTTCATGTGTTGCTCGCGAAACCCCACCCCGACCTCCTCACCGATCGTCTCGTAGAGGCAGTCGAGACGAGCAGCAACAAAGTTTAACTCGAAGATGTAGTAGCCGACGGAGTCCATGCTGGCGTGGTGGGGAAGGACACCAAGTCCCAGTCGGCAACAGGAGTGAGATGTATTGTGAAATACAACCTGCGCCATTTTGTCGAGCGCTTTTGCTTGCACGTCGGCGGCGAACAGGCTGTCGGTGACCTCCTTAAGCTTGCCATCGAGTTTGTCGATGCTTTCCTTGATGAGGCGGACATTCTCATCATAGTCGTACGGAAGAGGTGCGGGCGCCGCGAGCGGAGACGGGAGTGGAGGAGGTGCGGGCGCTGCCTCCAGTTCCACCGGCCTTGGCGGCGACAGAAACGGAGAAGGAGGTTCGGAGGACGTTGATGACCTGGAGCGCTTCGGTGCGGGGCTACCCATTTGTGCGGCGACGGAGGTGCGAACAAAGAGAGAGAGGTGGTCGATAGTGGTGCGGCGGAGAAGCAAGAGGAGAAGTTTGGAGGCTAAAATCGATCAAGAGGTGCGGCGGAGAACAAGAGGAAGGTGTGCCTTTATAGCGGGTTGTCGTCTAAGCGCGTGAGTGGAGATGATCGGACGCTTCAAAAATTGTGCTTTTGAATCGACGGTCAGAGTTACTCCAAACCGCGGTTCGCCTCCTCTTGGTTATCACAACGGCTCAACACGTCCCATCGGCCAGTTTTTTAGTTTGACACACAAAGGTGCGGAGATTGAAGTGAACGCGCGTGGCAATCGATCGAGAGTCCATATCATTTTTTTTAAGGATCCGACCGTTGCCGACCGTGAGTCCATATCGAACTGATAATTGTCGTGATCATGGATGATGGTGGACATTAATGTAATGCATGTGAAAGAGATTTGCGATTAAGCATGTTTGGTCCCGTGTTGAGGATTTTTGTGCCCCTTTGTTGAGGAACATGTTAATTGGATGACGTTGAGGATCGGATGTGTCGTACGTGTTTTCACAAGTGTGTTCATTTGTTCCTAAAATCAGAACATGTAGCGGCTAGCGCCTACGCCTGTTGTTTCTTCAAAAGACGAGTACAGCGATACATAATGGTAGCATGCGATCGATTAATTTGATGAACCACGTACGTACGTAGTGAGAGTTGTGTGCTTATTAGACGATGGTAGTCCACATTCTATCCTCGTACCGTCGAGGGAACATCCTCGTGTCAAATTTGTTATCTCTATTTATGACAGGATAATATTCTTCATTAGTGTTGTAGTTAAACTGCCATATACTGTAGGTTGAGAGCATACACACATGCATGGTAGAGAATATGATAAATATAGAAATATATATACATGGTAGGAAATATTATTCTATTCTTGGAATACATGTTTGGGATGTAGCATATGTACGTCTAACATACATGTGAAAGACCTCGATCATGTTTGCTGACATTACGTGTTCTCTTTTTTGTTGAGAGATCGTCATGTTTGAGGCTCATTGATCATGTTTGGGGCGTAGCATGCATGGACAACTAACATGCATCTGAAAGACCTCGATGCATGTGAAATAACATGCTTGTTTTTAAAAGCAAGATATAGTGTTTCCTCAAGAAAAAATAATTTTATGAGAGATTGGGCACACAAGTACAAAAGCTAGAACTTGAGTGATGCACCTACGAATTCCATATGCCAGGATGATCGACGGCAGCCGATCCGCAAACTCGGTGGTAAGATCAGTAGTCGCCGAAGAGCATCTTGCGGCCGACCTCAAAGGAGACGAAGGTGTCAATGCACGCATAGCTTATCTGTTCGCCGGAGAGATTGTACGCGTCCTAGTTGCTCGTCCTCACCCCGTAAGGCTTCTCCATGTCGACGCTCATCACGCGCTCGCGATGTCCTTCAGCCCCGCACGGCGGAGGCTCGGGCGATCCATCTCCTCTGCCGCGAGCTCGGCCAGGTCCACCATTTTGGCCACCTTTAGCTGCCAGTCCTTCCAAAGTATGTCGGTGTCACCTTCCATGACGACGCCGACGAAGCAGTAGTCGGAATCGCCGAGGAAATCTTCCAGCTCGTCGGGGAAGTAGTCAGCATGGATGACCTGGAAGATGAGGCAGCGGTGGCCAATGCAGAGCTGCAAAATGGCGATGGGGTTCTAGTCGGCGGAGTAGCTGGGCCGCCACTCGACGTCGATCCCGATGACGAGCTTGTGAAGGCGCTGACGGTGGACGGAGAGGACCTCGTCGAGCCAGTCCTCCACGGCCTTGCCGGAGGACGTCACGGTGGTGGTGATCACGTATTCCCCGAACGTCACGTTTTACACATGAGTCCCCGCCATTGGGTCTCTCTCCTTGTCGTCCCTACGGTTACCGTCTGCGGCGGCGCGGCACAACTCTCTCTCTTGCGCAAAACCTTCGTCTACACATTTAGTTTGGATTTTAATTGGAAACAGGCCTAGATATATAACTGATGCAGTTAAGATATGAGCGGTGGAGTTTCCGAATTTGACGGGCCCGAGCCCGGAGTAAAGAGAGTAATGAAGATTTTTGAATCTTATATACTCTTTCTAATTTTTAATTCTTATCATTATGACCACAAGTTGTATTGTCTCAATCTAACACCAGGTACAACAACAACAACAACATTTCTCAGGAGCCCACTCACTGGATATGTCGGGTGGGCCACGGGATACCCTAGGTCCAGTCACCAGAGAGTAGCTAGTGTGAATACATGCTAGAGAGATCAGCGGAATCGGGAACTGGCCAATGAAGATGGATGTCAACAGTGTCACAGTTCATGTATCGAAACGTGCGCCATCCTTTTCTTCTTCTCCTTTTTCTTATAAGTTCGTATTATTTTCCACCAATCTTCTAAGAGCATCTCCAACCCGTTTGCTATTTTTAGTTTGCTATTGTTTCAAATAGCAAATATGCTATCCACATTTAGCATCTCATTCTATGATCATCTCCAACCCGTTTCTATATGATGTGCTATATTAAAAAATTTCATATTTTATTAATATGTAATAATTATTTTAAAATTCAAATAACATTGTTGCAACGGCTATATTGTGACGTTTGTATTTCTAAAGGCTATTTCTCAATGTTATATTTCTAATGACTATTTTTCAACGGTTGTATTTCCAACGGTTAATTTTCAACAACTATTTTGCAACAGAAACAACAATAATGTAGCTGAAATTGAGGATAGCAAACCGGAGAGCTACTAGTAGCACACCGAGAGCTCCATATGGCAAATGGCTAAAAGTAGCAATCCTAATAGCAAACCGGTTGGAGATGATTTTTGCTCTAAATTTGCTAAATAATAGGATAGCACACCATATAGCTAATGGCTAAAAGAGCATCTCCAACCCATTAGCTATATGATGTGCTATCCTATTATTTAGCAAATCTAGAGCAAAAATCATCTCCAACCGGTTTGCTATTAGGATTGCTACTTTTAGACATTTGCTATATGGAGCTCTCGGTGTGCTACTAGTAGCAAATGCTATCCGTTTTGCTATTCCCGATTTCCGGTACATTATCGGCGTTCCGTTGCAAAATAGTCTCTGAGAAATAGCCGTTGGAAATACATCCATTGAAAAATAGTCGTTAGAGATATAACCATTGAAAAATGGCCGTTATAAATACAACCGTTACAATATAGCCACTACAACAATGTTATTTGAATTTTAAAATAATTATTATATACTAATAAAATATGAAAAAAAAATATAGCACAGCATATAGCAAACGGGTTGGAGATGCTCATGGAATGAGATGCTAAATGTGGATAGCATATTTGTCATTTGAAAGAATAGCAAACCAAAAATAACAAAGGGGTTGGAGATGCTCTAACCCTCCTTTATTTGAAGTTGTATGGTTGGATCAGGATACATGGTCGGCGTACACTTTATGACACACTAGTGAAAGTAAAACACCCGATACATTTTATGACACACTTGTGAAAGTAAAATACCCGATACATTTTATTATTATGGAAGTCTATAACTAAGACTCAATCAAAATCGGGCAAAAATTTCGATGACCGTGACTTCTAGTTTGTTTTTGCAAGCCATCCGAATCAAGTCTTTTTTGTCTTCACCCTTTTGCAATGACCCCCACGAGCATCTAATCTGGGCTAAAGTTGATACGTACTCCAAAAACTGTTGTTGCGTTTTTTTTATTTACTACGTGCTTTGCTGTTTGATTGCTCATTATGTTGGATCCGTGTTGGGTTTGAACAAAGAGTGGGCTTCTCCCTGCTGGTCCTGTCAGATAAACTAGTAGGTGATAGTCACTTTCTGGATCTCCAGCTCAGTAGAGTTGGAAGTGGAAATATATTCCATTCTAAAAGATAAAAGAGATAAATAGTCCACTAGTTTATTGTTAGAATAGCAACATTAGAACTATTTTTGCGCACCAATGAACAGAAATATAAAGTTCATTACCTTAATACGATACATTACAAACATGAAAAAAGAAAAACACAAACTACAAACAAGAAAAGATAAACAACACAACTAAGAACAAGAAAAAAAACTACTTCTCCTCCACCTCGCTCCACCTACTTCTCCTTCTCCTCCTCCTCCTTGGGCTCCTGGCTGGCTGGGGCGCCTCCCGCAGCGGAGACGGGAAGACTAGTTTCCTAGATGTCACCGCCACCAGTTTGTCGCGGCCGGCGACGCCGAGCTTGTCCGCTAGCGTCTCCCAGAGGACGTCGAGGCGACCGGCTAAGTGCGTCATGCCGAAGACGTAGTGGCCTGTGGTCCCCATGGCAGCATACTCTGGAAGGGGACCAAGCCCAAGGCGACGCATGGAGCACGATGTATTGTCAAATACATCGCGCGCCATCTTTCAGAGAGCCCACTCCTTGTCTGGGGGGAGTCCGGTTGGGGACGCTTCCCCTTGGCGTCCTTCGGCGGGCTTGGCGGCGGCGTTGTCTTGTCAGCCATGGTGTTCTTGGCGCGGTTTTGGGAAGAGAGGAAGAGTGACTGTGCGGAGAAGACGATGGTGTGCCCGGGTAATCTTATAGCGTAGTAGCAGCCTGGCTGGAGTGCTCATCCTCTGCAGTACTGCAGGTGCAGTAGAGGTGGCTGACATGTGGGGCCCTCGTGTTAGCCATCTCTACTGCACCTGCAGTACTGCATGGGATTTGAACCCGCCTGGCTGTTCGTCTCTCGACGCGCGCAGTAGTGGTGATGAGACATGGAGGGGTTCCAATTTGAATTCAAAGACGCGCATGTGCTGCGCGCGTTTAAGGTGCCTCGGTGACTGGCGCGCATGTAAGCTCGGTGCGCCCGGTCACATCAGTCGCCTGTAGAAATGGTTACGGCTCGAATGAAGGACCAAACCTTATGGGGCAAACAGCAACATATAATACTTCCTCCGCCCCAACGCAACTCTATTTCTATTTTGGTCAAACTAATTACCTTTGACCAATGATTTATATGGAATTTATTAACTTCAATAACCTGTAGTACTAGATTGTATATTATGGAAATATTTTCATGGTGAATCTAAAAGTACAGTTCTTGTATTGTTAAAACGGATCAAAATTGCGTAAATCTCAAATATAGATTTGACGAAACCTAAGACTTCCCTTTGAAAAATTTTTATACTTTACATTAGTTTTACCTATGTAATATGCACATAGGATATATCACTAAATAGTTTTGCAAAAAAATATGTAGGAGAAATATGTATATCCCATATGCTACTACTACGTAAATTAGGAGTGGGCAAATAAACCGAGACCAAAAAAACAAAACCAATAAAACCGAGACCGGAACCGAAAAGACCGAAATATCGGGTATCGGGTACTTTTCGGGTAGCAAATATAAATAACTAAAAAATAAATGTTGGGTTTGGGTACCACTCTCAGGTAACTAAAATAACCGAATAGCCGGTCCATCAAATAATAAGTTAACTTATGCATGCTAAACTATGAACAATTCAAATTTAGATATTTTATTTTCAAGTTGTGATGTGTGAAGTTGTTGGATTTAAATGTTTATTTTTTATTTTTCATTTGTCAATTTATAATAAATGACCTCATGGGATTAAATTTATCAATCATATTAAATTTGTGCAAACATGACATGGATATAATGTATAATTCGGATATATCGGGTAAGACCGAAGACCGAACCGGAATTTTGGTACCCAAAATGTTCGGGTAGCTAATATTATTCCAACAACTCGGGTAGTGATTTCAAGAAACTGAATTTTGAAAAAGACCGAAATACCCGAACCAAAATATGGGGTAGACCAAATGCACACCCCTTAATGTAAATCCATCCGAAATAATTAGCTAGTTTGAGGATGAATGAAGTTGAGCTTGCGAGCTTGAGAAGCACCGTCATTGTTTTGAGCAGGGATTAATTTATGGCATCATCAAATCTGGAGTAATTTTTCTAGATCATTTGGGGCCGAAAAATTAGTTAACACGCTATATATGAGGAGAAAGATTAGGATATGCTACCTACTGCTTGTGTTGAATAACCCTGTGTCATGGACAACATATATTCGACACTTCATTCTGGTCGCCAGGATCATTCTGCCCTAGGGATGAAAACAGTACGGTAAATTACCGAACCGTTTGACGTCGTTTTCAAAAATTTTCGATGCGATTACCATTTTCGACAATTTCTGAAATTTTTGATCTGATTACCGTTTTTATCGGACATTGAAATTTGGTAAACAGAATGGAAACGATTTAGATTGATTTCCGATCGAATTGTCAGAATACCGTATTTTAATGGAAATTTTCTGGACAATAACCGAGTACTTTCCAAATAGTAGGTTGGGTCTAATGGGCTGACATGTACTCTCTCCGTCCCTTGGAATAGAGGATTTTTAAAGGAAACTTCAAAAGAATTCATTCCTACATTGTGCTGATGTCACAGGTGTTTGGAACACATGAATCATATTTCCTTTCCTGTAGAAAGACTTCCTTTCCTATGTAAAATGGAGGAATGAAATAATCCAGTCCAAGTTCTTGGTGATCTGCTGGTTGGATATGGAGGGAATATATAGGGTGCTAAAAGTCAAATTAACTAACCTAATGATTTACATGGAATAATTATTTCTTTTTTGAAACAAGGGAATAATTATTTCTGAGCTGATGAAATGCAATCGGCGTTTTGATGTTAGAAATATAGGAATGAAGTTGTTTATGAAGCAAACTGGTAGTTCATTTTGGCAAGAAGTTATGACTTTGATTTATGTATTACAAATAATGATAGTTAAGATTCTAAAGAATTTTGTTTATAGTTGCTCTAACATTTTTCCTATGTTTTCATTCCTGCATTCCAAACATCTTGAATTCTCCATTCCTCTTATTTTGATTCCCGTGGTTTTCTCACTTTCTTCATTCCTGCATTTTGTCTATTCCTATGTTTTTTCCTATCCTGTGATTTGGATTCCTACGTTCCAAACGGGGCCGTAGTAAATATCGCTTTGTAGTTTATTTTTGAACTACAAAGCGACAAGTATTTAGAGACGAAGGAAGTAATAAGCCCAATTCTTTAAATTTTTTATTTAGACACCAGTTTGAATAAGTAGTTTTCAAAGGTAATAAGCTCAATTCCGACCGTTTTCATCCCTATTCTGCCCCAAGTCATCTGGGGCAGCAGGCGGAGGACCTTGATGATCAGGATAAGGACCAGGCAAGAAATCATTGGTCAAAGGTAAGTTTGACCAAAGCTAAAAATAGAGTTGAGTTGGGGCGGAGGGAGGAGTACTTTTTACATACCGCTTTGCAGGCCCCGCTGCGGGCTATCTCGTGCCTGCTGACAACTCCAGCGGCTAAAGTAGCGTACAGCTGCACTTTAGAAGTTGTAACCCCAGTTTTGCAAGTAGCATTCCAAACGGTGCACTTTAGAAGCCATAACCATCACTGCGCGCGTCTCATCGTCTTCTCCACACGTACTAATAAAGACACACCATCCTCTTCTGCGCAACACACACATGCCATCCTCTTCTCCGCGCGTACTCTTCCTCTTCGTCTCCGTCGCGCGCGCCCTCATTGGTTCCCTTCGAAGCCCATGGAGTTCCCCTTGTTGCACGATATTGTGGTCCTGATCACGGGGTGGGTCGCCGCAACCTCCCCACAGCCCATGGATGACCTCTCCAGTCCGCGCGCCACCTACAAGGCCATGCACGCGGCGTGCTGGGATCGCGCCGTGGGCAGGCGCGTGGCGCTGGAGCGGGAAAGCATCTGGAAGTTTAACTGGAGCTACGACCGCCTCGTGGAGCGCCTGGCAATCGTCAGCAACCCTCATGCGTGCTATGTCACCGGGTTCGACCTCGTCTTCCTGCACGGTTGCGCGCAGCCGGGCACCCAGTTCCTTGCCCGGGCGGCCACGAACGGCCACATGGTGGCGGCCTATGTCCTCGGCATGCTCTGCTATGACGCCGACCACAGGGACCATGACGCCTTCCAGTATATCCGGCAGGTCGAAGGTGAGGCCCACATCGGCTACAACGCGGTCGGGTCCATCGCCATTAACTGGACCAACAAGGAGTGCTGCTGGTGTTGGCATGAAGTCATGAATAGTATCGATGATGTCACCTGGAGGTTTCTGGGAAGGCCTCGTCCAGAAGCGCCGCCGGTGGCGGTGCCCAACATTGAGGATGACGCTTGGGACTGCTCAATAGGGGGGAACCAGGGAACTGCCCGCTGCGGCAGGCCTACGTGGGAGGAGTGGGGAGTCTTCTGTACAGAGAACTGTAGGATTAAGCACGAGCATGACCTGTTCTGACGTCTGGCATTGTACTATATGGGTTATATTCCCTCCATTCCCGTTGTTGGTGGTTTGGAACCGGCAGATCTCCCTACACTACTAAAGTGATAGGGGAGTTTGATGTTCGGTGTGGGCGCGCGGAGATTCAAGAAGGTGAATAAGAATTGCTACAGGGGACACAAGAATTTACGTGGTTCGGGCCGCCTGAGCGTAATACCCTACTCCACGGGTGTGTTGGTGTTGTATTAGCAGTATGAGCTTGTGATGAGCGTATGAGGCGCGTGTCTGTCCCCTCCCTGAACGTGTCGTCGGCCTGTCCTTTTATAGTTCAAGGGCAGGCCGTTACAAGTTAGCCTGGCCCGACATGTGGCCCCGGCGATTACTAGTATTGATACACGTTTAATTGCTCTTAATGATCCTGTAACGGGCTTTGACAGCACCGTTACTGGTGTTAAGATCATCCGTTTAAGTTTCATTAACATGGCATTAATGACACTTAATAGGGTCTTGAAGTCCTTGGCTCTCCTTTGAAGATCTGGAGCCGTTGCGAGGTCTTCCGGAGGTTAGGAGCTGAAGATCCGACAATTGGACACGTGGCAGCTCCGGAGCTTGCTGTGGGAAACAGAAAGCTCCGGGGCTACCTGACACATGTCAGGTCCGGAGCTTCTCTCGGTCTGGGGTTAAGTCCGGAGGTGCCGTTTCGGTACATGGCCCGGAGCTTCCCCCTTGTGGGCGGTAGCTCCGGTTTGGTAGTACACGTGGCGACCTAGGGATTAACCATGTTGGAGAAGCAGGACCGGTTATGTCTGACATGTGGGCCCCCGAGGGTCTTCAAACCAAGTAGATGACTTTCTTTTGAGATCTTTGTAACCTCAGGGGGTGTACGGTTTCTAGGGTACTGACAGTGGCCCCCTGGGCCTACCCCCGGGGAAGATCACTGGGGTGAAGTAATTCCGCCGGAGGTGGGTCCATCCCCGTGACTCTTGAACTGAGTCTTCAAGTGTCTTTGAAGGTGCCGTTGGCAGGAATTTATAGTTAGATCCCCGCCGTGTGGCGCACCCTGCGCGCGGCAGATGAGATCTTTGACGTGCGGATCTCACGCAATTGAAGGTCGTCGGTTCCCAATACGAAAACCGTATCGGTTCCGCGCGCCTTGTCAGGCCGCCGCCTTTGGGTTTCCCGCCTCGTGATGACAACTGTTCGCCTGTGTAAGAGCCTCGACTTGATCGTCGGGGTGGTCCCGGGCCCTCTTGTCATTGGCAGGGTGAAATTTTTGAATGGTATCTTCGATTTCCTTGCGGTTTCCATCCAAGCGTTGCGAGGGCTTACTTAAGAAGGAAAGCGTGCACCGTCGGGAGTTCTTTACGCCTCTCATCTGATCTTGCGCTCAAACTCCCAACTCGTGCTTCGCTCTTCTTCTCTTGCCTAGCCGTGCCGCGATGGAGTTGGGTCTCCGTGAGAGTCGCTTGAAGACCGACGGCGATTTGAAGAAGGTCTGGGCCCTCATGGGGTGGTCCTCGGACTTCTTCAACCGCTCAGTCTGTGCCGGCGGAGAGCTCCCCTTCGAGAAGGAGCACGCCGGCGAAATGGTGTACTTTTCCTCGTACACCATGGTGGGGTTGATCCCGCCTTTTTCTTCCTTTTTCTTGATGCTGCTAGACTTCTATGGTCTGCATTTATATCACCTTGGCCCTCACTCCATCCTCCTCGTGTCTATCTTTGTCCACTTCTGTGAGATGTGGGTGGGTATCCCCCCTGCATTGAACTCTTCCGGACCTTCTTCACCGTCCACACCACTGGCCGGAGCAATGAGTACCTTGGCTTCTACTACTTCGTGAAGCGCAAGAAGTGCCCATTCAAGTACCTCCGGTCGTTTCCTTCTGGGAAGTGGGATGACTGGAAGAAAGACTGGATAGTCGTCAGGGCGGAGGTGCACGAGAGGCTGGAGCTGCCCGATGGTCTTCCCGGCATCGACACGAAGATCTGGAGTGAAGTTCCGGTGCTGGCGGACGCTTTCAACCCTGCTTTGACTAGGATCCGCCAATGCGTGGAGGGAGGATTGACCCCTCAGGCGGTATTTTGCAATTTCCTGGTCAACAGGTGGGCGCCGCTGAAGAGGAGGGAGAAACTCGCTTGGGCCCTCAACAGCCTGATGGACGACGACCGGGTTGAGACCGGGTTGAAGTCCAACATGGTGGGGAAAACCTTGGAGTTCCACCTCAAGAAATTCCAGCACGGCATCGACGTCGACGGTGATGACTTGACACCCCCGTCGGCCTTCCTCCCTTTGAACATGGAAGTGGAGTTCAACAGGGAGCTCCGGCGAAAGATGCCCGTACTTGACGACCTTGGTGTCGTCGAGAGAAGATCAACTACCCGGGTGGCAATCCCTGGAATGCCCGAAGATGGCTCTGTCCCTGCCCCAAAGCCAAGGGTTGAGGTCGTCAGCAAAGGCAAGGAGCTGGCTAACGAACCCGAGAGCCGGAAGAGGAAGCTGCAACATGCCGACGGAAGGTCCGTCAGGCCCGCTACTTCCGCCTCGGCTCCTTCTCCCCGAAGGGGAAGGTGTTCTACAACCGCGGCGGTTGTTCCAGTAATGGGTTTTTCCCGGAACGAGACCGTTCCTGCAGTGGGGTCCTCCCGGAGCGCGTCTGTTCCCGCAGTGGGATCCTCCCGGGGTGTTAGCTCTGGGCACACGACTCCGGCACCTGTGCCGGTGGAGGCCTCCAGGTCCAGGGGTTCCTCCCGATCAAGGAGAGCCTCGACCCGGGAAACGCCCGTGGCCGCGACAAGTTCTGGGGGGCCTTCCGGAGCTTCTACACCGACTATGGCCAGCCCAGAACGCCCGGGAAAAAGGTTCCGCGCAAGTTGGTGCGGAAGCCTCCCAAGATAATTTTTAATCTCTACCTTGTACAATTATTTTAATTGTGGCAACTGTTTGTTAATTTTCTTCGTCCATCGTCTGCAGCGTCCCCAAGAAGGGGAGCGAGGCTCCACCCTCAGCCACAGTGTCTGAGGCCGTGGGGGTGGGAGCTTCTGCTCTTGTCCCGGTGCCGCCCCAAGTGTTGGTTGAGGTTGCGACAGCTCCGGCGCCAGCTGTCGTGGTCATGGACCTCGACTCGTCCCCAGAAGTTCCCGTGGTAGAGCCGGACCACGGGAGTGAAGACATGCCAGCGGCACCTGTCCTGGAGGTTGAAGCTCCGGGTCCTGGTGCTGCGATGATTGAAGCTCCGGCTGTTGAGCCGGAGGAAGTAGTAATCCCGGCCTCTGAGCCGGTAATTGTCGAAGCCCCGGCGGTTGAGCCGGAGGTGACTGAAGCCCCGGCATGCGAGCCGGAAGATGAGGTAGTTCCGGCAGTTGGGCCGGCTACTTCCGAAGCACTGGCAACTGAGCCGGTTATTGTTGGAGCTCCGGTCACAGGTCCGGACGATGTTGAAGATCTTCCGGCTCCTGTGCCGGTGGTTGATGAGGTGACGGAGCTTGAGCCTCCATCAGAAGAGGTGCCCAGACCGGAGCTAGTAGCGGCTCCTGCTCCAGAGGCGACGACGTCGGAGGTACCTGCGGCCGAGCCGGAGGGTTCAAGCGAAGTCGCTGGCCCCCTGCCCGAGGGGGTGAACGAAGACTTGGCGGCGGGGCCTTCTTCGATGGCGACTGAGGCCATCCCGGAGGACGGCCCTAGAGCCATGGAGACCCAGGGGACCACTCTTGTAGAGTGGGACCCGATTTTTGTATCTGAAGACCCGCTGGAACCAGCGGAGGAGACCCCAGCAGGTCCGGAGCCAATCCCATTATCGCTGTCCATTGACAATGCATGTTCCAGTCTGCGTCAAGTCCAGCTAGCCTTCTTCCACGACAGCAAGGCTCTTGAAGAGGAGCGCCAAACCCTTAGGCGGTGGCATAACCGGCTCTACTTCGAGACCAGCTGGCTCAGTCGAGGCTAGCGGATGATAAGGAGTGGATCAAACGGGAGAAGATCCGCCTGGAGTACTGGGGCAAGTTACTAGATGAGAGGGAGAGTATGACTCATGCCCTCGACGCTCAGTCCCAGGAGATCTACAATCAGGCCAAAGCTGCCAATAACGCGGCCGATGCGCGCCACGAACAGCTTGAGGCCATTAACACCGCACTCATCAAGCGCCGAGAGGCACTTGAAGAGAGGGAGAAACGGCTCGAGGATGAAGAGCAGAAACTCCTTCAGCTGCGGGATGATGTCCTGAGGAGGGAAGAGGAGCTCATCGAGAAAGTAGCTCTGGCTGACAAGGGCCTCGAGGAGCGCGCCAAGAAATTGGAAGAGCGCTGCCAAGAGGAAGAGGAGAAGACCTGGGTGCGAGGGCAGGAACTCTATGAACAAGAGTGTGCCCTTGTTGCCCGGGAGAAGAAAGTGAGGGGTAGGGAGAAGGACCTGGTCGAGCGCCGGAACAAGATCCACCTCCGGGGGGAGGAGCTCGGAAAACTCGAAAGGCGGGTTGCTGAAAAGATTCAGCAAAACTCCAAAGAAGTTGAGCGCCTCGCCCGTGAGAATTCCGAACTGATGGCGGCCAGGAGATCCCTAGAAGAGATGAAGGGCTTGAGGACTGCGGACTCCCTACAGATCTGGGAGTTCCTGGGCAAGGCCAACGACGCGCTGACACCGATGGGTTTCAGCCCCGTGCGCCCGGATGATCCGGAGCCGGAGCCGGACCTAGCGCTGCAGGCGTTGAGCGCAGCAGCTAGCAAGCTCTCCAAGGTGGGCGATGTCATCGCGGGCCAACTGGAGGTTGAGGGGCAATCCCTGGCGAAGAACGTCGCAGAGTATGTGCTGACGTGCTACACCAGCCGGGACTCCCAATTTCCTCTGGATCCGGTGCTTGAAGGCCCCGTCGAAGGAGAAGGCGAAGCTACACGAGCCAGCGTATCTGAGGTCGCCCAGAAGGTCGCCCAATTCTTCCATAGGGTCTAGGACCATCTCTGTAATTCTCACTTGTATTTTTTCTTCTTCTCCTCAATTTTGTAATCCCTTGTCTCCAGATGTAATCTCTTGTCTCCTGATAAATGAAATCCCCAAATTTTGCGAATTTCACTTTTTGTCTTCAACATTCTTATCTTCACTTGGCCCCCTGGTAGATGTACACAATTTGATTGTGAACATGTACCAAGAGGATATTGTGCATTGTTGAAGACTCTTTTGCTCTGAACTTGTAGAATTTAAGTTTGAAGTCTTCGATAGTGAAGACCTCCTGAGCTTGTTGGAGCTTAGTAGCTCCGGCATTGTCTATTGCTGGAGCTTAGTAGCTCCGGCAATAGTCTCTATCAATGCGTAGAGCATCGATAGTTAATCCTCCGAGGTGTCGGAGCTTAGTAGCTCCGGCAGTGACCTTTGCCAATACTCAGTTTGTTGGCAGCAGACTCCATTTCGGGGTCTTCTCACCATCTTTTATTCAGCGTCGACGGCTAGCCCCCTTATGGGAGTCGGAGCATAGTTAGCTCCGGCTTTTCTCCATCAACGTAGATTTTATTTTTCCTGCACACTTAAGCCAAGAAAAATAGTAAAATTTGTTCCTTGTCTATAACTTCGTCGCGACTTATGATCCTCAAGAAGATTTTAAGTCAAACGTGATTCTAAATACAACCGAATGTGATGTCTTTTCTTTTAGATCCAACTGTACACGGACCCGCCTTACTTCGGCCTGCCGGGGTGTAGGTAGAGTGGCGTACTTAGGGTGCTTGACCAGGCTAAGTCGATAGCACACTCCGACCCTAGATTGGATTGGCGGCTTTCAAGCGAGTTGGCCATGAACAATATTTGAATCCAAAAGAATCGACAATACAACTCGAATCGTATTTAAACCAGTCGAACTAAAATTTCTTAAGAATTGCACGTCTTCGTTATAGACAAGAAAGAGAAAAATAAAAATGTTGAGCCTGTACAAAATAAATGCACGTGGAGTCTATTTCACATGAAGATGTCTTTCATTATAGGTCTGGGGTACAGGAGAAACAAGTACACTCTTAGGGTACGGAACCAGGCTAAGGGTGTTTCATTTCTCGTTTGACCCAGGGTAGTTAGCCGCACTTTTGGTCCTGAGACTGTGATAAGTGTTGCATGAGCTTTGCGGACCTTTCGGGAAAGGTCCGGCTGCTCTCCCGGAGGAACTACCCGACTCTGTACAATGACTCTATAACCTACACCTCAAGTTACTCAAGACTCACCTCCGTGGTATTAAGTGTAGAACTTACGGAGGTGCTCAATGTTCCAAGGATTTGGGAGAGGTGTCCCATCCTCAGAAGCCAAGCGAACGCTTCCGGGACGGGATACCTTAATCACTCAGAAGGGCCCCTCCCAGCCGGGGGAGAGTTTGTTTAACCCTTCTCTGGATTGTATTCTCCGTAGCACCAGATCGCCTTCCTCGAGCTGTCGGTTGTGTACGTGTCGCTGGTGATAACGCCGTAGAGCTTGGCGATATCGGGCATTCTGAACAGCTGCTTGGCACCTTCCCTCCTTAAGGAGGTCTAGGTCTTCACGCCGGAGCTGGTCCTGCGCGGCTTCGTCGAAGGTCCGGACCCGGAGTGAACCCAAGGTGATTTCCGGAGGAAGTATTGCTTCAGCTCCGTACACCAGAAAGAAGGGCGTTTCTCCGGTTGACCGGTTTGGAGATGTCCTGTTGGCCCATAGAGTGGGCGAAAGCTCTTCGATCCAGTTGGCTCCATGTTTTTTCAAGCGCTCATAGGTGCGCGTTTTGAGTCCTTTAAGGATTTCAGCATTTGCTCTCTGGCTTGGCCATTGCTGGCTGGATGAGATACGAAGGTGTAGCAAACTTGTATGCCGAGGTCTTCGCAATATCCTTGGAATGCGGAGCTTGTAAATTGGTTCCCATTATCAGTGATGATTTTGTTTGGGACTCCAAATCTGCATATAATGGACTGCAGAAAGTTGATATAAGATTGCTTGTTGATTGTCACAACTGGAGTTGCTTCCGGCCACTTGGTGAACTTGTCAACGGCGACGTACAGGAACTTGTAACCTCCGACGGCTCTTGGGAAAGGTCCCAAGATGTCCATCTCCCACACAGCGAAGGTCCATGTAGGAGGTATCATTTGTAAGGGCTGAGCCGGAGTGTGAATTTGCTTTGCATGAAATTGGCAAGCTTTGCATTTTTTCACCAGCTCAGTTGCATCCTGGAGTGCTGTAGGCCAGTAGAAGCTATGACGAATGGCTTTACCAACCAGCGTGCGGGAAGACGCGTGGTTCCCACGCTCGCCTCCATGGATTTCTGCGAGGAGCTCGCAGCCTTCTTCCCTTGTGATGCACCGCATTAGGATGCCGTTGGCACCGCGCCAGTAGAGATCCCCATCTACCAGCGTGTATCTTTTAGCCAATCTGACTACCCGGTCAGCAGATACATCGTCGTCAGGAAGGATGTTGTCTTTCAAGTAGTTCCGGATCTCCGAGATCCATGCATCGGAACTAACTTGAGCATTTGAGTCTTGCGTGCTGGGTTGCTCGGAGCTTCCGGCAGCACCTATGACCCTTGATGGATGCCATGGTAACAGGGCCATCGGGACCATCAACTTCGGGATGCTGATCTCGCCCCCTTCGCTCAGTTCGGCGGGCTGAGCTGTGGGTTTCGACAATCTCCGGACAAAAGTTCTGTCAGGAGCTGGAGCTCCGGTTGACGCTTTCGTCGAGAGTTCGTCGGCTTCAGCGTTGTGAGCATGCTGAACATGGTGGAGATCTAGGACTTCGAAATCCTTCTGAAGCCTCTGGACTTCAAGGAGGTAAGCAGCTAACTGGAGATTATTGCAAGAGCATTCACCCTTCACCTACTTGATGATGAGTTGTGAATCTCCTTTGACCAGCAGTTGCCTGATACCGTATGACAGTGCCACCTTTAGTCCGTAGATGAGTGCTTCATACTCTGCCATGTTGTTGGTTGCCTTGAAGTCAAGGTGTACCATGTATTTCACCTTCTCCCCAGTCGGTGCAAGGAGAAGGATTCCAGCTCCGGCCCCCTGCTTCTGCATGGAGCCGTCAAAGTAGAGGGTCCAGTGAGGCTTAGTGAAGGTTGGAGCTTGATGCTCCGTCTTCTGCTCACTGGGGCCCCCAGGGTTCTTCTGCTCACTAAGCATGATATCTGGCCTAGATGCACATAAGTAAAGTAATGAGCATATCATGGAATTATATACCTTTTGGTCCACACTTGGACCATCTTCATTAAGATCGCGATGCCCATTGGTTGCCATAGGAGTCTTGATGGGTTTGGCATTGTCCATGTCAAACGTCTTGAGTATATCTTGTGTGTACTTGGTTTGACTAATGAACGTGCCTTCCTTGAGTTGCTTCACTTCAAAACCTAGGAAGAACTTCAACTCCCCCATCATGGACATCTCAAATCTTTCCGTCATTATCTTAGAAAACTCATCACAAAAAATTTTGTTAGTAGAACCAAATATAATGTCATCGACATATATTTGGCAAACAAATCATCATTAAAGTGCTTAGTGAATAAAGTGTAATCCGCCTTCCCAATTTTGAAACCATTTGGTGTTAGAAAATCTCTAAGGCACTCATACCAAGCTCTAGGAGCTTGTTTGAGTCCATAGAGAGCCTTATGCAATTTGTACACATGGTTTGGCAATTCTTCATCTTCCAACCCGGAGGGTTGCTCCACATACACCTCTTACTTGATTGGACCATTGAGGAATGCGCTCTTGACGTCCATTTGATATAGCTTAAAATCATGATGAGTAGCAAAGGCAAGTAATATACGAATTGATTCTAGCCTAGCTATGGGAGCAAAGGTTTCTTTGAAATCCAAACCTTCAACTTGTGAATACCCCTTGGCCACAAGTCGTGCCTTGTTTCTTGTAACCAGCCCGTGCTCATTTTGTTTGTTATGAAACACCCACTTAGTGCCTACAACATTCTCATTAGGCCTCTTCACGAGCTCCCACACTTGATTTCTTTCGAAATTGTTGAGCTCTTCTTGCATGGCCATCACCCAATCCGGATCTCATAGTGCTTCTTCAACCTTGTGAGGCTCCAAGGAAGAAACAAAAGAGTAATGTTTGCAAAAATTTGCAACACGAGATCGAGTAGTTACCCCCTTGGAGATATCTCCAAGTATGTTGTCAACGGGATGATCCCGTTGGACGCTTTGGTGCACTCTTGGGTGAGGCGCTTGAGGTCTTGAATCATCATCTTGATCTTCCTCATCCTCATTGTCTCCCCCTTGATTGATGCCTCCATTTTCATCTTATTGGAGCGCATCTTGGGGAACTTGATCTTGATTATTTGAGGAAGAACTTGCTTGATGTGTACGATGGTCACTTGAGTGTTGTGGTTGTTCTTGTGGTCGAATATCTCCAAGTGCCATCCTTCCTATCACCACTTGTGAAGCTTCTTCTTGATCTAGCACACGATGATCAACTTGCTCCACTTGGGAGCCATTAGTCTCATCAAACACTATGTCAAGTGCTACTTCAACAATTTTGGAGGATTTGTTAAAGACACGATAGGCGTAAGTGTTTGAGTCATAGCCAAGTAAGAAACCTTCATCGGACTTGGACGCGAACTTCGAAGTCCTAGGCTTATTGTTAAGAATGTAGCATTTGCTCCCAAAAACACGAAAGTAGGAAATTTTGGGCTTGTTACCGGTTAGGAGCTCATAAGATGTCTTCTTGAGTATGCGGTGAAGATATAACCGGTTTATGGCATGGCAAGCGGTGTTAACCGCTTCCGTCCAAAACCGGTCCGACGTCTTTTACTCATCAAGCATGGTTCTTGACATCTCAATTAAATTTCTATTCTTCCTCTAGGCCACCCCATTTTTTTTAGGAGAGTAGGGGGCCAAAAATTCATGCTTGATGCCTTCTTCATCCAAAAATTCTTCAACTTGAGTATTCTTGAATTCGGTGCCATTGTCACTCCTTATGGTCTTGATACTTAAGGAGAACTCATTTTGAGCTCTCTTCAAGTATCTCTTGAAGACACCTTAAGTCTCACTCTTATCATGCAAAAAGAATACCTAAGTGAAACGTGAAAAATCATCAACAATAACAAGACCATATTTGTTACCGCCAATGCTTATGTAGGCAATTGGAACGAAGAGATCCATGTGTAGAAGCTCCAATGGTCTTGATGTTGTCATGATGTTCTTGGATGGGTGTGATGCTCCAACTTGCTTTCTGGCTTGGCATGCGCTACATGGCCTATCCTTTTCAAACACAACATTCTTTAAACCACGGATGTGCTCGCCCTTAAGGAGTTTTTGCAAATTCCTCATCGCAACATGGGCTAGCCTTCTATGCCACAACCATCCCATGTTAGTTTTTGCAATTAAGCATGTATCAAGTTGGGATTTATCTGCGGAGAAATTCACAAGATAGAGCTTTCCCTTGAGTACACCCTTTAAGGCAATTGAGTCATTGCTTCACCTTGTAACGGTCACACCCTCATTAGTGAATAAACAAGTATAACCGTTGTCATATAGTTGTGATATGGACAAGAGGTTATAATCAAGTGAATTAACATGTAAAACATTTGAAAGAGTGTGATTAGGGGATATAGCAATTTTACCGGTGCCAAGGATTTTTCCTTGGCTATTGTACCTGAAATACATTCCTTCACTTGGATCTTCATTTAGCTCATACTCCACAAACATCTTCCTCTCTCCAGTCATGTGATTAGTGCACCGCTATCAAGAACCCATTTGGTTCCACCGGAGGAGTATGCTTACAAGAAATATTTAAGCCTTGGATTTAGGTACCCAAGCGGTGTTGGGTCCTTTGATGTTAGTCAAGAGGCACTTGGGCACCCACACACAAGGTTTAGGACTCTTGCGGTGTGTCCCAACATACCTAGCATAGGCCTTTCCAAACTTGTTCCTCAATAAAACATATGATGCATCGAAATCATGGAACAATGGATGAGGTTCTTTCTTAGGCATTTTGGGTGAAGTAGCAATGTTCTTCCCTTTATTGTTGTATGAGCCTCCTTTGACAAAAACAATCATGTATTTGCCATTCTTGGGAGTTTTGGCGTTTTGCCTCATCTCCCTAGAATAACCAAGACCATCCTTGAGAAGGGGATTTCTTGTGTTGGTATATGCACTACGTGCATATGCCACCTTCTCCTTGTCAAAGATGCCGCCATTTGGTTCTTGATTGGTTTGTGCCAACTTAAGCTCATCTTTAAGCTTTATGATCAAGCTTGAGCATTTACAAGGTTGAGATGCTTCGGATTTAACATTTGTGGAAGATGAGCTTGTAGAGGAAGAAGGTGCATTGACCTTGAGAGACTTTACTTGTGTCTCAAGGATCTTGTTAGCTTGTGTCAAGCTAACAAGTTCATCCTTGAGCACAATTGTAGTGTTCTCAAGGTTTGAGCAAGTTTCCTTGCTCAAAGCGAGTTCACGCTCAAGTTCCTTGCTTCTTTCTTTTTCAAGCTCAAAGAGCTCCTCAACCTCTTGACATCTCTCCTTTTGTTGGATGAGCATGTCCTCTTGACGGTTGATGAGCTCTTCCTTCTCAAATATCTCCTCCGTTAACAATCTCAATCTTTTCAAAGTAATTTTACTCATGTCCTTAAGCATGTGTTCATTTTCACTACAACTATGAAAATCATCATGATACTAAATTGAAGAAGAGGATTTAGATTTTAACCTTCATTCTTCCCTCTTTGTCCATGAGACAAGTTGTCCTTGAGGTCTCCAAGTTTGGGAAGAGCTTGTTCTCCGTAGTTGTCTTCTTCATAGCAATAGGTTCTATCTTCTCTTATTCATCGGAGGAGGATTCCTCATTTGAATCCCACTCCTTTCCAAGGTGGGCATGTTTGGATTGCTTCTTCTTCTTGAAGTACTTCTTCTCCTTGCACTTACCCTCCTTCTTCTTCTTCTTGTTTTCTTCATGTGGACAATCCACAATGAAGTGGCCATACTCCCCACAATTGTAGCAAACCCTCTTTGATCTTGTTTTGGGCCTGTATTTGCTTTTCCTTTCATTTTGGTAGCTCCCCCTCCTCCTTCTAAACATCCTCTTGAAGTTGTTGATGGAGAGTGCCTCTTCTTCATCGGTGTCGGGCTCTCTTCATCACTCTCTTCCTTTTCTTGTGATCTTGAGGATGTTGCCTTGAAAGCGACATCTCTTATCTTGGAGGAGGAGAGCTTTTGTAGATCATTGTAGAACATAGCTTCTTGTTCCATCATTTCATGGTTGATAATTCTTCCAAGCACTTCTTCGGGAGTCATCTTATGAAAACCCGGACTCTCATGAATTAGTGAGCAAAGAGTGACATTTCAAGACATGAATGCTCGAATCATTCTCTTTACCACCTCATGGTCGGTCCATAGGTGCTTCCATAAGACTGACTCTTGTTGATGAGAGTCTTGAGGCGGTCATACATGTCTTGGGGGGACTCACCATCCATGATGGTGAACCTCCCAAGCTCTCCTTCGATCATCTCGATCTTCGCCTCCCTAATGACGCGGTTGCCTTCATGCGCCGTCTTGAGGGTATCCCATATCTCCTTGGCAACCTCTAACCCTTCAATGCGTTGATCGAGTCAATGAGGAGGTAATCACTACAATGACTTGAGCATTGCGATGGAGAAGAACGGCTTGTTCCGGAGTGATGTCTTCCTCATTCTTCGAAAGATGAACACCTGTCATTACAATTTTCCACAAGCTAGGGTTTAAGGAAATGAGGTGCATCTTCATATTATGCTTCCACATAGAGTAATCATTTCCGTCAAACTGAGGAGGTTTGCCAGTGGGAATAGACAAATAATGATTGCTCATGGTAAGTTGCTCATAATTGTAAGGATACCGGGAGTAGTCTTGTGAACTACTCCCATTGTCGACATTGATCGGAGCAATTGGCTTGATCTCCTTCTTGGGCACATTGAGCTTCTCACGAAGCCGTTCCTTGAGCATCCAAACTTATTCGTCATCGTTTGGATCATCTTGAAGAACATCGATGTTCTTCATATTGGTGTCATCGACGACCATCGGAACTTCTTTGTCACCCCTTCCGGCAATTTCTTCTCTGAGTTGTTAGACTCTTTTGGAGAAGCCGGCTCTGATATCAATTGAAAGTCGCCTAGAGAAGGGTGAATAGGCAATAAGACCTGAAATGGCTTAATCAAACGAGATTAAAATCTTGAGGTCGGACTTGTCTATAAAGGGTTGGACTAGTCCGCTCAGCCTAGGGTGAAAACCTAAAAACTTGGTTTTGACAAGCTATTTGCGGAATTTAAGTTCAACCAAGATGTAAACAATGTATAGTAACTTAGTACAACTAAGATTGGAAGATTTAAGCACTTAGATGACAAGATTTTAACAAGGATCAAAAGTAAAAAAGCAATATGAACAATATGAACCATAATAGCAATACTAGTGATCACAAAAAGTAAAAGACAAGTGAGACAAGATTTATCCCGTGGTTCAGCTCCACGAAGAAGCCTACATCCACGTTGAGAAGTCCACACAAGGATCGGGTCTCACTTGACCCTTTTCTCACCAAGCCACCACAATGGTCGGCTTGGTTTCCACTATATCAATGGGTAATCATCAAGTTGATGGGGCTGCTCACAAGTTGAGGCCCCAAAAATCAATACAATGAGGAGCACATGAAGCTCAACTCACACAAACCACAAAACACAACGCAATGTGCAAAGAGATCAAACCGAGAGCCAAAGCGCGATGATCTTCCTTCACTCTCCTCCCCAAACCCTAATCTCTTCAAGATTTGGTCTTAGAGGGCTATTAGGATGAGTAGAAGGCTTTGGATGGCTCTAGGTCACTTGTGGCGGCGCTAGGGTTCAAGACTTGTTCAAATGAGGTCAGGGGTCCCCTTTTTATAGGGGTCCCGAGCCCCTTCTGCTGACCTCAGCAGAAGGGCGGACTAGTCCGGCCACTGGCCCCGGACTAGTCTGGCCCAATGGGACCACTGACCTCTGGTCAGGTCCCGACAACTGCCACACTGCGCGACGATCGTCACGCTACCCGCCAAATTTCTAAATTCAAACGGTCACTAAACAACGGACTAGTCCTGTCCAAAACGGACTAGTCCGAAGTAGGACAGAAGGGTTTAGTCCGTCCCAAAACGGACTCATCTGGGTAGGATCGGACTAGTCCGGCCACAGGGGGCGGACTAGTTCGGACCTCTAGGGTTTCTCTCGGTTTATCTCACAAAGTCTCAAACGGACTAGTCCGTATCCAAATGGACAAGTCCGAACCTTTCTAGAGAGCTTTGGTCCGTCCAAAAACGGACAAGTCTGGTCTTATGGGACTTAGCTCCAAAATCACTGAGAATCACTCCAGAGACATTTGGTCCATCCCAAAACGGACTCTTCTGCCAGGCCGGACTAGTCCGGCCTTGAGGCCTGGACTAGTCCGGCCTCCTAGGGTCTTTTCTCATTTTTTTGGCTTCTCACTTAGGTGTTTCTCTCAATCACCACTTTTAACCCCTTAGAATGATCTCAATGCACATGATACATCCACCCTCTCACATGACATGGCTCATATGAGCTCAACTCCATAGAAACCCTAATTTCTACGCTTGAGCCTTTGACGCCCGTTTTATCCTTTTCCTTTTTGAGGGATTTCATCTCATTTTATCCATCATTCTTGTGCTTAAGATCAATTTAGCTCATTAGCCTCTAATTTTCGTCATCAATCATCCAAAACCCACGGGGATGCCTAGATGCACTTTCAATGTCTCTCCTTTGATCTATGGTTAATCCTCAAGGATTTGATCTTTCTTGCGTTGGATTGTGTGGAGAGACGTGTCTTCTGGGCTCTTGGAAGATGTGAAGGCGAGGGGGTCGAGAGAGATCATACTAGGGATGTGCACCTCTATTCATACTAGGGTTTCCAAAGGTTACCGTTAGGGTTTACAAAGTCCAGACTAGTCTGTGGTGGACTCCAAACTAGTCCAGTGTGCGACGTGTGGAAAACCCTAAGTGTTCAGGAATATCGGATTTGTCCGAAAACATGCGGACTAGTCCGATCTGGGCACTGGAGATATTCGGACTAGTCTGGCACATATCAGACTAGTCCGTCGTAATGAATCCCTTAGTGAATTGAGGACAAGTCCGAACTTGGAGGACTTGTCCCATTTTAGTCAGAGAGGTTATCATACTAGTCCGGATAATATCAGACTAGTCCGGTGTCGTGAAATTTTGAGGGGCTAAGGACAAGTCTGAAATTGGGGAACTTGTCCGAAGTTGGTCAGTGAGGATTTCGGACTAGTCCATGGAATATCGGACTTGTACGATGTTGATCAAAGGCATTATCGGACTAGTCCGGACTTTATCAAACTAGTCCATTGCAGACAAGTCCGCACTGGGATGACTTGTCTGATCCTGGACAGATAGATCATCGGACAAGTTCAGGGTATATCGGACTAGTCCGAACCTGTGTAAATTTGTGAAGTGAGAGTGTTTTCTTTTGCTTGAGCTCTTGGGGTGTGTTTCTCCAACACACTCCATACACAAAGAGTATTCTATTCATCTCTTGAGCTCTTTTCAACTTGATTCCCCACTCTCCTTTCTTTTTGTGCTTTCTTCATAATTTCATTGAAATCTGCACTCATCTCAACAATTTAGTTAGGATCTCATTTGTTTGTCATAAATCAACCAAAACCCACAAGGGAAGCCTAGATGCACTTCCAATCTCCCCATTTTTGGTGATTGATGACAACCAATTGAGATTTCACAAATATGATTAAAAGTCCAGATTTTCATAAAGTGTGCACATATGAGCTTGGAACAAATTAAGCAAGAAAACATAAGACATATGTGCACTCTTTATGGTGGGGTGCAAAACTACGTGTGTGTAAGCAATAATCATGATGAGAATGAGATAATTGACATAATCATATCAACATCAAGCATATATGTCAATTTCAAAGCATAAGCATAGATTATTTCAAATTATCATCACAGACTTCACAAACATAACTTAGAAGCATAATAAGAGTCTTACAGCACTAAAAACAGTCTTACACCACCAAAAGCATAACAGAGATCAAAAGATGCAAAAGGAGCTCTCATCTCTCATCTACGGCTACAACCTAATGACTCCCCCTCAATCTCTCCCCTTTTGGCATCAAGGCACCAAAAAGAAGGATAGGAGGGATCTAGAAGTTGCTGCAGGCTCATTCCTCACTGTCGGTCCTCTCATCGTCTTCATCTTTAGGCATAGGAGGAGGAGGAGGAGGAGCGGATCCACTCGAAGTGCCCCCAACCCCAAAATAGGTGAGCTCGGAGGGAGAAAGAGGTGGCAGCTCAGAGAAGTCTAAAGCTGAGTCATCAGAGATAATAAGAGATCCAACAGGCTCGATCTCCATCTTCTGACAAATATTCTTGACATTTTCTTTCACATACTTCGTGTCTTCCTTCCTTTCCTTGCTCAACTTATGAAGCTTCATTCAGCCTTTTTGCAGGAGCCAAAGATGGTAGACAAGTACTTCAAGATGCCTCTAGGAGACCCTTTTTGAGGAGGGGCCCTAGTAGTGGAGGCAGGCCTCGCATCTACTTGAGCTCTCCTCAGAGCCTCTTCACTTGAGATAGGAGATGGAGCAGTTGGAAGAGAGGCTTGAGAAGGCTTCTAAGGCCTTAGAGGAGTATGTTCTACATCCTTCACGAACTCAATTCCTATGACTTTCTCAATCATAAACATCAAATATGGTGCATAGCCACAGGAGCGGTTCGGTGTGCAGGAGATGTTCACCATATCATTCCAGATGTAGTCAAAAACATCAAACTTTATGTCCTTGCTGATCACCTTCATCAATGTCCTCACATAGCCTTGTACACTCCCTGCATCTCCGTCTTTCGGAGCAATAGTCTTCCGGAGCACTCTATTTAGAACCATGAAGAATGGCTTCATGTTCTTGGTGAAAGGGGGATTGAATTTCAGGTGAGTGTCATAGAGGAACTTCATCCTGTCCTTCTCCAAGACACTGATATTGTGAATGATGAGCTCATTGCTGCTAGTGTCCTCAAGATGCAGCAGTCTTGCAAACTCATCATAAGTAATAGTATACTTGGATCCATGTGTCATCCAAGTCACCCTTTCCTCTTCATCGCTGGCAAAGTAGTAGGTTGCATAGAATTGAGCGATGACTTCATCATTCTAGTCACACCTGAAAGCAAACAAGTCTTTGAGGCCATGTCTCTCCACAGCCTGTATCACTTTATCAACGGTCAGGTATCTCTTTATCTCAAAGTGTGCCCAGTCGATCCACTGGCTGCGGAACACCAGAGTCTTCATCGTGAGATACACGGAACTATAGTAGTCCGCGTGGAATGTGCTCCAGAACCTTGCATCAGCTACCTTCCTGGAACTACTATAACATCCAATCGTCCTAAGTTTTGAAGCCACATCGCTTCCTTTACCATTGAATCTTTCTTCATCGGAGTCTTTGTTCCCCTGTCTTGGTGCACTCATCCGGAGAGGGCCAATCGGGCCAGAGGCAATCCCTTTGCCTTTCCCTTTGGATTGGCGATGAACCGCTAAGCTAGAGCCAATCAAATCTTGAGCTTTCGAAGCTGGCTTCTTTGCTGCAACCTTCCGTCGCATCCTAGCTGGGGTGGGTGACGGTTCGGCAGCACGCTCTTGCCTTTTCTTGCTTTGCCCTGTCGAGGCACGAGGCAAAGAGTCTTGTTCCATCTCGGTCTCAAAGTCGAAAATCTCATCGTTGGAGCTTGACATGGTCCTGACAAGAGGATTATACAATACATGGATGAGGATTGATGGCAAGGAAATGCATTGAGTAGATGGAATGTAGGGTTGAGTTCAGTCAAAATTTGGACTTGTCCGGTGCTCAAGTGCGGACTAGTCCATAGTACCGGACTTGTCCCTACTGAGACCGTACTAGTCCGGTGTTCAACTTCTCAAACCCTAACTAGCAAATCAATGGTGTTTCTCAATGCAAAAATAGCTCAAGGTAGATGTAATACAACAAGGAGTCATGTATTAACTAGTGGAGCTAAGCTATTTGGTCCATAACAAAAGAAATTGAAGGTTCTAGGGTTTTGGAGAAAGTCTACCAAAATCCTTTGATTCTTGAAGTTGGAGGAGTCGTTGTTGCGGACTAGTTCGTGACCTCGATCCCCTTGCGATGAAGATCGTTTTCCATGGAGAGTTGAAGAGATTTGGTGGAGAAATCGCCAAATCACTTTGGGGGTGCTCGAGTGAGGAGAGAGAATGTGAGGAACGTTGTGAGGATGAAGGGGATAGGATTTGGTGGCCCTAGGGTTATGGCGTCGAAAAATTGGACTAGTCCGTGGTCAACCGGACTAGTCCGGACTACCGGATCTCTGTGGACTAGTCTGCAGTGTGCGAACTGGTCCGAGTAACGATGGACTAGTCCGTGGTCACCAGAACAGAAGCATTTAGCCCATTCGTATAAATTTGAAGGTGCTTACAAAGAAAATATGGGGGCAAAAAACACAAATAATCTTGATAAATATGATCAGTTAACATACAACAATCAAGCTATGACCATAATTCACCAAGATCAAGTAATTAACATAGTTTTTCGGAGAAAATAGAGAGAGATGATTTTTATAATACAATCAATAGATTTTGAAGATGGCATACAAGTATGCAAATTTTCAAGCCACGTTCCGAGCATCAAGGATATTTAGTTCATTTCGAAGCTCGCAAAAACATTTTTCATCAAGTGGCTTGGTAAATATATCAGCTAGTTGTTTTTCGGTGTTGACATTGGAAATGTCTATGTCTCCTTTCATTGAGTGGTTTCTCAAAAATTGATGTGGGATGTCTATGTGTTTGGTCCTAGAGTGCTCAACGGGGTTATGGGAAATTTTAATCGCACTCTCATTATCACAAACGAGTGGAATACGGCTCATATTGTAACTGTAATCCCTTAGAGTTTGTCGCATCCAAAGGAGTTGTGCACAACAACTCTCAGCTGCAGCATACTCCGCTTTGACCGTAGATAAGGCAATGGAGTTTTGTTTCTTGGAGGACCAAGAAACTAGGGATCTACCTAGGAATTGGCATGTACTGAAGGTACTTTTTCTATCTACTTTGCATCCAGCATAATCTGCATTAGAGTATCCAATGAGATTGAACTTGGAACCTTTAGGATATCAAAGGCCTAGGTTGGGTGTATGAACTAAATATTGCAACATTCTTTTTACGGCTGTCAAATGACACTCCTTAGGATTGGCTTGAAATCTTGCACACAAACATACACTCAACATAATATCAGGCCTAGATGCACATAAGTAAAGTAGGGATCCAATCATAGAGTGATATACCTTTTGATCCACATTTGGTCCGTCTTCATTGAGATCCAAGTGTCCATTTGTTGTCATGGGAGTCTTTATAGGCTTCGCTTTGTCCATTACAAACTTCTTGAGTATGTCTTGAGTATACTTGGTTTGGCTTATGAACGTCCCTTCCTTTTGTTTCTTCACTTGGAATCTCAAGAAATATTTCAATTCACCCATCATAGACATCTCGAATCTATCTGTCATAATTTAACTAAATTCTTGACAAAAGGATTTGTTAGTTGAGCCAAATATAATATCATCAACATAAATTTGACAGACACATAGATCATTGTCAAAATGCTTAGTAAACAACGTTTAATCAGCTTTACCAATCTTAAATCCATTTTCAATTAAAAAATCTCTAAGACACTCATACCAAGCTCTAGGAGCTTGTTTGAGGCCGTAGAGAGCCTTACACAGTTTGAACACATGGTTGGGGAACTCTTGATCTTCGAATCTGAGGGGTTGCTCCATGTACACCTCCTCCTTGATTGGTCCATTGAGGAAGGCTCTTTTGACATCCATTTGATACAGCTTGAAATCATGTTGAGTAGCATATGCAAGTAATATACGAATTGATTCAAGCCTAGCTACGGGAGCAAAAGTTTTGACAAAATCCAAACCTTCGACTTGTGAATACCGTTTGACCACAAGTCGCGCCTTGTTTCTTGTCACCACCCCGTGTTCATCTTGTTTGTTACGGAAGACCCATTTAGTGCCGACGACGTTGAACTTGGGCCTTTCAACAAGTTCCCACACCTCGTTCCGTTTGAAGTTGTTCAATTCTTCTTGCATTGCCACCACAAAATCCGGATCTTTCAATGCATCTTCAACCCTGTGTGATTCCAAAGAGGATACAAACAAGTAATGTTCACAAAAATTAGCTATTCAAGATCTAGTTGTTACTCCCTTTTGGATGTAACCGATTATGTTGTCGACGGGGTGATCTCTTTGGATACATTAGTGTACTCTTGGATGTGGCACTTGTGGTCTTGAATCATTATGGTCATCTTCTTCTCCCCCTAGATGGTTGCCCTCTTTGATTTGTTGGTCACCTTGATCTTCATGAGGTTGATCTTGTGTAGAAGCTCCCCCTTGATCATTTACCTCCACTTGTGGTTCATCCTCTTCATTTGCATTTGGAGGTGGCGCTTGTGGTCGAACATCGCCCAACGCCATTCTTCTCAACGCTTGACATGGAGCTTCTTCTCTATCTAGCACACATTGATCGACTTGCTCTTCTTGAGAGTCATTAGTTTCATTGAACACTACATCACGTGCTACTTCAATAAGTACGGAGACCTTGTTGAAGACACGATAGGCGTAAGAGTTTGAATCATAGCCAAGCAAGAAACCTTCATCGGACTTCAAAGCAAACTTTGAAGTCCTAGGCTTCTTGTTCAAAATATAAAATTTAGAACCGAAAAATCGAAAATAGGAAGTATTCGGCTTGTTACCGGTGAGTAGTTCATATGACGTTTTCTTGAGTAGACGATGAAGATAGAGTCGGTTTATGGCGTGACAAGCAGTGTGAACCGCTTCAGCCCAAAACCGATCTGAAGTCTTGTACTCATCGAGCATTGTCGTCGCCATCTCTATGAGGGTTTGGTTCTTCCTTTTGGATACTCCGTTTTGTTGAGGGGAATACGGTGCTGAAAATTCATGTTTTATCCCTTTTTCGTCTGGGTACTCCTCAACTTGGGTGTTCTTGAACTCCGTGCCATTATTGCTTTGTATGTTCTTGATCTTCAATGAGAATTCATTTTAGGCACACTTGAAGAACTTCTTTAGGGTTCCTTGAGTTTTTGTCTTATCATGCAAAAAAAACACGTGAAGCGTGAAAAATCATCAACAATTACTAAACCGTATTTGTTACTGCTGATGCATACGTAAGCTATTGGAACAAATGGATCCATGTGAAGTAGCTCGAGCGGTCTTGTCGTTGTCATGACGTTCTTCGCGATATGGGGTGCTCCTACTTGCTTCTCAGCTTGGCACGCGCTACAGGGCATGTCTTTCTCAAAAACAACATCCTTCAAACCTCGGATGTGATCGCCATTAAGGATTTTTTGAAGATTCCTCATACCAACATGTGCTAGCCGTCTATGCCACAGCCAACCCATGTTGATCTTTGCAATCAAGCATGTGTCAAGTTCGGCGTTATCTTTGTTGAAGTCAACAAGATAAATCTTTCCCTTTAACACACCCTTGAATGCAACTGAGTCATCACTCCTTCTAGAGACGGTCACACCATCATTAGTGAAAAACCAATTATAACCCTTGTCACATAATTGAGATATGGACAGAAGGTTATAATCTAAGGAGTCGACATGCAAAACATGAGAAAGCGTGTGTTGAGATGGTATTGCAATTTTATCATTACTGAGCACCCTACCTTGACTATTGTCTCCAAAATAGATGCCCTCGCTTGGATCTTCATTTTCAACATATTCAACAAACATCCTTCTTTCTCCGGTCATGTGGTTGGTGCATCCACTATCTAGCACCCATTTCGATCCACCAGAGGAATAGGCCTGCAAAAACAAATCATGCCTTGGTCTTAGGTACCCAAGCTTGCTTGGGTCCTTTGAGGTTAGTCACAAGTGATTTGGGCAACCACACATGAGACTTGCTGTTCCCATGGCTTGGCCCAACATGTTTAGCATAAACTCTACCAAGATTACTTTTCATGAGAACATATGATGCATCAAAGGTTCAAAACAATAGTTGTTGTTCATATGTGTTAGCATTTTTGGACTTATCAACATCATTAGGCTTTCTAGCTTGAGAGGTGTTTCCCTTGACAAAAGCAATGTGTTCCTTGTTATTCTTGTGGCTTCTAGCATTTTGCTTTTCACCATAAGAATACCCAATGCCATATTTGACATTAGGAGGTCTTCTGGCCAAGTATGCAATGTGTGCATACTTGACATTCTCCTTGTCAAATATGCCACTTCGGGAAGGATGCTTGTCCTTTGTCAAGTTTGACTTCTCCCTCAAGTTAGTGTCAATTTTAGCACATGCACAAGTAATAGTAGTTTCAGATTTTAAGTGTTGAGAAGGTGAGCTTGAAGAGGATGAACGGTCACTTTGATTGAGTGAGTCAACTTGTACCTCAAGGATCTTGTTAACTTTGGTTAAGTTAGCAAGTTCATCCTTGATGATTACATTTGAGTCGCTTAACTTCAAGCAAGCTTCCTTGCTTGAAGCTAACTCAAGTTCTAGTGACTTGCTTCACTCATTTTCAAGTTCAAGGAGCTTTTTGATCTTAAGATATTCCTCCTTTTGAAGGATGATCATATCTTCTTGGCGATTAGCAAGCTCCTCCTTATCAATAAGCTTATCCATTAAAAAATTCATCCTAGAAGCAGTTTTCTTGTCTAAACCACTAAGCAAGTATTCATTTTCATCACAACTATCGTATTCCCTAGAATCATCACTATCATTGGCAAAGGAATATGAGGAGGAAGATTTAGTTGTTACCTTTCTTTTACCTTCTTTCACCATTAGACATGTGTCGTTGTCCTTCCATGCACCAATAGTTAGGAAGGGGTGGATTTCTTGGTTGTTTTCTTGATGGCTATGCTAGCCATCTCCTCTTCCTCTTCAGATGAGGACTCATCATTGGAGTCCCACTCCTTTCCTAGGTGCGCCTGTCCAATTTTCTTTTTCTTCTTGAACATCTTCTTGGGTTGAGGCTTTGTATCCTTGGTCTTCTTCTTGTTTTCTTCATAAGGACAATCAACTATAAAGTGATCGTATTCACCACAGTTATAGCAAGCACGCCTCAACTTTGGTCTTGATTTGTGTTTGTGTCTTCCTCCATTTGATATACCACCTTGTCTTATTTTCATCATCTTCTTGAATTTTTTCATAAATAGGATCATATCTTCTTAATCGATGTCACTGCTTTCATCGTTGATGTCATCTTCTTCTTGAGCTTCTCGAGTCTCTTTTGACATTGGCTTGCAAGTGGACTTCAAAGCGACTCCTTTATTCTTTGCCGAGGTAAGGTCGACAATCTCTTTGACATGCTTTGCTTGTTTCTCCGTCATCTCGAAATTGATAATCTTTCCAAGCAATTCGTCCGGGGTCATTTTCCGATACCTAGGGCTTTCTCTAATCATCGAGAATAGAGTTACGTTGTGAGGCATGAAGGCTCTGAGAATTAGCTTCACCACCTAGTGATCATTCCACTTCTTGCTTCCATATGCTCGAACCTTGTTGATGAGATTCTTCAACTGATTGTACATATATTGTGGTGACTCATCTTCTTCTATGGCGAATATGCCCAATTCGCCTTCGATCATTTCAATCTTGGCCTCTCGCACATGACGATCGCCTTCATGTGCAGTTTGTAATGTGTCACATATCTCTTTTGCAATTTCGAGTTCATCCACCTTGGTGAACTCATCTCGACTCAATGATGATGTTATGACAGCCGCAGCTTGAGCATTTCGATGGATAGCTTGTTCTTAGCTTGGTGTGAGCTCTTCATCGTCATCCGGGATATCTATCCCTGTACACACTGTATGCCACAAGCTGGGGTTAAGTGAGATGAGATGCATTTTCATATTTTGCCTCCACATAGAATAATCATTGCCGTCAAAGAAGGGAGCTTTTCCTAGAGGAATAGACAATTAATGATTATTGTTTGAGTTTAATCTATCATAATTAAAAGGATATCGGGAGTAGTCAGCGTGACTACTCCCCTTCTTCTTCATTTCATCCTCGATCTTTATCTTCCCTTTGGAGAGTGCCTTCTTCCTTAGGAGTGCCTTGAGTTCAAGCATCTCCTCATCATCATCAGTGCAGTCTTGGATTGCATCGAGGAGCTTCTCCATCTTCTGAGCCTTTTCATCATCAACCTTCTCTTGGTTGAAATTCTTGTGCACATCCTTCATGTTCGATATTTTCTCTTCGAGCAATTAGTCTCTTTTGAAGAGTCGGGGGGGAGGTGAATAGGCTTTTTGAACTTTTGTCGGAACCTAAAACACTTAGCAACCTAATCAAGCATAGAGAAATCAGACTAGTCCGGTAGGGTGCGGACTAGTCCAGTGTGTGCAGACTAGATCGATCAAGTTCGATCGATGATTTCGATTCAAGTACTCTATGCAGCAGAAATTTAGTTGTAAATCAAGTGTATTTATTTAATGAAACTAGATATGGCACAAGTTAACTTTAGTTTCAAAGTTTTAACGTAAGTTGAACAAGATCGAGCAAACCCTAGATTGCAATGAATAGTAAGAACAAAAGTAAAGACACAATGATTTTATCCCGTGGTTCGATTCCATAGAGGAAATCTACGTCCATGTTGAGGAGTCCACGGAGGACCGGGTCTTCACCAACACTACCCTCGTCGAATCGCCATGGAGGTCGATTCTCTTCCAGTAATCACAAAGGGTTAAATCACCGTGTTCAAGGGGCCTTCTCACAAGTTGAGTTCTCCCCAAGATTTACAACTGAAAACACCACCAAACACACTCGAAAGATATGCAATGAAACAGCGAGAGTGTGTGAGAGATTCAAACCCAAGAGCTCAAGATGTGAAGAACGTGTCTCTCCTTTGATCTATGGTTAATACTCAAGGATTTGATCTTTCTTGCGTTAAATTGTGTGGAGAGATGTGTTTTCTGGGCTCTTGGAAGGTGTGACGGCGCAGGGGGTCGAGAGAGATCATAGTAGGGCCATGCACCTCTATTTATACTAGGTTTTCCAAAGGTTACCGTTAGGGTTTACAAAGTTCGGAATAGTCTGTGGTGGACTCCGGACTATTCTGGTGTGCGGCGTGTGGAAAACCCTAAGCGTTCAGGAATATCGGACTTGTCCGAAAACATGCGGACTAGTCCGATCTGGGCACTGGAGATATTCGGACTAGTCCGGCACATATTGGACTAGTTCATCGTGGTGAATCCCATAGTGAATTGAGGACAAGTCTGCACTTGGAGGACTTGTCCGATTTTAGTCAAAGAGGTTATCGTACTAGTCCGGATAATATCGGAATAGTCCAGTGTCGTGAAATTTTGAGGGGCTAAGGACAAGTCCAAAATTGGGGAACTTGTCCGAAGTTGGTCAGTAAGGATTTCGGACTAGTCCGTGGAATATCGGACTTGTCCGATGTTGATCAGAGACATTATCGGACTAGTCCGGACTTTATCGGACTAGTTTGTTGCGGACAAGTCCGCACTGGGAGGACTTGTCCGATCTTGGACAGAGAGATTATCAGACTAGTCCGGGGTATATCGGACTAGTCCAGACCTGTGTAAATCTTTGCAGTGAGAGTGTTTTTTCGGTTGAGCTCTTGGGGTGTGTTTCTCCAACACACTCCATACACAAAGAGTATTCTATTTATCTCTTGATCTCTTTTCAACTTGATTCCTCACTCTCCTTTCTTTTTGCGCTTTCTTCATAATTTCATTGAAACCTGCGCTCATCTCAACAATTTAGTTAGGATCTCATTTGTTTGTCATAAATCAACCAAAACCCACAAGGGATGCCTAGATGTACTTTCAGGTTGTCCAATCCATAACTTTTATGCAGGGAATTGACGGTCGGATTTGGCAATTAAGGACCGTCAAAAAATAGAATTAATTGGAAATATTAGAAATGAAAGTATATTGGAAATGAAAGAGAATTAATTGATGAAGAATATTTAGTGCAAGGACATACCCTTAAGCATGATCAAGATGACGCTTTGATATTTTATTATTCCAGCTTTGTCAATGAAATTCAAGAACCTAACCCGGATTATCATTTGTACAATTGCCAGAGGCTAACCATTAACCTTCTTCCCATCGAGGAAGCCAGAAGAAGTAATGTCTCTGGCAGGGTAACTAGAAGCCGTACAAGGAGAGGGGTTATGCCTTCAACAACATCCACGGTCCATGAGTACGAAGAGGAAGAGAACCCAACAGGTGATGCACCCGGATGGACTCAACCTCCATCGTATGAGACCGAAGGTCCGTCTTGGCATGTATGGCCAGGTGCCACATGGGAGCCGCTCCTATCCACTTCAAGCTCTAGCAGCTTGCCTCCAGCGTCCATGAGAAGATGTCATTCCTCTTCGGCTAGAAGTCATCATGACTATAGCCAAGGAATGATGGATCTCGCTAGACGTATGGATGAGCTTGAAGTAAGAACGAGTGACATCTACAACACTCTTCAAGGGCATGTCCAAGGTACCCAAGACTGGCAACAACACATGGACACACAATTCATCAACCTCAACTCCACGCTACAACAACAACAACAAGCCGATCTCGTGGCATACTTCCGTCATCAAGGGTTCAACCCTGGACATGGAGGTGAGTGAAGAACAAGCTTGGGGGAGGACCTCCACTTGAGGTAAATTGTATCAACCTATTTGCATATTTATTTTCCATTAGACCATCATTCACCTTGCATATAAAAAATATAATAATAAAAATAAATTTTAGGATAGATTTGTTTTTTCAATAAAATAAATGATGTGCAGTAAGAATGGTTTGGAATTCACATAGATGAAATAATGACTAGTTGCTCTGTTTTAATTTTTCTAAGTCCCTAGTTTACAACTTACTACTCTCCAACATATTGCTCTCAGTGGCTAAATTTCTTTTGCCTTGATTTGGAAATTGTGGGTAGCAAAAGCTTAATCCATTCTAAGTCGTTGTGAGATATGATATAGTGATAGGGTTGATATTCCTAGTTTGAAAGTGAAACTTAGATTTTCGGAGAAATTCTAAAAAGATTTAAGTTACTCTCATTTGACTGGAAATACCTACCAAAGCCATATGATATATTACCTTGATAGACCTTATGCATATGCTATTTGTCTTCATATTGAGCTTTGGCAAATTAGTATAGACCTATGTGAGATTTCATTCCTTACTTTTTGAATTCACATGCTATACTTCTACACTAGAAGTAAGCAAATTCCCATCATACCACCACTCCACAATAAAGAGAGGAACTCCATATCATTCATGCTTAGTACTCCCTCCAAAATTCATTGCATAAAAAGGGAGTAGAAGACATGGCTACAAGAAAAAGAAAAAGGAAAATGCATGCTTACATCATAAGCATGAGAAAAAGAAAGTAGTCATGTTTCATCCCTGCAGAATAAGAGAATCCACTAAAAAAGGAGTCATATCAAGATCCACATCCACTCCATTCTATCACACATGCACAAGTCTTGAATCAAATTGTTTTGAATTGATTTCTCCTAAGGCTTACTGTTTTGACTTAGTAATATTATGTGTTGCAAATATGCCTATTATATTCCCTACCAAGATCCACATACAAGCCTTATGTAGAGGTAGGATGAATTTAGGCAAAATGCCTTGGTGAGGATATATTTCCAATGCACACAAAGGAGAGACTTGAGAGAATCAAATTGAGATACTTAAAATCTGAATTGAACTCTCCGGAATTTGAGTGGAACTTGACTTCTAGGGTATGTGTGCTCCAATTGTTGTTCTATCTTTCAACCACCCATGAATAGGAGATGGCATAAGCCCCTTAATGACTTAAGATGGGTGAAGTACCATGCCAATTTTCGCAATACTAGGTAGAGTACTTTGTTGTGCACATGGTACTTTTGAAAAATAGAACATGGTAGCAAATCCTGATCGTCAACCTAAAGTTCTCACTTTTCTCAGGACGAGCAAAGAATAAGCTTGGGGGAGTTTGATGACGGCTTTTATATACCAATTTCACCCGTCAATATAACTCAATTATGTGAAGGAAATATCATTTCTTGCACACATCACCTTTCTATTTAACCTATTTCCACTTGTACTTGGAAAAGTAGTGCATGTAGGGATTCTATGCAGAATTGAAGTGAAACAAGGGGATGGATCCTATAAAATATCATTCCAGCCAATCAAGCGATGCCACGTGGTACCACATGGATCAAATGGACCACAAACAGAAGTATTCGAGGCCATCCAATGGTGTAGAACCAATATCAATCAATGGGACCCACCTGGCAGAGACTTGGAGGAAGCACACCACAAAAAGAGGCCAAGACCAGGTCGGCCAACCCCCCTAGTCGGTCGACTAGGTCCTGGCGCTAAACGCGGTCAAACGCCACATGTTGGCTCCTCCCTGCTTGAAGAGGTTATGGGTGACTGATTCGCGCGCTTTTGTGGCAGGAACCGACCCTTCTCCAAGCTATAAATAGGACCCCTCACTTCAACACACACCACTTGAGTATTCATCCATTGTATCCACTACTCTCCATAGGTTTAGAAGAGTATAGGCTGTAGAGAGGAGAGTCTCTAGTCCATAGTCCAAGTAGGAGAGGAGTAGAAGGAGTCTCTTCACAATTTCGGTCGGACATTGGAGTAGATCTTCAGATGGTGCTCAATCACTTCCCTGGGGATGTCGGGCATCTGCGACGGTTGTCAGGCAAACACGTCGACATTAGCTTGCAGGAAAGCAATGAGCATTGATTCCTACTTGCTGTCTAGACACCCCGCAATACAGGTGGTATAGGCAGCATCGGAGCCGATCTGGATAGTCTTAATGGGTACGTCGTCGTTGTCAGAGGGCTGAACCCGTGGTGCAGTGGTGTTGTCATGCTCGCGCGAGCTTGGCGAAGGCTGACTAGGTCCAGCATCGCTCGAGGCAAGTGTTGGGGCTGCTGTCGGTGCTTGGAGCTCCTCCAAAGCACACACTGCTGTAGCGTGATCTTCGCAGATCTTGAGGACACCGGAGGGAGTCAGCATCTTGAGGACGAGGTAGTCGTACTGGGCTATAGCCATAAATCGGTACATGGTTGGCCTACCGATGATGGTGTTGTAGGGGAGGTTAACCTCTGTGATGTCAAACAGGATGTTCTCCATCCTGGAGTTCTCGGGAGTCCCTAGTGTCATCTGGAGGTGGATGTTACCGTACAGGATAATCCTCCCTGGCCCTACCCCCGAGAATGGTCTCGATGGGGTGAGCTTAGACACAGGGATCTTCAGCTTGTCGAAGGTCACCCGGCTGATGAGGTTGAGGTCGGCCCCAACATCTATCAGGACGTGGTAGAACTTTATGTTTGCGATGGTGTGGGTGATGAGGAGGGGCAAAAGCCCGGCTCCCGCCATGTTCTCGAGGCAGTCGGAGGCGTCGAAGTTGATCGGCATATCCATCCATCTGTGATGCGGCGCCGGGGCGTTAGTAGGATCTAGCAATGCTACTGCCCGGCGCAGAGTCTTGACCGCATTTCGGGACGCGGGTTCCCAAGATCCCCCACAGATTATGTGGAGTGCTTTGCGACGCTCGTGGTCGCCATTGAGGTCGAGGTCCTCAGCCTGGTAGACCATTTCAACGGCTCATTCAGTCTTTTGGAAATCCATCTCCACGTCTTTGCCGACATACAGGTTGATCTTTTGCGGCTCGGTCTTGCTGCTGCTTGCAATCTTGATGCTTACCATTGCAATGAATGTGCAACCACTTTTTTGAGGAAAAAGCCCCTTCCTGACGCGCCAAATGTCAAAGTGTTCTTGTGACACTTCCACCGAACCTGCTATGCGAGCAGCTCGCGGAGGTTCTTGATCGGTAGGGCTTAGTCCTCTATCGAGGGATCGCACGTATGAGAGTTGTGAGACTGTGGTTTTTACATAGTTCGGGCCGCAAGAGCGTAATACCCTACTCCACGGTGAGGTTGTATTGCTGTTGTGTAGTGTGTGAATGCGTAGATTGGGGATATTTTGTAACGGTGGCGGTTTGGTCCTTTTATAGACAAGGTCAGATGCCTTACAAGTGGGGTGTGGGGCCCGTCAAGTGGCTCTGGGGCGATCTTATCCTAAAGATCTAAGGCTTCACGCATAAGCTTTCTCTGGCTATGACTTGAAGACTCGATGTCTTGTCGCCTCAGACACCTGTGGCCCATGCGTAGTCGATGACGGTGCCAGGGGATGTCTTGTTCGTCTGTCTTGTCGCCGTAAGCTACCCACTTGGCGGAGCGGGGTAGGTCTGCGGCGTCTTCGCTATGATGTGATTGGGCGCAGCGGTCCCTGACTGTTGGTGTGCTCTGTGTTATCCGTTGGAGATGGGTGCCTATCTTCAATGCTTGATTTAGACGGGATGCACCATCCCTTAACTCCCGCAGCCCACCGCCCAAGGTGAGTTGTGGGACACGTGGTGGCTTTTGGGTTGGCCACTATGGGGGAGGCCAAGCCCGGTACCTCGAGGCACGTGGCAGCTCCGGGGCCCTTCGGGGCACATGGCAGCTCTGGAGCCCTTCTCTGCGGGAGGTGCCTGACCTGGTGCTTTGAGCCACGTGGTTGCACCGGAGCCTACTCCCATAGTGGGGTGAGGTCCCGTCCAACCAAACATGTGGCAGCTTGGGATCCCGTCTCACCGGAGAAGTTGGGTCTCATCTTTTGAGGTCCATGTGACAGTGCCGGTTCCGTACTTGAGGCAAGGCAGGGTCCGGCGCCTTCTGGACACGTGGCACCTTCGGACGTACTTTGGTACTTTCACCCTGTGTGCAAGGGTACCCCATCTGCGGGGTACCGACAATGACAATCGAAAAGAAGGTGTTGAATGGTTTCATCATCCATGCAAAAAACATATTTCTTGTCACCCTCCCAATTTTGTTTTGCTATATTATCTTTTGTAAGTATTACCCCACGTTTGAGGTACCACATAAAAACTTGATTTTTGCTGGCATCTTAGAGTTCCAAATCATGTTGTTTATAATCACATTCCCATTAGCAATCATCCCTTTGTACATCGAGTTGACTGAAAAGTACCCATTTTTATGTATGTCCCATTTCAGCCAATCACCATAGACTAATGTGAGCTACCATTGACACTAGTCTGTACCATTTGGTTAGGTCACTTTCTACCAATCCTCACCTGAATGATATATTAAGCGGGATAGTACTAAAGACGTTTGCAATGGTATCGTGTTTGTGTCTAACGATGTTTTACAGAGAAGGGAGTTTGTCTTTGAGGGTGTGCTTCTCCAGCCATCTATCATTCCAAAACGTGGTTGGGCAGCCATTGTTCACACAAAACGTAGTATATCTCAGAAATTTATCTTTAATTTTAATCATACTTCTACAAAAATGAGAGTCACCAGGCCTTCGAACTTCGTGCCCAATTGTTTTGAGTCTCGAATATTTCCTTGTTGATAATTTCTGCCACATTCCATCTTCATTAATCCACTTAAAAAGTCATTTACTTAGTAGGCACTTGTTATGGATGTCCAAATTTTGAATACGTAGACCACCTTGTTCTCTTGGTTGACAAACGACATCCCATCATGCTAAACGATATTTTTTTATTTTGGTTATTGCCTTGCCAAAAGAACCTAGATCTATAGTAATCTAACCATTCCAGAATGTCTCTACGAACTTCAAAAAAAGACATCATGCACATCAATAAAATCGTAAGCACAAAATTTGTTAATACTTGTCGATCCACTACCGACAGGTGTTTTCCATTCCAACTACTTAGTTTTTTGTTCAAATTTGCCCCCCATTTCACTACAGGAATCCGTCGATAGGACGTCGGCCATATAAGTGTCGGTTGTGTACAGAAACCGACACCCATACTTTAAAAGTGTCGGTTGACCGGCGCTTTTACCCGACGAAATTTTTCGGACACATTTAACTAGTATGATTGTCGGTACCGACGCTTTTAACTGTTACAAGCGTTGGTTTCTGAAAACCGACATATTTACACTTTATAGTTGTCGGTGCCTATACCCGACGCATTTATAACTTTGAAGTCGTCGGTCCAAATAGAACCGACGCTTTTAGTGTCTGACACAGGAAAAAAACTGCACAAAAAAAGTTTCTTTCTCCGGTCCCTTCCCTACTTTCCTGAGCCATAAGATCCTATGGTTGGACTGGAATGAGAAGAGCAACACAAGATCGAAGGATGCACATGAATCAAATAAGAGAACCATATGTTGAATTAAGCAGACACTAGATCAACAAGATTGAACTCGAAAACAAAAACAATCCACAAATACATCATTCCAGATCTGACAAAAAAACAAAAATGAACATTCACAGAAGACGTCGGAGCCAGCGTCGCCGGGAGGCCGCATCGCCGAAGCCCGCATCGCTGGAAGTCCGCATCGCTGGGAGGTCTCGTCGTTGACAGGCCGCGTGGCCGGAAGGCCTCACCGCGCCGCCGGAAGGCCGCTTCGCCCAGAGCCGTGCCGCGTCGTCGGAAGACCACACGTCGGGGAGGTTGCGCCGCGTAGCCGGAAGACCGCACGCCGGGGAGGTCTCGCCACCGGATCCTGCTTCGCCGAAGCCCGCGCCAAAAGGCCGCGTCGCCGGGAGGTCATGCGCTGAGATCGGAGGCCGGGTCGCCGGGAGGTCACGCGCTGGGATCAGAGGCCGCGTGGCCGGAAGGCCTCGCCGCGCCGCCGGGAGCCGCGCCGCGTCGCCGGAAGGCGGCATCGCGGGGAGTGAGCGGCGACGGGGAGAAGATATTGGCGGTAGGGTTTCTCTGGTGCGTGTGTTGCTCGGGGGCCGGTATAAAAAATCAGACGGGTGGGGATCTGCGCACACGGTCAGTAAAGGTGTCGGTCAAACCGACGTTGATAGCTGGGCGCAGTAATTAAAAAAATTTGGGATACCACGTGCGCGCGCTGAGCGGGAGAAAAAAATTTCAGGAGTTCTATAGTCGTCGGTTGAGCCGACACCGTTATTAAAAGAGTCGGTTGAACCGACGCAGTTATTAAGTGCGTTAGTTTATTTAGATTGACCGACACATTTAGTTTATGGGTGTCGGTTAAAAAACTGACACCTTTAGTTGAATTAATTATGTCGGGGCCGACGCCTATATATAAACCCACACCTTATTCATTGTTTCCTGTAGTGTTTCATTACAGTCTTTGCTAGCAATTTTTATAATGCATCGGAATCCCCGGTTATCTATACGGATAATTCTCAGGACGGCACCCAAACAAGCGAGCATACTGTTGTTCCTACAAAGAAGCGTCTCCAAAGCAAAAGATCTCACTCTTTTGAAAGTTTATCTTTAATTCCTAGAGTTTTTTAAGGTACAAAGAAATAGATCCAGGTTTTTGGCTAGTTCGATATTATGATCCATGAATATGATCGTATCATCTGCGTATTGCAGAATGGATAGACCATCATCCACCAGATAACGGACGACACCGACAATCATCCCATTTTCCTTTGCCCTTTTCATCAATATAGCTAACATATCCACCACTATATTGAAAAGGATAGGAGAGAATGGTTGGCCCTAGTGCAAACCTTTCTTAATTTGGAAGTTTTCACTAATCTGATCATTCACCTTGATACTTACATGCCTCCCTTTCATGACTGTATCTACCCAATCACACCACTGTGGTGCAAAGCCTTTCTCTCTAGAATTTGTCTCACAAAAATCCAGTTGACCTTGTCATATGCTTTTCAAAATCTATTTTTAGAATCACCCCATTTATTTTTTTCTTATGTAACTCATGAATTGTCTCATGTAAGATGATTGCACCCTCCATTATGTTTCTGTCTGGTAAAAGGCTGTCTGTGTGGGCTAATCACTTTATGTGTTATTGTTAAGATTCTGTTTGTGGTCACTTTTGTGATGATTTTGAAGCTCACATTTAAGAGATAGGTGGGCCTAAACTATCGAATATCAACCGCATCAATACTTTTTGGTAACAGAATTATTTTACTGTAATTAAGTCTATAGGTACTCAGATTTCGCACATGGAAATCGTGAAATAAGGCTATTAAATCAGCCTTAATCACATCCCAAAAATACTTGATAAAACTCTGCAGGAAAGCCATCAGGTCCGGATGCCTTATTGCGCGCCATCTAGAATACTACCTTTTTTACTTCTTCCTCCGTAAAAGCACCAGTTAGGAATTCGTTTTCCACATCTGATACTTGGGGAATATCATCCCTCTGAGATGACATTAGGTGGAATGTATTTCCTTCAGAAGGTCCAAGATGCTTTTTATAAAACTTTACTATATATCTCAACAATGGGGGTCTTCGGTTATCTGTGTATCATTGTCCCATAGGTGATGTATTATTTTTCCTATGCTTCCCATTAGGCCACTAATGGAAATATTTCATATTTGAATCTCCTTCTAGATCCTTGATTTTAGCTCTTTGATACCACTTAATTTTTTCTTCTCTCAATAATCATGTCAGTATGTCCAGTAAACATTGTTTGAGTTTAATTTCATCTTGTTGCAGCTGTATAGACTCCACCTTTTCATCTAGGGCATCAACCTTCTCCAGAATCTCTTTCTTTTCTTTTTTTATACTGTTCACTAGTATTCTTTGTCCAACCTCTTAATATTGGCGCACCTTCTGTATCTTCTTCTACCATGTATCGACGTAGTCCTGTTTATTGACCTCTGATTTCCAAATTTACTGGACCATTTCTTTAAATCCATCTCTTAGAAGCCACTCTAATTCAAATTTAAAAGTGGGTGAGTGGCATGCTACTTATGTGGATTTGGATTTCAGCAACAAGGGTGTGTGGTCAGATATGAGTCTGGTAAGCGCTATCACAGTTGTCAACAGGTATTTATTTTCCTATTCTGTAGAGACTAGTATCCTGTCTAGTTTCTCATACGTGGGATTTTCATTTGCTCACGTATATTGATTCCAGACATTTCTATCCTTCTAAGGGTTAACCCGTCAATAACTGCAGTAAAAAGGAAGGCCCATCTCCAGTTAAAAATTTCTTTGTTTTTTCTCATGTGCATGCCTCATGAGATTGAAATTGCCTCCAACAAGAATTGGGAGGGTTTCTTTTGAGCACATGTTAACGAGTTCCACAAGGAAATTTTCTTTGTATTGTGGCTGAGCAGGGCCATAAACTAAGGTTAATGCCCATTTGAAGTTGTCAACTTTATTGCATAATATAAACTTCACGTAATAGTCGCCTTCGTCTATTGCCCCAATATGAAATACATTTAAATCAATACCTAAAATGATTCCACCTGATTGACCATGCGGTTCTTTACAGTGCCATATAAAATCTTTACCGGCACAAAGATTTTTCAGAAAAGCCAGAATGAAATTATATGTCCCTGTTTCCTAAATACCAACGAAGCTTAAACAATACTCCTTGGCTAAGTCTGATATAAAATGGTGTTTCTTCGGGTCTCTAAACCTATCGCTCTTCCACGGTATACCTTTCATGTTTATTTATTATTGTTCTTTTTTTTTCTCACCACCCCTCTACTGGTCTTGTCTCCAGAACTAGATAGTATCGACTCACCCGCAGTAGATCTTTATGATCGCTGTCAGTGTCAAATACTTCATCTAAAATATCTGAACAAATATGGTTTAGAATAAACTTATCTAGTTCTTTATCATCCTCTAGTTCTTTCTCCTCCAAATCTACCGTACCTGTTGTAGTACCTACTGGACATTCCTTCAGCAACCTATCATTTTCTCTTTTTTTCAGATTTTCTATTGCTACCAGCGAGGACTGCATATCATATTCCGTCTTTATCCCAATGTTATAAAATTTCACATTAATACTTGAATTAGAAAACTCTGTAAAAGACGACCGCTGACCTTCATTTTTTAGCTCCTTCAGCCTCTGTGCCTTTCAAGCCACGATTCATAAGATGCTGCCCTGCGCTTGCTTCATTCAGATTCAGACAGTAGTGGGGAAGTTTCTGGTATGGTCGCCATCTCCGTTATGGCTGCACGCCTGCTTGATCTCGGCTATTGACTGAACGATGCTTACAGCATTTCTAAAATCTGGTCTTACCTTTGTACAAGCAAGGTGGACAACTTTGGATAAATTCAGCCAGGCCTTAAACTGTGTAAGTTTACACGACTGGGGTAAATCGGTAAATTCAAGAACTGGATCGTACGTACCACGCTCCTGTCGCCAGGAACACAAAAAAGGCAGCGCGTCCGCTTTCAGAAAGGCCACGAGCACTAGTGGTACTGGTAGCTTTTCATAGGGGACAAAGCGGATGGACGCCGAGCGTTCCAGCCTCGAACAGCTCCCAAACTAGCTCGATATTCCACGAACCTTGCCGCTAATCTCACACTCCATACACAGCCACAGATGTCGCATGCAGAAGATGGGACGGGAGGCTTCGCGAGGTTGCAGGCTTCATACCGAGTCAAGGACTGATCCCAGAGCTGCACCGTATTGTTCTCATAGCTTTGTGGTTTGACAGTATCGCAGACTGGGCACTGGAGGGAGTGGCAGATCATCGTTCAGGCAACATCATTCAGCGCTAGCTCTTCGAAGGCGACCTGAGTGTTGTCTCTAAAAAAAGGTTTGCCTGCCAACAGTAATTTTTGCCATGCATCAATCCGTCGCAGCTCGCAACAGAGGGGGGCCGGTGACAAGTTGATGCATGCGCACCTCGTGGTGGACTGGAGGGAGTGGTGATTGGATCCATTCGACAAGTTGATACATGCATCATAGGGACGATGCTGTCACGCCCGGTCATCGTAAAGCTGAACAGACGCTTGTCACATGTACGCCAGGATCACTTGAATTGTACATGCGTCGACGAAAGTGAAATATCATACATTGCTATGTTCGAATATATAAATAGTCTTACAGTACGACCCGAAGGTCTACAAATACACACCACAACTATTTACATCAACAACAACATTAACATAGTCCAACTACAGCAGAAGACTAATAGATGAGGGTAGCTCCATCTCCACAGGCAGCCGTTGTGTGTGAGGTCGCCAGCCTAGACCAAGTCCTCCGGATTGACGAAGAAGTCCTCCGGTGCCGCTTCTTCTTCTTCATATTCTAAAGGAGAATTAAACGCTTGAGTACATAGAGTACTCAGCAAGTGCGGGAAGAGATGACATGATTGGCTAAAGCAAAGGGGAAGGCCAATTATGGCTTAGCACTATGCTTAGAACCTAACCTTAGCTTCCATTTATCAATATCATAATTCAAGAAGTAATCAACACATGAGTACTGATAATGAATGTAACTTGAATCATAATTAACCATCATTCCCCAACCATAGACTAATTATGAACTGGCCCCAAGCCGCTCTTGTCCGTGAGCACGGCTGTCATGACAGTTTTACCAAATCTCTGCAGAGAGTGTACCCTTTACCCACAAGCAGTGATTTCATCCCCTGTTGCCAGGTGGACTAAGTGAACCTCCCCGATTGCCCGTGGTAGCTAACCACATTTCACACTTCCTTTGGTGTGAGGCCAGGAGATCACTACATGGTCTTTACAAAGGTACTCCCGACTAGTGCTAGCCCTCTAAGGTTTCCACCACTGGGGATTCTCGGAGTAACCCTCCGCCCCGGAGCCCCTCTTGAGCCTTGTAGATCTCAGAGCAGATCACCCGCATCATTCTCCGCACCATCCAACTACTAGCATTTCATCGGGAGAAACCTAATTAATTGACCAAGCTGCCCCATCTCAGTCTCGTGGTGGTACTATAAAGCTTAGTGGCTTCCTCCATAAACCGGTCCTTAGAATCCGGTGGTAACAAACCCCAATCCCGGGTCTCGTGCAAACTGCACCATACCAATACTAACCAACCACCAGATTCCTATCCACTACAATTGTGTAATCACCACAAGTTCAAGTAACCATAAAGTGTAACATAGCACAATTGTATGAAATCCCAATCCCAATGTCTAAGCATGGCTAAGCATAAATAAGACCTATCTACTTCCCAACCCATTTCAGGTAACAAGGAATTATGTGGAACAGGGCATGTAAACATGAAATAGGACATTAATTTAATTAGCATGCATCTATCTAAATCCCTAAAATTGGTACAAGATGGTCAAGGGCACTTGCCTTCGTTGAAGACTTGAGTGTTGGCGAAGTCTTGGTCTTGAAGGTTAAGATTAGGGTCGTAGAACGATTCTAAATATATTGCCCAAACATGCCAAGAATAAAATAAAGCTAAATAAGTAAAGAGCATTCAATACAATACATCACAACACACACATAAGCATAAAATCCTATACTAATGCGTCCCTACGAGGTATTTATTATTTTACATAGCCAAAATATGCATTTTAGATTTATCCTATGTTTTTGAGAATTAAATATAGCCTAAAAACATTTTTATTGAATTTTCTATGGCTAGAATGTATTTTTAAACATTTATAATAAATATTCCATGGACAAAATATATTTCAAATGAACTCTACAATTTATTCACAGCATAAAATAGTTTATACCAATTTTTCCTAACATTTCTACATTTATTTACCATTTTTATCTATTTTCTACACCTCAAATACACCTAAAAACCATATTCAGCAAATAAATAAAAGTCCAGGGACTAATTAATTAGTTTTCTAAACTGCACAGGGGTTAAACACATGATTCTACAAATTTACAGGGGTTAAATTGACTATTTCAATGATTAAATCCAATTTTTAGGGGTCCAGGGGCTAGTCTGCAATTTCCAGGTGCTAGACTTCAATTCTAGAGAAGTCCAGGGGGTAGCTAGTGAATTTCCAGGGGCCACGGTGCAATTGCGCAGGCGGGAAAAGAACTTTGAATGTGGGCCGTTGGATTTGAATTGGACGCGTGGGATTTTAATGGCCGAACCATTACGGGGATATAATCTCCACCGTAGGGGTTCAACTGATGGTCCAAATTGGGCCACGTCGCCCCTAAACGGCGCACGCGCGCGGCGTGGCGGCGCCCGACGGTTGCCGGCGGCGATCTCGCCGGAGATCACCCAAACGGCGATTCCTACGTCAATTCTATGCGCCAAGGACATGAACCGAGAGAGGAGGAGTAGGGGAACTCACCTAGGAGGTTCTCGGAGTGCGAAATCGGGTGGAAGACGGTCGGCGACGAGAGGGGGCGGCGGTTGGCGTCGGTGCACGTCGACTCCGACGAAACCTCGGCGATCTGCCCGCGCAGACTTGCCCGGCGTGCTCCTGGCGACACGGCGACGAGGTTAGAGAAGGAAGGAGCGGGGATTAGGCAATGGATCGTCGGGAACGCACGGAACATACCGAGAGTGGCGGTTTGCTAGGGTTTGGGCGTGGAGGAGCAAGAACAGAGGGGGAAGGGGGAAATTTATGGAGGGGACGGGCGCGGCGGTTGCTGGCGCGCGAGGGAGGTTTTCCCCGGGTTGATTCGACGTGGAATGGCGGTTGCGAGGGGGGGTGGCGTGGTGTGGCGCGGCGTGGCGCGGGAGGGAAAAGGGTGGCGGTTGCTGGGGGTAGGGGATGACAGGTGGGGTCCGCGACGCAGAGAGAGAGACGGGAGAAGAGGTGGGATTCGGCTGGGCCACAGGAGAGGGGAAGGGAATTGGGCCAGGGGGAAAATCGGCCCAGGGAGGGGGTTTAATTCTTTTTCTTTTTCTTTTTCATTTCCTTTTCTTTTGATTTGAATTCAAATTCAAACTTCAACGTTTACTACTCGTTTAAACTTCAAAATTCATACAAAAATGCAGGCTACAATGTTCAAGGATTTGTTCAAATTTTTACACATGAAATAATGGGTGTTACAACTCTACCCCCCTTAAAAGGAATCTCGCCCTCGAGATTCGGACGCCCTAAGAGAATAGATGAGGGAAATCCGCCTTAAGAGTTTCTTCTCTTTCCCATGTTGCTTCTGCCTCCGAGTGATGCTTCCATTGCACTTTACACATGCGAATAACTTTGTTTCTTGTGACCTTTTCTAGTGTCTCAAGTATCTTGACAGGCTGCTCCACATAAGACAAATCTTCCTGTACATCCACTGCTTCCATAGGCAATTGCTCTTCAGGCACTCTTAAGCACTTCTTAAGCTGTGATACATGGAACACATTATGCACATCTGACAAGTGTGGTGGAAGCTCAAGCTGATATGCCACTTCTCCTCGTCTTTCGAGTATCTTGAACGGACCAATGTAGCGGGGTGACAACTTGCCTCTTACTTTAAATCTTCTCAATCCTCTCATAGGTGACACTTTCAAGTACACATAATCACCAACTTCAAATGTGAGATCACGTCTTCGAGTATCCGCATAACTCTTCTGTCTTGTTTGAGCTGCCTTTAGATTCTTCCGAATTTCTTGTACTTGTCTTTCAGCCTCTTGTAACACGTCAGGCCCAAAGACTTGACTTTCCCCAGTTTGATTCCAAAACAACGGTGTCCTACACTTTCGCCCATACAATGCTTCAAAAGGAGACATCTTCAAACTGGCTTGATAACTGTCGTTGTAAGAGAATTCGGCATATGGCAGATTCTTGTCCCAACTTTTTCTATTCTTTAGAGCACACGCTCTCAACATGTCTTCTAATATCTGGTTGGTGCGTTCAGTCTGACCATCAGTTTGAGGATGATACGCCGAACTAAAATTTAGACGGGTATCCATTGATTCATGCAACTTCTGCCAGAATCTTGAGGTGAATTGAGTGCCTCTGTCTGAAATGATCTTCTTAGGAACTCCATGTAAGCATACAATCCTGGAGATGTACAGTTCCGCTAGCTTGGGACCATTGTAGGTCTCTTTCACAGGAATAAAGTGAGCCACTTTAGTTAGACGGTCCACAATAACCCATATAGAATCATATCCAGACTGTGTTCTTGGTAGTCCCACAATGAAATCCATACTAATTTCTTCCCATTTCCATTCTGGCACTTTGATTGGTTGCAATAACCCTGCTGGTCTTTGATGTTCCGCCTTAATCAATTGACATGTATCACATATGGCCACATATTCTGCTACATCCTGTTTCATTCCATGCCACCAATATCGATCTTTAAGGTCTTGATACATCTTTGTGCTTCTGGGATGAATGGAGTAAGATGAGTCATGAGCTTCTCTTAGTATCAACTCTTTAATCTCCTTGATATCTGGAACACAAATCCTCTTTCCAAGCCATAGGGTTCCTTGTTCATCCTCTCTAAAGTTCGGAGCTTTCCCTTTCTTCATCAACTGCTTGATCTCCTTGACCTTCTCATCATTCTTTTGTCCTTCTCGTATATCATGTTCAAGGGTTGAGTCCACTTCCATAGCAACTGCTTCAGTGCTAGACACTAGACATAGGTTTAACCTTGCAAACTCTTCACATAACTGGGGTTGAAGAGCTTGTACTGACAAGTTATTGCATTGTCCCTTCCTGCTTAGAGCATCAGTGACCACATTAGCCTTTCCTGGATGGTAGTTGATTCCCACATCAAAATCATTTATTAACTCCAACCAACGACGTTGTCTGAGATTAAGATCCGGTTGTGTGAATATGTACTTCAAGCTCTTGTGATCTGTGTATATCTCAGTCCTTTTTTCCATCAAGTAGTGTCTCCATATCTTCAAAGCATGGACAACTGCTGCCAATTCCAGATCGTGGGTTGGATAATTCCTCTCATATTTTCGAAGCTGTCTTGAAGCATAGGCTACCACATGTCCTCCTTGCATTAAGACACATCCCAAACCATGACCAGATGCATCACAATAAACCACAAATTCCTTCTGCATATCAGGCATCACCAACACCGGTGCACTGGTTAACCTCTTCTTCAATTCGGCGAAGCTTACTTCACATCCGGGGGTCCACTTGAAAGCAACTCGTTTCTCAAGCAACTTGGTTAGTGGCCGAGAGATCTTTTAAAATCCCTCGATGAATCGCCGATAGTAACCAGCCATACCTAAGAATCTTCGTATATCATGTACACTCTCAGGTGTTTCCCATTTAAGGACATCGGCCACTTTTCCTGGGTCCACTGCTATATCTCCTTCGGATATGACATGTCCCAAAAATGACACCTCCTTTAGCCAAAACTCACACTTACTAAGTTTGGCATATAGCTGATGTTGGCGAAGCTTCTGTAGAGCCATCCTGAGGTGCTCCTCATGCTCTTCATCAGTTTTGGAGTAGATAAGTATGTCATCGATGAATACCACTACAAACTTGTCCAAGTACTCCATGAATACCTTGTTCATTAGATACATAAAATATGTCGGAGCATTGGTCAATCCAAACGACATAATTGTATACTCGTATAATCCATATCGGGAGACAAATGCCGTCTTGGGAATGTCTGAGGGTCTAATCTTCAGTTGATGGTAGCCTGAACGAAGATCAATCTTGGAGAACACACATGCTCCTCTCAACTGATCAAACAAATCTTCAATCCTTGGTAGTGGATATTTATTCTTGATCGTTACCTCATTTAAGGCACGGTAATCCACACACAACCTTTGAGTTCCATCCTTCTTAGGTACAAATATAACTGGTGCTCCCCAAGGCGATGAGCTAGGGCAAATATATCCTTTTGCCAATAACTCCTCAATATGATCATTTAGTTCAGCTAATTGTTTATCATCCATTCTATATGGCCTCTTATATATTGGGGTCGTCCCAGGTACTAACTCAATGATAAATTCAATCTCTCGATCAGGGGGCATACCTGGTAAGTCATCTGGGAATACATCCGGAAATTCCTTCACAACCCTGATATCTTCGGTACTCTCAAGATGGTTGAGTTGTACTACTGCCTCTTGTGTCTGATCTGGCTTGAACTCCACTGTAGTGCCATCCGGGTGTGTTAAGCAGACTGTTCTAGTTGCACAATGAATTACTCCTTGATTCTTCGTCAACCAGTCCATTCCCAGAATGATATCTAATCCTTGTGAGTCCAACACTATTAGGTTGGCCCAAAAGACTACCCCCTTATGTTTATACTCACTTTTCTGCATAGATGCCTTGCCACCATCTCTCCTCCAGGAGAGTTTAATGGCCCATTCAAGAATGTAACTACCATGTCATGCTTCTTTATGAAATCCTTGGATATGAATGAATGTGTAGCACCCGAATCAAACAATATGGTGGCGGGGTGAGAGTTAACAGAAAACATACCGATCACCACATCAGGCGCTTCTTGTGCTTGCTCCAGAGTCACATGGTTGACACGACCAGATGGGTTTTGTTGCTTCTTCGAACAACTGCTGGCGTAGTGTCCCCATTCTCCGCACTTGTAACATTGTACTCCTGCAGCATTATTCGGGCCCTTGTTGCCTCCTGATTGGTTTCTTGGGAGTTGGCCATTTGGACGGTTAGCTGGAGCTGAAGGGCGGGGTGGCTGCATCTGCTGACGTGGGGGTTGCATGGGCTGGTGTGGTGGCTGCTGCTGCTGCTACTGGCGCATTTGCTGGTTGTAGGGAGTGGGTGGCCTGTAGTTAGAGTTTGGAAATCTCTGTCCCGAGTAGTTCATGGGACGAGTCATTTGGTTTGCAGGCGGAGGGTTAAGACGGGGGCGCACATTGCTACTAGAGGCATGTGCTATAGTCAACTTCCTCTTTCTTTCCTCATCATCCAGTTCCTTTTTAGTCCTCTCCACTTCAAAAGCTTTGTCAACCAGCTTCTGAAAGTCACTGTAGTCGCTGGAAGACATGGCGAACTTTAACTCCTTGTCCAATCCATTCTTGAAGCGGAATTGTTTCTTGGAGTCAGTACCCACATCGGTTGGAGCATAGCGGGACAACTGGGTGAATGCATTCAAATAGGCCCTCACAGTCATACGGCACTGCTTCAACGTAAGGAACTCTTCACATCTTGCTTGTATTTCTCCCTCAAGCACAAAGTGATTCCGGAAATTGGCCCTGAACTCTTCCCAAGTAATGCTTTCTGGATCCCAGTGGGCTTCAGTAAAGGCAGTCCACCAGTCGGCTGCCGGTCCTTGGAGTTGATGGGAGGCTAATAGTACTTTCTCCCTTCCTTCACAGTGGATGAGCCTCAGCTTGCTTTCAACGGTTCGGAGCCAATCATCGGCATCCATGGGTTCGGTGACTGTGGCAAAAGTGGGTGGATGAGTGTTCAGGAAGTCCCTAAGGAAGGACCTAGGTGGAAAAGGTGGTGGTGGCGGAAGGTTGTAATTTGGTGGTGGTGGGGGTGGGGCTTGCTGCAGGTTGGTGACAATCTGAGTAAGGTTGTTAAGCAGCTGGGTTTGGATGGACATCATCTGCTGCATTTGTTGTGCTGCCGGGGCTCCTCGAGCACCCCTTCCATTCCATCCTGGCACACCTCCTAGTCCTTCATCTCGGGGCACAGCACCCCTTCCACGACCTCTACCTCTACCTCTTCCAGACATCTGTGTAGGGAATAATTGAAACTTTAAGATAATAGGTGAGATATAGAAGGGTACGCTATGGCAAACGGTCCCAACTACATGCATCAAGGGAAACATATATATATAAAGCAAGCAAATTCATTAACCAACTAGTGCGGATGTGGACAAGATGCTGATGCATTCCACAACTCACACGACACACTAACAAGCCTATATACAAATGACGTGGATGTGGACAGGATGCCGAAGCATTCCACAACTCACGTCGAACACACACAACATAAAGCAAACTAATACAATACCATAGATAACACAACTCAAGACTAGAGAGGGCGCAGCTACACGCTCCTACATACTAAGGATAGGTGTCCTGAGTCGTCCAGCGGGGAAGCAAGTCCACTCCTACTCATCGGAGTCCTCCTCAACCTCCATCTCCGGGTCTTCTTCTTCTGAGTCCTCTCTTGATTCCTGGGGGGAGTTCATGCGACGATCTGGAGAGTTCAGGTCCCAAGGCTCCACGTCCGAAGCATACTGAGGAGAGTTAGGATCAGCTGCAGTGATCCTCGCGTAGCGTCGGTGAAGTCGCTCGTAGCGGTCAACCAGGTCCCTACTGTCCTGTAGCTCCTGCTGACAACGCTGGAGTCGCGAAGACAACTCCACCACGTCGTCCACCAGCCTCTCGCACTGAGGGTGGGTCAAAGGCCCCTCGACGTCACGTCCAGTGAAGGCGGTCGTGCCACTAGGGCGCTGAGGGGTGTACGCGTGCTCCGTGCACCCAAGGCGAAACCTGTGGGCGTGACTCCAGTAAGTAGTCGCCTCCCACGTGGCGTCCTCCTCAGCCGCACGCTGGGAGCTCCTCCAGGCCAGAGAGAAGTGTGAGTGCAGCAGCTCCGAGTCATAGTAGACGGCCAGCTGAGAAGTCCACTCCAGTCCACCAGTATAGGGTGCAAAGACCCTAGTGGTGTGGTAGACTAGGCGAACACAGTACTCACGGTACCCCGCAGCACGAAGAAGAGAGCGAAGACGGACACGCATCCTCGAAGCAGCACTCCCAGTGGAGAACAGCGTCGTCTCCCTCCTGGGGGTGTGAGGTGCGGAGCGACTGGCTAGGGCGTGGTGAGGAACACGACCCCCAGTCGACTTACGAGCCGTCTGCTTGGTTCGCGCCATCTACAAACATTTGAAAATAAGAGAGTGAGATCAATAATCAATAAATTAAGTTAGAATAAAGCAATAAGTACAGCAAGATAAGAAGCACAAGGTTTGAGATAGAGAGCACAAAATTTTGGAAATACTATTTTATAAGAAAATAGTATAATCCTTAATTTTTTCGGCCATTTCTAACTAGACTTGCGTCCTACGGGCAACACGGCTCTGATACCACTTTGTCAAGCCCGGTCATCGTAAAGATGAACAGACGCTAATCACATGTACGCCAGGATCAGTTGAATCGTACATGCGTCGACGAAAGTGAAATATCATACATTGCCATGTTCGAATATATAAATAGTCTTACAGTACGACCCGAAGGTCTACAAATACACACCACAACTATTTACATCAACAACAACATTAACATAGTCCAACTACAGTAGAAGACTAATAGATGAGGGTAGCTCCATCTCCACAGGCAGCCGTTGCGCGTGAGATCGCCAGCCTAGACCAAGTCCTCCGGATTGACGAAGAAGTCCTCCGGTGCCGCTTCTTCTTCTTCTTCATATTCTAAAGGAGAATTAAACGCTTGAGTACATAGAGTACTCAGCAAGTGCGGGAAGAGATGACATGATTGGCTAAAGCAAAGGGGAAGGCCAATTATGGCTTAGCACTATGCTTAGAACCTAACCTTAGCTTCCATTTATCAATATCATGATTCAAGAAGTAATCAACACATGAGTACTGATAATGAATGTAACTTGAATCATAATTAACCACTATTCCCCAACCATAGACTAATTATGAACTGGCCCCAAGCCGCTCTTGTCCGTGAGCACGGCTGTCATGATAGTTTTACCAAATCTCTGCAGAGAGTGTACCCTTTACCCACAAGCAGTGATTTCATCCCCTGTTGCCAGGTGGACTAAGTGAACCTCCCCGATTGCCCGTGGTAGCTAACCACATTTCACACTTCCTTTGGTGTGAGGCCAGGAGATCACTACATGGTCTTTACAAAGGTACTCCCGACTAGTGCTAGCCCTCTAAGGTTTCCACCACTGGGGATTCTCGGAGTAACCCTCCGCCCCGGAGCCCCCTCTTGAGCCTTGCGGATCTCAGAGCAGATCACCCGCATCATTCCCCGCACCATCCAACTACTAGCATTTCATCGGGAGAAACCTAATTAATTGACCAAGCTGCCCCATCTCATCTCGTGGTGGTACTATAAAGCTTAGTGGCTTCCTCCATAAACCGGTCCTTAGAATCCGGTGGTAACAAACCCCAATCCCGGGTCTCGTGCAAACTGCACCATACCAATACTAACCAACCACCAGATTCCTATCCACTACAATTATGTAATCACCACAAGTTCAAGTAATCATAAAGTGTAACATAGCACAATTGTATGAAATCCCAATCCCAATGTCTAAGCATGGCTAAGCATAAATAAGACCTATCTACTTCCCAACCCATTTCAGGTAAGAAGGAATTATGTGGAACGGGGCATGTAAACATGAAATAGGACATTAATTTAATTAGCATGCATCTATCTAAATCCCTAAAATTGGTACAAGATGGTCAAGGGCACTTGCCTTCGTTGAAGACTTGAGTGTTGGCGAAGTCTTGGTCTTGAAGGTTAAGATTAGGGTCGTAGAACGATTCTAAATATATTGCCCAAACATGGCAAGAATAAAATAAAGCTAAATAAGTAAAGAGCATTCAATACAATACATCACAACACACACATAAGCATAAAATCCTATACTAATGCGTCCCTACGAGGTATTTATTATTTTACATAGCCAAAATATGCATTTTAGATTTATCCTACGTTTTTGAGAATCAAATATAGCCTAAAAACATTTTTATTGAATTTTCTATGGCTAAAATGTATTTTTAAACATTTATAATAAATATTCCATGGACAAAATATATTTCAAATGAACTCTACAATTTATTCACAGCATAAAATAGTTTATACCAATTTTCCTAACATTTCTACATTTATTTACCATTTTTATCTATTTTCTACACCTCAAATACACCTAAAAATCATATTCAGCAAATAAATAAAAGTACAGGGACTAATTAATTAGTTTTCTAAGGGTTAAACACATGATTCTACAAATTTACAGGGGTTAAATTGACTATTTAAATGATTAAATCCAATTTTTAGGGGTCCAGGGGCTAGTCTGCAATTTCCAGGGGCTAGACTTCAATTCCAAAGAAGTCCAGGGGGTAGCTAGTGAATTTCCAGGGGCCACGGTGCAATTGCGCAGGCGGGAAAAGAACTTTGAATGTGGGCCGTTGGATTTGAATTGGACGCGTGGGATTTTAATGGCCGAACCGTTACGGGGATATAATCTCCACCGTAGGGGTTCAACTGATGGTCCAGATTGGGCCACGTCGCCCCTAAACGGCGCACGCGCGCGGCGCGGCGGCGCCCGACGGTTGCCGGCGGCGATCTCGCCGGAGATCACCCAAACGGCGATTCCTACGTCAATTCTACACGCCAAGGACATGAACCGAGAGAGGAGGAGTAGGGGAACTCACCTAGGAGGTTCTCGGAGTGCGAAATCGGGTGGAAGACGGTCGGCGATGAGAGGGGGCGGCGGTTGGCGTCGGTGCACGTCAACTCCGGCGAAACCTCGGCGATCTCCCCGCGCAGACTTGCCCGGCGTGCTCCTGGCGACACGGCGACGAGGTTAGAGAAGGAAGGAGCGAGGATTAGGCGATGGATCGTCGGGAACGCACGGAACATACCGAGAGTGGCGGTTTGCTAGGGTTTGGGCGTGGAGGAGCGAGAACAGAGGGGGAAGGGGGAAATTTATGGAGACGGGCGCGGCGGTTGCTGGCGCGCGTGGGAGGTTTTCCCCGGGTTGATTCGACGTGGAATGGCGGTTGCGAGGGGGGGTGGCGTGGTGTGGCGTGGCGTGGCGCGGGAGGGAAAAGGGTAGCGGTTGCTGGGGGTAGGGGATGACAGGTGGGGTCTGCGGCGCAGAGAGAGAGGGGAGAAGAGGTGGGATTCGGCTGGGCCGCAGGAGAGGGGAAGGGAATTGGGCCAGGGGGAAAATCGGCCCAGGGAGGGGGTTTGATTCTTTTTCTTTTTCATTTCCTTTTCTTTTGATTTGAATTCAAATTCAAACTTCAACGTTTACTACTCGTTTAAACTTCAAAATTTATACAAAAATGCAGGCTACAATGTTCAAGGATTTGTTCAAATTTTTACACATGAAATAATGGGTGTTACAGATGCTGTGAGAACAATGCCATCAACATAAGATATTTTGTATGCGCTTCCGAGAGTAGATGAATGGGAAAGTATCAGATGTGGCTTCAAACATAACTCAAAAAGAGTAAGTAGAAGGTAAACTGATTCTACCAATCACGGGGAACTTACTTCAAATTATATAATGACTTGTTCAAATAACAGACGTAATTCGGTCAGTTCATTTATAATCTACTCCCCTCCGATCGTGTATTGTTGTTGTCAGTCGGTTCATTGGTAACCTGGTTGTCGACAATAACAAAAATAAAATCAGAGGAGTTCAATTTTACATCAAAGTCAGTACAAAACAACCTACTAAACTGTAGGTTTGAAAATTTACTACGATACAGATCACTTCAAACCCTATCAACCAACAATGAATATGATATATACAGGAAATGAAATGTCTGATGAACAAATAATTCAGCAACCTCATACATACAGTAATATTTATATGTAGATGCAGAAGCTTTCTTAGATTGCCACACCCCGAAATTTCTATTTGGCTTGTGAAAAATTTAAATCAATTTTATCAAAATCATGAAAAAATTTACCAATTTTTTCTTTAGATTCATGTAAAGCAAATAAATCTTGTTGGTGTGATTAAATTGCTGTAGTAAAATATTGCAAGGTTATATTAAAGATTTGTCCCAATAATTCAATTCTTTGTTTAAGTTCTTTACCTATAATTCTAAAATATCCGTTAAAAATTGTAACACCCAAAAATTTTCAAACTTTGTAATTAAACCTTTCGAATATATTAGGGTGCATTTGAGTTTGCATGTTGGTGTGAAATTTAAATTCAAAACGTGTAGACTTCGAAATAATTTGAAATACAAATCAAATCAAAAGAAATAGAAAAGAAAAAGAAGAATAAAAAGGAAACTGGCGCCTGGGCCGAATCTGGCCGCGGCCCACTCCCCCCCCCCCCCCCCAGCCCAGTCACACCCACTCCCCTCACCACTCTCCCGCTGTCACCCTAGGCCCGCCTGTTGGCACCTTCTCCCTCCCCCTCTCTCCTTTCCCGCGACGCAACCGCCGCCCGACCCCGCGCCCACGTTCCCCCCTCGGAACCACTCCCCCCGTCGGTTTTCGCACGCGCACCCCAACCGCACACCCCCTTCGCGCTTAAAAGGAGACGGCGCCCCCATTTTCCCCCTCCCCCGAGCTTTCCCCAACCCTAGCGCCATTGCCGTCGGTAAGTGGCCGCCGTTCTTCGTGTTCCCGTCGATGCAACCCCCTTGTCCTCTTCTTTCTTGGCCTAACGTGATCGCCGCATCGCCAGGAGCACGCCGGACGCACTCGCTCGGGTAGATCTTCACTGCGCTGCCGAAATCGTCGCACTCCGACGAGCTCCGCCGCCTTCAACCGTCACCGGCGCCCTCTGCTCCTCCCCGAGTCCGATCAACACCTCCGGTGAGTCCACGTGATCTCCCCCTTCGTTTCTGTGCGCTCAGATTCTAGAATTAGGGTGTAATTCGTGAGATTGGGCGATCTCCGGCGAGCTCGCCGCCATCGGCTGTCGGGCGCCGCAGCGCACAGCGCTGGCGCCGGCAAGGGGTGACGTGGCCCTATCCTGGCCTTCAGTTGGGTTCCAACGGCTAGGATTAGATCATCATACCGTTTCGGTTATTTAAAATCCTAGCAATCTGATGCAGATCCAACGGCCCACATTCAAACTCCTTTTCCCGCCTCCGCATTTGCACCGTGGCCCCTGGAATCTTGCGGGCTACCCCCTAACCTTTACTGGAATTCAAGTCTAGCCCCTGAATTTAGCAAACTAGCCCCTGTACTCCCTGGAATTAGATTTAATCATTTAAATAAGCAATCTAACCCCTGGAAATTTGTAGAATTATTGATTTAGCCCCTGTACAGTGTAGGAAACTTATAAACCAGCCCTTGGACTTTTATTTAATTGCTGGATATTGTTTTTGGGAGTATTTAATGTGTAGAAATTAGATAAAAATGGTAAATAAATGTAAAAGAACAGTAGGAAATTTGTGTAAAATGTTTTATTGCTGTAATAAAATTTTTGAGTGCCAATAAAATACATTTTGACCATGAAAAATTTATTATAAATGTTTAAAAATACATTTTGGCCATAGAAAATTCAATAAAAATGATTTTAGGCCATAATTAAATCCTAAAAATGTAAGATAAATATGAAATACATTTTGGCTATGTAAAGTAATAAATACTCCATAGGGACGCATTAGTATAGAGTTTTATGCCTATGTGTATGTTGTGATGCCATGTATTGTGTGTTCTTTACTTATTTTAGCCTTTATTTCTCTTTGCCATGCTTGGGCAACATATTTAGAGTCGTACTACGACCCTAACTTCAATCTCCAAGACCAAGACTTCACCAACAACCAAGTCTTCGACGAAGGCAAGTGCCCTTGACCATCTTGTACCAATTTTAGGATTTTAGTTAGATGCATGCTAATTAAATTGATGTCCTATTTCATGTTTCATGCCTTGTTCCATATAATTCCTTGTCACCTGATGTGGGTTGGGAAGTAGATAGGTAATTAATTATGCTTAGCCATGCTTAGACATTGGGAATGGGCTTTCATACAATTGTGATATGTTAAACTTTATGATTACTTTAATTGTGGTGGATACACAATAGTAGTGGATAGGAATCTGGTGGTTGGATAGATTTGGTATGGTGCAGTTTGCACGAGACCCGGGATTGGGTTTGGTACCACCGGATTCTAAGGACCGGTTTATGGAGGAAGCCACTAAGATTTATAGTACCACCACGAGAATGAGATGGGGCAGCTTGGTCAATTAATTAGGTTTCTCCAGATGAAATGCTAGTAGTTGGATGGTGCGGGGAATGATGCAGGGGTACTGCTCTGGGAACTGCAAGGCTCAAGAGGGGGCTCTGAGGCGGAGAGTTACTCCGGGAGTGCCTCGGTGGTGGAAACCTTAGAGGGCTAGCACTAGTCGGGAGTACCTTTGTAAAGACCATGTTGTGATCTCCTGGCCTCACACCAAAGGAAGTGTGTAATGTGGTTAGCTACCACGGGCATTCAGGGAGATTCACTTAGTCCACCTGGCAACAGGGGATGAAATCACTACTTGTGGGGAAAGGGTACAATCTCTGCAGAGACTTGGTAAAACTGTCATGACAGTCGTGCTCACGGACAAGAGCGGCTTGGGGCTAGTTCATAATTAGCTTATGGTTGGGAAATGGTGGTTATTTATGATTCGAGTTACGTTCATCATCTTTAATTATGTATTGAATTACTTCTTGAATTATGATATTGATAATTGAAAGTTAAGATTAGGTTCTAAGCATAGTGCTTAAGCCATAATTGGCCTTCCCTTGCTTTAGCTAATCATGTCATTCTCTTCCCGCACTTGTTGAGTACTCTATGTACTCAAGCGTTTACTTTTCCATTAGAATATGAAGAAGAAGAAGCACCAGAAGACTTCTTCGTCAACCGGGAAGACTTGGGCTAGGCTGGCGATCCTCCGCGCGACTGCCTGTGGAGATGGAGCTGTTCTTATCTAATTAGCCTTCCGCTGTAGTTTAATCTTGGTGAACTATTTAGATGTTGTATATAGGATTGTGGTGTGTATTTGTAGACCTTCGGGTTGTATTGTAAGACTATTTATATATTCGAACATGGCTATGTAATGGTATTTCACTTTCATCAATGCATGTACGATTCAACTGATCCTGGCGTACATGTGATTAGCGTCTGTTCATCTTTATGATGACCGGGCGTGACAAAGTGGCATCAGAGCCGTGTTGCCCGTAGGACGCAAGCCTAGTTAGAAATGGTCGAAAATAAGGACTATACTATTTTCTTATAAAATAGTATTTCCAAAACTTTGTGTTTTCCATCTCAACCCTTGTGCTTCTTATCTTGTTGTATTTATTGTTTTAATTCTAACTTAATTTATTGATTGTTGATCTTACTCTCTTCTTTTCAAATGTTTGTAGATGGCGCGCACCAAGCAGACGGCGTGTAAGTCAACTGGGGGTCGTGTTCCTCACCATGCCCTAGCCAGCCGCTCCGCACCTCACACACCCAGGAGGGAGACAGTGCTGATCTCTTCTGGACGTGTTGTCCCGAGGATGCGTGCCCGTCTTCGCTATCTTCTTTGGGCAGCGGGGTACTGTGAGTACCGTGTTCGCTTCGTCTACCACACCACCAGGGTCTCTGTACCCTCTACTGGTGGACTGGAGTGGTTTTCCCAGCTGTCCGTCTACTACGACTCGGAGCTGCTGCACTCACACTTCTCTCCATCTTGGAGGAGCTCCCAGCGTGCGGCTGAGGAGGATGCTACGTGGGAGGCGACTACATACTGGAGTCACGCCCACAGGTTCCGCCTCGGGTGCACGGAGCACGCGTACACCCCTCAGCGCCCTAGTGGCACAACCGACTTCACTCGACGTGACGTCGAGGGGCCTCTGCACCACGCTTAGTGCGAGAGGCTTGTGGACGACGTTGTGGAGTTGTCTTCACGACTCCAGCGTTGTCAGCAGGAGCTTCAGGACAGTAGAGACCTTGTTGACAGCTACGAGCGACTTCGCTGACGCTACGCGAGGATCACTGCAGCTGACCCGAACTCTCCTCAGTACGCTTCGAACGTTGAGCTGTGGGACCCGAACTCTCCGGATCGTCGTGAGAACTCACCCGTGAGATCGGGGGAGGACACGGAGGAGGAGGATCCCGAGGAGGACTCCGACAAGTAGGGGTAGACTTGTTACCCTGTTGGAAGACTCAAGACATATATCCTTAGTATGTAGGAGTGTGTAGTTGCGCCCTCTCTAGTCTTGAGTTGTATTATCTATGGTATTGTATTAGTTTGCTTCATGTTGTGTGTGTGTGTGCGACGTGAGTTGTGGAATGCTTCGGCATCCTGTCCACATCCACGTCATTTGTATATAGGCTTGTTAGTGTGTCGTACGAGTTGTGGAATGCATTAGCATCCTGTCCACATCCGCACTAGTTGATTAATGAATTTGCTTGTTATATATATATATATATATATATATATATATATATATATATATATATATATATATATATATATATATATATATATGTTTCCCTTGATGCATGTAGTTGGGATCGTTTACCATAGCGTACCCTTCTATATCTTATCTATTATCCTAAAGTTTCAATTATTCCTTATACAGATGGCTGGAAGAGGTAGAGGTAGAGGTCGTGGAAGGGGTGTTGTGCCCCAAGAGGAAGGACTTGGAGGTGTGCCAGGATGGAATGGTAGGGGTGCTCGAGGAGCCCCAGCAGCGCAGCAGATGCAGCAGATGATGGCCATACAAACCCAACTGCTCAACAACCTCACCCAGATTGTTACCAACATGCAGCAAGCCCCACCCCCACCACAACCACAATACAACCTTCCACCACCACCACCACCATATCCGCCCAGATCCTTTCTAAGGGACTTCCTAAACACTCATCCACCCACCTTTGCCACAGTCACTGAACCAATGGATGCCGAGGATTGGTTTCGAACGATTGAAAGCAAGTTGGGGCTCATACACTGTGAGGGAAGAGAGAAGGTACTTCTAGCCTCTCATCAACTCCAAGGACCGGCAGCTGACTGGTGGACCGCCTTTACTGAAGCCCACCAAAGTTCGGAGAACATCACTTGGGAAGAATTCAGGACCAATTTCCGCAATCACTTTGTGCCTGAAGGAGAAATACAAGCAAGACGTGAGGAGTTCCTTATGTTAAAGCAGGGACGTATGACTGTGAGAGCCTACTTGAATGCATTCACCCAGCTATCCCGCTATGCCCCAACAGATGTGGATACGGATTCCAAGAAACAATTCCATTTCAAGAATGGACTGGACAAGGAGTTGAAGTTTGCCATGTCTTCCAGCGACTACAGTGACTTTCAGAAGTTGGTTGACAAAGCTTTTGAGGTGGAGAGGACTAAGAAAGAACTGGATGATGATGAAAGGAAGAGGAAGTTAGCTCTGAGCCATGCCTCTAGTAGCAATGTACACCCTCGTCTCAACACTCAGCCTGCAAACCAGATGACTCGTCCTATAACCTACTCAGGGCAAAGATTCCCAAACCCCAACTATAGGCCACCCACACCCTACAATCAGCAGATGCGCCAGCAACAACAGCCTCCACGCCAGCCAATGCAACCCCCTCGCCAGCAGATGCAACCACCTTGCCCTTCAGCTCCAGCTAACCGCCCCAATGGTCAACCCCCAAGAAATCAATCAGGAGGTAACAAGGGCCAGAACAATGCTGCAGGAGTTCAGTGTTACAAGTGTGGAGAATGGGGACATTACTCCAACAATTGTCTGAAGAAGCAGCAGAACGCACCTGGACGTGTCAATCATGTGACTCTGGAGCAAGCACAAGAAGCACCTGATGTGGTGATCGGTACGTTTTCTGCTAATTCCCACCCTACCACCATATTGTTTGATTCGGGTGCTACACATTCATTTATATCCAAAGATTTCATAAATAAGCATGACATGGTAGTTGCATTCTTGAACCGGCCATTGTTGATAAACTCTCTTGGAGGAGAGATGGTGGCAAGGCATCTATGCCGTAAAGTGAGTATAAACATAAGGGGGGTAGTCTTTTGGGCCAACCTAATAGTGTTGGACTCACAAGGATTAGACATCATTCTGGGAATGGAATGGCTGACAAAGAATCAAGGAGTAATTCACTGTGCAACTAGGACAGTTTGCTTAACACACCCAGATGGCACTACAGTGGAGTTCAAGCCAGATCAGACACAAGAGGCAGTGGTACAACTCAACCATCTTGAGAGTACAGAAGGCATCAGAGTTGTGAGTGAGTTTCCAGATGTATTCCCAGATGACTTACCAGGTATGCCCCCTGATCGAGAGATTGAGTTTGTCATTGAATTAGTACCTGGAACGGCCCCAATATATAAGAGGCCGTATAGAATGGATGCTAAACAACTAGCTGAACTAAAGGATCATATTGAGGAGTTATTGGGGAAAGGATATATTCATCCTAGCTCATCGCCTTGGGGAGCACCAGTCATATTTGTACCTAAGAAGGATGGTACTCAAAGGTTGTGTGTGGATTATCGTGCCTTAAATGCGGTAACAATCAAGAATAAGTACCCACTGCCAAGAATTGAAGATTTATTTGATTAGTTGAGAGGAGCATGTGTGTTCTCTAAGATTGATCTTCGCTCAGGTTATCACCAATTGAAGATTAGGCCCTCAGATATTCCCAAGACTGCATTTGTCTCTCGATCTGGACTATATGAGTATACCGTTATGTCGTTTGGATTGACCAATGTTTCGGCATATTTTATGTATCTAATGAACAAGGTATTCATAGAGTACTTGGACAAGTTTGTAGTGGTGTTCATCGACAACATACTTATCTACTCCAAGACTGAAGAAGAGCATGAGAAGCACATCAGGATGGCTCTACAGAAGCTTCACCAACACCAATTATATGCCAAACTTAGTAAGTGTGAGTTTTGGCTAAAGGAAGTTTCATTTTTTGGTCATGTCATATCTGAAGGAGGTATAGCAGTCGATCCAGGCAAAGTGGCCGATGTCCTTAAATGGGAAACACCTGAGAGTGTACATGATATACGAAGATTTTTAGGCATGGTTGGTTATTATCGTCGGTTCATCGAGAGATTTTCAAAGATCTCCCGACCACTAACCAAGTTGCTTGAGAAAGGAGTTGCTTTCAAGTGGACCCCCGAATGTGAAGTGAGCTTTGTCGAGATGAAGAAGAGGTTAACCAGTGCACCAGTATTGGTGATGCCTGATATGCAGAAGGAGTTTGTAGTTTATTGTGATGCATCTGGTCATGGTTTAGGATGTGTCTTAATGCAAGGAGGACATGTTGTAGCCTATGCTTCAAGACAGCTTTGGAAACATGAGAGGAATTATTCAACCCATGATTTAGAATTGGCAGCTATTGTCCATGCATTGAAGATATGGTGACACTACTTGATGGGAAAAAAAACTGAGATATACACGGATCACAAGAGCTTGAAGTACATATTCACACAACCAGATCTTAACCTCAGACAACGTCGTTGGTTGGAGTTAATAAATGATTTCGATGTGGGAATCAACTACCATCCAGGAAAGGCTAATGTGGTCATTGATGCTCTAAGCAGGAAGGGACAATGTAATAACTTGTCAATACAAGCTCTTCAACCCCAGTTATGTGAAGAGTTTGCAAGGTTAAACTTATGCCTAATATCTAGTGCTGAAGCAGTTGCTATGGAAGTAGACTCAACCCTTGAACGTGATATACGAGAAGGACAAAAGAATGATGAGAAGGTCAAGGAGATCAAGCAATTGATAAAGAAGGGAAAAGCTCCAAACTTTAGGGAAGATGAACAAGGAACCCTATGGCTTGGAAGGAGGATTTGTGTTCCAGATGTCAAGGAGATTAGAGAGTTGATACTAAGGGAAGCTCATAACTCATCATACTCCATTCATCCCGGAAGCACAAAGATGTATCAAGACCTTAAAGATCGATATTGGTGGCATGGAATGAAACGGGATGTAGCAGAATATGTGGCCATATGTGATACATGTCAATTGATTAAGGCGGAACACCAAAGACCAGCAGGGTTGTTGCAACCAATCAAAGTGCCAGAATGGAAATGGGAAAAAATAGTATGGATTTCATTGTGGGACTACCAAGGACACAGTCTAGATATGATTCTATATGGGTTATAGTGGATCGTTTGACTAAAATTGCCCACTTTATTCCTGTGAAAGAAACATACAATGGTCCCAAGTTGGCGGAACTGTATATCTCCAGGATTGTATGCTTACATGGAGTTCCTAAGAAGATTATTTCAGATCGAGGCACTCAATTCACCTCAAGATTCTGGCAGAAGTTGCATGAATCAGTGGATACCCGTCTAAACTTTAGTTCGGCGTATCATCCTCAGACTGACGGTCAGACAAAACGCACCAACCAGATATTAGAAGACATGTTAAGAGCGTGCGCTCTAAAGAATAGCCAAAGTTGGGATAAGAATCTGCCATATGCCGAATTTTCTTACAACAACAGTTACCAAGCCAGTTTGAAGATGTCTCCTTTTGAAGCATTGTATGGGCGGAAATGTAGGACAACCGTTGTTTTGGAATCAAACTGGGGAAAGCCAAGTCTTTGGTCCTAATGTATTGAAAGAGGCTAAAAGACAAGTGCAAGAAATTCGGAAAAACCTAAAGGCAGCCCAAACAAGACAGAAGAGTTATGCACATACTCGAAGACGTGATCTAACCTTTGAGGTCGGTGATTATGTGTACTTGAAGGTGTCACCTATGAGAGGGTTGAGAAGATTTAAAGTAAGAGGCAAGTTGTCACCCCGCTACATTGGTCCGTTCAAGATCTTAGAACGACGAGGAGAAGTGGCTTATCAGCTTGAGCTTCCACCGCACTTGTCAGATGTACATAATGTATTTCATGTGTCACAACTTAAGAAGTGTCTGAGAGTGCCTGAGGAACAATTGCCTATGGAAGCAGTCGATGTACAAGAAGATTTGTCTTATGTGGAACAGCCTGTCAAGATACTTGAGACATTAGAAAAGGTCACCAGAAATAAAGTCATTCGCATGTGTAAGGTGCAGTGGAAACATCACTCAGAAGCAGAAGCAACATGGGAAAGAGAAGAAGATCTCAAAGCAGATTTCCCTCATCTATTCTCTTAGGACGTCCGAATCTCGAGGGCGAGATTCCTTTTAAGGGGGGTAGAGTTGTAACACCCAAAAAATTTCAAACTTTGTAATTAAACCTTTCAAATATATTAGGGTGCATTTGAGTTTGCATGTTGGTGTGAAATTTAAATTCAAAACATGTAGACTTCGAAATAATTTGAAATACAAATCAAATCAAAAGAAATAGAAAAGAAAAAGAAGAATAAAAAGGAAACTGGCGCCTGGGCCGAATCTGGCCGCGGCCCACTCCCCCCCCCCCCAGCCCAGTCGCGCCCACTCCCCTCACCTCTCTCCCGCTGTCACCCTGGGCCCGCCTGTCGGCACCTTCTCCCTCCCCCTCTCTCCTTTCCCGCGACGCAACCGCTGCCCGACCCCGCGCCCACGTTCCCCCCCCCCCTCGGAACCACTCCCCCCGTCGGTTTTCGCACGCGCACCTCAACCGCACACCCCCTTTGCGCTTAAAAGGAGCCGGCGCCCCCATTTTCCCCCTCCCCCGAGCTTTCCCCAACCCTAGCGCCATTGCCGCTGGTAAGTGGCCACCGTTCTTCGTGTTCCCGTCGATGTAACCCCCTTGTCCTCTTCTTTCTTGGCCTAACACGATCGCCGCATCGCCAGGAGCACGCTGGACGCACTCGCTCGGGTAGATCTTCACCGCGCCGCTGAAATCGTCGCACTCCGACGAGCTCCGCCGCCTTCAACCGTCGCCGACGCCCTCTGCTCCTCCCCGAGTCCGATCAACACCTCCGGTGAGTCCACGTGATCTCCCTCTTCGTTTCTGTGCGCTCAGATTCTAGAATTAGGGTGTAATTCATGAGATTGGGCGATCTCCGGCGAGCTCGCCGCCGTCGGCCGTCGGGCACCGCCGTGCACAGTGGTGGCACCGGCAAGGGGCGACGTGGCCCTATCCTGGCCTTCGGTTGGGTGCCAACGGCTAGGATTAGATCATCATACCGTTTCGGTTATTTAAAATCCTGGCCATCCAATGCAGATCCAACGGCCCACATTCGAACTCCTTTTCCCGCCTCCGCATTTGCACCGTGGCCCCTGGAATCTTGCAGGCTACCCCCTAACCTTTACTGGAATTCAAGTCTAGCCCCTGAATTTAGCAAACTAGCCCCTAGACTCCCTGGAATTGGATTTAATCATTTAAATAAGCAATCTAACCCCTAGAAATTTGTAGAATTATTGATTTAGCCCCTGTACAGTGTAGGAAACTTATAAACCAGCCCCTGGACTTTTATTTAATTACTGGATATTGTTTTTGGGAGTATTTAATGTGTGGTAAATAAATGTAAAAAAACAGTAGGAAATTTGTGTAAAATGTTTTATTGCTGTAATAAAATTTTTGAGTGCCAATAAAATACATTTTGACCATGAAAAATTTATTATAAATGTTGAAAAATACATTTTGGCCATAGAAAATTCAATAAAAATGATTTTAGGCCATAATTAAATCCTAAAAATGTCAAATAAATATAAAATACATTTTGGCTATGTAAAGTAATAAATACTTCATAGGGACGCATTAGTATAGAGTTTTATGCCTATGTGTATGTTGTGATGCCATGTATTGTGTGTTCTTTACTTATTTTAGCCTTTATTTCTCTTTGCCATGCTTGGCAACATATTTAGAATCGTACTACGACCCTAACTTCAATCTCCAAGACCAAGACTTCACCAACAACCAAGTCTTCGACGAAGGCAAGTGCCCTTGACCATCTTGTACCAATTTTAAGATTTTAGTTAGATGCATGCTAATTAAATTGATGTCCTATTTCATGTTTCATGCCTTGTTCCATATAATTCCTTGTCACCTGATGTGGGTTGGGAAGTAGATAGGTAATTAATTATGCTTAGCCATGCTTAGACATTGGGAATGGGCTTTCATACAATTGTGACATGTTAAACTTTATGATTACTTTAATTGTGGTGGATACACAATAGTAGTGGATAGGAATCTGGTGGTTGGATAGACTTGGTATGGTGCAGTTTGCACGAGACTCGGGATTGGGTTTGGTACCACCGGATTCTAAGGACCGGTTTATGGAGGAAGCTACTAAGCTTTATAGTACCACCACGAGACTGAGATGGGGCAGCTTGGTCAATTAATTAGATTTCTCCCGATGAAATGCTAGTAGTTGGATGGTGCGGGGAATGATGCAGGTGTACTGCTCTGGGAACCGCAAGGCTCAAGAGGGGGCTTTGAGGCGGAGGGTTACTCCGGGAATGTCTCAGTGGTGGAAACCTTAGAGAGCTAGCACTAGTCGGGAGTACCTTTGTAAAGACCATGTTGTGATCTCTTGGCCTCACACTAAAGGAAGTGTGTAATGTGGTTAGCTACCACGGGCATTCAGGAAGGTTCACTTAGTCCACCTGGCAACAGGGGATGAAATCACTACTTGTGGGGAAAGGGTACACTCTCTGCAGAGACTTGGTAAAACTGTCATGACAGCCGTGCTCACGGACAATAGCGGTTTGGGGCCAGTTCATAATTAGCTTATGATTGGGAAATGGTGGTTATTTATGATTCGAGTTACATTCATCATCTTTATTTATGTATTGAATTACTTCTTGAATTATGATATTGATAATTGAAAGCTAAGATTAGGTTCTAAGCATAGTGCTTAAGCCGTAATTGGCCTTCCCTTGCATTAGCCAATCATGTCATTCTCTTCCCGCACTTGTTGAGTACTCTATGTACTCAAGCGTTTACTTTTCCATTAGAATATGAAGAGAAGCAGCACCAGAAGACTTCTTCGTCAACCCGGAAGACTTGGGCTAGGCTGGCGATCCTCCGCGCGACTGTCTGTGGAGATGGAGCTGTTCTTATCTAATTAGTCTTCCCCTGTAGTTTAATCTTGGTGAACTATTTAGATGTTGTATATAGGATTGTGGTGTGTATTTGTAGACCTTCGGGTTGTATTGTAAGACTATTTATGTATTCGAACATGGCTATATAATGGTATTTCACTTTCGTCAACGCATGTACGATTCAACTGATCCTGGTGTACATGTGATTAGCGTCTTTTCATCTTTACGATGACCGGGCGTGACAAAAATAACACGTAAAAGTATTTGGATGAAATCCATCGGAATCTATCCCAGCCCAGTTCTCCTCGTTTCCTTTCTTTCCTGGCCTAGCTCCCCCTCTCTTGGGCCGAGCCCACCATCACGCAAACTGCCGGCCCATCGCCAGTCTCTCCGTTGCTCCCACTGGCACGTGGGACAAGTTCATCATCTACCTTCCGCTTTCTTCCAATCGTCGTCGTCGCCACGCCGCCGTCCACCCGAACACTCCGGACATGGGCGCGTGCACGTCCCGCCTCCTAGGAAGCACACCCGTAGCCTCCCTATAAAACCCGTCTTTTTCGGACGCCGTCCCATGAGGCCATGAGCCCCACACCGATCTGGAGTACGTCGTCACCGCCATCTTCTATTCGGCAAGGTGCGAGTGAAGCAGCAGATTGCCATGGGCACAGAGATCTCCGTGTAAAACTCCTTCAGCCTTCGCGAGTGAAGCTGCTTCTCTCTTCCAACGATGGGAGGGGCAAAGGTTTGCAAAAGACCGCCTCGAAGCACTTGCCCAGTGCGTGGACTGTGGTTCTTACCTTCTCCGGTACGATCTCCGCAAAAAGGGGGCTGGGGATGCATTGCACAGTGAGATAATCCCATTGCTATAACAAAGGTTGGATTTCTGCAGTGTCTAATCGAGATAATCGCATCATACTTGTTTGTGGACTAGGCGTTGCATGAGATGACGAACCCCGTGACGGAAAACGCGACAGCGGTGCGACGCCGGTGGAAGGACCCTTCGGCGACCCAGTATCAGTATAGATTGTCAAATGGGTCTGGCCCATCGGGCAGCCCGAGGCCCGACCCAGATAAGCACGGCACGAACCCGAGCCCGGCCTGAGCCGTGCCGTGCCTGAGCCGCCTCCTCGTCCTGTAGTGCCAGCCCGAGCACGACACGATTAATGGACTGGCCCAATGCAGACCCGACATCTACTCAGATCTCACATCCAGACCGTTGATCATCTCATCAATTTCCAACCGTTAGATCTAACTCCTCATATAAATATTGACTTTCAGTTCCTAACCCTAAGTCTGTCACTTCAAATCCTAGCTGCCGGTGCCGCTCGAGGGCCCCTGGCCACCTCCCCACCCGGTCGCGCCCTCCGCTCGTGCCTCCCCACCCTCGCCTGCTCCGCCCGAGGGCTGCCTCCCCACCCGGCCGCGCCTCCCCACCCTTGTGTCGGTCGCGCCCTACGCTCGTGCTGCTCGCCGGCCTCCTGCTGCGTCGCCCTCCACTCGCGTTGCCAGCCACCTGGTGCCGCCCGAGGGCCCTTCGCTCACGCCCGCGTCATTTGCTCGCGCCGCCCGCCGGCCTCCCGTCGCGGTGCCCTCCGTCGCGCCGTTCGTCGACCTCCTGCCGCACCGCCGACTGACTTCGTCTTCAGTCGGGCGCTTAAGACCTCCGCCTCCGCCGTCGAGCCGCCGTGCGGTGGAGCCCGACTTGCTACCGTGCCTGCCCGGCCCGAAAAAACTATTTGTGTCGTGTCTGGGCTGCCGCCGACACGGCACGGATGAAGCACTGGCCTGTTCGTGCTGGGCCCCTTCATGTCAGGCTGCATCCAGACCATGTCGGGCTCGGGCCATGCGGCCCATTTGGCAAACTATAAGTATCATGATGGCGCCGACGCCGAGCATGTCTGCGCCAGCGCGATTCCTGCCGGTGTTGGGGAACAGAACCGCCTGGCGACAGGGTCCCCAATGAGCCAGTCCTCCCAAGAGGTGCAGCCCCGCGATGACGCTGGTCCCCCGGTGCGTGAACCCGGCGAGCTCCAGCCACGAAGTTGAGCGCGGAATACTGGATGGAGCCGGCGATCCACTGCACAACGATCAAAAAAAGAAGATCAGCGCCCACCGTGGGGCTCGAACCCACGACCACAAGGTTAAGAGCCTTGCGCTCTACCAACTGAGCTAGACGGGCATTTAAGCTGGCGACTTCAATTTTTATAATCGTTTAGTCTTCCATCCGGCTGAATAGTCTAAGAGGAAGACATTCGACGCGGCCCATCGACGACCTTGCCCCCTTGTTGTCGTCATCTTGCTCCTCTCATCCACTGTTTTTCCAAGCTCGAGCAGAGGTCGCCGGCGCGCGCCATGGCGCCCCACCGGTCAAGGATATGGTCGCGATTCAAACTGATGGTTTTATATCTGGAAATTATCTGTTCTTCTTCCCCTCTGCGGCTGCAGTGGTGCTGGTCACATTCGCCGCCCGCTGGTTCCGCCTCTGGAGAAGGGCTGCCCACGACGAGGCGCGGGCCGCTGCGGCGGCGGGAGGTTGCGATGTGACCTCATCGAGCACGACTGGATGATGCACTGTGGAGCGTGACACCCAGGCAGGCAGACGAGGTTTAGTGCCTCTGCCTGTATCCTTCTTGTATTAATGGTTGTGTTTTGTATCCGTCAAGTTTCTAGTGAATCTTGTTGTCGCGTCAAGTTCATGAAACTTTTCCTGTATTTCATTTGCTTGCAATATGGTATAATCACATTCAGATACAAATCAAGTACAACAACACATTTCTGTAACAACATGCCACATATACATGTCCGAATCACAATAACACGTCACACATACATGTCCGAATCACAAAAACAGGTCCGAATAAACATGTCCTATCACAATAACAAGTCTGAACATACATGTCCGACTAACTCACACATACAAGTCTGAATGTGTCACACTTACAAGTCTAAACAACAAAGGCAGACAGGTCTGAATTACACAATACGACTGTAGTCCGAATAACTCACGTAGTCTGAATGACAGTAGTCCAAATAACTCACAGGTAGTACGAAAAACAACATACATGTAGGAAGTCAGCACACATGTCTAATGGCTACCCGGAACCCTCCGCAGAATCTCCTCTTGCTTCACCTCGTAGTACAACCGCAGCTTCTCAGTACAGCTGTCAAGATTGATAGCCAGAATGCGCTCCTCATACATCTGACGCTTGTACTCCAGCGCCTCCTTCCTAAACCTAACCTTCTCCTCATCTCTCTGGCGGTTGTACTCCAGGGCCTCTCTTTTCAACCGAATCTTCTCTTGCAATAGATTAGCCATCATGTTTAACTTTTGTCTCTCAATAACAAGCATCTCCTCATGCCTTATGGCCCTCCTGTCCTCGGCAGCGTTGAAAAAGGCAAGCTTATCACGTGTGACTATATGCAAGCTGTTAGCAATGTCAGAAGTAACAGGGGGTGTGGAAGAACAACCCTTTTTACGAGCAGCCTTTGAAGAGTTCTGCCCTAGTGGCCTCTTCCCTGCGGATGGGGGCTGGGTGGACTGCTCAGCCGACTGGTTGATGGTGTCGGGCTCCCCCGGGACAAGGTCAGTATAAGGATCAGTCTCTATGGAAAGAGGCACTCTTTTTGGCCTAATTTCCATCCATTTCGGCTCGTTCTTGAGGATTTTCCAGCAATGCATGTATGGAAAGTAGGAACCATGCTTTACAGCATAGTTCGCTGCTGCCTCGATTGCCTGCGAAACAAAAGGAATGCAACACATAAAAAGTATGAATCTTGAACTGCAATGACAAAGAAACTGGTCACAGTAAAAAAGGATTTACCTTGTCGTCATCGGTCATGCCACTCTGATTTCTGTGAAGCACCTCTGCATAGAACCCAGCAAATTTTGAGACCTTGGCCTTGATGAGATCCCACCTGCTCTGGACCGAACGCACTGACCGCTCCGGGTATCGGCCTCTCTTCAAGTTATACTGCTGCAGTACCCGAGGCCAGAACCGATCCTTCTTCTGACTAGTGTTGGTAATAGGGTCACAGCTGACCTCCAGCCAGGACTTCACGACGTACACATCCTCCTGCCAAGAGAAATTTGACAACTTCTGTCTGATTACCGTCCTTTTTATCCCCTTTCCCTTATTCTGCCTTGCTGCATTAGAAGGTCCACCTTCTTCTGTCGGTGGAGGCATGACAGGCTCTTCACCTTGGAACTGGCCTTCAGCGGCCCAGGTTGGCGTAGGACCTCCTCCACCCAATACGGCATCGAGGTCATAAACTCCGTCCACCCTGCACAACATGAAGAAATCAGTATATTCAATGTATATACATTAAAAAGGAACAGACAGGATCATAAGTAATAGTAACACAAGATACAGATTAGAAACACAATATTAATTTAAATGCATAGTACAACGTACATATTACATTGGGATTTGGGAACAAAGCATAGCATACAGTTTTCAAGTCTACAACGAACACAGCATATCACATAGCACAAGGTACATATTATATTGGTACCACAACTCTGAACTACACTTAGTTAACTACATTGAACACATAAAACTACTCGTCGTCTCACTTCGCGATACCAAGTGACTCGTCGGAGTCGGAGAAGTAGGCCATCTGCGTTCTACGATGGAGACCAGTCGAAGGGGACCTTGTCATTGTCCGACATCTTCTCATCGTCCAAAGTGTAGCTGTGCCTAGGTGATTCGGTAGCCCACTCCTCCCACTGGATAGCGAGGTGGTTCAACTCTTCAATGAGTTTGTCAATGTGCACAAGTGCAACCCTGAGTCCCTGACTTCTTTCGGAATGCAGTTTGGAGACTTCTTTCAGAATGCAGTTTGGTACCTAACAGTTGAGACCATGACGGAGGATATCGTAATTAGCAAGCCATTGTGAAGCTTCTCTACCTCAGAATCCATGGTCACTGAACAAAGAAAAGTCATGCTATGAAGGTTTATTGTTTCCTAAGACAAAAATGTTGCTGGTTCCTAAGAGTAAAGGAAAGAAACATTACAGTAATGTTTAGTTCCTAAGGCAATAAACCCTAAACCCATACTGAAGGAAATGCAATTTTTTTAAAGCCTCTCTATCAGGTACAGCTGTAGTATATGTCTATGTGTGAACACACTCTGACACTCACTCACACCATCCACGCACATCTGCACACACATCCAGCCATACAACTACACAGGACTTCTAAGACCGCGTCCTTCGATGGATATGTAACTTTAAAAACATGCAGGTGTGGAGTCATGGAAAATATGCTGCTGCCGGTGAATTGACGCAGAATACACTTCAAATACATGTTCTATCCTAGAATAGCATAATACAGGTACATTGAACATTTCACTTTCCATTGGTGATAGAATACACCATTACAAATTTGGGCCCGTTTAGAAGATTAGTTTTATTATAAAACCCACTGGGAAACTGAACATATATACTATAGTACTATCAGCGAGCAATCAATTATTTGGCCTAACTGGTGTGGGCAGTCTCAGTTCAATAATTGCAGTTCCCTGATTCACTATATTGCATTTGACAAACGATTTCGTTCCCCTCACAAAAGTTGTCATAACTTTATCATCAGAACAAGTGCAACCAAATCCTATGTGGACCTGATCATCAAAACAAGTGCAACCAAATCCTAACCGAATCTTATTCCCATTGACAAAACCTAACAGAATCATGCATATTATAATCAATTCATTCAAAAAATTATAGAATAAGGCACCCAATGGGGGCTGCAACAGAACTAAGCTATCTGCATCAACGCCCTCTAAAGCATACTCTATACACTATTCTCTATACACTATTCTCTTTTACAGTACACACTCTAAATTACAATGCGATACAGTGTATCTAGTATGTTTTACAGTGTGCCACTGCGGATGGTCTAATTAAGCCAGCGAGCCCGAGTCTTTTGAGTGCAAGGACGTACAAGTGTTGGATCTAACCAAAAGGGGGAAGAGCATTGAAGTGTACGACGAACCTACTCGGCTGGACGTTGGTCGAAGACTCCTTCGATGAGCAACTGGACGCAGAGACCGAGACCCGCCGGCGCTTGGTTCGCGGACAGCAGCTCCTTCCCCGCCTCCGCCCCTGAATCCCTCCCCGACGAAGCGACCCCAGGGATCTGCCGCGACCGCCTTCCGTGCACACCTCGTCTGCACTCCCGGCCGCCAGTAGAAGACCGCTCCCCGCCGGACGGCCACACGCCATGCTGCTCCGCCGGGACACCGCCCCGTTGCCGCCTCCGCAAGCTTCACCGACGCGCGCGATACGGGCCACGGTTGCCATCCCGGTCCTCTCGCGTACTCTCTCCTTCGTGGATCAATGTGCAACACGGAACTGCCAGTATCGCATACCGGCTCCCGCTGCGGGCGCCCTTTCGGACCGGGACTGCATATTCCCCGTCCCGCACGACATACAGGCATATCCTCTGTTACCGCAATTGACTAACAGGCATATCCTCCACTAATATCTGGCCCACATATCAGCTGCAGTAACTGCAGTGCAGCTACTGCAGAAGATTTCATCCCATACAGGCGCCAGCTGCAATCCATCTCAGGTGTCGCTACTGTGGGAGGCCCTCTATCTCCACCGTCCCTGGTTGTGGCGCCGGCGTTCACCGTTTTACACCCACGCATGCTGCTCAGCCAAGACTAGCAGTCACGCTGGGGTTGTCGTAGAGCGAGCAATCGAAGTAGCACAATCGAGTCACGGCGTCACGCTGTGGGTTGCTGTACGTCGAGCCCAGCAGCCCATATGATCTGTATTGGCCCAATCTTGTACCAGGTTGTTATGGATTTCATTTTGAAAATAGGTTACTTGAAATTTGAATTTGATGAAGTCTCAAACTTGAAATTTAAAACTTTATATTTGAATGAATTTTTTTTTTTGCTAGGAACAATCAAACTTGATGGATTGAGTATGATGAAATCTGAAAATTGAATTTTATGAACTTGAATTTGATTTGATGAAATGTCAAACTTCAAATTTGAAAGTTGAAATTTGAATTTGTTCCCAGATTTGATGAATTTTTAATTTAAAATATCTCCTAAAAGCATATTCTGAGTATAAGAGACTTCTACTTTAACAGGTCTTCGAAAACATCTTATTCTTTTAAGATTCTTCCAACACATGATCAACATTGTTGATCTACAAAGTACCAAATCTTCTCCTTTTTTTAGGACGATGCGCGGCCAAGAGCGGGATTCATATTCTCTGCCTTAACAGCCGATCAATGCAGGCGAACACTGTTTGTATGCCTTAACAGCCAATCAATGCAGGGAAACACTGTTTCAACAGTTAAATGAGTCTTTTTTTTATAGTTGCCCGCATTAGCTAATTGTCACTTACTGCTGTAAACAGTATTCCAAGTCATTAAAACAGTCAATGTATTGTACTTGTAGCGATGGTCTTGTAACAAATATTTTAGAGCGTGACAGAGAATATGGACTGTTTATCCTCTACATTGAGCCCTCCACAGCAGAGGATGTGAGTCCCTGCGGGCGAGTGCAGCCGAAGAGGATGGGACGGCACACGGCTGACAGGGGCTGGCATGGGCATGGCCAAACGGCAGGCGGCACGGCCGAGATGACGACGGCAGGGGCGTGGCCTAGTGGCAGGCGGCAGCGGCAGCAATCGAACGTGGGAGCTGGGGGGCCAAAAAATAGGAGAGGATAGGAGAGAGGCTGGTCTTTCCTTTGTTTTGAGTGAAGTTTTCGAGATATCTCCTAAAATATATGGGGACAGGAGAGACATTGGAACACCTCAATTTTATAAATTCACAATTTCCGATAAGAGAGGAGATAAGATAGTTGTTGGAGATAATCTTAAGGAAAAAAAATTATATCCAACACTGCTGCAAACCGAGTCCCTTACAGCACCTTCTGCATAGTTGTCACGTGTACGGTGTACCCGAACGGATCTCGAAGCACTCGATGAAAACAGTCGCTCGTCGGACGCTCGCATCGTCCGCTGCTGGCTCGCCTCCCCAGCTCGGCTCGACTCCCCAGCTCGGCTCGACGCGTCATAGCATCTGCGGCTTGGCTTTCTACCCAGGTCCGATGGCTCAACAACAAGCATCTTTTAGGTTTCACAAGCACCGCCCGTGATCTGGACGGAGCCGTAACCGAGCGGAATCAACGAAGCCGTGAGCCCGTGATTGATCGGGAGTGCAGCGGAGCCCATCTGAGTCCAAGAGGTGAGATGCGGAGTCGATCTGTGCTCGCTAACACGATCAGGCAGAGAGGCCTGACTAGCTTTAAGATGTGTACCGGACAGATGGCAGACATCTAGAAAGTGCTGTAAAGAAATCGGTTTGTAGCAGTGGGCATAAAATTTTTCAAGCAGCCATCAGATCAGGGGAACAATGCATGAAAATGACCTGTAGCAATAAATTTTCAGTATTTTCCGTAAAATATCTTTCAAAGAGAAGTACAAGCATAATAGTCACAAATATATTTGATGAACCTACAGTGTATTCACCACTTCCATTGCAAAACTGAGCCTCACAATAAACTTCTGGCTGAATGCAGTTCTTCAATTAGGTTGCTTTAGTAGCAGATAACATTATATAGAATCCGTTTCTAGTAAATGTGAAATCAATCAAGCCACATGCTCTGCAAAGATCTTCAAGCTCCACTTCTGATATGAAGGTATTATTTCCAGTAATTTGGCTAATGTACTACAAGACATTTCCAAGAGAGTGTCAGACAAAACAGAACAGAGAAGTAGATTTACAGACATCAAATTAAGCTCGTCAGTATCATAAGTTGGAGGTGTCAAAACACTAGATCAGGTAGGGTAATAACTAATAAGATCGTAACTGTGAAGTGAATTGATCTGTTCTTATCATATGAAAACTATTATTTATGCATGATCAAGAGTCAGTATTACCGGGCGTCCAATCCTCAATACAGGAATGGCAGGAGGAATAACATCTAATATGAACGTAGAAGCAACAAAAATCCCCCCTGGGCGAAGGATTCTGCTGATTTCTGCAACCTACAAACAACATATTTACTTTCACACTTCGCCAACTGGTAGGGAGAAAGCAATAAGCAAAAAAGTTGACCTCCCGGCGGAAATGTGGAGAAGATGGAGAAAGAACATTGTATCTAGACAAATTAAATAATTTAAATGCAGAGAGGCAGTAATTTCTGGCAAAAGATATTATGAGTCATTCCTTGTTCTCCATTTTGCTAGGCTCTGAATTCATGGAAGCCACTCCTTGTTCCCCAATTTTCAATACTTCAACTTGTAATAAACGACCATGAATAACTTGTATCTTGGTCGTGGTTCTTATTTATTCCAAGGATATGTACATGAAAGACACTACTACAAAATAGGCCTTAACCATTTCCAGTGGCGGGCAGCAGGACCACACTAAGCAAAAGGCACTGCTAACAAACATATTTACACTATCGGACTAAAGCTATTCGCAGAGGCATCCTCTAAAGATCAATCTTTCTTTACTTTTCAAGCATCTTCCTCTAAGACTGTCTGCAGTAGCACGCTGTAAAACATACTGTAAACACAGTATCGTAGTGTAATTTAGAGTACATACTGAAAAAGTGGAATGAGAATAGTGTATAGAGTATGCTTTAGAGTACGTTGGTGCGGATAGTATAAATCCTCTAAATTTATACTAGGCTTTACAGTATGCCTCTGCGAATGGTCTAATGCCTGTCACTATATATCTATTAAAAAAACTAAAAAATGAGTAGCAGCAGGGTATGTCCACCACTAAAAATTGATGGAGGGAAATAAAAAAATTGTGGAAACCCAGTCCGACCCTTTGATTGTTAGACCCACATGCCAATAGCGCTTGTATTATTATGCAGGCAGGAGACCCAGATATATAAATATGCAGAAGATTATAAAAGTGCAGAAAACTCCTTATACAATGAGTAAAATACAAAGTAACACTTATATCTCTAACATCCTCCTCAAACTCAAGGTGGATTAAGAACACTGAGCTTGGAGAGATAAAATGTGTTGTTCTCAGGTTTGTGCCTGTGTAAAGAAATGAACCAACTGAAACTCTGAAAGCACATACTAAAAATCAACAACATCATCATGTATATGTGCTCATGTATAATAAACATCAACACCAATATGCTTGGTAAACTAATGCTTGAACAGATCACGAGCAATGCTAATAACACCTTTTCTGTTAGACAAACGAGTCAGCATAAAAACATACATCAAAATCCTCAAACAACCACTGTAATCAAGTAATATCTGCAGTCACAAGAGCCATAGAACGCAACTCAGTTGCTGCACTCGAACGGAAAATTATTGCATGTTTCTTAATCTTCTAAACAATGAGAGAAAACACCAAGAAAAACACAATAAGCAGAAAGGAAGCAACGATCAGAGGAATTACTAGCTCAAGTAGTATCACAATATGACTTGAGTTGTAAGGAGCTACAGCGTGAAAAGAACAAGCTTCTAGAAATAGTTCCACGAATATAAGCAAGACACGAAGCAAGTAAGACCCCCTTTGACAGAGCTTCATGATGTTGATTCTCAAAGAGAATCAGTGAAGTTGTGTCAAACATTATTTTTCAGAAGAAATGATTGTTAGCTGATTTTGAGAAGTGATTCTCTCAAATGAACTAAGAGGATGGGAGCTAAAAAAATAGCTTCTCTTGATTCTCTATCTTGATTCTAAGACTTTATTCTAGAAAATCATTGAGAATCACTTTCAACCACAGAATCACTTCATTGGTGAATCAAAAGTGAATTCGGAAGCTGGGAGTTGTGCCAAAGGAGACCTAACTATAGTGGATCTGAGTAGGAGCCGAAACAAAATTACTCAGAAATGTGAACAGAATATGAAATATCAGGATGAATGACACTAAGATAAACTAAACTTCCTATAATATGACAATAACGAGTGGGATCATCAAAAGGCTCACAATCAGTAGTCTGAAGATGAACATTGAGCTTCATGGAAGTTTCAATAGTCTGGTGATCAGTAAGAAAAGAGCGATCAGGGAGATCCTAAATGTACTTTTTTTGAGACAGATAGATTCCCTTAGGGGTAGAAAAACCTCAATCTCAAAAAAATAACAAAGAGAACTAAGATCTGACATAAGAAACTGTTCACTGAAACGAACTTTCACGAAGGTTATGTACTCAATGTCATCTACAGAGATGATCATATCTTCAACATAGAGAAAAATAAGAGTCCGACCATGATTCAAAGTATGCACAAAAAACTTGCAAACCGCTCATGAGCACTGACAGAGAAACTAGCAGCAGTGATTACAGATGTAAATCGCTGAAACTAAGCACGATGAGCCTATTTAAAGTCATAGCCTATTTAAAGCCATCGAGGGATCGACGAAGGTGACAAACCATACCCTCAAAAACAGAATAACCAGACGGTGGCTGTATATAAACCTTCTCACGTAACTCACTATTAAGAAAAACATTCTTCATATCAAGCTGAGAGATGGACCACTCAGAAACGGAGCAACAGAAGCAAATGTCTCATCATAGTGATAAGACGAGCACGTGGGGGGAAAGGACACAAGCTCTCACATGCCAGTGCGCCCAAGAGGAGCAATCTCCTCAGCCATCGCATATTGTCATTCCGAATAAGGAACAACATCACGATACATAGTCAGCTCGAAAAGGACGATATGAGCAAAACTATAAGGAGAATACCGACTAGGAGGCTGATGAGAATGGTGGCCACATTCAAGAGGCTGCTCAAGAGAAGAATCATCAGAAGAAGAAGATTCCTCAGGATGAGCAAGCATATCAGCAGAAGCGGACTCGACTGGAGAAGATGGGTCATCCGAAGATGACTAGAGTAGATGGCTCACCTGAAAAAGATGACACGTCCGAAGAAGACACAACTCGTCGAGTATAGACATGTGTCACGAGAACCGTCATAGCATAGTTGGTGACTAGAGAAGAAAGCACTGAAGGAGACACCTTGGAACGTGGCGCCGAGCATGAAAGAGGCACACTAGCAACAGGAGCATCGAAAAAGAAATAAGAATGAGATAGGATCGACTATAGATACAGAAGAAGTATCCGAAGAAGGATGAGGATAGAAAGGACGAGTCTCATCAAACACAACATCCCGTGAAGTCCTCATCTATCGACCAACCAAATCCCAACAATGATACCCCTTATGCTCAGCTTTGTATCCTAGGAAGACACATTTGACCGACTGAACAGTCAGCTTAGTGCGCTCACGAAGTGCGAGCAGCACATAGCACACACAGCCAAAAAGACGAAGACTGACGTAGTCAGTCGTCTTGCCGGTAAGACGCATAAAAGAAATCCCTAAAGGGCAGATGAAGGTTGAATGTTAATCAAATAAGTAGCAGTAGAAACAGCCTCGATCTAAAAATCAGAGGGAGGTAGAGAAAACGAGCAGAAGAACATGAGCAATCTCAAGGTAACATATATGTAGAGTATTATCAAGAGCTACAAAAGGGTATGTTGCGCTGTGGGTAGTAGATAACATGGATGACAAAATAGCTTATTTTTATGGAGGCTTAAGACATGAAATTCAGGACATTGTTGATTACAAGAAATATGATACTATTAACAGATTATTTCAGCTTCCTATATTGGCAGAAAAAGAATTGCAGGGCCGCCAACAGCAGCAACAACGCACCAGGAGCACCTTCACGCCGCGTTCGACGTTTACACCACCCAAAAAAGCACCATCTTCGAGTTTTCGTGCAGTCCCTACACCATCCAATTGCGGCCAAATAAGTACACCTGCTGCTCCACCTTCTCACGTGGTGGAGGGCAGCAAGACGACATCATTCAAGCCTTCGTCTTCCACTACTACGAGTCGTACTTCTGACATTAAGTGTCACCGCTGTCAGGGATTTGGTCACATGATGAGAGATTGCCCGAGCAAAAGAGCATACATAGCACGCGATGATGGTGGGTATGATAGTACTTCAGATGTTAAAGATGAATATTCTCTTGCTACTAACATTGCAGGTCCAAATGACGAGCACTCCGATGAAGAGGTACCTAGTACAACAACGATAGAGAACTATAGGAGCATCATTGTGCAGCGTGCTTTGAACTCCAAAGTGGAGGCCGACGACAAGCTACAACGACACAACCTCTTCCACATGTTTCTCATCGTCAAGGATTGTCGTGTACACACTATAATTGATGGAGGCAGCTGCAATAACATCGTGAACACGGACGTCGTCAAGAAACTTGATTTGACAACAAGAGCCAACCCTCATCCATACCACATTCAATGATTCAAAACAACATAGGTAAGGTTCGGGTAACCCAGAGCCTCTTGATACCAATTGCTATGAATCTGGATCGGTGGCACACCTCCTGGTGCGCCTGGGAGTACACAGCAGGAAGGAGAGGAGGACAGAGGCTTGACTGTTGGAACACAGGGGATATCGCGGTGGAGGAGAGAAGATGTCATGACGGCTAGGGTTAGATTTTGTAGCCACGGTGACCCAAGCAGAAGAATAACCCAATGAGACAATTCTTATTTTCCTGGATGAGATTTACATGAGGGAATATGCTGCTTATATAGGGTCCAGAGGACCCCTACCGCACCCACCTATGATTGTCACACCTCTGGTTGGTTGAGACACTCCCCAACCAACCAAATCTCTTTATTCCATCTCTAATAGATCTAATCTATTTATTCTATCTTTAAGCACACTCATATCTCTAATTTATTTATTCTTATCTAAACTTCCCATAAAAGAAGATCATCCCTTTTCTTGAGCCTCAAGTCGTCGGCCCTGCTGGGTGCGGGCTATTGGCACCTTTGTGGGCCCGACGCCCATAGCGGCGGCCCACGAAGGTGTCCATAGCAACAAAACACTACCAAATCCGCTTAACTCCTACAGTTTGCAGGTTCCATTTCCTTCACCTACGACACAATCAGCTGGAATGCATGGGCTCCCTCACACTGTAAGATTTTTGCTTAGCTGCTGTTGAGAAACTGATTATGGACAGCTACAAGACTCCAATAGAGAGGTTGGCCGAATTCCTATTTTTGCCCACTCTGTCGGAGAAACTTGGAAACGGTGTGGCACCTTTTTGCTGAGTGCCCATTCTCACAGCAAGTTTGGAAGGAGATTACCCAATGGTCAAGATTAAATGCTCTGGAACCGGCGATATGGGGAATACAAGCAAAGATGTTGACATGGTATACGGACTTCGCCGGAGGAACAAGAACACATAAGGTGGCCACGCGCCCTCTTGCGATGTTGATGTGTTGGTGTCTTTGGAGAGAGAGGAACGCAAGGATTTTCCAGGACAAGGAAATGGAAGTGCGACAAATCGTGAAACTCATAAAAGAGCAAACCCTGTGCTATCAGACCGGCCTCGACATGTTGTGGATGCGTTCGTGGGCTGCCAATATGGTCGGCGTGGGGCCCACAACACCCACAACCAGGCTGCGGCAACCCAGCCGCACTAGGAAGGGTGAAGGCTTCTAAAAGATCAATTAGATTAAGAGAAGTTTAAAGAATAAAAAAGTTAGAGATTGAGTTGAGTTAAATTAGGAAGTATTAGATTGAGTTGAGTTTAAATAGGAGATAGAATAAATCGGGAGATAAAGATTAGAAAGGAGTCCTGATCGGTTGGGGGGATGTCCCCAACCAATCTGGTGGTGTGCGTGCGGCCAGGGGGGTCCTCCCCCTATAAGCAGCCCCTCTCCCTCATGTAAGCTTCATCCAGAAAAATAAGAATTGCCCAATTGGGTTGTTCTTCTCCTTGAGTCACGTGGCTACGAACCCTAACTCTAGCCGCTGTGACATCTCCCCTCCTCCACCGCGATACCCGCTGCGTTCCAACAGTCAAACCTCTCTCCTCCTCTTCTCCCTGTTGCGCAGTCCCACGCGCACCAGGAGGTGTGCTCCCGGTCCAAATTCACAGCATTTGGTATACAGAGACACCGGGGCAGCGACCATGTCCGGCCCCACGGACGATTCTGGGACATTTACTCTCCAAGATCTCGGCAAGATGATGAGCCAGATGATAGGACAGATCGACTCCATCAACAAGCGTTTGGATCGCCATGACGTGCGCCTTGCACACATTAAGAAAACGCCGAAGACGGAGAACTCCGAGCAGGAGGTCCTGTAGCACACACCGCGAGGCAGCAACGATCCCCGCGACGTTGGTGGCGACTATGACCAGCACATCTTCTGGCGCCACCAAAGGTGTGCTGCTCCCGATGACGGTAGCCTGCGTCGTCACAAGATCAGCTTTCCCAAGTACGACGGGGAAATTGATCCTCTGACCTGAATCAACAAGTGTGAAACAAACTTTTGTGGGACACGAACAATGGCTGAAGAAAAGGTGTGGCTCGCGTCTCTCCACTTGGAGGGTTCCGTGGTCGACTGGTACATCGTGATAGAACGCGAATGCAGCATCGTGCCCTGGGAGCAGTTCGCGAACTTCATCAACATGCGCTTCGGACTCCCGCTCCGCTCCGATGACCTGGCTGAGATTAAAAATCCCAGTCGTACTGGTACGGTTGAGGAGTACTAGCGTCAGTTTCTGGTCCTTCTCAATCGTTGTGAGGATCTCAGCCAACGCCAGCAGATCAACCTGTTCACGGCTGGCCTGGGCGACCCACTTCGTACTAGTGTGGAGTTGCAGTGCCCTACAGATCTGCAGACGGCCATGAGTCTGACCAGGGCCTTCGAACGACAGTTTGCGGCATCAACAGACAGCGGGGCAATGACGGGCGCCGCCTCTCAACGCTCTACGTGTCCTTCCCCTGTGTCACGAGCCGCCACCACAGCTTCTAGTGGTGGTTCTGCTGCACCTGATCCAACATCTTCAGTGATGAGATCCTCACGGCCGCGCCTCAAGCGTCTCACAGCGGATGAGATGGCTGCTAAACGGGCAAGCGAAGAATGCTATCACTGCGCGGAGTGGTACACGCCGAATCATGAGCCTACACCTCAGTCCTTACGAGCCTTGCGAGGCTTTCTCGGACTCACTGGCTACTACCGCAAGCTCAACGCCCGAACTTTGAAAGACAAGTTCCTTATTCCGGTGGTTGATGAGCTGCTGGACGAGCTCCGTGGCGCGAGGTTCTTCACCAAGCTCGACCTCCGCAGCGGCTACTTCTAGGTGCGCATGCACCCGGACGACATCGACAAAACAACATTTCGAACTCATTGAGGCCACTATGATTTCTTGGTGATGCCGTTCGGCTTCACCAATGCGCCGTCCACGTTCCAATCGTTGATGAACAACATCCTTGACCTCTACATTAGGAAGTTTGTGCTTGTCTTCTTTGATGATATTTTGGTGTATAGCAGGACCTGGGCCGAACACCTCCAACACGTCAAGCAGGTGTTCCAAACACTACGGGCACACAAGTTGTTCCTCAAGAAGTCCAAATGCTTCTTTTGCTAGGAGTTTGTATCCTACTTGGGACACATCATCTTATCCCAAGGAGTGGCGATGGATCCGACCAAGGTGGAGGTTGTGGGGCGTTGGCCTACACCTCAATCCTTACGAGCCTTGCGAGGCTTTCTCGGACTCACTGGCTACTACCGCAAGTTCATTGCGGGGTATGGCGCGGTGGCCGTGCCCCTCACCGCCCTCCTCAAATGGGAGGTGTTCCGCTGGACCGACGACGCGCAGGACGCCTTCTCTCAGCTCAAGCAGGCGCTGATGATAGCGCCTCTACTTCAGATGTCGGACTTCGACAAGCACTTCGTCGTCAACTGTGATGCATCGAGCGCCGGCTTCGGGGCGGTCCTGCACCAGGGCGACGGTGCCATCACCTTCTTCAGCTGCGTCGTAGCTTCTCACCAGAAGAAGCTACCGACGTATGAGTGCGAGCTAATCGGCCTTGTGAAGGTCGTACGCCACTGGCGGCCTTATTTGTGGGGTCGTCCCTTCACTGTTCGGACTGATCACTTCAGTCCTGGCGGCCTTATTTGTGGGGTCGTCCCTTCACTGTTCGGACTGATCACTTCAGTCTGAAGTACATCCTGGATCATCGCCTAACGACAATTCCCCAGCATGCTTGGGTGAGCAAGCTTTTTGGCTATGATCTGCAGGTTGAGTATAGGCCGGGACGTCTAAACGGGGCAGCTGATGCCCTGTCCCGCCGCGACAAGGAAGACGCGGCGATCCATGCCATCTCAGCGCCAGTCTTTCACCTCTTCGACTCACTTCACGCGGAGATCGCCGCGGACCAGCAGGCACAACAGTTGCGCGTCCAGCTCCAGGAGGGAGTCGCGCTAGATGGCTGGTCCGAGCGCGACGACCTTCTCTTGTACAAGGGGAAGCTCTTCGTTCCTGAGATGTCCTCCTTGTGGTCCTCCCTCTTGGCTGAGGCGCACGATGGGGGTCATGAGGGCATCTAGAAGACGGCACACAGATTGCGCCTCTCGTTCTACAACCCTTCGCTCCTGCGCCGAGTTCGGGAGTTTGTCCGTGGTTGTGCCACCTGCCAACGCAACAAAACGAACCATCTACATCCAGCCGGGCTGCTACAACCTCTTCCTGTACCTTCGGAGATCTGGAGTGATATCTCTATGGATTTCGTCGAAGACTTCACGAAGGTTGGAGGGAAATCGGTGATCCTGACAGTGGTGGACCGCTTCTCCAAGTACGCCCACTTCATCCCCTTGAGCCACCCGTACAGTGTTGCATTAGTGGCACGGGCGTCCTTTGACGACATCGTACGTCTCCACGGCTTCCCCTGCCCCATCGCCAGCGACCGCGACACCGTCTTCTCCAACTTGTTCTGGTCAGATTTGTTCCGCCAGGCTGGCATACGCCTGCAGCTCACCTCCGCCTTCCACCCGCAGTCTGACGGCCAATCTGAGGTCGTCAACAAAGTTATCACCATGTACCTGCGCTGCTTGGCTGGTGATCGACCCAAGACGTGGCCGTAGTGGCTTCCATGGGCTGAGTACTGTTACAACACCTTTTACCAGACGACCCTCAAGTGTTCTCCTTTCATAGTGGTCTATGGTAGGGACCCTCCGGCCATTATCTCATATCAGCAGGGTGTGTCCAAGGTAGCTGCCGTTGACAAGCAGCTCAAATATAGAGATGAATTCTTGACTGAAACCAAAAACAGACTTGTGCAGGCACAAGTTACCATGAAAAGCTATGAAGACAAGAGGTGGAATTTCAAATAGGTGATTCGGTCTGGCTGCGGCTTCATTAGAGGACAACTGTGGGAGTGATAGTTGCACCTCCTTCGAAGATTGGGCCAAAATATTTTGGGCCTTATCAAATTATCCAACGCGTTGGGACTGTGTCTTATAAACTTCAGCTGCCTCCTCAAGCTAGGATACATGATGTCTTCCATGTGTCCATATTAAAAAAATTTGAGGGTCCTGCTCCAGCACAGGTGGTACCTCCGCCACCTCTTATCCATGGGCGTGTTGTGCCTACGCCTGAAAAGATACAAAGGGCGCACTTGAATATAGGTGTTTGGGAACTACTCGTCAAGTGGGCATGACATCCTGAAGCTGATGCTTCATGCGAGCAGCTAGAAGATTTCAAGATGAAGCACCCCACCTTCAAGCTCGAGGACGAGCTCTTTGTCGGGAAGGGGGGAAATGTTGTGGATGCGTTCGTGGGCCGCCAATATTGCCAGCGTGGGGCCCACGACGCCCACAACCAGGCTGCGGCAACCCAACTGCACTAGGAAGGGTGAAGCCTTCTAGAAGATCAATTACATTAAGGAAAGTTTAAAGAATAAGAAGTTAGAGATTGGGTTGAGTTAAATTAGGAAGTATTGGATTGAGTTGAGTTTAAATAGAAGGAGATAGAATAAATCAGGAGATAGAGATTAGAAAGGAGTCCTGATCGGTAGGGGGGGGGGGGGGGGGGGGGGCTGTCCCCAACCGATCTGGTGGTGTGCGTGTGGCCAGGGGGGTCCTCCCCCTATATAAGCAGCCCCCCTCCCTCATGTAAGCTTCATTCAAGAAAATAAGAATTGACCAATTGGGTTGTTCTTCTCCTTGGGTCACCGTGGCTACGAACCCTAACTCTAGCCGTCGTGACATCTCCCTCCTCCACCGCGATACCCGTTGTATTCCAACAGTCAAGCCTCCCTCCTCCTTTTCTCCCCGCTGCGCAGTCCCAGGCGCACCAGGAGGTGTGCCCCCGGTCCAGATTCACAGCACGACAGAGTGTAAACCGAAGGCACTTCAATTCCTTGTTGAGTGACGTCAGGTTAGCTGCATGAGGCTGAGTGCGCTGAGTGTGTGTCTCTAAGTTGTAACTGGAACTTTTTCTGCCCTTCTTAATATATATGCCATGATTTGGCCGTGGTTTCTAAAAAAAAAGTCTTTTCTGCAGTAGTAGAATACTTGAAGCAATGAGAATTTTGTAGTTAAATCTTCAATTCAAATAGGGATCTGACAGCAACAGTTTCTTTAGATAAAGATCTTACAGCACAAGCTGGGGATGGCCAACAATGGAGTGCAGCACCTGCATGCACAGCATCAACTGAGCCACTCATAAAAGGGAGTCTGGATATGTCAGCCCTTACTAATGCTAATGTCCTGAAACAACAGCACTTTAACATTAGAATATACTGATCGTCACAGTGAGCTAGAAGCATGAATAATGAGATTACAAAAATAATAAGTGACTACCGAGAATTTTTTTGTACAAACAAGACAAAACAGTTCCAAAAGGAACCTAGTTGATCAGGGGAACTGAAAAAAAAAAAACATACTCATCTGAAATGTTTTCTTGCTTGACAAATTCATTGCACTGCTTTAGCATATTCTCTGAGAAATCTAGCGCCACAACAAGAGAATATAATCTGCTCTTAACGAATAATCTTGAAAATAGACCACTTCCACAACTTGCATCAACTAAAGTCCCTCCAAATGTCGGCTTCAAATAACTTTTGGCCATTTCAAACTAAAATCATTGTAATCTTCTTAGAAAGTCAGAAAATGCATATGCTGAAACAAATGATAAGTGACTGTTTAAATATATGATAAGCACGTAAGCAAGTTGAACCTGGCTCAAGCAAGGATGGGATCAGGTAATTTTTACATATAAACGCATGATTGCTAACGCGCTAAGGTAAAAGGCTGCACAGCCTAGCCAAATCCAGCTCGCCTGAAAAATAACAGCCCAACATCACTAATGGATCAGTGAGCCCAGCCTACAATGTTCTTTTTCTAGCTTGATCAGGTCTAAGTAAATATAACGTGATCATATCTATTTCAACACTTGGCTGAACTTTGACACCAGACATGAATATTGTCACACAAAACACTCCAGGGTTAGGGCACTATTAATCAATTTAAGTAGGGATGATTGTGAACAGATATTTCACAGAAGCAATTGAACATCCTTATGTGCATAATACAGATAAGAAGAATAACCTCTCTCTCTAAGCCTGGGAAACCTCCCCATATGAAATTTTGGCGCCACCCTCTCTCGTAGAGAAATGATATCAGCGGAGTCCTGTTCCAATAATAATATGTAAGGAGACCAAGGACAATCTCAGTAAAATTGATTGAAAAATACAGAGTCATATTCTTGGTCCCCAGCGCCCCAGCACTAACAGTTTGTCAGACATTGATACTACAGTATGACAACTTTGCAACCTTTTGAAATTTTTCCAAGAGGTCTTGTATCTAGGTGAAACAGAGCGTCTTTGTTACCACAATGTCCAGCAGCTGCAACATTCTCAATGCTGCATAAAGATTCGAGATTGTTTGCACTAACATATTAGACAAGCGTTTCAGTGGTTAGTAACTGTAAGAATGAAAAAAAAATCCCTATCAGAGAACAGAAGCAAAAGGTTGACTGAATCATGCCATAATTTAAGAGAGGCGTTATAAATTATAATTGCAACTTGCAGCATGTCAATTTTCATTGTTAGTGCCCTCAGCCCCTCATTTCGCTTAACCCATCAAGTCAACTCATCTCGGAAGAAAATAGAGTACCTGAAAAACTCTGTCGCTGCAGGCATGGACTCGGAGTACTCGGTTGAACCAACAGACACTGTAAGGTCCAAGTACTCCTGCTCATTGGGGTAGGCTTTCTTGCAGGTCGAACACTCAAAACTGAAAGCAACACTGGAAACGAATAAGCCATTGAACGGAAAAGCTGGGCGATTAGCAATTGACGGATGATGCACAGAGGAATCGCAGACCGATCGCTAGAGCTTGCGAGTGGGTAGTAGCAGATTGGACACGCCAGATTGCTCAACTTCGTCTCCGGCGCCGGTTCTACTTCTACCTCCAAAGGTTCCTAAACAGGATAACCATTATTTTTCACTTGCCTTAGCCATTCCCAGTAAAGGAAAGCACGGGAAGTTCGAGCGCGGCTCAGGAACACCAGAGTGCGCCGACGCAACCACTGCGTGCTCAACGTAATGAACAGGAGGCCGAGCGAGCGGGCGTGTTGTTTCGGGCGACGCTTACCGTGGTTTCCTCGTCGGGCGCACCGGCGGTGACGGCGGACGGGTAGGAGCTGGCGCGCAGGACACACCCCCTCGCGGAGGCGCCCCGGCGTGACGCGCCGCGGTGCCGCAGGCGCCGAAGGTGATCACCCCAGAGCGCCACGGATGCTGCTACGGCGGGGGCGGTCGAGGTCCCCAGGGCGGCGGCCATGGCAATGTCCGGGGAGCGGAATCCGAGCAGAGGTAGCTAATTTGCCGCGTGCAGCGTTCCGGAGCCGGGGCTTCCGTGAAGGCAGTGATTTGACACGTCAGCGTTGTTTGCTGGTGGACCCTGACGGCTGTCATGTGAAACTGAGAGTGAGACACTGAGACGGGGAAATTTTTAAAAGTTAAGTTGTGACAATTAAAAATAGTTGTCAAAATGTTATATATTTGAATACCAATGAAGTACTATTTCATTTGTAGATTTTAAAATAGGTATCGTTTTGGAATTTTTACAAATGAGTATCAGTTGCCCACTAGTTGGGCGACACTCATGCAACAACTCATCGTGGTTCGACAACTCATACATTCAGAAGGTCGAGCCTGAATTTCTTATTAGGATTTGTTTGGTAGATCAAAATCCTTCTAGAATCTCGGCCTATTCCCTAATAAAGAAATCCCGAGTCAAAAGCTTCTCGTAGCCCAATTGACAACTCGTTTTCCAGCGCAATCCACGAGAAACCACGAGCCTTTCCGGTTCAGCCTGAGAGGTCGGTAGGAAAATCCTACTCGACGCTCCCTCACTCCGCGCCTCTCAAATCTCGTCTCCCACACGCCGCTCGCCTCCCACTGCCCGACACCGCTCACCTCCTCCCCAGACACCGTGCAGGTGGCCCTTCCCCGGACCCGACAACACTCGCCTCCTCAGACGCCCGCGCTTGCCTCTGACCCTGTGCCACTGCTCGCCTCCCGACTCCGCGATGTCGCTTGCCTCCCCCGCTCGATGCCCCTCGTTCCAACCCCGCCCCCCCCCTCGTCCGACGCCGCTCCCCCCCCCCCTCCCTTGAAACAGGCGCCACATGCCCTGGCCCTTTGTTGGTCTTCTTCATGAAGCTGCGGGGACTCGCACATTTACAATGCGGTTCTAGGTTGATGAGCCAATCTGTTACGCCTATGTCTACTTAGTCCTTAATTACTTTGATTAGCACTTAATACTTGTAATGAGTGGAGTCATTAAGTCATGTGGAGTGTGGAGCACGTGAGGTTGCGCCCTTGCTTTTACCTTTTATACCGAACATCTGTACTGGACAAAGCAGGCAAAATAGAATACAAGCATTCGCCTCGCATATCGTTCTTTCGTGTCGTGCACGTCGTCTCGTCGATGGCCGCTGGTCATAGCTCACGTCCTGGACCCTGCGCGCTGGTGACCACGAGCTACTACAGTTGGTACTCAGAGCAAAGATCCTTGGCAGATTTTTTCCGGCAGCGGTGACGCGTGTTCGGTGGTGTCACACCCTTGAGCCGTAAAATCCCAGAGAGGAAGGGAGGCAGTGAGATCTTATTGCATCTCTTGCAGCAGATCTCCTCTTCGGTTGGTTCAGGGTGCAGTTGGTCACCAAGCACCGGCAAAGCTATCGGTGCAGTCGCGCCTCATCCTCACAGCGATGGAGCAGGAGGCGGAGTCGGACAATGAACGCTGGGAGAAGATGTTCACGTGACTCAACGACATCGAGGACGTGCAGAAGCAGTTGCTCGAGCAACAAGAGGTTGTCGTGAGGGTAGCCGATCAGGCAGCATAAGAGTGCACTCTTCTATTCCGGCAAGTGCAAGAGACAGGTCAGAGAATTCTGAACTTGTCTTTGGAGAGGAGGTCTGAGGAGTCTGAGAAGCCAGACTCTGTTCACGGGCATATAAGTCAGTATGAGAGGGTGGATCGTAGAGGGAGACATAGAGAGGAGGATTGGAGAGATAGGTATAGAGAGGATATCAGGCGTGAAGGCTTTAGAGAAGGAGATAGGTATGCTCGTTCTCAGGGAGTGGGTTACTGTGGTGGAGCATAGCAAAGAGGTAGACCCTATGAGATGTCTGATGGGAGCAGAGGAAAATTTGGAGAACATGCCACGTAGGGAGGCAGGAGGAATGGAATGTGCTACCATCAAATTGTCCTTTCCAAAATTTGCTGGAGACAACTCATCCATTTGGATCGACAAGTGTGTGGATTATTTCACATTTTATCATGTTGTAGAGTATAGTTGGGTGAGGGTGGCTTTGATACACGTGGAGGGAGTAGCTGCTATGTGGTGGAAGGTGTGCAAGTTATCTAAAGGATGCTATTCTTGGGATCGTTTTGTGGTGGTCGTGAAACGGAAATTTGGAAGTTATGAATATCCCAAGAATATGTATGACTTGCTGAATCTTCATCGGGCAGGAGAGTTGGAGGAGTACATTTTAGAGTTTAAGGAGCGACGATATTCCACAGCAATGCACAATATGGACCTCGACAAGATATTTTTTGTCACTCACTTCGTCCGAGGCTTAAAAGGGGACTTGCATGGATCGGTGTTGGTGCAAGTGCCAACCACGGCCGATGGATCAATCTTGTTGGCCAGGCTGCATGGTGATATTCAGTACAAGGGGAAGTTGAGGTTTCAGAATCCATTTGTTGGAACTCGTCAGTTCAATACACTGAAGCCTGAAAACCGTGCAGCAGCGCCGTGAAAGGAATTGTGGGAAGCAGTCCATCGTCCGCAGCTGCCTACGTGTTGATTATATAATAGAGTTTACAAAAGATAATGACCATCGGTTGTTACATGGTTGAGATCCTACGCAGCCTTCTAAACAATCCGACTGTTACACAACTTGATCTTTATCCAATCGTGATTCCCTATCAGAAGGTTCTATACAAGATAAAGATTGAACCAAATACAAAAGGTTGTTTAGATAATCTATGTTGTTACGGTGCACCTCACGTATATTGTTACGGTGCACCTCACGTCCTGATCAGCTGGTTTCCTAACACCTCCCCTCAATCTCGACTGTCATCACATGTTGAGATTGTTTCTAAAGGCAATCAACTTCTTGACCGGCAGGACCTTGGTGAAGCCATCTGCAACCTGATCTTTCGTAGATATAAATCTGATTTGCAAAAGCTTATTAGCAACCCTCTCACGCACAAAACGAAAATCAATTTCTATGTGTTTTGTACGAGCATGAAAAATGGGGTTTGCTGTCATATACGTCGCCCCCAAATTATCACACCATAAACCTTGTGTGTCAGTTTGTGGAATGCCGAGCTCCTTCAAAATTGTCTGTACCCAAATGTCCTCAGCTGTTGCATTTGCCAGGGACTTATACTCAGCTTTAGTGCTCGAACGTGACACCGTAGCTTGTTTTCTTGCATTCCATGAAATTATATTAGAGCCAAGAGTTATTGCGAACCCTCCAGTGGATCTACGATCATCTATGCAGCCTGCTCAGTCTGCATCTGAAAAAGCATTGATTTGCAGTGATTTATCCTTCAGAAATCTAATGCCAAGATCAAGTGTAGCTTTAATATATCGTAGAATCCTTTTTACCGCAGCCATATGAATATTCGTTGGGGCATGCAAGATATTGGAGGGCGCCAACTAGCCTTCTGTACCTGGTTTTTTTCTCAGCATCAAGAGCTTCACCGTCAGCAAGTGAATATTTTTCTGAAACCGACAATGGTGTGCTCATCGGCTTACAATTCTCCATCCCTGCCTTCTTGATTATCTCAGCTGCGTACTTCTTTTGACTCATTAAAATACCATCAGTTATTTGTGTAACCTCAATACCGAGAAAGTAGTGTAGGTTACCTAAATCCTTGAGTGCAAATTCCATGCGAAGATCAGTCAACATGGCTTCCACTGCTTGATTAGAGGAGCTAGCAACCACAATGTCATCCACATAAATTAAAAGATAGATCGCAACTCCTCCTTTCTGACAAATGAACAAAGATGTATCACCCTTAGATGCAACAAAACCAAGTTGGACCAACCTTGAGCTTAATTTTGAGTACCATGCCCGTGGTGCATGCTTTAGCCCATAGATTGCTTTATCTAACTTGCCTTATTCTCATATCCAGGTGGCTGGCTCATGTGCACTTCCTCTTCTAGTGTTTCATGCAAAAAAGCATTTTTCACATCTAGTTGATGTAAGCACCACTTTTTTGAAACCGCAACTGATATTACTAAACGAATTGTAGCTGCTTTTACGACGGGACTAAAAGTATCTTCATAATCTATGTCGTACCTTTGCTTGAAGCCTTTGGCTACTAGACGAGCCTTGTACCTGTCAATTGAGCCGTTGGCATGCCTTTTAATCTTATAAACCCACTTTGGGTCTATAACATTGTGCAGTCCTTTTCTTGGTACTAGATGTCAGGTTTTATTTTCTTCTAATGCACGAAATTCTTCATCCATGACTCTTCTCCAGTTCCTATCCTCCAAAGCTTGTTTCGAACTCTCGGGCTCACCAACCACTGTTAACAAACATACAAAATCTTTTCCAAAACTCTTAGGATTTCTTATGTTGTTCTGTAACCTTTTCTCGGACGTGCTTCTGAGAGTTGACGTGACACCTCCCTTGAATCTGAGCTTTGTCCAGATTCATTTGCCTGCTCGTTTTGGATTATCATTCTCGTAGACACATCAGATCCCATTGCAGATGTAGAAGATCCAAAGGGAAGCGTCACATCCTGACGCATGTGGACTCGTGAGGAAGATCCCAAGGCCCTGTCGGGCATTAACTCTGCCGGTGCGCCTGCTGTTGCCTGCCCGTGATCCGAGGAGGATTCGTCAACAGTTGATTGACGTCGCGAGCCTGGAGCTGATGATGCTGCTGCCAGTACGTGCACATGCCGGATCCGAGGCAGATTCGTCTGCCTGATTTTGTTCAGGATTGCTGCAGGAATCCTCTGCATCTATTTGATCTGAGTTCTGTTCTGCACACATAAAATCACACCTTTCTGCATTTTCTGCGTCAGAAATATTCACAGAAACGGCACGATCTTGAAAATCCTCTTGAGGATTATTCTCTACAGTGAACCCTGCAGGATTTAGCAACATTGGATGAAGGAGTTGAAGCTCAGATTGAAGTCTGGCTCCCGCGTTTGGATTCAGATTAGCAAAAGGAATTTCGGACTCATTGAAAATTACATCTCGTGAGATGTAAATTCTGCCATTAGCAACTTCTAAGCACTTATACCCCTTGTGAAACCAGGAGTACCCTAGGAACATGCAGCACTTAGAGCGGAAGGCTAGTTTATGCGTGTTGTAAGGACGCAGTTTGGCTAACATGCGCAACCGAACACTTTCAATTGCTTATAATCTGGTTTGACTCGATATAATTTTTCCATAGAAGAAATCATTTCAATGACACGGGAAGGTGTCCTATTTAATAGAAACGTGGTTGTGGCAAAAGCTTCGTCCCAAAATTTAAGTGGCATTGAGGCTCGAGCTAGGAGGGTAAGACCTACTTCAATGATATGTCGGTGCTTCCTCTCGGCAGCAACGTTTTGTTGATGCGTATGTGGGCAAGAAACTAGATGTGCTATGCCAAGCTTAGTGAAAAAATGAATCAAGTTTTTGGTATTCTCCCCCCAGTCAGCCTGAACAGAAAGAATTTTCTTACTAAAGGTTCGTTCGACTAGAGATTGAAAATATCTAAATCTTTAAAAAACTTCAGTTTTGTCTCGAATGAGGTATACCCAAGAAAATTTACTAAAATCATCTATGAAGCTGACATGATATTTATTCCGACCGACAGAGAGGGACAGGACCCCACACATCGGAGAAAATAAGCTCCAAAGGAGTTTGAGACACACTACTAGACTTGGGAAAGGGTAGTTGGTGGCTCTTTCCGTGTTGACACGCATCACACACCTTATCTTCCTAGACTCCTGAGAACAAGGTAGATTATTATCACTCACGACCTTGTTGACAATCGGCATAGCTGGATGATCCAACCTGTCATGCCATTTTTCAACCGTCAGCTTATTGACTGAGAATGCACACTTGGACGACGAATGCTCCAGAGATGGCCACTATAATCCTCCTTCACATTTGCCTCGAAGAAGAACTTTCTTCGTAATTAGGTCCTTTACCAAGAAATATCGTGAGTGATATTCAAGAAACACAGAATTATTTGTGGTTAGTCTATGGACAAAAACAAGATTTTTATGGCGTTTGGGACATGAAGAATCTTGGATAGATGGAGAGGGCATGCAGGTGTTAACAAAGTAGAGTTTCCAACAAGATTGATTTTCATACCTGTGCCGTCGGCAGCATGGACCTTTTCTGAGCCATTATATTTTTCCTTCGTTGACAATTTGTCAAGTTCACTGGTCATGTGGTCAGTAGCTCCCGTGTCAGTGTACCAATTTATGTCTACACCATAGCTTGTCGTTGCACTGTTTGCCGATCTTTCATCAGGTTTGAAGTCGCGATCAGACCTTTTGTAGCAACGCACGACCGTGTGACCGACCCTGTCACATAGCTGACAAGTCGGTCTTTGATCAGATGTGCCATGACCTCTCCCGCGCCAGGGGCTTCCACGACCACCGCGTCCACCATCTCGACCACCCCTTCCACGAAAACTGCCGCCACCTCTCGTAGCAGCGTTAGCACTGTACTAATGTTGGTTTTGTCTTTCAAGCCTTGCTTCGGTTGCCAACAGCTGAGCGAACAGATCCGAGAGGGAGATTGGATCTGTTCTTGTGGACACATTTTCTACCAAGGAGTTGTAATCGGAGTCAAGGCCAGTCAAAATGTAGGAGATAATTTCATCCGCTTCCCTGTTGATGCCATCTCATATGCAAATTCCTTCATCTTCGCAAAGTACACGACAACTGACATGTCGCCTTTCCTTGTGTTTGACATATTCCCTCGAAGGTGCATAATTCGCGCTCTCGACTGAGACGCGAAGCTTTCCTGGATCACACGCCAGACTTCAGCCGATGTTGAACACATCTTTACTTGTGCTAAGACCTCTCTGGAAACAGTAGAATTGAGGTAACTTAGCAACTGTTGATCTTGAATCACCCACTGCACATACGCCGGATTGGCAATCTTCTCTGTGCTTTTGTCGGCCTTCTCAACAATAATCATCTCATCTAGCTTCTTCAGCGAGCCATCGAGCAAGCCATAGAGTTGAGCACCTCTAATGGCTGGGAAAACCTGGGCCTTCCACGAGAGGAAGTTATCCCTGTTGAGCTTTTCGATGTGGTGGGATAGAGTGTTCATCCCCAAGGGAAGAACCGATGAACTTGCGCTGCTCATGTTCATCTCAGTGGAGAACTATTGGCTCTGGTTACCATGAAAGGAATTGTGGGAAGCAGTGCATCATCCGCAACTGCCTACGTGTTGATTATATAATAGAGTTTACAAAAGATAATGACCATCGGTTGTTACATGGTTGAGATCCTACGCAGCCTTTTAAACAATCCGGCTGTTACAAAACTTGATCTTTATCCAACCGTGATTCTCTAACAGAAGGTTCTATAGAAGATAAAGATTGAACCAAATAAAAAAGGTTGTTTAGATAATCTATGTTGTTACGGTGCACCTTACGTATATTATTACGGTGCACCTCACTTCCTGATCAGCTGGTTTCCTAACACGCCAGTCTCTGAATGGTTCAAAAAGCGCCAATTACGGGAGTATCGAAGGCTCCATGTGTTGTGTTATACTTGTGGAGAGAAGTATGAAGCGGGACATCCTGATCGTTGCCCGAAGCGCACACAAATGCAGCTCAATACTATGTCTGCTGCTGCTGATGACCTTGAGATGGTCCTAACTGACGACGTGCTGTTTCAGTTGGACAGTGAAGACAAGGTGCAGAGGAGTGTTTGGTGATATCGTGTCAGGCGGTAGCAGGTACAGAGGGAGATAGCATGAGCATTGGTACAAAACCAAGTCTTCTTGATTCTGGTTGATTTGGGGAGCTCAACAACCTTTGTGAATACGGACTTTGTTCAGCATGCTGGTCTGAAAGCAGTGACATGTAATTCTGTCACCGTAAAAATGACCGATGGGGAACAACTGTCATCTCATTCGTGTGTTCCAAGTCTTTCATGGTGGTGTTATGGGACATCATTTACAACAGATATGAGGGTACTAAATTTGGGAGCATACGACACCATCCTGGAATACGGCGGCATAGCCCGATGCTGTCAGTGGGACAAATAATACATTGAGTTTCAGCACAACAGCAAAACTGTAAGACTGCAAGGGGTGATGTTAGTTTTGATCACGTGAGATGTGGGCCCCACCCACACCGAACCTCTCTCTGAGCGCCTTGATTGGAAGGCACTAACCGACTCCAAGTCGGAGGCCCCCTCTCACGCTCGTATAAAAAGAAAATTAAGTCCCTAACAACAGAAACTAACTGAGAAAATACGAGATCCGATCCTAAGGATACGGGAATTGGGGGGAAGGCCCTCTGGACGTCCAGAAACACCGTCGTCACCCACAACCTCCATGGCCGTCGGATCTGACATAGGCCAAGGTACGCCCTAGATCCTGTACTTAATCTATTGTCATCTTCCTGTAATTAGTGATCTACATCATTATGCATTGCTCACTGTTTTGATTAAGGCTAAGAAAATTAGATTAAGCATTCGTTTAGTGGCTGCCTAGTTAATTAGTGAAACCTAGTTTCTAACATTGGTATCAGAGCCGGTCTAGTGCATGACTAATCGGGTTTTAATTCGGATTAAGATAAGATCCACATCATTTAGAATTTAGAAGGGGGGGAGGAAAATAGCTTCGGTTTTGCATCTGGATTGAGGAAAAATCAAGAACTTAGAGAACAAAATCGGACAAATTAGTAGTAAGAAAAGAAAGAAGGTGGCAGATCCACTTACCCCAGGTTCCTTCGGGACTCCCCACCGACGTTTTCGTCGGGCATGGAAGCCGGTGTTGCCTTCTTCGCCCACCTCCAACGAGGTCGCCTTAAGGGCAAGCTACGGCTCACCGGATCCACCACCGTAAGGTGCACCGCACGACATATCCTCTCAATGGCGGCGACCTTGCACGACGAGGGAGGCTCGGCGGCGCCGGTGTACCCTCCGCTCGACCTCTCTGGTCTCTCTCTCTCTCTCTCTCTCTTGCGCCGCATTCTTGTAAGGAGAGAGAAGAGGACGGATGAAATGGTTTAGGGTTTGGGGGCTCAGGCCGACGGGAAAGTTTTTTTACCCCCCGATACACACGCTCCACTGTCGGAATCATATCTGACACTCAACATCAATCGAACCGTCAGCCACAGGGAGTGTGATGGACCGTCGGATTTTGATCCCTTGGCATACTCTGGTTCCTCTCAGATAAGCGGTGTGGGCCATATTCTCAGCCCATAGTGCATGGGCACGCTGAGTGGGCCGACAACCCGTGCGGGTGCTCCTTGCGAGCCATCGACGCAGGCCGCGCGCTTAGCGGGCCAGATGGGCATCACGTCGGCCAGCAGGCCATAAGCTATGGCCGCGCTCCAAGCGCCAGCAAGCCAGATGGGTGGGCCGCGCGTAGCGCCTCTAGCAGGTCGTGAGATGGCAGGCCTTTTGGGCTGCATGGGCCACGTTTCCTCTCCAGCCGAAGCTGGGTCGCCCTTTGCATTTTTCCCTATTTTGCAATTAAGGTTACTGGGCCGCACCTTTTAGCAGGATGTAAGTGATTTTCAGAAATTAAGCAATGGACTTGGATCAGAACGTAAGAGGGCTTTATCCATTTTAGTATGGATTTTCAGGAATTTAGCTTTTGTGCTAAAATCATTTTGGGATTTTCTCAATTTAGATTTGGGTTTTTCAGATGTTTCAGTTTAGTGACATTTTACTATGGGATAAAATGTCATACAAAATTAATTAAGTGGACAGAAAATTGCTAAGTAATTTTGTGATACTTTTTTATTTTAATTGTTGTTTTCTTGCAATTTTATTATTATTTAATGTTAAGAATCACATTAAGTACTTTCTTGTCCACTTATTTAATTTAATGAGGAATTATGAGTAATTAACCATTAAGTATTAAGCTTCTGCTGTTAATTAAGTTATGGTGCTTTCATTCAGTAACCAACGTGAAAAATAAATTTACCATTGTCATGATAATTTTATTGAGTAACCAACGTGAAAGTTAAAATTATCATGATTAAGTTATTTTGAGTTACCATAATTAAGTTAATTTAAGTGGTCATGCTTAAGTTGTTATGCCTAAGATTGCCTTAAGTTTTAAGTCATGAGGTTTTAAATTATTATTAGTGATGATAATTTCGTTGAGTAACCAACTGAAATATGAAATTACCACATTTTGAGTTTAAGTCTTTATTTCTCTTAAGTCATAGTGTTTTGTTGAGTAACCAACGTGAAAGACAAAACACACAGATAATGATTCATTAAATTATTAAGTTTTTTCGTTGATTAACCAACGTGAAAAATAAAATTATTATGTGTTTAGTATTTTATTTTTGCTGAGTAACCAACGTGAAAGACGAAACACATAATCAATGATTATTTAAGTTCAGTTATTTTTCGTTCAGTAACTAACGTGAAAGACGAAATCATTAAGTCTTTAGTTTTTGTGAGTTGTCAAGTAACCAACGTGAAAGATAAAATAAAATATTTTATTCATAATCATGTTCATGCATTTACTTATGTTCTATTATATTTCATTATGAAGGATCTTCCATTCCAGATGTGATATTAAGATTTATCTCGCAAGAGAACTATCTAAGAAAAGACAATTATAATATTGGCAATGTAAGTTGGAGGCTGGTTTAGCAATCTTCAAAATCGATTTGACACTGATGAGAGCGTGTCCTGCTGAGCCTAAGCTTCCCGTTATTCGTGACGGGGAAACTAAGGAGTCTTTCACCGAAAGGATGGAAGCTTAATTCCTGAATGCAACACTGCTTATGAGTACCTCCTTATGATAGAAAAGTATGCAACTGGCTGCAACAAGGCTACGATGGATGCTCTTGTTAAGAAACTTGTCACTCAAAAGCATAATGAAGGAAGTGTGCGTGAGCACATTCTTAGTATGTAGGACACTACTGCTAAACTTAAGCTATTAGGTTGAAACATGAGTTTCTTTTCAACCTCATTCTTGCTCTACTTCCAGATGATTTTGAGCATATTATCATCAGTTACAACTCTCAGTCTGAGCAGCAGAATCTTAAGAAATCAATTGATTTATGCGTTCAAGAAGAAGATCGCATTAAGTCTCATCATGCTATTAAGCCTGTCAATCATGAGAATGATAAAGGTAGGTTGAGTTTTAATTATTAAGTCAAAGTTTAAGATTATTTTCAACCTATTCGATTGATTAACTAAGATGCAATTCTGCATATTCTTGGGACAGGAATTAGATAAGTGGAGGATCATAAAAAGAGTGGAATGATCATTAAAGTCACTATGGTTATGAAGCTAAAGTTAAAAACTTAGACTTATTTTTCTTTTAATTTATAGTTTTATACTTAGGATTCATCATATACCCCCATTAATGGAATTTTAGTTTAAGTATTCATATTTATAATTTTGATTTGAGTATCTCATTGAGTTCTTAGTATTATAGTTAAGTAAATTCACTTATAACATTTATCCTTGGATAATGATTTAAATATTATTCAAGTTTTCACTCACAAACTAAGTATTAAGATAAGCGCATTAGAATCGATCTCGGGATAATTTCAAAGTTATGGCATTGTCATTAAGGCCATATTTCGAGGGGGGAACTGAATTAATTTTCTCCATCGATTAGTTTCTCCCTCATTAAGACGTTTCAGATTCAAAATAAGGCATTGAACATGTATAGTTAGTATTGACTTAAATTTTATTCAAGTAAGAATTGAATACCCTGAAAATTATATTAAGTGAAATGGTGTATGTTAATTAAGTATGTTGAGTTATTAGTCTATCGATTTATGTGTTAAGTCGAACTCTATATTAAGTGAGCCTCTATGACACCATTGCATATTGTGGACAGGACGTAAACCTTACTTAAGCGTTTTTCATATGAGGTAGTCCCGTTAAGGCAAAAGTAACCCAAAACATTATTAAGTTTGGTTGTAAGAACAATATAACAAGTTATTAATTATCATCAGTACGGTTAAATAAGACATGTCATCATTAGTAGGATGACATGATCAAGGGGAGTATGGTATGATGAGAGGTTAAATTGACTCTCTCTCTACCTGTTGTAGCTGGATTGTAACATTTTCGTTATTAATTCACTACGTGTTGTTAGTCTTTCATCGGTAACAGAAAATTATAAGAATAACTCAGTTTATCTGTTACCATCAACGATGTGAAGCGACAATAACCCCAAATGTAAGCATAATGCACAAGCCATGTAAATTACGTAAGTGCATAAGATCAAGTGTTGGGTTAATCCTCACTTGACATAAGTTTTGATCCATAGCAGGTCATAAGATCGCTTAGAAATTGAATTAAGTAAAGATGATTAAATCAGGGAGAGTTTTGACTTCATAAAGACACTGATCTTGAAAGGAATGATACATGTTGCCACTCTTATCTGAGAATCACTCTTTATGGTGTCTTACTGATGTTGTGTTAGCAATGCAAGACGTTGTTGTCACAGTACCTGCTATTGATTCTTCATCATTAGTGGCAAATAATGATGAAGAATCAATAGCAGCCCGATCACAATAAGACAAATAACAAAGGTGGTCGTACCACATAAGAAAATACGATCAGACGATTTTAATCATCTATGGTGTAAAATCATGCTGGATGAGATGAGATCTAAATATGCCATTAATGTCTGAGTTTTGGTCATAAGTTCCTGAAGGAATCAAAATAGTAGACTGTAATGAGCCTACAAAATTAAGCGTGATTCTGAAGGGAAATTTCTATCTGTGGTCAGACTAATGGCAAAAGAATTGTCTCAAGTTAAGGATTCCTCAAGAATCATTAATTTATTAGTAGTGCATTGTGAATATTTTTACATCAGATGGATGTAAAACAATGTTTCTATTGAGATTTGTATAAGAACATTAGTGTGACCTGATAGAAAGGTTTGTCATAAAGATCAAGAGACTCTTAAGATGCTCTTCAGAGAAATCCATTTATGGATTCAATTAAGCATTAAGAAATGTATCTAAAGATATATTAGACTATAAGTTGGTTTGGGTTTTCAAGATAAGTGAGTATGAAACTCACATGTATACTAAGTTGAATGTATCTTGTACATTATTTGTAAGTAGCAATGCAATTCCTCATAAGAAAATTAAGAAATTTTGTCCATAAGAAAAGAATCTAGGTGAATAATCCTATGAGCTAGAATTAGAAATTCACCATGATCATAATAAGGGGGTGTTAATCTTCGTCTGTTTAGACAGTCAAGGATGATAAGTTTAAGAATTAGATAAGTTTAGGAAACCAATGATGGTCGACCTTATGATTTTGGTTCCATTAGCTGTTGCTATCAGAAGATTAATTAATGTATGCTCGAGTAAGTGTTTACCTTGACTTAAGATAATGACTGGGATACTTGACAGACATTGGGCCATGCTAGTGGTTCATCACTAGAAGGCATTTAAGAACTTATTTAAAAATGTGCAATGCACATAAGGCCTCATGTTAAGATATAATCAGTCAAAACTCACTTGACGAAGTGAGTTTGTCAATCTTAGTTTCGCGAATTGTGTGGATTCTAAGAATTTCGCGTTAGTTATATATCCATCTTTGCGAATGGAGTTGTCTCGTGGAACTACTCCAAATAAATAGTCACTACATCGTCCACAATGTGTGACAAATCTTATTATTTAAGATGAGTCCAACAAGCAGGCGATACAAAGCTTGCTCGGTATTAAGAGTGGTCGACAACACAAACCACTTAAGTAATACTACATTAAGTTTGTAGTATCATGTTTCACAACAATGAGTCGAGTGAGACTGTCAAGCACATCGTCATTAAGTTATGTGTTGTGAAACCTAAAATCCAGGAATACAATTGATAACGAGCATATAAGAATCAAGCGAAAAGCTTGTGGTACCGTTTATAAAGGTTTTCCGCCTAAGTGTTAAGTGAACACGAAGCATGCATGAGTCTTAAGTGGAAATCTGTGAACTATCCTGGATACTAAGGGGCTAAACTAAGTATAAGGTTGTTTCTAAACGTGAGGCATATCATGGTTTTCGAGTTAAGCAGTGCGTAAATGGCTGTTTTGATGTGTTGTGCCATTTATATCGAAGCGTGAAGGAATATACACTAAGTTAAGTAAATAAGTAAGTAAGCTAATAAGTTAGTAATCTTTTAGATCCGTAATCAAGGGGCAGAATGTTAGTTTTGATCACGTGAGATGTGGGGCCCACCCACACCGAACCTCTCTCTGAGCGCTTTGATCAGGAGGCACTAACCGACTCCAAGTCAGAGGCCCCCTCTCACGCCCATATAAAAAGAAAATTAAGTCCCTAACCACAGAAACTAACTGAGAAAATACGAGATCCGATCCTAAGGATACGGGAAGTGGGGGGAAGGCCCTCCGTACATCCAGAAACACCGTCGTCGCCCACAACCTCCATGGCCGCCGGATCTGACATAGGTCAAGGTACGCCCTAGATCCTGTACTTAATCTATTGTCATCTTCCTGTAATTAGTGCTCTACATCATTATGCATTGCTCACTGTTTTGATTAAGGCTAAGAAAATTACATTAAGCATCCGATTAGTGGCTGCCTAGTTAATTAGTGAAACCTAGTTTTTAACAGGTGAAACAACCAGCACAACACACACTCAATGAGCTCTCAGCAAAGCAGTTACACAAGTGGATTCCTGGAAATGAAATTTGGTCCTTAGCTGTACTTGAGCAAGGGAAAGAGATATCAAAAGCACCTGAGCAGAGACCTGAGGAAGCAGCAGTTTTGGAGTTGCTCAAGGAATTTTCGGACGTGTTCTCTGAACCCACCAGTTTACCACCTGCAAGGCCATTTGATCACCTATTTCCTTGATCCCTGGTGAGGTGACGGTGAATGCTAAAATGTATAGGTACTCCCCTTTACATAAGGATGAAATCGAGAGACAAGTACATCAACTGTTGCAGTCGGGATTGATCAAAACTAGCATCAGTCCATTCGCCTCTCCGGTTCTATTGGTTCAAAACAAAAAAAGACGGCAGTTGGAGATTTTGCATCGACTATGCTAAGCTCAATGATCTCACCATAAAAAACAGGCTTCCCATGTCATTAGTCGATGAGTTGTCGAGCACCAAATATTTCTCAAATATGGACCTTCGCGCCGGCTATCACCAAATTCGCATGAAACAAGGTGAAGAATTTGAAGCACTACCAAATCCGCTTACCTCCTACAGTTTGCAGGTTCCATTTCCTTCACCTACGACACAATCAGCTGAAATGCATGGGCTCCCTCACACTGTAAGATTTTTGCTTAGCTGCTGTTGAGAAACTGATTATGGACAGCTACAAGACTCCAACAGAGAGGTTGGCCGAATTCCTATTTTTGCCCACTCTGTCGGAGAAACTTGGAAACGGTGTGGCACCTTTTTGCTGAGTGCCCATTCTCACAGCAAGTTTGGAAGGAGATTGCCCAATGGTCAAGATTAAATGCTCTGGAACCGGCGATATGAGGAATACAAGCAAAGATGTTGACATGGTATACGGACTTCGCCGGAGGAACAAGAACACATAAGGTGGACACGCGCCCTCTTGCGATGTTGATGTGTTGGTGTCTTTGGAGAGAGAGGAACGCAAGGATTTTCCAGGACAAGGAAATGAAAGTGCGACAAATCGTGAAACTCATAAAAGAGCAAACCCTGTGCTATCAGACCGGCATCGACATGTTGCGGATGCGTTCTTGGGCTGCCAATATGGCCGGCGTGGGGCCCACAACACCCACAACCAGGCTGCGGCAACCCAACCGCACCAAGAAGGGTGAAGGCTTCTAAAAGATCAATTAGATTAAGGGAAGTTTAAAGAATAAAGAAGTTAGAGATTGAGTTGAGTTAAATTAGGAAGTATTAGATTGGGTTGAGTTTAAATAGGAGATAGAATAAATCGGGAGATAAAGATTAGAAAGGAGTCCTGATCGGTTGGGGGATGTCCCCAACTGATCTGGTGGTGTGCGTGCGGCCAGGGGGGGTCCTCCCCCTATAAGCAGCCCTCTCCCTCATGTAAGCTTCATCCAGGAAAATAAAAATTGCCCAATTGGGTTGTTCTTCTCCTTGAGTCACATGACTACGAACCCTAAATCTAGCCGCTGTGACACCTCCCCTCCACCGCGATACCCGCTGCGTTCCAACAGTCAAGCCTCTCTCCTCCTCTTCTCCCTGCTGCGCAGTACCACGCGCACCAGGAGGTGTGCCCCCGGTCCAAATTCACAGCATTTGGTATCCAGAGACACCGGAGCAGCGACCATGTCCGACCCCACGGACGATTCTAGGACCTTTACTCTCCAAGATCTCGGCAAGATGATGAGCCAGATGATGGGACATATCGACTCCATCAACAAGCGCTTGGATCGCCATGAGGTGCACCTTGCACGCATTAAGAAAACGCCGAAGACGGAGAACTCCGAGCAGGAGGTCTTGTAGCACACACCGCGAGGCAGCAACAGTCCCCGCGACGTTGGTGGCGACAACGACCAGCACGTCTTCTGGCGCCACCAAAGGTGCGCTGCTCTCGATGACGGTAGCCTGCGTCGTCACAAGATAAGCTTTCCCAAGTACGACGAGGAAATTGATCCTCTGACCTGGATCAACAAGTGTGAAACAAACTTTTGTGGGACACAAACAATGGCTGAAGAAAAGGTGTGGCTCGCGTCTCTCCACTTGGAGGGTTCCGCGGTCGACTGGTACATCGCGATGGAACGCGAATGCAGCATCGTGCCCTGGGAGCAATTCGCGAACTTCGTCAACATGCGCTTCGGACCCCGCTCCGCTCCGATGACCTAGCTGAGATTAAAAACCCCAGTCGTACTGGTACTGTTGAGGAGTACTAGCGTCAGTTTCTGGTCCTTCTCAATCGTTGTAAGGATCTCAGCCAACGCCAGCAGATCAACCTGTTCACGGCTGGTCTGGGCGACCCACTTCGTACTAGTGTGGAGCTGCAGTGCCCTACAGATCTGCAGACGGCCATGAGTCTGACCAGGGCCTTCGAACGACAATTTGCGGCATCAACAGACAGCGGGGCAATGAAGGGCGCCGCCTCTCAACACTCTACGTGCCCTTCCCCTGTGTCACGCGCCGCCACCACAGCTTCTAGTGGTGGTTCTGCTGCACCTACTCCAACATCTTCAGTGACGACATCCTCACAGCCGCGCCTCAAGCGTCTCACAGCGGATGAGATGGCTGCTAAACGGGCAAGCGAAGAATGCTATCACTGCGCGGAGTGGTACATGCCGGATCATAAGTGTACGGGCAAGGGCATCTTCCTCCTGGAGATTGACGACGACAACAACGATGTTGACGCAACCATTGCCAACCTGGGCATCTCACTACACGCGCTAACCGGCATCAACCTTGCCAACACGATGAAGCTTCAGGTCGACGTCCGCGGCAAGTTGTTGACCGCACTGTTCGACATGGGCTCCATTGACACCTTCATCAGGGAGCCCCTCATCCAAGAGCTCGGCCTAGTGATATTGCCGCGGTCAGGCATCGGCATTCGCGTCGCCAACAGTGACTCTATCTCCTGCATATGCATCTGTCCACGTGTACCCTTGAAAATTGCAGGAGATCACTTCAACGTCACATGCTACGCGCTACCACTTGACGGCTTCGACTTCGTTTTGGGAGTTCAGTGGTTGCGGTCCTTGGGACCCATCCTCTGGAACCTCGAGAACCTCACAATGAAGTTGTGGCGCAGAGAACGTGAGGTGGTCTAGACAGGGTTGCATAGCTCATCCCCTGTGTGTGCTTCCCTGGCGCCACCTACCGACATGATGGGCGCCCTCCTGGCAAGCTTCTAGGAGCTCTTCGACGAGCCACGCGGCCTTCCTCCTCCATGGCGCCACGACCACTGCATCATGCTCCTGTTGGGCACATCTCCAGTAGTTGTCCAGTCGTATCGCTACCCCCAGCTTCTCAAGGACGAGATTGAGAAGCAGTGCGCCGAGATGCTTTGCCAGGGCATTATCCGAGAGTGCACATCCACATTCTCCTCGCCGGTGTTGTTGGTCCGAAAGGCTGACGACACGTGGTGCATCAACTACCGCGAGCTCAACGCTCGAACTTTGAAAGACAAGTTCCTTATTTCGGTGGTTGATGAGCTGTTGGACTAGCTCCGCGGCGCGAGGTTCTTCACCAAGCTTGACCTCCGCAGCGGCTACTTCCAGGTGCGCATGCACCCAGACGACATCGACAAAACAACATTCCAAACTCATCGAGGCCACTATGATTTCTTGGTGATGCCACTCGGCCTCACCAATGCGCCGTCCACGTTCCAATCGTTGATGAACAACGTCCTTGACCTCTACATTAGGAAGTTTGTGCTTGTCTTCTTTGATGATATTTTGGTGTATAGCAGGACCTGGGCCGAACACCTCCAACACGTCAAGCAGGTGTTCCAAACACTACGGGCGCACAAGTTGTTCCTCAACAAGTCCAAATGCTTCTTTGGCTAGGAGTTTGTATCCTACTTGGGACACATCATCTCCTCCCAAGGAGTGGCGATGGATCTGACCAAGGTGGAGGTTGTGGAGCGTTGGCCTACACCTCAGTCCTTACAAGCCTTGCGAGGCTTTCTCGGACTCACTGGCTACTACCGCAAGTTCATTGCGGGGTATGGCGCGGTGGCCGTGCCCCTCAACGCCCTCCTCAAACGCGAGGTGTTCCGCTGGACCGACGACGCGCAGGACGCCTTCTCTCAGCTCAAGCAGGCGCTGATGATAGCGCCTCTACTTCAGATGTCAGACTTCAACAAGCGCTTCGTCGTCAACTGTGACGCATCGAGCGCCGGCTTCAGGGCGGTCCTGCACCAGGGCGACGGTGCCATCACCTTCTTCAGCCGCGTCGTAGATTCTCACCAGAAGAAGCTACCGACGTATGAGCGCGAGCTAATCAGCCTTGTGAAGGTCGTACGCCACTGGCGGCCTTATTTGTGGGGTCGTCCCTTCACTGTTCGGACTGATCACTTCAGTCTGAAGTACATCATGGATCATCGCCTAACGATAATTCCCCAACATGCTTGGGTGAGCAAGCTTTTTGGCTATGATCTGCAGGTTGAGTATAGGCCGGAACGTCTGAATGGGGCAGCTGACGCCCTGTCCCGCCGCGACAAGGAAGACTTGGCGATCCACGCCATCTCAGCGCAAGTATTTCACCTCTTCGATTCACTTCACGCGGAGATTGTCGCGGACCAGCACGCGCAACAGTTGTGCATCCAGCTCTAGGAGGGAGTCGCACTAGATGGTTGGTCCGAGCGCGACGACCTTCTCTTGTACAAGGGGAAGCTCTTCGTTCCTGAGATGTCCTCCTTATGGCCCTCCCTCTTGGCTGAGGCGCACGATGGGGGTCATGAGGGCATCCAGAAGACGGCACACCGATTGCGCCTCTCGTTCTACAGCCCTTCGCTCCTGCACCGAGTTCGGGAGTTTGTCCGTGGTTGTGCCACCTGCCAGCGCAACAAAACGGACCATCTACATCCAGTCGGGCTGCTACAACCTCTTCCTGTACCTTCGGAGATCTGGAGTGATATCTCTATGGATTTCGTCGAAGGTTTCACGAAGGTTGGAGGGAAATCAGTGATCCTGACAGTGGTGGACCGCTTCTCCAAGTACGACCACTTCATCCCCTTGAGCCACCCGTACAATGTTGCATTAGTGGCACGGACATCCTTTGACGACATCGTACGTCTCCAAGGCTTCCCCTGCTCCATCGTCAGCGACCGCGACACCGTCTTCTCCAGCTTGTTCTGGTCAGATTTGTTCCGACGGGCTGGCATACGCCTGCAGCTCACCTCCGCCTTCCACCCGCAGTCTGACGTCCAATCTGATGTCGTCAACAAAGCTATCACCATGCACCTGCGCTGCTTGGCTGGTGATCGACCCAAGACGTGGTCGCAGTGGCTTCCATGGGATGAGTACTGTTACAACACCTTTTACCAGACGACCCTCAAGTGTTCGCCTTTCATAGTGGTCTATGGCAGGGACCCTCCGGCCATTATCTCATATCAGCAGGGTGTGTCCAAGGTAGCTGTCGTTGACAAGCAGCTCAAAGATAGAGATGAATTCTTGACTGAAATCAAAAATAGACTTGTGCAGGCACAAGTTACCATGAAAAGCTACGAAGACAAGAGGTGGAATTTCAAATAGGTGATTGGGTCTGGTTGCGACTTCATCAGAGGACAACTGTGGGAGTGATAGTTGCGCCTCCTTCGAAGATTGGGCCAAAATATTTTGGGCCTTATCAGATTATCCAACGCGTTAGAACCATGTCTTATAAACTTCAGCTGCCTCCTCAAGCTAGGATACATGATGTCTTCTATGTGTCCATATTAAAAAAATTTGAGGGTCCTGCTCCAGCACAGGTGGTACCTCCACCACCTCTTATCCATGGGCGTGTTGTGCCTACGCCTAAAAAGATACAAAGGACGCGCTTGAATATAAGTGTTTGGGAACTACTCATCAAGTGGGCATGACATCCTGAAGCTGATGCTTCATGGGAGCAGCTAGAAGATTTCAAGATGAAGCACCCCACCTTCAAGCTCGAGGACGAGCTCTTTGTCGGGAAGGGGGGAAATGTTGTGGATGCGTTCGTGGGCCGCCAATATTGCCAGCGTGGGGCCCACGACGCCCACAACCAGGCTGCGGCAACCCAACTGAACTAGGAAGGGTGAAGCCTTCTAGAAGATCAATTAGATTAAGGAAAGTTTAAAGAATAAGAAGTTAGAGATTGGGTTGAGTTAAATTAGGAAGTATTAGATTGAGTTGAGTTTAAATAGAAGGAGATAGAATAAATTAGGAGATAGAGATTAGAAAGGAGTCCTGATCAGTTGGAGGGGGGGGGGGGGGGGGGTTGTCCCCAACCGATCTGGTGGTGTGCGTGTGGCCATGGGGGGAGGGTCCTCCCCCTATATAAGCAGCCCCCCTCCCTCATGTAAGCTTCATTCAGGAAAATAAGAATTGACCAATTGGGTTGTTCTTCTCCTTGGGTCACCGTGGCTACGAACCCTAACTCTAGCCGTCGTGACATCTCCCCTCCTCCACCGCGATACCCGTTGTGTTCCAACAGTCAAGCCTCCCTCCTCCTTTTCTCCCCGCTGCGCAGTCCCAGGCGCACCAGGAGGTGTGCCCCCGGTCCAGATTCACAGCACGACATAGAGTGTAAACCGAAGGCACTTCAATTCCTTGTTGAGTGACGTCAGGTTAGCTGCATGAGGCTGAGTGCGCTGAGTGTGTGTCTCTAAGTTGTAACTGGAACTTTTTCTGCCCTTCTTAATATATATGCCATGATTTGGCCGTGGTTTCTAAAAAAAAAAGTCTTTTCTGCAGTAGTAGAATACTTGAAGCAATGAGAATTTTGTAGTTAAATCTTCAATTCAAATAGGGATCTGACAGCAACAGTTTCTTTAGATAAAGATCTTACAGCACAAGCTGGGGATGGCCAACAATGGAGTGCAGCACCTGCATGCACAGCATCAACTGAGCCACTCATAAAAGGGAGTCTGGATATGTCAGCCCTCACTAATGCTAATGTCCTGAAACAACAGCACTTTAACATTAGAATATACTGATCGTCACAGTGAGCTAGAAGCATGAATAATGAGATTACAAAAATAATAAGTGACTACCGAGAATTTTTTTTGTACAAACAAGACAAAACAGTTCCAAAAGGAACCTAGTTTATCAGGGGAACTGAAAAAAAAAAACATACTCATCTGAAATGTTTTCTTGCTTGACAAATTCATTGCACTGCTTTAGCATATTCTCTGAGAAATCTAGCGCCACAACAAGAGAATATAATCTGCTCTTAACGAATAATCTTGAAAATAGACCACTTCCACAACTTGCATCAACTAAAGTCCCTCCAAATGTCGGCTTCAAATAACTTTTGGCCATTTCAAGCTAAAATCATTGTAATCTTCTTAGAAAGTCAGAAAATGCATATGCCGAAACAAATGATAAGTGACAGTTTAAATATATGATAAGCACGTAAGCAAGTTGAACCTGGCTCAAGCAAGGATAGGATCAGGTAATTTTTACATATAAAGGCATGATTGCTAACGCGCTAAGGTAAAAGGCTGCACAGCCTAGCCAAATCCAGCTCGCCTGAAAAATAACAGCCCAACATCACTAATGGATCAGTGAGCCCAGCCTACAATGTTCTTTTTCTAGCTTGATCAGGTCTAAGTAAATATAACGCGATCATATCTATTTCAAGACTTGGCTGAACTTTGACACCAGACATGAATATTGTCACACAAAACACTCGAGGGTTAGGGCACTATTAATCAATTTAAGTAGGGATGATTGTGAACAGATATTTCACAGAAGCAATTGAACATCCTTATGTGCATAATACAGATAAGAAGAATAACCTCTCTCTCTAAGCCTGGGAACCTCCCCATATGAAATTTTGGCGCCACCCTCTCTCGTAGAGAAATGATATCAGCGGAGTCCTGTTCCAATAATAATATGTAAGGAGACCAAGGACAATCTCAGTAAAATTGATTGAAAAATACAGAGTCATATTCTTGGTCCCCAGCGCCCCAGCACTAACAGTTTGTCAGACATTGATACTACAGTATGACAACTTTGCAACCTTTTGAAATTTTTCCAAGAGGTCTTGTATCTAGGTGAAACAGAGCGTCTTTGTTACCACAATGTCCAGCAGCTGCAACATTCTCAATGCTGCATAAAGATTCGAGATTGTTTGCACTAACATATTAGACAAGCGTTTCAGTGGTTAGTAACTGTAAGAATGAAAAAAAAAATCCCTATCAGAGAACAAAAGCAAAAGGTTGACTGAATCATGCCATAATTTAAGAGAGGCGTTATAAATTATAATTGCAACTTGCAGCATGTCAATTTTCATTGTTAGTGCCCTCAGCCCCTCATTTCGCTTAACCCATCAAGTCAACTCATCTCGGAAGAAAATAGAGTACCTGAAAAACTCTGTCGCTGCAGGCATGGACTCGGAGTACTCGGTTGAACCAACAGACACTGTAAGGTCCAAGTACTCCTGCTCATTGGGGTAGGCTTTCTTGCAGGTCGAACACTCAAAACTGAAAGCAACACTGGAAACGAATAAGCCATTGAACGGAAAAGCTGGGCGATTAGCAATTGACGGATGATGCACAGAGGAATCGCAGACCGATCGCTAGAGCTTGCGAGTGGGTAGTAGCAGATTGGACACGCCAGATTGCTCAACTTCGTCTCCGGCGCCGGTTCTACTTCTACCTCCAAAGGTTCCTAAACAGGATAACCATTATTTTTCACATGCCTTAGCCATTCCCAGTAAAGGAAAGCACGGGAAGTTCGAGCGCGGCTCAGGAACACCAGAGTGCGCCGACGAAATCACTGCGTGCTCAACGTAATGAACAAGAGGCCGAGCGAGCGGGCGTGTTGTTGCGGGCGACGCTTACCGTGGTTTCCTCGTCGGGCGCACCGGCGGTGACGGCGGACGGGTAGGAGCTGGCGCGCAGGACACACCCCCTCGCGGAGGCGCCCCGGCGTGACGCGCCGCGGTGCCGCAGGCGCCGAAGGTGATCACCCCAGAGCGCCACGGATGCTGCTACGGCGGGGGCGGTCGAGGTCCCCAGGGCGGCGGCCATGGCAATGTCCGGGGAGCGGAATCCGAGCAGAGTTAGCAAATTTGCCGCGTGCAGCGTTCCGGAGCCGGGGCTTCCGTGAAGGCAGTGATTTGACACGTCAGCGTTGTTCGCTGGTGGACCCTGACGGCTGTCATGTGAAACTGAGAGTGAGAGTGTGAGACGGGGAAATTTTTAAAAGTTAAGTTGTGACAATTAAAAATAGTTGTCAAAATGTTATATATTTGAATATCAATGAAGTACTATTTCATTTGTAGATTTTAAATTAGGTATCGTTTTAAAAATTTTGCAAATGAGTATCAGTTGCCCACTAGTTGGGCGACACTCATGTAACGACTCATCGTGGTTCGACAACTCATACATTCAGAAGGTCAAGCCTGAATTTCTTATTAGGATTAGTTTGGTAGATCAAAATCCTTCTAGGATCTCGGCCCATTCCCTAATAAAGAAATCCCGAGTCAAAAGCTTCTCGTAGCCCAATTGACAACTCGTTTTCCAGCGCAATCCACGAGAAACCACGAGCCTTTCCGGTTCGGCCTGAGAGGTCGGTAGGAAAATCCTACTCGACGCCTCCCTCACTCCGCGCCTCTCAAATCTCGTCTCCCACGCGCCGCTCGCCTCCCACCGCCCGACACCGCTCACCTCCTCCCCAGACATCGTGCAGCTGGCCCTTCCCCGGACCCGACAACACTCGCCTCCTCAGACGCACGCGCTTGCCTCTGACCCTGTGCCACTGCTCGCCTCCCGACTCTGCGATGTCGCTTGCCTCTCCCGCTCGATGCCCCTCGTTCCACCCCCCCCTCGTCCGACGCCGCTTGCCCCCCCCCCCCCCCCCCCCCCTCCCTTGAAACAGGCGCCACATGCCCTGGCCCTTTGTTGGTCTTCTTCATGAAGCTGCGGGGACTCGCACATTTACAATGCGGTTCTAGGTTGATGAGCCAATCTGTTACGCCTATGTCTACTTAGTCCTTAATTACTTTGATTAGCACTTAATACTTGTAATGAGTGGAGTCATTAAGTCATGTGGAGTGTGGAGCGCGTGAGGTGGACCAGGGTTGCGCCCTTGCTTTTACCTTTTATACCGAACATCTGTACTGGACAAAGCAGGCAAAATAGAATACAAGCATTCGCCTCGCATATCGTTCTTTTGTGTCGTGCACATCGTCCCGTCGATGGCCGCTGGTCATAGCTCATGTCCTGGACCCTGCGTGCCGGTGACCATGAGCTACTACAGTTGGTACTCAGAGCAAAGATCCTTGGCAGATTTTTTTCCGGCAGCGGTGACGCGTGTTCGGCGGTGTCACACCCTTGAGCCGTAAAATCCCGGAGAGGAAGGGAGGCGGTGAGATCTTATTGCATCTCTTGCAGCAGATCTCCTCTTCGGTTGGTTCAGGGTGCAGTTGGTCACCAGGCGCCGGCAAAGCTATCGATGCAGTCGCGCCTCATCCTCACAGCGATGGAGCAGGAGGCGGAGTCGGACAATGAACGCTGGGAGAAGATGTTCACGTGACTCAACGACATCGAGGACGTGCAGAAGCAGCTGCTCGAGCAACAAGTGGTTGCCGTGAGGGTGGCCGATCAGTGTCACGCCCGGTCATCGTAAAGATGAACAGACGCTAATCACATGTACGCCAGGATCAGTTGAATCGTACATGCGTTGACGAAAGTGAAATACCATTACATTGCCATGTACGGAATACATAAATAGTCTTACAGAACGACCCGAAGGTCTACAAAATACACTCCACAAATATTTACAATCACTAAACAGTTCAACACTACAGAAAGCAAGATAGATAAGTGGGCTTCGTCTCCACAGGCAGCCGTTGCGCGTGAGGTCGCCAGCCTAGACCAAATCCTCCGGGTTGACGTAGAAGTCCTCCGGTGCAGCTTCTTCTTCTTCATACTCTAAAGGAGAATTAAACGCTTGAGTACATAGAGTACTCAGCAAGTGCGGGAAGAGAATGACATGATTGGCTAGAGCAAGGAAAGGCCAAATATGGCTCAGCACTATGCTTAGAACCTATCCTTAGCTTTCAATTATCACTCTCATAATTCATTAAATAATCCACACATGATTAATGATAATGAAAGTACTTGCATCATAATGAACCATCATTTCCCAACCATAGTCTAATTATGAACTGACCCCAAGCCGCTCTTGTCCGTGAGCACGGCTGTCATGACAGTTTTACCAAATCTCTGCAGAGAGTGTACCCTTTCCCCACAAGCAGTGATTTCATCCCCTGTTGCCAGGTGGACTAAGTGAACCTCCCTGATTGCCCGTGGTAGCTAACCACATTACACACTTCCTTTGGTGTGAGGCCAGGAGATCACAACATGGTCTTTACAAAGGTACTCCCGATTAGTGCTAGCCCTCTAAGGTTTCCACCACTGAGGATTCTCGGAGTAACCCTCCGCCCCAGAGCCCCCTCTTGAGCCTTGCGGTTCCAAGAGCAGATCACCCGCCTCATTCCCCGCACCATCCAACCACTAGCAGTTCATCGGGAGAAACCTAATTAATTGACCAAGCTGCCCCATCTCAGTCTCGTGGTGGTACTATAAAGCTTAGTGGCTTCCTCCATAAACCGGTCCTTAGAATCCGGTGGTAACAAACCCCAATCCCGGGTCTCGTGCAAAAAGCACCATACCAAAGCTAACCAACCACCAGATTCCTATCCACTAACATTATGTATATTCACCACCAAATTAGAGTAACCATAAAGTTAAGCATAGAACATTTGTATGAATTCCCAATCCCAACATCTAAGCATGGCTAAGCATAAATAAAGCCTATCTATTTCCCAACCCATTTCAGGTAACAAGGAATTATATGGAACAGGGCATGAAAACATGAAGTAGGACATCAATTTAATTAGCATGCATCTATCTAAATCCCTAGAACTGGAGCAAAATGGTCAAGGGCACTTGCCTTCGTTGGAGACTTGAGAATTGACGAAGTCTTGGTCTTGGAAGTTGAGATTAGGGTCGTAGAACGACTCTAAATATATGCCCAAGCAATGGCAAGAATACAATAAAGCTAAATAAGTAAAGGCACGCAAAAAATGCATACACACATACACATAGGCACAAAATTCTACACTAATGCGTCCCTACGGGGTATTTATCATTTATCATGGTCAAAGTATGCATTTTATATTTTTCCAAGAATTTTGGGATTTTATTATAGCCTAAAACCAATTTTATTGAATTTTCTATAGCAAAAATGTATTTTAAAACCTTTATAATAATTAATCCAGGGATCAAATATACTTTATCAGAACTCTACAATTAATTCACAGCATAAAATAATTTATAAACATTTTTCATAGCATTTCTACACTTATTCATTATTTTTATCTAATTTCTATACCTTAAATACAATTAAAAATCCTATTCAGCAAATAAATAAAAGTCCAGGGGCTAATTAAATAGTTTTCTACACTGTACAGGGCCTAAATATACTATTCTACCAAATTACAGGGGTTAGAATGCTTAATTAAATGGTTAAAACCAATTTTTAGGGTTCCAGGGGCTAGTCTGCGAATTCTGGGGGCTAGACTCAAATTACAGAGAAACTCCGGGGGTAGCAGCGAAGTTTCCAGGGGCCTGGGTGTAAACGCGGAGGCGGGAAAAGGGGATTCAACGTGGGCCGTCGATTTTAAAATGGACGCACGAGATTTTATACGGCCGAACCGGTATGGACTTCTAATCGTGGCCGCAGGGGGTGAAACCGATGGCCCAGATTGGGCCACGTCGCTCTTGGCGACGCCGGCCACCCGCGCGCGGCGGCGCTAGAGTTCGCGGCGGCGGACCTCGCCGGAGTTGGCCCAAACGGCGAATCTAACGTCAATTCTACGCGCCATGAACATGAACTGAGAGAGGAGGAGTAGGGGAACTCACCTAGGGGGTTTTCGGGGTGCGAAATCGGGTGGAAGGCGGCCGGCGACGAGAGGGGGCGGCGGTTGGCGTCGGTGAACGTCGACTCCGGCGAAACCTCATCGATCTCCTCGCGCAGACTTGCCCGGCGTGCTCCTGGTGAGGCGGTGAAGGTGTTAGGGCAGTTGAGAGGGGAAGGCGATCACCGGCTAACCGGGAACGGCGGCGACTAACCTTGACAACGGCGATGGCTAGGGTTGCGCGCGGGGAGGAAGAAACAGAGGGGGAGGGGAAAATTTTATAGGGCAGTGCGTGCGGTGGTTGCCGGCGCGTGCGATGGGAGTTTCCCGAGTTGATTTCGACGTGGGATGAGGCGGTTTGAGGGGGTGGTGCGGTGAAGGCGCGGCGTGGCGCGGGAAAGAGGGGGGGAGCGGTTACTGGGGGTTGGGGATGACAGGTGGGGTCCGGCTGGCGGTGAGAGAAGGAAGGGGGGGGTTCGGCTGGGCCGGCGGGAGGGGGAAAAGGGAAATGGGCCGAGGGAGGTTATTCGGCCCAGGAGGGGTTTTTAACTTTTTCTTTTTCTTTTTCCATTCATTTCTTTTGATTTTGAATTCAAATTCAATTTGAACCGTTTGCTACTCGTTTAAACACCAAAAATTCACAAGAAAATGCATGCTACAATGATCAAGGTTTGAGCAAATTTCGAACATGAAAATATGGGTGTTACAACTCTACCCCCCTTAAAAGGAATCTCGCCCTCGAGATTCGGACGCTCTAAGAGAATAGATGAGGGAAATCCGCCCTGAGAGCTTCTTCTCTTTCCCACGTTGCTTCTGCTTCAGAGTGATGCTTCCATTGCACTTTACACATGCGAATGACTTTGTTCCTCGTGACTTTTTCTAGTGTCTCAAGTATTCTGACAGGCTGTTCTACATAAGACAAGTCTTCCTGTACATCCACGGCTTCCATGGGCAATTGCTCTTCAGGCACTCTTAAGCACTTCTTGAGCTGGGAGACATGAAACACATTATGCACATATGACAAGTGTGGCGGAAGCTCAAGCTGATAAGCCACTTCACCACGTCGTTCCAGTATCTTGAACGGACCAATGTAACGGGGTGACAACTTGCCTCTTACTTTGAATCTTCTCAATCCTCTCATAGGTGACACCTTCAAGTACACATAGTCACCAACTTCAAATGTGAGATCGCGTCTTCGTGTATCCGCATAACTCTTCTGTCTTGTTTGAGCTGCCTTTAGATTCTTCCGAATTTCTTGTACTTGTCTTTCAGCCTCTTGTAATACGTCAGGCCCAAAGACTTGACTTTCCCCAGTTTGATTCCAAAACAACGGTGTCCTACATTTTCGCCCATACAATGCTTCAAAAGGAGACATCTTCAAACTGGCTTGATAACTGTTGTTGTAAGAAAATTCGGCATATGGCAGATTCTTGTCCCAACTCTTGCTATTCTTTAAAGCACATGCTCTCAACATATCTTCTAATATCTGGTTGGTGCGTTCTGTCTGGCCATCCGTTTGAGGATGATACGCCGAACTGAAATTTAGACGGGTATCCATTGATTCATGTAACTTCTGCCAGAATCTTGAGGTGAATTGGGTGCCTCTGTCTGAAATGATCTTCTTAGGAACTCCATGCAAGCATACAATCCTGGAGATGTACAGTTCCGCCAACCTGGGGCCATTGTAGGTCTCTTTCACAGGAATAAAGTGAGCCACTTTAGTTAGACGGTCCACAATAACCCATATAGAATCATATCCAGACTGTGTTCTTGGTAGTCCCACAATGAAGTCCATACTAATTTCTTCCCATTTCCATTCTGGCACTTTGATTGGTTGCAATAATCCTGCTGGTCTTTGATGTTCCGCCTTAATCAATTGACATGTATCACATATGGCCACATATTCGGCTACATCCCGTTTCATTCCATGCCACCAATATCGATCTTTAAGGTCTTGATACATCTTTGTGCTTCCGGGATGAATGGAGTATGATGAGTCATGAGTTTCTCTTAATATCAACTCTTTAATCTCCTTGATATCCGGGACACAAATCCTCTTTCCAAGCCATAAGGTTCCTTGTTCATCCTCTCTAAAGTTCGGAGCTTTCCCTTTCTTCATCAACTGTTTGATCTCCTTGACCTTCTCATCATTCTTCTGCCCTTCTCGTATATCACGCTCGAGGGTTGAGTCCACTTCCATAGCAACGGCTTCAGTGCTAGACACTAGACATAGATTTAACCTTGCAAACTCTTCACATAGCTGGGGTTGAAGAGCTTGTACTGACAAGTTATTGCTTTGTCCCTTCCTGCTTAGAGCATCAGCGACCACATTAGCCTTGCCTGGATGGTAGTTGATTCCCACATCAAAATCATTGATTAACTCCAACCAACGACGTTGCCTGAGGTTAAGATCCGGCTGTGTAAATATATACTTCAAGCTCTTGTGATCTGTATATATCTCCGTCCTTTTTCCCATCAAGTAGTGTCTCCATATCTTCAAAGCATGAACAACCGCTGCCAACTCTAAGTCATGTGTTGGATAGTTCCTCTCATGCTTCCGAAGCTGTCTTGAAGCATAGGCCACAACATGTCCTCCTTGCATTAAGACACATCCTAAACCATGACCAGATGCATCACAATAGACCACAAACTCCTTTTGCATATCGGGCATCACCAATACTGGTGCACTGGTTAACCTCTTCTTCAATTCGGCGAAGCTCACTTCACATTCAGGGGTCCACTTGAAAGCAACTCCTTTCTCAAGCAACTTGGTTAGTGGTCGAGAGATCTTTGAAAATCCCTCGATGAATCGACGGTAATAACCAGCCATACCCAAGAATCTTCTTATATCATGTACACTCTCAGGTGTTTCCCACTTAAGGACATCGGCCACTTTGCCTGGATCCACTGCTATACCTCCTTCAGATATGACATGTCCCAAAAATGATACCTCCTTTAGCCAAAACTCACACTTGCTAAGTTTGGCATACAATTGATGTTGGCGAAGCTTCTGTAGGGCCATCCTGAGGTGCTCCTCATGCTCTTCTTCAGTCTTGGAGTAGATAAGTATGTCATCGATGAATACCACTACGAACTTGTCCAAGTACTCCATGAAAACCTTGTTCATAAGATACATAAAATATGCCGGAGCATTGGTCAATCCAAATGACATGACTGTATATTCATACAATCCATACCGAGAGACAAATGCCGTCTTGGGAATATCCGACGGTCTAATCTTCAGTTGATGGTAGCCCGAACGAAGATCAATCTTGGAAAACACACATGCTCCTCTTAACTGATCAAATAAATCTTCAATCCTTGGTAGTGGGTATTTATTCTTGATGGTTACCTCATTTAAGGCTCGATAGTCCACACACAACCTTTGAGTTCCATCCTTCTTAGGTACAAATATGACTGGTGCTCCCCAAGGCGATGAGCTAGGACGAATATATCCTTTTGCCAATAATTCCTCAATATGATCCTTTAGTTCAGCTAGTTGTTTAGCATCCATTCTATATGGCCTCTTATATATTGGGGCCGTTCCAGGTACTAATTCAATGATAAATTCAATCTCTCGATCCGGGGGCATACCTGGCAAGTCATCTGGGAATACATCCGGAAATTCTTTCACAACCCTGATGTCTTTGGTACTCTCAAGGTGATTGAGTTGTGCTATTGCTTCTTGTGTCTGATCTGGCTTGAATTCCACTGTGGTGCCATCCGGGTGTGTTAAGCAGACTGTTCTAGTTGCACAATGAATTACTCCTTGATTCTTTGTCAACCAGTCCATTCCCAGAATGATATCTAATCCTTGCGAGTCCAACACTATTAGGTTGGCCCAAAAGACTACCCCCCTTATGTTTATACTCACTTTTCGGCATAGATGCCTTGCCACCATCTCTCCTCCAGGAGAGTTTATCAATAATGGCCCATTCAAGAATGTAACTACCATGTCATGCTTCTTTATGAAATCCTTGGATATGAATGAATGTGTAGCACCCGAATCAAACAATATGGTGGCGGGGTGGGAGTTGACAGAGAACGTACCGATCACCACATCAGGTGCCTCCTGTGCTTGCTCCAGAGTCACATGGTTGACACGGCCAGTTGGGTTTTGCTGCTTCTTTGGACAACTGCTGGCATAGTGTCCCCATTCTCCGCACTTGTAGCATTGTACTCCTGCAGCATTATTCGGACCCTTGTTGCCTCCTGACTGGTTTCTTGGGGGTTGGCCACTTGGACGGTTAGCTGGGGCTGAAGGGCGGGGCGGCTGCATCTGCTGGCGTGGGGGTTGCATTGGCTGGCGTGGTGGCTGCTGCTGCTGCTGCTGGCGCATTGGCTGGTTGTAGGGAGTGGGTGGCCTGTAGCTGGAGTTGGGAAACCTCTGTCCCGAGTAGTTCACGGGACGAGTCATGTGGGTTGTAGGTGGAGGGTTGAGACGGGGGCGTACATTGCTGCTGGAGGCATGTGCTGCTAAAGTCAACTTCCTCTTTCTTTCGTCATCCTCCAGTTCCTTCTTAGTCCTTTCCACTTCAAAAGCTTTGTCCACTAACTTCTGGAAGTCGCCGTAGTCGCTGGAAGACATAGCAAACTTTAACTCTTTGTCCAGCCCATTCTTGAAGCGGAATTGTTTCTTGGCGTCGGTATCCACATCTGTTGGGGCATAGCGGGATAGCTGGGTGAAGGCATTCAGGTAGGCCCTCACAGTCATGCGGCCTTGCTTTAGCGTCAGGAATTCTTCACGCCTGGCTTGTATCTCTCCTTCAGGTACGAAGTGATTGCGGAAGTTGGTACGGAATTCTTCCCATGTAATATTTTCCGGGTCCCGGTGGGCTTCGGTGAAGGCGGTCCACCAGTCAGCTGCTGGTCCTTGAAGTTGATGAGAGGCTAGAAGCACTTTCTCCCTTCCTTCACAGTGGATGAGCCTCAGCTTGCTATCAATGGTACGGAGCCAATCATCGGCGTCCATGGGTTCGGTAACGGTGGCAAAAGTGGGTGGATGGGTGTTCAGGAAGTCCCTAAGGAAGGACCTAGGTGGAAAAGGTGGTGGTGGCGGAAGGTTGTAGTTTGGTGGTGGTGGGGGTGGGGCTTGTTGCAGGTTGGTGACAATTTGGGTGAGGTTGTTAAGTAGTTGAGTCTGAAGAGCCATCATCTGTTGCATTTGTTGAGATGCTGGGGCTCCTCGAGCACCCCTTGCATTCCATCCAGGGACACCTCCAAGTTCTTCATCCAGGGGTGGGTTACCACGACCACGGCCTCTACCTCTACCTCGTCCAGCCATCTGTGATAGAAAAGTTTATTGAGGTCTTAGAATACTAGATGAGATAAGAAAGGATACACTAGGGTAACACGGTCCCAACTATATGCATCAAGGGTAATAGTCATAAAGCAAGTTCATTAATCAACTAGTGTGGAGGTGGACAAGATGCCTAAGCATTCCACCACTCACACGACACATAAACAAGACTAAAGACATGGATGTGGACAGGATGCCGAAGCATTCCACAACTCATGTCGCAACCAACACACACAACATAAAGCAAACTACTAGCATGACAACATAAAAGGGTACAACTCAAGACTAGGGAGGGCGCAGCTACACGCTCCTACTAACTAAGGATAACTGTCCTGAGTCGTCCAGCGGGGATACGAGTCCACTCCTACTCGTCGGAGTCCTCCTCAACCTCCATCTCCGGGTCTTCTTCTTCTGAGTCTTCTCTTGAGTTCTCGGGGGAGTTCATGCGGCGATCCGGAGAGTTCGGGTCCCAAGGCTCCACGTCTGAAGCGTACTGCGGAGAGTTAGGATCAACTCCAGTGATCCTCGTGTAGCGTCGTCGAAGTCGCTCGTAGCGGTCAACCAGGTCCCTGCTGTCCTGCAGCTCCTGCTGACAACGCTGGAGTCGCGAAGACAACTCCACAACGTCGTCCACCAGCCTCTCGCACTGGGGGTGAGTCAAGCGTCCCTCGACGTCACGTCCAGTGAAGGCGGCTGTGCCACTAGGGCGCTGAGGGGTGTACGCGTGCTCCGTGCACCCAAGAAGGAACCTGTGGGCGTGGCTCCAGTAGGTGGTCGCCTCCCACGTGGCGTCCTCCTCAGCCGCACGCTGGGAGCTCCTCCAGGCCGGAGAGAAGTGCGAGTGCAGCAACTCCGAGTCGTAGTAGACGGCCAGCTGAGAAGTCCACTCCAGCTCACCAGTATAGGGTGCAAAGACCCTAGTGGTGTGGTAGACTAAGCGGACACGGTACTCACGGTACCCCGCAGCTCGAAGAAGAGAACGAAGACGGACGCGCATCCTCGAAGCAGCACTCCCGTTGGAGAGCAGTGTCGTCTCCCTCCGGGGTGTGTAAGGTGCGGAGCGACTGGCTAGGGCGTGCTGAGGGACACGACCTCCAGTCGACTTACGGGCCGTCTGCTTGGTCCGCGCCATCTACAAACATTTGAAAAGAAGAGAGTGAGATTAATATTTAATAAATCAAGTTAGAATAAAAACAATAAGCAAAGCAAGGTAAGAAGCACAAGGGTTGAGATGGAGAGCACAAAGTTTTGGAAATACTATTTCATATGAAAATAGTATAGTCCTTAATTTTCGGCCATTTCTAACTAGGCTTGCGTCCTACGGGCAACACGGCTCTGATACCACTTTGTCACGCCCGGTCATCGTAAAGATGAACAGACGCTAATCACATGTACGCCAGGATCAGTTGAATCGTACATGCGTTGACGAAAGTGAAATACCATTACATTGCCATGTACGGAATACATAAATAGTCTTACAGAACGACCCGAAGGTCTACAAAATACACTCCACAAATATTTACAATCACTAAACAGTTCAACACTACAGAAAGCAAGATAGATAAGTGGGCTTCGTCTCCACAGGCAGCCGTTGCGCGTGAGGTCGCCAGCCTAGACCAAATCCTCCGGGTTGACGTAGAAGTCCTCCGGTGCAGCTTCTTCTTCTTCATACTCTAAAGGAGAATTAAACGCTTGAGTACATAGAGTACTCAGCAAGTGCGGGAAGAGAATGACATGATTGGCTAGAGCAAGGAAAGGCCAAATATGGCTCAGCACTATGCTTAGAACCTATCCTTAGCTTTCAATTATCACTCTCATAATTCATTAAATAATCCACACATGATTAATGATAATGAAAGTACTTGCATCATAATGAACCATCATTTCCCAACCATAGTCTAATTATGAACTGGCCCCAAGCCGCTCTTGTCCGTGAGCACGGCTGTCATGACAGTTTTACCAAATCTCTGCAGAGAGTGTACCCTTTCCCCACAAGCAGTGATTTCATCCCCTGTTGCCAGGTGGACTAAGTGAACCTCCCTGATTGCCCGTGGTAGCTAACCACATTACACACTTCCTTTGGTGTGAGGCCAGGAGATCACAACATGGTCTTTACAAAGGTACTCCCGATTAGTGCTAGCCCTCTAAGGTTTCCACCACTGAGGATTCTCGGAGTAACCCTCCGCCCCAGAGCCCCCTCTTGAGCCTTGCGGTTCCAAGAGCAGATCACCCGCCTCATTCCCCGCACCATCCAACCACTAGCAGTTCATCGGGAGAAACCTAATTAATTGACCAAGCTGCCCCATCTCAGTCTCGTGGTGGTACTATAAAGCTTAGTGGCTTCCTCCATAAACCGGTCCTTAGAATCCGGTGGTAACAAACCCCAATCCCGGGTCTCGTGCAAAAAGCACCATACCAAAGCTAACCAACCACCAGATTCCTATCCACTAACATTATGTATATTCACCACCAAATTAGAGTAACCATAAAGTTAAGCATAGAACATTTGTATGAATTCCCAATCCCAACATCTAAGCATGGCTAAGCATAAATAAAGCCTATCTATTTCCCAACCCATTTCAGGTAACAAGGAATTATATGGAACAGGGCATGAAAACATGAAGTAGGACATCAATTTAATTAGCATGCATCTATCTAAATCCCTAGAACTGGAGCAAAATGGTCAAGGGCACTTGCCTTCGTTGGAGACTTGAGAATTGACGAAGTCTTGGTCTTGGAAGTTGAGATTAGGGTCGTAGAACGACTCTAAATATATGCCCAAGCAATGGCAAGAATACAATAAAGCTAAATAAGTAAAGGCACGCAAAACAATGCATACACACATACACATAGGCACAAAATTCTACACTAATGCGTCCCTACGGGGTATTTATCATTTATCATGGTCAAAGTATGCATTTTATATTTTTCCAAGAATTTTGGGATTTTATTATAGCCTAAAACCAATTTTATTGAATTTTCTATAGCAAAAATGTATTTTAAAACCTTTATAATAATTAATCCAGGGATCAAATATACTTTATCAGAACTCTACAATTAATTCACAGCATAAAATAATTTATAAACATTTTTCATAGCATTTCTACACTTATTCATTATTTTTATCTAATTTCTATACCTTAAATACAATTAAAAATCCTATTCAGCAAATAAATAAAAGTCTAGGGGCTAATTAAATAGTTTTCTACACTGTACAGGGCCTAAATATACTATTCTACCAAATTACAGGGGTTAGAATGCTTAATTAAATGGTTAAAACCAATTTTTAGGGTTCCAGGGGCTAGTCTGCGAATTCTGGGGGCTAGACTCAAATTACAGAGAAACTCCGGGGGTAGCAGCGAAGTTTCCAGGGGCCTGGGTGTAAACGCGGAGGCGGGAAAAGGGGATTCAACGTGGGCCGTCGATTTTAAAATGGACGCACGAGATTTTATACGGCCGAACCGGTATGGACTTCTAATCGTGGCCGCAGGGGGTGAAACCGATGGCCCAGATTGGGCCACGTCGCTCTTGGCGACGCCGGCCACCCGCGCGCGGCGGCGCTGGAGTCCGCGGCGGCGGACCTCGCCGGAGTTGGCCCAAACGGCGAATCTAACGTCAATTCTACGCGCCATGAACATGAACTGAGAGAGGAGGAGTAGGGGAACTCACCTAGGGGGTTTTCGGGGTGCGAAATCGGGTGGAAGGCGGCCGGCGACGAGAGGGGGCGGCGGTTGGCGTCGGTGAACGTCGACTCCGGCGAAACCTCGTCGATCTCCTCGCGCAGACTTGCCCGGCGTGCTCCTGGTGAGGCGGTGAAGGTGTTAGGGCAGTTGAGAGGGGAAGGCGATCACCGGCTAACCGGGAACGGCGGCGACTAACCTTGACAACGGCGATGGCTAGGGTTGCGCGCGGGGAGGAAGAAACAGAGGGGGAGGGGAAAATTTTATAGGGCAGTGCGTGCGGTGGTTGCCGGCGCGTGCGATGGGAGTTTCCCGAGTTGATTTCGACGTGGGATGAGGCGGTTTGAGGGGGTGGTGCGGTGAAGGCGCGGCGTGGCGCGGGAAAGAGGGGGGGAGCGGTTACTGGGGGTTGGGGATGACAGGTGGGGTCCGGCTGGCGGTGAGAGAAGGAAGGGGGGGGTTCGGCTGGGCCGGCGGGAGGGGGAAAAGGGAAATGGGCCGAGGGAGGTTATTCGGCCCAGGAGGGGTTTTTAACTTTTTCTTTTTCTTTTTCCATTCATTTCTTTTGATTTTGAATTCAAATTCAATTTGAACCGTTTGCTACTCGTTTAAACACCAAAAATTCACAAGAAAATGCATGCTACAATGATCAAGGTTTGAGCAAATTTCGAACATGAAAATATGGGTGTTACAATCAGGCAGCATAAGAGTGCACTCTTCTATTCCGGCAAGTGCAAGAGACAGATCAGAGAATTCTGAACTTGTCTTTGGAGAGGAGGTCTGAGGAGTTGGATCGGGGTTCTGAGAAGCCAGACTCTACTCACGGGCATATAAATCAGTATGAGAGGGTGGATCGTAGAGGGAGACATAGAGAGGAGGATTGGAGAGATAGGTATCAGGCGTGAGGGCTTTAGAGAAGGAGATAGGTATGCTTGTTCTCAGGGAGTGGGTTACTGTGGTGGAGCATAGCAAAAAGGTAGACCCTATGAGATGTCTGATGGGAGCAGAGGAAAACTTGGAGAACATCAGAGATTCTATGCCCAGAGGCCACGTAGGGAGGCAGGAGGAATGGAATGTGCTACCATCAAACTGTCCATTCTAAAATTTGCTGGAGACAACCCATCCATTTGGATCGACAAGTGTGTGGATTATTTCACATTTTATCATGTTGTAAAGTATAGTTGGGTGAGGGTGGCTTTGATACACGTGGAGGGAGTAGCTGCTATGTGGTGGAAGGTGTGCAAGTTATCTAAAGGATGCTATTCTTGGGATCGTTTTGTGGTGGTCGTGAAACGGAAATTTGGAAGTTATGAATATCCCAAGAATATGTATGACTTGCTGAATCTTCATCGGGCAGGAGAGTTGGAGGAGTACATCTTAGAGTTTGAGGAGCGACGATATTCCACAGCAATGCACAATATGGACGTCGACGAGATATTTTTTGTCACTCACTTCGTCCGAGGCTTAAAAGGGGACTTGTATGGATCGGTGTTGGCGCAAGTGCCAACCACGGCCGATGGATCAATCTTGTTGGCCAGGCTGCATGGTGATATTCAGGACAAGGGGAAGTCGAGGTTTCAGAATCCATTTGTTGGAACTCGTCAGTTCAATATACTGAAGCCTGAAAACCGTGCAGCAACGCCGTGAAAGGAATTGTGGGAAGCAGTCCATCGTCCGCAGCTGCCTACGTGTTGATTATATAATAGAGTTTACAAAAGATAATGACCATCGGTTGTTACATGGTTGAGATCCTACGCAGCCTTTTAAACAATCTGACTGTTACACAACTTGATCTTTATCCAACCGTGATTCCCTAACAGAAGGTTCTATACAAGATAAAGATTGAACCAAATACAAAAGGTTGTTTAGATAATCTATGTTGTTACGGTGCACCTCACGTATATTGTTACGGTGCACCTCACGTCCTGATCAGCTGGTCAGCTGGTTTCCTAACACCTCCCCTCAATCTCGACTGTCATCACATGTTGAGATTGTTTCTAAAGGCAAACAACTTCTTGACCGGCAGGACCTTGGTGAAGCCATCTGCAACCTGATCTTTCGTAGATATAAATCTGATCTGCAAAAGCTTATTAGCAACCCTCTCACGCACAAAATGAAAATCAATTTCTATGTGTTTTGTACGAGCATGAAAAATGGGGTTTGCTGTCATATACGTCGCCCCCAAATTATCACACCATAAACCTTGTGTGTCAGTTTGTGGAATGCCGAGGTCCTTCAAAATTGTCTGTACCCAAATGTCCTCAGCTGTTGCATTTGCCAGGGACTTATACTCAACTTCGGTGCTCGAACGTGACACCGTAGCTTGTTTTCTTGCATTCCATGAAATTATATCAGAGCCAAGAGTTATTGCGAACCCTCCAGTGGATCTACGATCATCTATGCAGCCTGCTCAGTCTGCATCTGAAAAAGCATTGATTTGCAGTGATTTATCCTTCAGTAATCTAATGCCAAGATCAAGTGTAGCTTTAATATATCGTAGAATCCTTTTTACCGCAGCCATATGAATATTCGTTGGGGCATGCAAGATATTGGAGGGCGCCAACTAGGCTTATGTACCTGGTTTTTTTCTCAGCATCAAGAGCTTCACCGTCAGCAAGTGAATATTTTTCTGAAACCGACAATGGTGTGCTCATCGGCTTACAATTCTCCATCCCTGCCTTCTTGATTATCTCAGCTGCGTACTTCTTTTGACTCATTAAAATACCATCAGTTATTTGTGTAACCTCAATACCGAGAAAGTAGTGTAGGTTACCTAAATCCTTGCGTGCAAATTCCATGCGAAGATCAGTCAACATGGCTTCCACTGCTTGATTAGAGGAGCTAGCAACCACAATGTCATCCACATAAATTAAAAGATAGATTGCAACTCCTCCTTTATGACAAATGAACAAAGATGTATCACCCTTAGATGCAACAAAACCAAGTTGGACCAACCTTGAGCTTAATTTTGAGTACCATGCCCGTGGTGCATGCTTTAGCCCATAGATTGCTTTATCTAACTTGCCTTATTCTCATATCCAGGTGGCTGGCTCATGTACACTTCCTCTTCTAGTGTTCCATGCAAAAAAGCATTTTTCACATCTAGTTGATGTAAGCACCACTTTTTTGAAACCGCAACTGATATTACTAAACGAATTGTAGCTGCTTTTACGACGAGACTAAAAGTATCTTCATAATCTATGTCGTACCTTTGCTTGAAGCCTTTGGCTACTAGACGAGCCTTGTACCTGTCAATTGAGCTGTTGGCATGCCTTTTAATCTTATAAACCCACTTTGGCTCTATAACATTGTGCAGTCCTTTTCTTGGTACTAGATGTCAGGTTTTATTTTCTTCTAATGCACGAAATTCTTCATCCATGACTCTTCTCCAGTTCCTATCCTCCAAAGCTTGTTTCAAACTCTCGGGCTCACCAGCCACTGTTAACAAACATACAAAATCTTTTCCAAAACTCTTAGGCTTTCTTATGTTGTTCTGTAACCTGTTCTCGGACGTGCTTCTGAGAGTTGACGTGACACCTCCCTTGAATCTGAGCTTTGTCCAGATTCATTTGCCTGCTCGTTTTGAATTATCATTCTCGTAGACACATCAGATCCCATTGCAGATGTAGAAGATCCGAAGGGAAGCGTCACATCCTGACGCATGTGGACTCGTGAGGAAGATCCCAAGGCCCTGTTGGGCATTAACTCTGCCGGTGCGCCTGCTGTTGCCTGCCCGTGATCCGAGGAGGATTCGTCAACAGTTGATTGACGTCGCGAGCCTGGAGCTGATGATGCTGCTGCCCGTACGTGCACATGCCGGATCCAAGGCAGATTCGTCTGCCTGATTTTGTTCAGGATTGCTGCAGGAATCCTCTGCATCTATTTGATCCGAGTTCTGTTCTGCACACATAAAATCACACCTTTCTGCATTTTCTGCGTCAGAAATATCCACAGAAACGGCACGATCTTGAAAATCAGCTTGAGGATTATTCTCTACAGTGCACCCTGCAGGATTTAGCAATGTTGGATGAAGGAGTTGAAGCTCAGATTGAAGTCTGGCTCCCGCGTTTGGATTCAGATTAGCAAAAGGAAATTCGGACTCATTGAAAATTACATCTCGTGAGATGTAAATTCTGCCACTAGCAACTTCTAAGCACTTATACCCCTTGTGAAACCAGGAGTACCCCAGGAACATGCAGCACTTAGAGCGGAAGGCTAGTTTATGCGTGTTGTAAGGACGCAGTTTGGCCAACATGCGCAACCGAACACTTTCAATTGCTTATAATCTGGTTTGACTCGATATAATTTTTCCATGGAAGAAATCATTTCAATGACACGGGAAGGTGTCCTATTTATTAGAAACGTGGTTGTGGCAAAAGCTTCGTCCCAAAATTTAAGTGGCATTGAGGCTCGAGCTAGGAGGGTAAGACCCACTTCAACGATATGTCCATGCTTCCTCTGGGCAGCAACGTTTTGTTGATGCGTATGTGGGCAAGAAACTAGATGTTCTATGCCAAGCTTAGTAAAAAATGAATCAAGTTTTTGGTATTCTCCCCCCAGTCAGCCTGAACAGAAAGAATTTTCTTACTAAAGGTTCGTTCGACTAGAGATTGAAAATATCTAAATCTTTAAAAAACTTCAGTTTTGTCTCGAATGAGGTATACCCAAGAAAATTTACTAAAATCATCTATGAAGCTGACATGATATTTATTCCGACCGACAGAGAGAGGGACAGGACCCCACACATTGGAGAAAATAAGCTCCAAAGGAGTTTGAGACACACTACTAGACTTGGGAAAGGGTAGCTGGTGGCTCTTTCCGTGTTGACACGCATCACACACCTTATCTTCCTAGACTCCTGAGAACAAGGTAGATTATTATCACTCACGACATTGTTGACAATCGGCATAGCTGGATGACCCAACCTGTCATGCCATTTTTCAACCGTCAGCTTATTGACTGAGAATGCACACTTGGACGACGAATGCTCCAGAGATGGCCACTATAATCCTCCTTCACATTTGCCTCGAAGAAGAACTTTCTTCGTAATTAGGTCCTTTACCAAGAAATATCGTGAGTGATATTCAAGAAACACAGAATTATCTGTGGTTAGTCTATGGACAGAAACAAGACTTTTTATGGCGTTTGGGACATGAAGAATCTTGGATAGATGGAGAGGGCATTGCAAGTGTTAACAAAGTAGAGTTTCCAACAAGATTGATTTTCATACCTGTGCCGTCGGCAGCATGGACCTTTTCTGAGCCATTATATTTTTCCTTCATTGACAATTTGTCAAGTTCACTGGTGATGTGGTCAGTAGCTCCCGTGTCAGTGTACCAATTTATGTCTATACCATAGCTTGTCGTTGCTCTGTTTGCTGATCTTTCATCAGGTTTGAAGTCGCGATCAAACCTTTTGTAGCAACGTACGACCGTGTGACCGACCCTGTCACATAGCTGACAAGTCGGTCTTTGATCAGATGTGCCATGACCTCTCCCACGCCAGGGGCTTCCACGACCACCGCGTCCACCATCTCGACCTACTCTTCCACGAAAACTGCCGCCACCTCTCGTAGCAGCGTTAGCACTGTACTGATGTTGGTTTTGTCTTTCAAGCCTTGCTTTTGTTGCCAACAGCTGAGCGAACAGATCCGAGAGGGAGATTGGATCTGTTCTTGTGGACACATTTTCTACCAAGGAGTTGTAATCGGAGTCAAGGCCAGTCAAAATGTAGGAGATAATGTCATCCGCTTCCCTGCTGATGCCATCTCATATGCAAATTCCTTCATCTTCGCAAAGTACACGACAACTGACATGTCGCCTTTCCTTGTGTTTGACATATTCCCTCGAAGGTGCATAATTCGCGCTCTCGACTGAGACGCGAAGCTTTCCTGGATCACACGCCAGACTTCAGCCGATGTTGAACACATCGTTACTTGTGCTAAGACCTCTCTGGAAACAGTAGAATTGAGGTAACTTAGCAACTGTTGATCTTGAATCACCCACTGCACATACGCCGGATTGGCAATCTTCTCTGTGCTTTTGTCGGCCTTCTCAACAATAATCATCTCATCTAGCTTCTTCAGCGAGCCATCGAGCAAGCCATAGAGTTGAGCACCTCTAATGGCTGGGAAAACCTGGGCCTTCCACGAGAGGAAGTTATCCCTGTTGAGCTTTTCGATGTGGTGGGATAGAGTGTTCATCCCCAAGGGAAGAACCGATGAACTTGCGCTGCTCATGTTCATCTCAGTGGAGAACTATTGGCTCTGGTTACCATGAAAGGAATTGTGGGAAGCAGTGCATCATCCGCAGCTGCCTACATGTTGATTATATAATAGAGTTTACAAAAGATAATGACCATCGGTTGTTACATGGTTGAGATCCTACGCAGCCTTTTAAACAATCCGGTTGTTACACAACTTGATCTTTATCCAACCGTGATTCTCTAACAGAAGGTTCTATAGAAGATAAAGATTGAACCAAATAAAAAAGGTTGTTTAGATAATCTATGTTGTTACGGTGCACCTCACGTATATTATTACGGTGCACCTCACTTCCTGATCAGCTGGTCAGCTGGTTTCCTAACACGCCAGTCTCTGAATGGTTCAAAAAGCGCCAATTACAGGAGTATCGAAGGCTCCATGTGTTGTGTTATACTTGTGGAGAGAAGTATGAAGCGGGACATCCTGGTCGTTGCCCGAAGCGCACACAAATGCAGCTCAACACTCTGTCTGCTGCTGCTGATGACCTTGAGATGGTCCTAACTGACGACATGCTGTTTCAATTGGACAGTGAAGACAAGGTGCAGGAGGAGTGTTTGGTGATATCGTGTCAGGCGGTAGCAGGTACAGAGGGAGATCAATGCATGCGTCTTCGAGCATTGGTACAAAACCAAGTCTTCTTGATTCTGGGGAGCTCAACAACCTTTGTGAATACGGACTTTGTTCAGCGTGCTGATCTGAAAGCAGTGACATGTAATTCTGTCACCGTAAAGATTACCGATGGGGAACAACTGTCATCTCATTCGTGTGTTCCAAGTCTTTCATGGTGGTGCTATGGTACATCATTTACAACAGATATGAGGGTACTAAATTTGGGAGCATACGACACCATCCTGGAATACGGCGGCATAGCCCGATGCTGTCAGTGGGACAAATAATACATTGAGTTTCAGCACAACAGCAAAACTGTAAGACTGCAAGGGGTGATGTTAGTTTTGATCACGTGAGATGTGGGCCCCACCCACACCGAACCTCTCTCTGAGCGCCTTGATCGGAAGGCACTAACCGACTCCAAGTCGGAGGCCCCCTCTCACGCCCGTATAAAAAGAAAATTAAGTCCCTAACCACAGAAACTAACTGAGAAAATACGAGATCCGATCCTAAGGATATGGGAAGTGGGGGGAAGGCCCTCTGGACGTCCAGAAACACCGTCGTCGCCCACAACCTCCATGGCCGTCGGATCTGACATAGGCCAAGGTACGCCCTAGATCCTGTACTTAATCTATTGTCATCTTCTTGTAATTAGTGATCTACATCATTATGCATTGCTCACTGTTTTGATTAAGGCTAAGAAAATTAGATTAAGCATCCGTTTAGTGGCTGCCTAGTTAATTAGTGAAACCTAGTTTCTAACATTGGTATCAGAGCCGGTCTAGTGCATGACTAATCGGCTTTTAATTCGGATTAAGATAAGATCCACATCATTTAGAATTTAGAAGGAGGGGAGGAAAATAGCTTCGGTTTTGCATCTGGATTGAGGAAAAGTCAAGAACTTACAGAACAAAATCGGACAAATTAGTAGCAAGAAAAGAAAGAAGGTGGCAGATCCACTTACCCCAGGTTCCTTCGGGACTCCCCACCGATGTTTTCGTCGGGCATGGAAGTTGGTGTTGCCTTCTTCGCCCACCTCCAACGAGGTCGCCTTAAGGGCAAGCTACGGCTCACCGGATCCACCACCGTAAGGTGCACCGCACGACATCTCCTCTCAGCGGCGGCGACCTTGAGCGGCAAGGGAGGCTCGGCGGCGCCGGTGTACCCTCCGCTCGACCTCTCTGGTGTATCTCTCTCTCTTGCGCCGCATTCTTGTGAGGAGAGAGAAGAGGACGGATGAAATGGTTTAGGGTTTGGGGGCTCAGGCCGACGGGAAAGTTTTTTTACCCCCCGATACACACGCTCCACCGTCGGAATCATATCCGACACTCAACATCAATCGAACCGTCAGCCACAGGGAGTGTGATGGACCGTCGAATTTTGATCCCTTGGCATACGCTGGTTCCTCTCAGATAAGCGGTGTGGGCCATATTCTCAGCCCACAGTGCATGGGCATGCTGAGTGGGCCGACAACCCGTGCGGGTGCTCCTTGCGAGCCATCGACGCAGGCCGCACGCTTAGCGGGCCGGATGGGCATCACGTCGGCCAGCAGGCCATAAGCCATGGCCGCGCTCCAAGCGCCAGAAGGCCAGATGGGTGGGCCGCGCGTAGCGCCTCTAGCAGGCCGTGCACTGGCAGGCCTTTTGGGCCGCATGGGCCACGTTTCCTCTCCAGCTGAAGCTGGGCTGCCCTTTGCATTTTTCCCTATTTTGCAATTAAGGTTACTGGGCTGCACCTTTTAGCAGGATGTAAGTGATTTTCATAAATTAAGTAATGGACTTGGATCAGAACCTAAGAGGGCTTCTATCCATTTTAGTATGGATTTTCAGGAATTTAGCTTTTGTGCTAAAATCATTTTGGGATTTTCTCAATTTAGATTTGGGCTTTTCAGATGTTTCAGTTTAGTGACATTTTACTATGGGATAAAATGCCATACAAAATTAATTAAGTGGACAGAAAATTGCTAAGTAATTTTGTGATACTTTTTTATTTTAATTGTTGTTTTCTTGCAATTTTATTATTATTTAATGTTAATAATCACATTAAGTACTTTCTTGTCCACTTATTTAATTTAATGAGGAATTATGAGTAATTAACTATTAAGTATTAAGCTTCCGCTGTTAATTAAGTTATGGTGCTTTCATATGAGGTAGTCCCGTTAAGACAAAAGTAACCCAAAACATTATTAAGTTTGGTTGTAAGAACAATATAACAAGTTATTAATTATCATCAGTATGGTTAAATAAGACATGTCATCATTAGTAGGATGACATGACCAAGGGGAGTATGGTATGATGAGAGGTCAAATTGACTCTCTCTCTACCTGTTGTAGCTGGATTGTAACATTTTTGTTATTAATTCACTACGTGTTGTTAGTCTTTCATTGATAACAGTAAATTATAAGAATAACTCAGTTTATCTGTTACCATCAACAATGTGAAGCAACAATAACCCCAAATGTAAGCATAATGCACAAGCTATGTAAATTACGTAAGTGAATAAGATCAAGTGTTGGGTTGATCCTCACTTGACATAAGTTTTGATCCATAGCAGGTCATAAGATCGCTTAGAAATTGAATTAAGTAAAGATGATTAAATCAAGGGGAGTTTTGACTTCATAAAGACACTGATCTTGAAAGAAATGATACATGTTGCCACTCTTATCTGAGAATCACTCTTTATAGTTTCTTACTGATGTTGTGTTAGCAATGCAAGACGTTGCTGTCACAATACCTGCTATTGATTCATCATCATTAGTGGCCAATAATGATGAAGAATCAATAGCAGCCCAATCACAATAAGACAAATAAAAAAGGTGGTCATACCACATAAGAAAATACGATCATATGATATTAATCATCTATGGTGTAAAATCATGCCGGATGAGATGAGATCTAAATATGCCATCAATGTCTGAGTTTTAGTCATAAGTTCCTGAAGGAATCAAAATAGTAGACTATAATGAGCCTACAAAATTAAGCGTGATTTTGAAGGGAAATTTCTATCTGTGGTCAGACTAATAGCAAAAGAATTGTCTCAAGTTAAGGATTCCTCAAGAATCATTAATTTATTAGTAGTGCATTGTGAATATTTTTACATTAGATGGATGTAAAACAATGTTTCTATTGAGATTTGTAAAAGAACATTAGTGTGACCTGACCGAAAGGTTTGTCATAAAGATCAAGAGACTCTTAAGATGCTCTTTAGAGAAATCCATTTATGGATTCAGTTAAGCATTAAGAAATGTATCTAAAGATATATTAGACTATAAGTTGGTTTGGGTTTTCAAGATAAGTGAGTAGGACACTCACATGTATACTAAGTTGAATGTATCTTGTACATTATTTGTAAGTAGCAATGCAATTCCTCATAAGAAAATTAAGAAATTTTGTCTATAAGAAAAGGATCTAGGTGAATAATCCTATGAGCTAGAATTAGAAATTCACCATGATCATAATAAGAGGGTGTTAATCTTCGTCTGTTTAGACAGTCAAGGATGATAAGTTTAAGAATTAGATAAGTTTAGGAAACCAATGATGGTCGATCTTATGATTTCGGTTCCATTAGCTGTTGCTGTCGGAAGATTAATTGATGTATGCTCGAGTAAGTGTTTACCTTGACTTAAGATAATGACCGAGATACTTGACAGACATTGGGCCATGCTAGTGGTTCATCACTAGAAGACATTTAAGAACTTATTTTAAAATGTGCAATGCACATAAGGCCTCATGTTAAGATATAATAAGTCAAAACTCACTTGACGAAGTGAGTTTTTCAATCTTAGTTTCGCAAATTGTGTGGATTCTAAGAATTTCACGTTAGTTATATATCCACATTTGCGAATGGAGTTGTCTCGTGGAACTACTCCAAATAAATAGTCACTACATCGTCCACAACGTGTGACAAATCTTATTATTTAAGATGAGTCCAACAAGCAGGCGATACAAAGCTTGCTAGGTATTAAGAGTGGCTGACAGCACAAACCACTTAAGTAATACTACAGTAAGTTTGTAGTATCATGTTTCACAACAATGAGTCGAGTGAGACTGTGAAGCACATCGACATTAAGTTATGTGTTGTGAAACCTAAAATCCAGGAACACAATTGATAACGAGCATATAAGAATCAAGCGAAAAGCTTGCGGTACCTTTTGTAAAGGTTTTCCGCCCAAGTGTTCAGTGAACAGGAAGCATCATGGGTCTTAAGTGGAAACCTGTGAACTATCCTGGATACTGAGGGGCCAAACTAAGTATAAGGTTGTTTCTAAACGTGAGACATATCATGGTTTTCGAGTTAAGCAGTGCGTAAATGGCTGTTTTAATGCGTTGTGCCTTTTATGTCGAAGCGTGAAGGAATATACACTAAGTTAAGTAAATAAGTAAGTAAGCTAATAAGTTAGTAAGCTTTTAGCTCTGTAATCAAGAGGGAGAATGTTAGTTTTGATCACGTGAGATGTGGGTCCCACCCACACCGAACCTCTCTCTGAGCGCTTTGATCGGGAGGCACTAACCGACTCCAAGTTGGAGGCCACCTCTCACGCCCGTATAAAAAGAAAATTAAGTCCCTAACCACAGAAACTAACTGAGAAAATACGAGATCCGATCCTAAGGATACGGGAAGTGGGGGGAAGGCCCTTCGGACGTCCAGAAACACCGTCATCGCCCACAGCCTCCATGGCCGCCGGATCTGACATAGGCCAAGATACGCCCTAGATCCTGTACTTAATCTATTGTCATCTTCCTGTAATTAGTGCTCTACATCATTATGCATTGGTCACTGTTTTGATTAAGGCTAAAAAATTAGATTAAGCAACTGATTAGTGGATGCCTAGTTAATTAGTGAAACCTAGTTTCTAACAGGTGAAACAACCAGCACAACACACACTCAATGAGCTCTCAGCAAAGCAGTTACACAAGTGGATTCCTGGAAATGAAATTTGGTCCTTAGCTGTACTTGAGCAAGGGAAAGAGATATCAAAAGCACCTGAGCAGAGACCTGAGGAAGCAGCAGTTACGGAGTTGCTCAAGGAATTTTCGGACGTGTTCTCTGAACCCAGCAGTTTACCACCTGCAAGGCCATTTGATCACACTATTTCCTTGATCCCTGGTGCGGTGACGGTGAATGCTAAACTGTATAGGTATTCCCCTTTACATAAGGATGAAATCGAGAGACAAGTACATCAACTGTTGCAGTCGGGATTTATCGAAACTAGCATCAGTCCATTTGCCTCGCCGGTTCTATTGGTTCAAAAAAAAAAGATGGCAGTTGGAGATTTTGCATCGACTATGGTAAGCTCAATGATCTCACCATAAAAAACAGGTTTCCCATGTCATTAGACGATGAGTTGTCGAGCACCAAATATTTCTCAAATCTTGACCTTCGCGCCGGCTATCACCAAATTCGCATGAAACAAGGTGAAGAGTTTGAAACGGCGTCTAAAACACATAGTGGGCATTATCAATTCAAAGTTATGTCCTTTGGCCTTACAAATGCACCGGCGACATTTCAATGTGCCATGAATTCCATTTTGGCTCTGTTCCTTCGGAAATTTGTTTTGGTGTTCATCGACGATATTCTTGTTTATAGCCCTTCTTTGGAGCACCACATTGAACATTTGAGGATGGTGTTGCGGCAGTTGAGAGAGCAAAAATTCTATGTAAAAATGTCCAAGTGTTCATTTTCCAAGAGGGAACTGAGCTACTTAGGCCATATTATCTCAGAGTCTGGGGTTGCAACCTGTTGAAATGTAAGTGAATTGCCTACTATCCCTCATCAGCTTAAGCTTTTGAGGGCAACTGGTCAGCGCATAGTAGCTTAACATGGTATCAGAGCCAGAGGTCTCGAGTTCTAATCCTCGCGGGCATAATTTATTAAAAATAAAATAAAATTGTAGCCAACTCCTATTCCACGCATGCGGCCCAAAAGAGCCTGCACATGAGGATGAGTGTTGAAATATAAGTGGATTGTCTACCATCTCTCGTCAGTTTAAGCTTTTGAGTGCAACTGGTCGGCGCATAGTAGCTTAACACAACTGACCCTGACAAAACAGCCGCAATGACTTCTTGGCCACGACTGAAGACAGTTACTGAACTTTGTGCATTCTTGGGACTCACAAGATATTGTCGAAAGTTTGTCAAGGATATGGAGCAATAGCCAAGCCTTTGACCACATTGTTGAAAAATAAGAGTTTTCACTGGGATGAAAGAGCCTCCTTTGCATTTGAACAGCTGAAGATCGCTATGTCCTCCACTCTGGTGTTGGCCTTGCCCAATTTTTCAGACTCTTTCGTGGTGGAAACTGACGCAAGTGACTTGGGGTTCGGGGCAGTCCTCAGGCAACGTGGGCAACCAGTCGCATACCTGATCAAGGCGTTGAATGAGAAGAATAAACACTTGTCGATATACGAGAAGCAGTTCTTGTCTTTAATCATGGTTGTGGATCGGTGGCGACCATATCTGAAACGACGCGAGTTTGTGATTCGCACGAATCACCGAAGCTTGAGCTTTCAGGACGGTCAGGAATTACAGAGTGACTTATAGAAGCTTGTGATGACTAAGAAGCTGGGCCTGCACTTAAAAATCGTATACTGCAAAGTGAAGGAAAACGTCGCAGCGGACGCATTGTCTCGCATTGGCTCTCTGACCACCATAACAGCAGTTTCAGAGGTCCAACCGTTATGGGTGCAAGAGGTTCTTAATTCATATGCCACGGATGAGGAGCACAACAGTTGCTCGCTCGGTTGGCCTTATTGAGTCATGATGAAAGTGGTTATTCTCTGAAACAAGGTATCATTCGGCGATATGGATTGGGAACAACTCCGCTGTTCGAGCGAAGTTGATATAAGTGTTCCACGATGGTGGCCTAGGTGGGCGTTCCGATGCACAAGCTTCTTACCATCGGATCAAGCGTTTCTTCTACTGGAAAGGACTTAAACAAGAGGTCACTGACTATATTAAACAATGTTCAACCTGCCAGCAAGCTAAGGTCGACAAAACTCTCCCTCTTGGTCTTCTTCAACCTCTGCCTATACCAGCCGGGACCTGGCAAGACATTGCCATGGACTTCATAGAGGTTCTTCCGAAGTCAGCTGGGAGTGACACGATTCTGGTGGTCATTGATCGATTCTCCAAGTATGGATATTTCTTCCCACTCAAGCACCCGTTCTCTGCTGCACAGATTGCCACAATGATTTTGATAATGTGTTCAAGCTCCACAGCATGCCCCGTTCCATCGTATCAGATCATGACCAGATCTTCACATATAATTTGTGGAAGCAGTTGTTTACGATGATGAACACAAAGCTTCTGCTCAGTACGGCATACCATCCGTAGACGGACGGGCAGAGCGAGCGCCTAAACCAATGTCTTGAGCACTATTTGCGATGTGTAGTACACTCTTCTCCTCATATGTGGAAAAGTTGGCTACCACTTGTCGAATACTGGTGTAACACAACATTGCATATTGCCTTGGGGTGTTCTCCTTTCCGGGCTTTATATGGGTATGATCCCGACCCTCTGGCTGCCCCTTTGATGTCTTTGTCAATGGAGAAATCACAAGAGGAGATGATGTTTGAACTTGCTGCTCACTTGGACATGCTGAAGGAACACTTGGCTCGTGCAAAGAACCGTATGAAGCATTACGCCAACAAGAAGAGGACTGACTGTGAATTTCAAGTGGGTGACATGGTCTGGCTCAAGGTGCAACCTCATACGCAGTCCTCACTGGTGAACCGCCTATGCCCCAAGCCAGCCTTCAAGTATTTTGTACCTTACAAAATCTTGCAGAAGATTGGGACAACATACAAACTGGAACTTCCTACTGATGCTCAGGTGCACCCTGTCTTCCACATTTCCCAGTTAAAGTCCCTTGTTCAAAACTATACTCCTATCTACTCTACTCTTTCGTCGATGGCCAATCTGGACTGTGAGACCTATGTGTGCTGAATACATTGACTTTGCCGATAAAAATTTTGAATACTTCCAAAAACACATTTTTTCAACAAGGTCCGACTCTAGGTCCGAGCTCCAGCAAGGTCCGACTTGTTTTGGGTAGCTCCGACAAGGTCCGTCATAAGGTCCAACTTGCTTTGTCTAGGTCCGACTTCTTTGTCTAGGTCTGACTTATTTTGGCTAGGTCTGACATGTTCCGGCGCTAGGTCCGACTAAGCTTTAGTATGCTCCAGCGCTAGGTCTTACTAGCTTTGGTAAGCTCCAGTGCTAGATCCTGCTAGCTTTGGTAAGCTCTGACTCAAGGTACGGTTAGTTTTGGCAAGGTTCGGAGCTAGATTGTAGTAGTTCTGCTTTTACCTTGCAATGTTTCAAACTTGCTTTACTCTTATGGAAAGTTTGCTTAGTATTCTATTACTAAGTTTTTGGTGTGTTTTGGCAGTTATGGCTGATATCGTTTTGCTATGGTTTGCAACATGCTTATGTGAGGTGCTCACGTAAGGTGTTGTAGTTTTGGAACTAACATGAGTCAAGTAGAGGACTTGTGCTTGGAAGTATTGGTTGTTTATTCATGTGCAGGTGTTGCTTGAGTTCAATACATGGCTGGTGACGGGATCCATTGAACTAGTCTTACGACGAAGATGAGGTTCAACAACCAAGTTCGGGAGGCATTGTGATTGAGTTGATCGGGAGGTCGCACAACATGTTTGGATCAAGAACAATGCATATGAAGGTATCGTGGACATCGTTGGAAGGTGTTTGCACGTGTGCAAGGAGTGCATGGACATGGCAACATGGTTCCAATGTGTGATGAAGAGAAGCGGACGTAAAGAATTGATTGGAAAGGTCCAACCGACTAGGTTATGGACTCAGGTTGCGGCTGAGTCGGGTTTGACTCAAATATGGAAATATTTGAGTTGGTTATGATAGGATTTTCTGTGGGTCACAAGGTTGGGTTGTTTTAGGAATATGGGATACGTTCCTAAGTTGTTTGGAAGTCTTAAGATTGCTTCTATCCGCGTATAGAAGAGTCTTGAGCAGTTATGGAAAGTTTCGGTTGAATCTTAGTAGGATTTGAGTCCTAGTTAGGATTGGGTTGGCCTTAGGGCTGGTTGTAAAATCAAGGGAGGCCAGAGCTCATAGTGCACGACTTTGGGGCTGTTCCTTTTGTGTTTTGATCAATAAAATTCGTAGTCTAAAGGATCTTTTGTGCCTTGTTCGTCCGACTTCTTTCTGTCAAGTCTTTCTCGTTGAGTTTCTGTACAACACTATCTTGCTTCAGTGGTTTTATCATAACTCGAGTTTTACAGATCCAACTGATGTGATTCTTTTTGGGTTGTCTTCACAACTTCATTATCTATGATCTGTAAAAATTTCACCATAATTGGATTTGTGGTTTTGGATCTACACGAGTTTCTTTGCAGTGTTGCAGATGTGTTTTTTCTCGAATAGAACAGATTGACCTTCGTTCAGTCTTGTAATCATAACTTGAGTTTTTCTTGACGGATTTTTGTGATTCTTGTTGTGATGTCTTCGTAACTTGGTTCTCCATAATCTATATTGTTTTTGTCACAAATGATCACATTTAGATTAACCGCACATACGATTTTCTTAACATATTGATTTTCTACCGAGGGGTTTTTGTTGCTTCCGCTAAAACATTTTAATCTACCATTCACCCCCTCTCTGGTGGCTTCTCATGTGCTCTTCGATCCAACAATTGGTATCAGAGCCAAGGTGCTCTAATCTTTTTGATTTGCACGTGTTTTTGACTAATCATCATGGAAAAATACTCCACAAAACCTTGTGTATTCAGTGGCATTGATTTTCAGGTTTGGAAGGCACATATGGAGGCTTTCATCCAGGCACAAGACTTTGCAAAATGGGAAAAGGTGTACAAGCCTTATGACGTGCCGCCAATCGATCAAGTCACCGCTATGAACGTGAGAGATATCGACAACAACAACAAGGAGCGTAACTTCATCATATAAGGATTGACTCAAATCGACTTCGATCGAGCTGCACACCTTCGATCTGCATATGACGTTTGGAAAGCTCTATGTGATTATCATGAAGGATCCAACACTATTAAGGAGGTGAGACAAGACATGTTCAAAAAAGAATACATGCACTTCGAGATGCAATCCAGTGAGTTAATCGATGACCTCTTTGCTCGCTTTAATAAAATTCTTAGCAACTTGCGTAGTGTCTATGTTATTTTTTCAGATGCTGAGAATGCTAGGCAATTACTAAGTGCATTAGATATGTCAATTTGGGAAATGAAAGTCACATCTATTCATGAATCTACTATCATGAGTACACTTACATTAGATGTTCTATATTCTAAATTGAAAACTCATGAAATTAATATAATCTCACGTAAGAACACCAACAAGTCTCTTGCATTTGTTTCTCAACGTGACATGCTTAGCTCTGACCAATCTTTATCTTGTGGTACACTTACTTTGTTGTCCTCTCTAACCCTTGAACAAATTGAGGAGTTTCCAGGGGAGGAGCTAGCACTTCTCTCTACTATGTTCTCAAAAGCATTGCAAAATGTGAGAACTAGAAGGAGAGGAAGCTCCGGACCTCAAGGATGTTTCGAATGTGGTAAGACTTTTCATTCGTATTGTCCTAACCTTTCAGGTCCTAATTCCCGGGAAGAAAAACAAACAAGGACAAGGCACTCTTCTGCTAATGATAAAAAGAAGAAGAAAGGTTTTACAGGTCGCCAACTGGTGAAAAGTTTTATCTCCGCACTTCAGAAACTTTGCTCAAGCAATGTGGACATTGGAAGTGATGAAGATGAAGATGATTTGGCAAACTTGTGCTTCATGGCGGGCAATTCAAGATCAAGTATGGAGGAGGCAGAACACAACATCGACAATGAAGAGGTATGTCCTACTTGCGTAGAAATGTGTGATAAAATTTCTCGTGCCACAATTATAGTTAAGAAAAAAGACAAAAAGCTTAGGGACAATGTTGTTAAAATTGAGTCACTAGAATCTGAAATTAATCGTTTGAAATCTTTGATTCCTAGTGATGATTATTGTTCCTCATGTGATTTAATATATGAATAACTGTCCTCATTAAAAAGTGCGCACACCTCTACAATTGATAAACTTGAGCTGGAAATTGAAAAGAACAGAGAGTTTGCTGCACTTAATGATAAAAACTTGAATGATGCTTGCTGTTCTACAATTGATTTGCATTGTTCTACCTGTGATGATCTTGATAAGAAACTACAAGATGCTATGAATGAAATTTCTATATTGAACAATGCTTTACGTTCTCATGAAGTTAAATATTATTCTAATTGCAAACTAAAAGGAAAAACTTCATGTGAAAACTGCCTAGACTTGTCAAAGAAACTTGATGACATGAATAGGACACTAGAGCGGTTTTATAATGGGAATAAGAATCTAAACTTGCTGTTGAATTCTTCTAAATCTCATAATGATAAAACTTGTTTAGGTTTTGATTCTCATGCTCATGCTAATGCACATCCACCTAAAATTGTAAAGTCATCAGGAGGTGGTTGGATTCAAATTGCTCCTAAACAAAAAGAAGTTGGTTTTCAAATCTGCATGAGTGTTGTCTCATTCGATCTCATCTAGACATGAACACAAAATTAAATTTCATTGTACCTTCTGTGATAAAGATGGTCATATCATAGATTTTTGTTATAGACTAGCTAAACAGCATAAAAAGGAAAGAATGCAAGCTAAATCTCATAACTCTCATGCAAAATTGTCTGCACATGTTGAACCGAATGTTAGGAACTTGCAACCTGTTGTAATGAGTCGAAAACATGCAAAAATTGCTTCCAAACCTACTGTTTCTCGTGCTACACATATAACACCTCGTAGGTCAGTAGTTGGATACAAAAATCCTCAAACTTTGGCTCATAAACCTGTTATTTTGTCTCAGCTTTCGCGTGTTTTTCCTGCTTCACATCGTGTGACTCAGTACTGGATTCCTAAATGACTTTTGACTAACCCCAGTCATCTACGTATTGTGCTTCTATGTAGGTTACACGTTTGAGGAAGGATAACATTTGGATTATGGATTCAGGTTGCTCATGCCACAGGACTGGTAACAAAGATTGGTTCTCCTCCCTCTCTTGTGTGTCACGTGTAGAGAATGTTACTTTTACTGATAATTCTTCAACTCCTATAATTGCTAAAGTTTCGGTTAGAGTAAATAATCACTACACTTTGAAGGATATGTCACTTATAAAAATTTGAAATACAACTTGCTTTCTTTGCAGTGTTGCAGATGTGGTTTTTCTCGAGTAGAACAGATTGACCTTCGTTCAGTCTTTCAATCATAACTTGAGTTTTTCTCGACAAATTCTCATGATTCTTGCTGTGACAATCTTCATAACTTGGTTCTCCACAATCGATACTGTTTTTGTCACAATTTATCACGTTTAGATTAATTGCACACATGATTTCTTAACAGATTGATTTTCTGCCGAGGGGTTTTGTTGCTTCCGCTAAAAAGTTTTAATCGACCATTTACCCCCTTGGTAGCTTCTCACGTGCTCTTCGATCCTACATGGACTGTGCTGAAATGGTTCCGGAGAAGACCATTAAGAGAAGGCTGGTGAAGAAAGGGCAATCATCCAATGTCGTAAGTGAATGTGAAAGTGTGTGCCTGAAGCTGATGCTACCTGGGAAGATTGGTATGTGTTGCTGAAGTTTCCTCAGATCGATGCTTGGGGGCAAGGACCTGCCGGCGGCCAGGGAGGTGTTACACTTATGTCTACTTAGTCCTTAATTACTATGATTAGCACTTAATACATGTAATGAGTGGAGTCATTAAGTCATGTGGAGTGTGGAGCGCGTGAAGTGGACCAGGACTGTGCTCCTGCTTTTCCCTTTTTTATCGAACATCTGTACTGGACAAAGCAGGCAAAATAGAATACAAACACTCGCCTCACATATCGTTCTTTCATGTCGTGCACGACGGGCGCTTGCCACCGGCCACTGGTCGTAGCTCACGTCCCCAACCCTGCGTGCCGGCGATCATGGGCTACTACAGAATCCTTTGTGTGACAGATTGATAGAAGACAAGAGACATAGCTCCAAAAAGATACAAGACGAGCAACCGCCGACAACGGCGGAGGCTGTGCCGGCGCCGGCACAAGTGGAGGCTAAGGCGAGTAGCAAACCGGAGGCGGCTCCGGAGAACAAAGCAGCAGCAAAGAGCGGCTTGTTCACATGCTTCCTCTGCTGCTCATAAGCGAGTGCATGCAACATGGGTGATTTAGATGGTCTGGTAAAGCGTAAAAATGGAGGGTCTAAATGCTAAGGTCTTTTGGTAGTACAAAGGTAGCCTTGAACAGTAGAGTCCTGGCCAGGAAGAGCGTTGAACAGTATAGTCCTAGCCAGGAAGATATTGTGAGTATTTTGTGTTTTTTTTTTAATTTTTACTATTTTTATAAACGTAAGTGTATTTTTGAATTTTCTAAACTTTTTGAACATTTTATGAATTTTTTTAAAAATCCATGGGAATTTCTCCCCCAATCTGCCAAATAAATCCTTCATATCAGAGGAGGGCAACCCCTAAGAAGGAAGAGGACAGTGAAGATGAAAGAAGGTTTTACTTTCTTGGTTTTCCCTCCCCTTGCTACTAAAGAAGACCTTAAGATGAAGCCTTAGGGATGAGTCGTCCCATATAGGCAACTCATCTCCTACCCTCTCTTAAGGCTATATAAACATTCTCGATCTTAAATTGTTCATAATATTAGTCATGGGCTAAGTGAGGTAGATTTATCTGCTTTCAAGCATGTGATAAGAAACATAGACAGTATTAGTGGTAGAAAATTTTAAATCCATATATAACTAGTTGAGAAGGAAAAAACTTATATAGCCGTTGGGGAGGGGCAGAGATGAGTCATCCAGCTACATGCGACTCTCTGTGCTTGGGCGACCAGTCCCTTGGTTTGCTTAACCACGGGGAGTCGCCCATATCAGTGAGCGCTTCTAGGAGTCTGGAGTCGCCTGGTCAATGAACCACAAATACCTATTTTTGAAAATTTTCAAACGACTTTCCATTTTGAAATTTACGAATAAAATAATACTATTGAAAAAATCGTTAGACAGTCGTCTTTATTCTGGCTAGGCCCATGGGCTGTGCCTTCAGCTATTACGCAGAAAGGCCACAGAACCCGACAGAGCATTCTTTGATGCATTTTGTAGAGCGTCGAGTACATGCCCTTCTTCCTGTCGCTGGTGAGCTTCCTCAACGGCGTCTGCTGGACGTCCTATGCTCTCATCAAATTCGACCTCTACGTCACGGTCAGTAATATCTCCATCTTCAGGTTCCAACCAAATCTTATATAACTTGAGAGTGTCTCTCTAACCGTGCCGGCTCTTGTCTTCGTTCGTGCACTGCAGATCCCCAATGGCCTCGGGGCGCTGTTCGGCAAACGGCAATCAACGAGAAATCGGGGAAAGAGCAGCAAAGAAATTCGAAATAATAAGCATTTCTAAATAAAAACGTGAAACAATGTCATATCGCGACTCGACATGTTAGAAGGAACAAAATCAATATGTGCCGGAGCGGCTTCCAATTGCTCGGAAATTCTCCGCAATATGGGGGAGTCGGATCCCTTCTTATTCACAGTTATTTTTTAATGATAATAATCATCCTCTTTTATTTCTTGTGTGACACTTTTTTCAAAGCTACTTCAAGGAGTTTAATGCAAGCAATCTGAGTGCGCGCATGAAAAGAAAATCCTTGAAGAGCCCATAATAAAAAAATGGGCGTCCCCATGGGGGTCTCCCTCGGGAGGAAAGGGTTTGCCATCTAACTTTTTCTTTTTTGGGACATTTTGCATGCATTTTTGTAAACACATTGGTGGATTCTTAAAAACTTTGGTTAGGAAGCAAAGGGGCCAAGCGACCGCTGGGTTGCAGGGGAGGACATGGCAAAGCCCAAATACTTGGATGGCCTCAGATTCAGAGACATAATATTGTTTAACTTGGCATTGCTCAATCGACAGGCCTGGAGACAGTGGAGAGTGCTACAAGATCCAACCTCATTGAGTGCTAGGAAACTCAAGGAGACTTTCACGGTTCCTACTGCAAGAAGTTTTAAGTTGAGCTCTCCCAAACAAAGTCCACGGAACACGAGGATAGATGAGTTCGTAAGGCATATCAATACATCTAAACAAAATGATCTTTCCTATGGATTAAGTTAAACTTTGCATGCTTAGGCTCTGTTTGGAACAGAGGATTGAAAAACAAAGAAATGAGAAAAAAAACGTAGGAATGAAGAAAACACGAGAATCGTGAAAGTGACAAAACTACATGAATTCAAAACAAAGGAACAAAAAAAATTTAGTTTTTGGAATGCAGGAATGGAAACACAGGAACAAGAGAGGACAAGAGAGATACAAGAGTGATCATGTGTTTCCTTTGATTGAATTGGAGGATTTTTTCCTATGAAATTTAGAGGATTCACTTCCTTTCCTATGGAATGTAAAGTTGCTTTCTTTTGTTCCAAACGTATCACAATTGATCATTTCTTGTGGAAGTAGTTCCTTCAAAAATCCTATAAAATTCCCTTGTCCCAAACGGGGCCTTAAAAAATAGATTCATCTGAGTTAACTTAAACCCTTCAGATAATGTATATTATTTGTTTATATACTCTGACCTAATAATTAAGAAGCCTACTGTAAATCCACACAATATTTTGCAAAATGACCATACAGAATAAGGTCACCTCGTTTCTGTTAATGATATGATTCAGCTATCGTTTCTTTCCCTACCCCATTCCTAAGCGGAAGCTAACCTATTTGTATGATCAAGTAATTTGATAAAACTTCAGGTCTGGTAGCAGTGGTCTCACAAACTATACTTGTCTTTTTGGTCCTGTCACGTCGCCTGTATGTATGGTTATATTGTTTCACAAGATCACATCCTAGACACAAAAGTAATATGTGGGTCTATTTTCAAGCTTGAACATGGTGTGTTTCCAGCAGAATAATCTTTGGACATAAAAGCTACTAAGAGTAGCTACAATGTTACACATAAGTGGTCTTACAGGTGATCTCATACAATGTCACGTATGATTTTTGATGATGTGTAATAAAAACAGAGGTGAAAGAAAAGATAGTTGTTTCACGAGGCATCCGTCTCTTGTGCTAAATTTTAGGAGTATGAGATGACTTTTACAACATCTTATGTGTTGTAATCGTCATACAACTTATAAAAATCCATTTTGTATCTGTCGGTATCCTGCGTATCAGGTACCCTACGATATCGCAAGAAAAACCAAAGAATTTCTATGTCTAAGTTGAAGACCTCCGAAGGCAACACACGTATGACAGCATTGGGTCCGCATCCCTCGTTTGGTTGGCTCCGGTACTACCATGTGTCCAACAGAACCGGATCTACCTCCCTTCACAGGAAAGCCCAGGTCCCGCCACGTGTCTAGCAACCCCGGACCTAACCTCCAGTAGAGGGAAGCTCCGGTGCTGCCACGTGTCGAGTGGCCTACCTCCCCGCAGAGGGAATCTCTAGAGCTGCCATGTGTTGTACCTCCGGACCTACCCCAACGACGACTACAGGATCTCTAACAGCACGAACATTCAAGAGGCTATTAAAAGAGCCGTTACAAGACCTGATTAATGTGTCATTCATTCAACATTAATGACACACGATCAGAGAACTATTAGTACCGGTAACGCCGCCATTGAGGCACGTTATCACACTGTTAATCAAGCTTAATACATGTAGATCATGTATTAGGTAATTGAATACCGTCGGGACCACATGTCGGGCCAGACAATCCCTGTAATGGCCAGCCCTTAGCATATAAAAGGGCTGAGCCGCACGGAATTACTAAGTTCAACCAAGCCAACTCAAGCACACACGCATACACCCTCAGACAATCAACAACCATCCCGTGGAGTAGGTTATTATGCTCAGGCGGCCCGAACCACGTAAACAACCCTTGTGTCACCGTCTCGTTCATAATCTTATGCGCGCCCCAACCAAATACGAACCTGCGCTGACTATGTTTTAGTAGTACCGGGGGAAGTGTAGTAGCAACACTTTGGCATTTCGCACGCCGGGTAGGGGGCCTGAGATTTCGAGACGGGAGAGTCGCTGTAATCGTTCAGCCAGCGATTTTCTTAGGTACGGAACACAATCCCTTCTATCTCCGACGCTTCCGTCGTTGTTGCATTTTGGCAGGGAGTTAGAGATAAAAAGATGCTGGAGAAGCTGACAATGAAAGAAGTCAGCAACGTTATAGAGCTCCTTAGCCTAGCCGACAAATGTGCTAGAGCTGCGAAGGACCGAGAGATGCACTCCAAACTAGCTCCGGAGGCTGGTAAAAACTCCTCCAATAATGAAGCCACTGCCCTTGGCAATGGAAAAAAGAAGAAAAAGTCTAACGACAAGAAGAAGCTGTCGGCCGGCACGCCTAATGTTGCTGCAGCTGCAGCTCCGAGTGGCTAAAAATGTCCTCAACCATCGTCTAAAGACGGCAACGGTCAAAAGATATGGTGTTCGATTCATGAAACAGACACCCAGAACCTTGAAAATTGCCGCGAGGTCCAGCGTCTTGTTGAACGCTTCCACAAGCACCAAGAAGAAGCTCCTTTCCTCTAACAGAAAGGAAAGCAGAAGGTCGATGAAGCTCCGACTAATCAGGAGTTAGGTTTCCAGGACCCCAAGAAGGTCCTAAAGGCCATCTACAACACCGTCGACGATGATTCTGACATGTACGACAATGAACTTCAGAAGACTCTCCATACGATATATGGAGGGTCGTGGGATATTACCTTTCGTCACATCCTCAAGACCATACGTCTGAAGATGGCTGCCGCAGCTCCCACCGCCAAGGCAGAACCCCATCGAAAGTAGATGGACACTACCATCACTTTCGATGCTTCAAATTGCTCAAGAAACATGATTGAAGCTGGTCAATTGGCGGTGATGGTTTCTCCTACCATCAACAATGTCCAGCTCTATCATGTCTTAGTGGATGGAGGCACCTCCTCAGCAACTAAGCGTTCATCAAGATCCAGCTTAATCTTTTGGACCTTCGCCCTTCACGTCCCTTCTCTAGGGTAGGTTCGGGAGCTATCTCTCCTCTCGGGTATATTACACTCCCGGTGTCCTTCGGGACTCGGGAGAGCTACAGAACCGAGAAGCTGGTCTTCGACGTAGCACACATTAGCCTTCCCTTCAACACCATCCTAGGCAGGTCAGCCCTGTATAGGTTTATGGCCGCAGCTCATTACAACTATTTGATGTTGAAGATGCCGACCATTTCAGGTGTCCTCCAGGTTCGCGGGGATCGCACTGCGGGAGTCACCGCGCTGGAAGAACTCCACGCGCTTGCAACAACGCAGGAGGATAGATCCGACAAGGAGCAAGCTACTCAACCTTCGAGAACTCATCAGCGAGGCTCAACCTCTGCACCACGTGTGCAACCAAGCAGCGACACCGACGTTCCCTTCAAAGTTGTCCAAATCGGTTCTGATGCTGCCCAGACCACCCGTATATCGGGAGATATGGACAACAAATAGGAACTTGCGCTCGTCACTTTCCTTTGGGCGAATGTCGATGTGTTCACATGGCAACCGTCACAGATGCATGGGATCCCTAGGGAGGTGATTGTGCACAGCCTGAAGATATATCCCGATGCACGACCAATCCGGTACATCAGAAGCCCCAGAAGTAATCAGTTGAGCGGCAGAAATTCATCAGACAAGAAATCAAAAAGCTGTTGAAAGCTGGATTCATCCGGGAGGTTCATCATCCATGATGGCTGGCAAACCCAGTCGTCGTACTGAAGGTCAGCGGGAAGCTTCAGATGTGCATCGACTAGACCACCTTGAATAAGGCATGCCCCAAAGACCCATTTCCACTACCTAGGATTGATCAGATAGTGGATTCCACCTCCGGGTGTGAGCTATTGTGTTTCCTAGACACATACTCCGGATATCATCAGATCCAAATGTCTAGGGAAGATGAAGAACATACTGCCTTCGTAACAGTAGATGGGTTGTATTGTTATACTGCTATGCCTTTCGATCTAAAAAACGCTGCTTCAATTTTCGTGCAAGCCATGCACAAAACATTTGGAGAGATCATCAGAGACTTAGTGGAAGTCTACATCGATGACATTGTCATGAAGGTGAAGAACAAGGAATCACTCCTTGACAACCTGCATGTTGTCTTTGACAAGCTGCGTGTAACACGCACCAAGCTAAACCCAAACAAATGTGTCTTCGGGGTTAGCTCCAGGAAAATCCTTGGATTCTTGGTGACTCATCGAGGAATCGAGGCAAATCCAGTGAAGATTAAGTCTATTGAAGAGATGCGGCCCCCAGCCCGCATCAAGGATGTCCAGAAGCTAACTAGAAGTTTAGCATCGCTCAACCAATTTATCTCAAGACTGGCAGAGCGGTCATTACCATTCTTCAAGTTATTAAGGAAGTCCAGGCCATTCCATTGGTCCGAAGAAGCAGAGAAGGCTTTCCAAGAGCTAAGCAACTCCTCACCACACTACCAATCTTGGTAGCTTCAGATCCTGATGAGCCCCTATTGCTTTACATTTCGGCAACTACGGAGGTTGTCAGCATGGTCCTGGTCGTGGAACGACCGGAGCCATCTTTAGCTCAGGAGTCCAGAGCCCCCCGGGAGGGTTCAGAGCTACCTGAAGGCAAGTCTAGGTCCCAGCCCCCAGGCACGGATCCTAAAGGCAAGTTGCCCGAGGGTCAACCCGCTTCATGTGAGGGAATTCTCACGGCTGATCAAGAAGAAGATTCGGACCCTTCCGGGAGGGTCCGGGAAGCTCAAGAAGAAGGTTCAGACCCCTCCGGGAGGGTCCGGGTTAATGAAGAAGAAGCTCCGGGCCCTTCCAGGAAGGTTTGGACTATCCAGCGGCCAGTGTACTTCATTAGCGAAGAACTACATGATGCAAAGACTCATTATATTCAGATGCATAAACTGCTCTACGCAGTTCTTATCGCCTAAAGGAAGCTTCGTCACTACTTCCAAGCCCACAAAATGTCAGTGGTAACCTCTTTTCCATGTGCTATATTGCATAACCCCAACTCTACAGGAAATATTGCAAAGTGGGCAGTGGAGCTGGCAGAATTCGATCTTGAATTCCTACCTCGACATGCTATCAAGAGTCAAACATTGGCTGACTTTGTGGTGGAGTGGACTCCTTCTTGATCAAATCCAGGGGGCCACAGTGAGCAGAAGCCAAAATTAAAGGTTCCAGTCTTCATTGAACCTCACTGGACTCTCTACTTCGACGGCTCCATGCAGAAGCAGAGAGCCGGAGCTGGAATCCTTCTCCTAGCTTCGATCGGGGAGAAGGTCAAGTACATGGTACACCTTGACTTCAAGGCGACCAACAACATGGCGGAGTATGAAGCTCTCATCTACGGACTCAAGGTGGCGTTATCATATGGCGTCAAGTAGTTGATGGTGAAGGGTGACTCGCAATTCATCATCAAGCAAGTCAAAGGTGAATGCAGTTGCAACAATCCTCAACTCGCTGCTTACCTCCTTGAAGTCCAGAAGCTAGAGAAGGATTTCCATGTCCTGGATCTCTGCCATGTCCAGCGTCTCAACTCTTGACGAAAGCTTCAACCAGAGCTCAAGCTCCAGATGGAATTTTTGTCAGGAGATTGTGAGGACCTGCCACTCAGCCTGCTGAACTGAGTGAAGGGGGCGAGATCAGCACCTCGAAGCTGGCAGTCCCAGTGGCCCTGTTACCATGGCGTCCACCAAGGATCGTAGGTGTTGCAGGAAGCTCCGATCAATCCAGTGCGCCAGATCCATAGGCTCAAGTTAGCTCTGATGCATGGATCTCGGAGATTCGGAGCTACTTGAAAGACAACATCCTTCCTGAAGATGCTGCTTCCGCAGACCGAATTGCCAGGTTGGCTAAAAGATACACACTGCTAGAAGGGGATCTCTACCGGCGTGGTGCCAGCGTCTTTCTAATGCGGTGCATTGCCTCGGAAGAAGGCCGTGAGCTCCTCGCGGAAATCCATAGAGGCGAGTGTGGGAACCACGCGTCTTCCTGCACGTTGGTTGGTAAAGTCTTCTGACATGGCTTTTACTGGCCTACAACACTCCAGGATGGAGTCGAGTTCGTATAATCCACGTAAAACAAATTCACACACCGGCTCAGTCGCTGCAAATGACACCTCCTACATGGCCATTCGCTGTGTGGGAGATGAACATTTTGGGACCTTTTCCAAAAGCCGTCGGAGGTTACAGGTTCTTGTACGTCGCCATCGACAAGTTCACCAAGTGGTCAGAAGCTACCCCAGTTGTGACAATCAACAAGCAATCAGCTATCAAGTTCTTGAAGTCCATAGTCTGCAAATTTGGAGTTCCGAACAGACTCATAACTGACAACGGAACCCAATTTCACAAGTGCAAAATTCCAAGAGTACTGCAAAGATCTCAGCATACAAGTCAACTACGCATCAGTAGCTCATCCAACAATAATGGTCAAGCTGAGAGAGCAAATGCAGAGATACTAAAATGACTCAAGACGTGCACATATGAGCACCTGAAGAAAGACGGAGCCAACTGGATAGAAGAGCTTCCGTCTGCACTGTGGGCGAGCAGGACAACACCTAACCGATCAACTGGGGAGACACCCTTCTTCTTGGTGTACAGAGCTGAAGCAGTCCTTCCTCCAAAGATCACCATGGGGTCACTCCGGGTCTGGACCTTCAACGAAGCCACGCAGGACACGCTCCGGCATGATGACCTAGACCTCGTCGATGAGGGAAGGTGCCAAGTAGCTATTCGGAATGCACGATACCACCAGTCACTCCAGCACTATCATCAAAGGTTCATGTGCAATCAGAAGCTTAAAGAAGGCAATCTGGTGCTGTGGAGAATACTTAATCGAGAAGGGATGAACAAACTCTCCCCAAGCTGGGAAGGTCCCTTCCGAGGTTTTGAAATTTCCCGCCCTAGATGCATTCGCTTGGCAACTGAGGATGAGACCCCACTTCCTAATCCATGGAATATCGAGCGCCTCCGTAAGTTTTATGCTTAAATTTCACGGAGGTGAGTCTGAATTTACACATAATGTAAATTATAGAGTCTATGGACATAGTCAGGTAGTTCCAAGACAAAAAGCACACTTAACTTGGTCACTGTACTTTATGTGTAGCTTACCTACCCTGGGTTAGAACAAGATGAATAGCACGCTTAGCCTGGTTCCTTACCCTAAGTCTGTCCTTGTCTCCTCTATAATTCGAACCTATAATGAAATACATTGTTGTGTGAAAACAGACTCCACGTGCATTAATTTTGTACAAACTCATTTCTTTTATATCTTTTCCTTTTTGTCTATAACAAAATTGTGCAATTCCTTTTGAGATTTACTCCAGATTATTCATATGATATACAAGTTATATTGTTGATCTTCTTTCGGATCTTAGCATTGCTAGATGGTATACTCACCTGAAAACCAAAGCCAATGGAAGGTACAGAGTGTGCTATCGACTTATACTGGTCAAGCACCCTAAGTACGCCACTCTACCTATATTTCGGCAGGTCTTAGTAGGGCAGGTCCGGAAGGCATTCGAATCTAAAGAGATTACACTAATATATTTGTTATCATGTTAAATTCCTCCAGATCTAAAATTCAAATAAGAACAGTAAGCTGGAAACAAGTTATAGACGAGATGACGGATTTTACTGTTTTCTTGTCTTTAATGCGCAGGAAAATGAGAAACTCAAGGCGATGCTGGATGATGCAAGAGCTTCTAAGCTCCAAAACCCCCAGGGGGCTCGCCGTCGATGTTTTGTACATTAACAGTGGACGCTGTCGAAGCTAGGAAGCACCGACAACTCCCATGGGGGCCAGCCGTCGGCGTGAAGAATTAGTGACAGTCTAAATGAAGATGGTGGAGAAATCACCTCGAAGCCGACCTCTATCGACGTATTATGCGTTGACAGTTGACACCATTGAAGCCAGGAAAGCTCAGACAATCCCGAGGGGGCCAGCCGTCGACGTTTCTAAGCTTTGGCAGTGGGCACTGTTGGACCTACTATGCTCCAACAACCCCAGGGGGCCCACCGTCGATATTTCTAAGCGTTGGCAGTGGGCGCCATCGGACCTACCTAGCTCCAACAACTCCCAGGGGGCTCGTTGTCGACCTTTCTAAGTGTTGATAGTGGGCGCCGTCGGACCTACCAAGCTCCGACAACCCCCAGGGAGCCCGCCGTCGACGTTTCTAAGTGTTAGCAGCGGGTGCCGTCGGACCTACCAAGCTCCGACACCCCCCCCCCCCCCAAGGGGCCAGCTGTCGACATTTCTAAGCATTGGTAGTGGGCGCAATCGGACCTACCTAGCTCCGACAACTCCCAGGGGGCCCGCCGTCGACGTAACAAAGGGTCACTGGAGATGTTGTAGGTAAAATTCGGAACTCGGAGCTATTGATTTGGCTAGAGCGAGAAGTGAAGTCATCAAGACATTATCAAATCTTTTTAGTACATGTTCGCAATAAAATTGTGTACATCTACCAGGGGGCAACAATATAAAGGACAATGCATTAAAGTCACAAACAAAATGGAATTCATTCATTCAAAAGATTGGATTTCATTGATTCAAAGTCAGGGAATTACAAGTGAAGGAAGAAGAAAAAAGATCTAGCTACTGGAGGTCCTGTGAAAAAACGAGGCAACTTTCTGGGTATCTTCTTGAATGCTGGCCCTGACAGTGTCTTCTTCTTCAACAATGGGTCCTTCGACCATGGGATCCAGAAACAGATCCGGCAAGTCAACTCCGGCCCCGGTGCCAACTGGTGGCTCTAGGTCCGGGGTACAACCACAACTCGAAGTTCGGGCCCCAGAGCATCTGCCTCACTGACGACGGCGAGCTCTAGCTCCCAGCGCCCGAGGAAGAGGATCCACGCCAACTGGAGCGGCAATACTCCAAGGTGAGGATCGACCCTTTTGACAGGGCATCTAGGCATCCCTTGTGGGTTTCGGTTGATTTATGACAAACAAATGAGATCCTAACCAAATTAGATGAGCACAAATTTTAATGAAATTATGAAGAAAGCGCAAAAAGAAAGGAGAGTGAGGAATCAAGTTGAAAAGAGCTCAAGAGATGAATATAATACTCTTTGTGTATGGAGTGTGTTAGAGAAACACACCCCAAGAGCTCAAGCAAAAGAAAACACTCTCACTGCACAAATTTACACAGGTATGGACTAGTCTGATATACCTCGGACTAGTCCGATAATCTCTTTATCTAGGATCAGACAAGTCCTCCCAGTGCGGACTTGTACGCAACAAACTAGTCCGATAAAGTTCAGACTAGTCCGATAATGCCTCCGATCAATATCGGACAAGTCCGATATTCCACAAACTAGTCCGAAATCCTCACTGACCAACTTCGGACAAGTTCCCCAAATTTCGGACTTGCCCTTAGCCCCTTAAAATTTCATGACACGTACTAGTCCGATATTATCCGGACTAGTTCAATAACCTCTATGACTAAAATTGGACAAGACCTCCAAGTGCAGACTTGTCTTCAATTCATTAAGGGATTCACCACGCCGGACTAGTCTGATGTGTGCCAGACTAGTCCGAATATTTCCAGAGCCCAGATCGAACTAGTCCGCATTTTTTTGGACAAGTCCGATATTCCTGAACACTTAGAGTTTTCCACACGCCACACACTGGACTAGTCCGGAGTCCACCACGGACTAGTCCGGACTTTGTAAACCCTAATGGTAACCTTTAGAAACCCTAGTATAAATAGAGGTGCACGATCCTACTATGTATCTCTCGACCCCCTGCACCATCACACCTTCCAAGAGCCCAGAAAACACATCTCTCCAAATAATCCAATGCAATTAAGATCAAATCCTTGAGGATTAACCATAGATCAAAGGAGAGACACATTCTTCTCGTCTTGAGCTCTTGGTGTTGATTCTCTCACACACTCTCTTGGGGATATCTTTCGAGTGTGTTTAGTGGTGTTTTCAGTTGTAAATCTTGGGGATCCCTCAACTTGTGAGAAGGCCCCTTGAACACGGTTACTTACCCCCTTTTGTGATTAGTGGAAGAGAATCGGCCTCTGTGGCGATTCGACGAGGGTGGGGTTGGTAAAGACCCGGTCCTTCGTGGAATCCTCAACGTGGACGTAGATTTCCTCTGTGGAATCGAACAACGGGATAAAAACCTTGTGTCCTTACTTTTGTTCTTACTATTCATTGCAATCTAGGGTTTGCTCGATCTTGTTCAACTAACATTAAAACTTCGAAGCTAAAGTTAACTTGGGCCATATCTAGTTTCATTAAAGCAATACACTTGAGTTACAACTAAATTTCCGCTGCATAGAGTACTTGAATCGAAATCATCGATCAAACTTGATCGATCTAGTCCGCACACACCGGACTAGTCCGCACCCTACTGGGCTAGTCTGATTTCTCTGTATTTGATCAGGTTGCTAAGTGTTTCAGGTTCTGACAAAAGATCAAAAAGCCTATTCACCCCCTCTAGGCTATATTCAATTGGTATTAGAGCCAGGCTCTTCAAAAGAGACTAATCACTTGAAGAGAAGATGTCAGACATTAAGGATGCGCACAAGAACTTCAACCAAGAGAAGGTTGAAGATGAAAAGACTCAGGAGTTGGAGAAGCTCCTTGACACATCCAAGACTTTGAGGATGATGATGAGGAGACGCTTGAACTCAAGGCGCTCCTATGGAAGAAGGCACTCTCTAAAGGGAAGATAAAGGTCGAGGATGAGAAGAAGAAGAAGGGGAGTAGTCACACCGACTACTTCCGATATCCTTTTAACTATGATCGATTAAATTCAAACAATAATCATTACTTGTCTATTCCTCTAGGAAAAGCTCCTTTCTTTGACGGCAACGATTATTCTATGTGGAGACAGAATATGAATATGCACCTAATATCACTTAACCCCAGCTTGTGGCATATAGTGTGTATAGGGATAGATATCCCAGATGGCGATGAAGAGTTCACACCAAGTCAAGAGCAAGCTATTCATCAGAACGCTCAAGCTGCAGCTGTCATAACTTCATCATTGAGTAGAGACGAGTCCACCAAGGTGGATGGACTTGAAATTGCGAAATAGATATGGGACACATTACAAACTGCACATGAAGGCGATCGTCATGTGCGAGAGACCAAGATTGAAATGATCGAAGGCGAATTGGGCAGATTTGCCATAGAAGAAGATGAGTCACCACAAGATATGTACAATTAGTTAAAGAATATCATCAACAAGGTTCGAGCATATGGAAGCAAGAAGTGGAATGATCACGAGGTGGTGAAGCTAATTCTTAGAGCCTTCATGACTCGCAACGTAACCCTATGCTCGATGATTAGAGAAAGTCCCGGGTATCGGAAAATGACCCCGGATGAATTGCTTGGAAAGATTATCAATTTTGATATGATGGAGAAACAAACAAAGCATGTCAAAGATATTGCCGACTGTACCTTGGCAAAGAAGAAATGAGTAGCTTTGAAGTCCAATTGCAAGCCAATGTCAAAAGAGACTCGAGAAGCTCAAGAAGAAGATGACAGCAACGATGAAAGTAGTGACATTGATGAAGAAGATATGATCCTATTTATGAAGAAATTCAAGAAGATGATGAAAAGAAGACAAGGTGTTAGATCAAATGAAGGAAGACACAAAGACAAATAGAGACCAAAGTTGAGGTGCGCTTGCTATAACTGTGGTGAATACAATCACTTTATAGTTGATTGTCCTTATGAAGAAAACAAGAAGAATACCAAGGATACAAAGCCTCAACCCAAGAAGATGTTCAAGAAGAAAAAGCAAATTGGACAGGCGCACCTAGGAAAGGAGTGGGACTCCAATTATGAGTCCTCATCCGAAGAGGAAGAGGAGATGGCTAGGATAGCCATCAAGAAGACAACCAAGAAATTCACCCTCTTCCCAACTATTGGCGCATGGAAGGACAACGACACATGTCTAATGGCGAAGGAAGGTAAAAGAAAGGTAACAACTAAATCTTCCTGTTCGCATTCTGTCTCGAGCGATAGTGATACTTCTAGTGATGATGAAGATATGCTTGTTGGCTTAGACAAGAAAACAACTTCTAGGATGAAATTTTTAATGGATAAGCTTATTGATAAGGAGGAGCTTGCTAATTGCCAAGAAGATACGATCATCCTTCAAAAGGAGGAATATCTTAAGATAAAAAAGCTCCTTGAACTTGAAAAGGAGCGAAGCAAGTCACTAGAACTTGAGTTAGCTTCAAGCAAGAAAGATTGCTTGAAGTTAAGTGACGCAAATGTAATCATCAAGGATGAACTTGCTAACATAACCAAAGTTAACAAGATCCTTGAGGTACAAGTTAAGTCACTCAAGCAAAGTGACCCTTCATCCTCTTCAAGCTCACCTTCTCAACACTTAAAATCTGAAACTACTATTACTTGTGCATGTGCTAAAATTGACACTAACTTGAAGGAGAAGTCAAACTTGACAAAGGACAAGCATCCTTCCCGAAGTGGCAAATTTGACAAGGAGAAGGTCAAGTATGCACGCAGTGCATACTTGGCCACAAGACCTCCTAATGTCAAATATAGCATTGGGTATTCTTATGGTGAAAAGCAAAATGCTAGAAGCCATAAGAATAACAAGGAACACATTGCTTTTGTCAAGGGAAACTCCTCTCAAGCTAGAAAGCCTAATAATGTTGATAACTCCAAAAATGTTAACACATATGAACAACAACTACTGTTTAGAACCTCTGACGCATCATATGTTCTCATGAAAAGTAATCTTGGTAGAGTTTATGCTAAACATGTTGGGCCACGCCATGGGAACACCAAGTCTCATGTGTGGTTGCCCAAATCACTTGTAACTAACCTCAAAGGACCCAAGCAAGCTTGGGTACCTAAAAACAAGGCGTTTTTTTTTTTGCAGGCCTATTCCCCTGGTGGATCGAAATGGGTGCTAGATAGTGGATGCACCAACCACATGACCGAAGAAAGAAGGATGTTTGTTGAATATGAATAAAATGAAGATCCAAGCGAAGGCATCTACTTTGGAGACAACAGTCGAGGAAGGATGCTCAGTATCAGTAATATTACGATTTCGTCTCAACACACTCTTTCTCATGTTTTACATGTCGATTCCTTAGATTATAACCTTCTGTCCATGTCTCAATTATGTGACAAGGGTTATAATTGCTTCTTCACTAATGAGGGTGTGACCATCTCTAGAAGGAGTGATGACTCAGTTGCATTCAAGGGTGTGTTAAAGGGAAAGCTTTATCTTGTTGACTTCAAAAAAGATAAAGCCAAACTTGACACATGCTTGATTGCAAAGACCAACATGGGTTGGCTGTGGCATAGACGGCTAGCACATGTTGGTATGAGGAATCTTCAAAAACTCTTTAAGGCCGATCACATCCGAGGTTTGAAGGATGTTGTTTTTGAGAAAGACAGGCCCTGTAGTGCGTGCCAAGCCAGGAAGCAAGTAGGAGCACCCCATCCTGCGAAGAATGTCATCACAACAACAAGACCACTCGGGCTACTTCACATGGATCTATTTGGTCCAATTGCTTACATAAGCATCGGCGATAACAAATACGGTTTAGTAATTGTTGATGATTTTTCGCGCTTCACTTGGGTTTTCTTTTTGCATGATAAGACATAAACTCAAAGAACCCTCAAGAAGTTTCTCAAGCGTATCCAAAATGAATTTTCATTGAAGATCAAGAACATACAAAGTGACAATGGTACGGAGTTCAAGAACACCCAAGTTGAGGAGTACCTAGACGAAGAAGGGATAAAACATGAATTTTCAGCACCGTATTCCCCTCAACAAAACGGAGTAGCCGAAAGGAAGAACCGAACCCTCATTGAGATGGCGAGGATAATGCTCAATGAGTACAAGACTTCAGATCAGTTTTGGGCTGAAGCAGTTAACACCGCTTGTCACGCAATAAACCGACTCTATCTTCATCGCCTACTCAAGAAAATGTTATATGAACTACTCACCGGTAACAAGCCGAATATTTCCTATTTTTGAGTTTTCGGTTCTAAATGTTGTATTTTAAACAAGAAGCATAGGACTTCAAAGTTCGCTTCAAAGTCCTATGAAGGTTTCTTGCTTGGCTACAATTCGAACTCTTACGCCTATCGTGTCTTCAACAAGGTCTCCAGACTTGTTGAAGTAGCACATGACGTAGTGTTCGATGAAACTAACGGCTCTCAAGAAGAGCAAGCTGATCAATGTGTGCTACATAGAGAAGAAGCTCCATGTCAAGCGTTGAGAAGAATGGCGTTGGGCGATGTTCGACCACAAGAGCCACCTCCAAATGCGTTTAGTGGCTGCCTAGTTAATTAGTGAAACCTAGTTTCTAACATTGGTATCGGAGCCAGTCTAGTGCATGACTAATCGAGTTTTAATTCGGATTAAGATAAGATCCACACATTTAGAATTTAGAAGGAGGGGAGGAAAATAGCTTCGGTTTTGCATCTGGATTGAGGAAAAATCAAGAACTTAGAGAACAAAATCGGACAAACTAGTAGTAAGAAAAGAAAGAAGGTGGCAGATCCACTTACCCCAGGTTCCTTCGGGACTCCCCACCGACGTTTTCGTCGGGCATGGAAGCCGGTGTTGCCTTCTTCGCCCACCTCCAACGAGGTCGCCTTAAGGGCAAGCTACGGCTCACCGGATCCACCACCGTAAGGTGCACCGCACGACATATCCTCTCAACGGCGCCGACCTTGCACGGCGAGGGAGGCTCGGCGGCGCCGGTGTACCCTCCGCTCGACCTCTCTGGTCTCTCTCTCTCTCTCGTGCCGCATTCTTGTAAGGAGAGAGAAGAGGACGGATGAAATGGTTTAGGGTTTGGGGGCTCAGGCCGACGGGAAAGTTTTTTTACCCCCCGATACACACGCTCCACTGTCGGAATCATATCCGACACTCAACATCAATCGAACCGTCAGCCACAGGGAGTGTGATGGACCGTCGGATTTTGATCCCTTGGCATACGTTGGTTCCTCTCAGATAAGCGGTGTGGGCCATATTCTCAGCCCACAGTGCATGGGCACGCTGAGTGGGCCGACAACCCGTGCGGGTGCTCCTTGCGAGCCATCGACGCAGGCCGCGCGCTTAGCGGGCCAGATGGGCATCACGTCGGCCAGCAAGCCATAAGCCATGGCCGCGCTCCAAGCGCCAGCAGGCCAGATGGGTGGGCTGCGCGTAGCGCCTCTAGCAGGCCGTGCGCTGGCAGGCCTTTTGGGCTGCATGGGCCACGTTTCCTCTCCAGCCGAAGCTGGGCCGCCCTTTGCATTTTTCCCTATTTTGCAATTAAGGTTACTGGGCCGCACCTTTTAGCAGGATGTAAGTGATTTTCAGAAATTAAGCAATGGACTTGGATCAGAACGTAAGAGGGCTTCTATCCATTTTATTATGGATTTTCAGGAATTTAGCTTTTGTGCTAAAATCATTTTGGGATTTTCTCAATTTAGATTTGGGTTTTTCAGATGTCTCAGTTTAGTGACATTTTACTATGGGATAAAATGTCATACAAAATTAATTAAGTGGACAGAAAATTACTAAGTAATTTTGTGATACTTTTTTATTTTAATTGTTGTTTTCTTGCAATTTTATTATTATTTAATGTTAAGAATCACATTAAGTACTTTCTTGTCCACTTATTTAATTTAATGAGGAATTATGAGTAATTAACTATTAAGTATTAAGCTTCTGCTGTTAATTAAGTTATGGTGCTTTCATTCAGTAACCAACGTGAAAAATAAATTTACCATTGTCATGATAATTTTATTAAGTAACCAACGTGAAAGTTAAAATTATCATGATTAAGTTATTTTGAGTTACCATAATTAAGTTAATTTAAGTGGTCATGCTTAAGTTGTTATGCCTAAGATTGCCTTAAGTTTTAAGTCATGAAGTTTTAAATTATTATTAGTGATGATAATTTCGTTGAGTAACCAACGTGAAATATGAAATTACCACATTTTGAGTTTAAGTCTTTATTTCTCTTAAGTCATAGTGTTTTGTTGAGTAACCAACGTGAAAGACAAAACACACAGTTAATGATTCATTAAATTATTAAGTTTTTTCGTTGATTAACCAACGTGAAAAATAAAATTATTATGTGTTTAGTATTTTATTTTTGTTGAGTAACCAACGTGAAAGACGAAACACATAATCAATTATTATTTAAGTTCAATTATTTTTCGTTCAGTAACTAACGTGAAAGACGAAATCATTAAGTCTTTAGTTTTTGTGAGTTGTCAAGTAACCAACGTGAAAGACAAAATAAAATATTTTATTCATAATCATGTTCATGCATTTACTTATGTTCTATTATATTTTATTATGAAGGATCTTCCATTCTAGATGTGATATTAAGATTTATCTCGCAAGAGAACTATCTAAGAAAAGACAATTATAATATTGGCGATGTAAGTTGGAGGCTGGTTTAGCAATCTTCAAAATCGATTTGGCACTGATGAGAGTGTGTCCTGCTGAGCCTAAGCTTCCTGTTATTCGTGACGGGGAAACTAAGGAGTCTTTCACCGAAAGGATGGAAGCTTAATTCCTGAATGCAACACTGCTTATGAGTACCTCCTTATGATAGAAAAGTATGCAACTGGCTGCAACAAGGCTACAATGCATGCTCTTGTTAAGAAACTTGTCACTCAAAAGCATAATAAAGGAAGTGTGCGTGAGCACATTCTTAGTATGTAGGACACTACTGCTAAACTTAAGCTATTAGGTTGAAACATGAGTTTCTTTTCAACCTCATTCTTGCTCTACTTCCAAATGATTTTGAGCATATTATCATCAGTTACAACTCTCAGTCTGAGCAGCGGAATCTTAAGAAATCAATTGATTTATGCGTTCAAGAAGAAGATCGCATTAAGTCTCATCGTGCTATTAAGCCTGTCAATCATGAGAATGATAAAGGTAGGTTGAGTTTTAATTGTTAAGTCAAAGTTTAAGATTATTTTCAACCTATTCGATTGATTAACTAAGATGCAATTCTGCATATTCTTGGGACAGGAATTAGATAAGTGGAGGATCATAAAAAGAATGGAATGATCTTTAAAGTCAATATGGTCATGAAGCTAAAGTTAAAAACTTAGACTTATTTTTCTTTTAATTTATAGTTTTATACTTAGGATTCATCATATACCCCCATTAATGGAATTTTAGTTTAAGTATTCATATTTATAATTTTGATTTGAGTATCTCATTGAGTTCTTAGTATTATAGTTAAGTAAATTCACTTATAACATTTATCCTTAGATGATGATTTAAATATTATTCAAGTTTTCACTCACAAACTAAGTACTAAGATAAGCGCATTAGAATCGATCTTGAGACAATTTCGAAGTTATGGCATTGTCATTAAGGCCCTATTTCGAGGGGGGAACTGAATTAATTTTCTCCATCGATTAGTTTCTCCCTCATTAAGACGTTTCAGATTCAAAATAAGGCATTGAACATGTATAGTTAGTATTGACTTAGATTTTATTCAAGTAAGAATTGAATACCCCGAAAATTATATTAAGTGAAATGGTGTATGTTAATTAAGTATGTTGAGTTATTAGTCTATCGATTTATGTGTTAAGTCGAACTCTATATTAAGTGAGCCTCTATGACACCATTGCATATTATGGACAGGACGTAAACCTTACTTAAGCGTTTTTCATATGAGGTAGTCCCGTTAAGGCAAAAGTAACCCAAAACATTATTAAGTTTGGTTGTAAGAACAATATAACAAGTTATTAATTATCATCAGTACGGTTAAATAAGGCATGTCATCATTAGTAGGATGACATGATCAAAAGGAGTATGGTATGATGAGAGGTTAAATTGACTCTCTCTCTCTACCTGTTGTAGCTGGATTGTAACATTTTCGTTATTAATTCACTACGTGTTGTTAGTCTTTCATCGGTAACAGAAAATTATAAGAATAACTCAGTTTATCTGTTACCATCAACGATGTGAGCGACAATAACCCCAAATGTAAGCATAATGCACAAGCCATGTAAATTACGTAAGTGCATAAGATCAAGTGTTGGGTTAATCCTCACTTGACATAAGTTTTGATCCATAGCAGGTCATAAGATCACTTAGAAATTGAATTAAGTAAAGATGATTAAATCAGGGAGAGTTTTGACTTCATAAAGACACTGATCTTGAAAGGAATGATACATGTTGCCACTCTTATCTGAGAATCACTCTTTATGGTGTCTTACTGATGTTGTGTTAGCAATGCAAGACGTTGTTGTCACAATACCTGCTATTGATTCATCATCATTAGTGGCCAATAATGATGAAGAATCAATAGCAGCCCGATCACAATAAGACAAATAACAAAGGTGGTCATACCACATAAGAAAATACGATCAGATGATATTAATCATCTATGGTGTAAAATCATGCCGGATGAGATGAGATCTAAATATGCCATCAATGTCTGAGTTTTAGTCATAAGTTCATGAAGGAATCAAAATAGTAGACTGTAATGAGCCTACAAAATTAAGCGTGATTCTGAAGGGAAATTTCTATCTGTGGTCAGACTAATAGCAAAAGAATTGTCTCAAGTTAAGGATTCCTCAAGAATCATTAATTTATTAGTAGTGCATTGTGAATATTTTTATATCAGATGGATGTAAAACAATGTTTCTATTGAGATTTGTAAAAGAACATTAGTGTGACCTGACCGAAGGGTTTGTCATAAAGATCAAGAGACTCTTAAGATGCTCTTTAGAGAAATCCATTTATGGATTCAATAAGCATTAAGAAATGTATCTAAAGATATATTAGACTATAAGTTGGTTTGGGTTTTCAAGATAAGTGAGTAGGACACTCACATGTATACTAAGTTGAATGTATCTTGTACATTATTTGTGAGTAGCAATGCAATTCCTCATAAGAAAATTAAGAAATTTTGTCTATAAGAAAAGGATCTAGGTGAATAATCCTATGAGCTAGAATTAGAAATTCACCATGATCATAATAAGGGGGTGTTAATCTTCGTCTGTTTAGATAGTCAAGGATGATAAGTTTAAGAATTAGATAAGTTTAGGAAACCAATGATGGTCGACCTTATGATTTCGGTTCCATTAGCTGTTGCTGTCGGAAGATTAATTGATGTATGCTCGAGTAAGTGTTTACCTTGACTTAAGATAATGATCGGGATACTTGACAGACATTGGGCCATGCTAGTTGTTCATCACTAGAAGACATTTAAGAACTTATTTAAAAATGTGCAATGCACATAAGGCCTCATGTTAAGATATGATAAGTCAAAACTCACTTGACGAAGTGAGTTTGTCAATCTTAGTTTCGCAAATTGTGTGGATTCTAAGAATTTCGCGTTAGTTATATATCCACCTTTGCGAATGGAGTTGTCTCGTGGAACTACTCCAAATAAATAGTCACTACATCGTCCACAACGTGTGACAAATCTTATTATTTAAGATGAGTCCAACAAGCAGGCGATACAAAGCTTGCTAGGTATTAAGAGTGGTCGATAGCACAAACCACTTAAGTAATACTATAGTAAGTTTGTAGTATCATGTTTCACAACAATGAGTCGAGTGAGACTGTCAAGCACATCGACATTAAGTTATGTGTTGTGAAACCTAAAATCCAGGAACAAAATTGATAACGAGCATATAAGAATCAAGCGAAAAGCTTGCGGTACCTTTTGTAAAGGTTTTCCGCCCAAGTGTTCAGTCAACACGAAGCATCATGGGTCTTAAGTGGAAACCTGTGAACTATCCTGGATACTAAGGGGCCAAACTAAGTATAAGGTTATTTCTAAACGTGAGACATATCATGGTTTTCGAGTTAAGCAGTGCGTAAATGGCTGTTTTGATGCGTTGTGCCTTTTATGTCGAAGCGTGAAGGAATATACACTAAGTTAAGTAAATAAGTAAGTAAGCTAATAAGTTACTAAGCTTTTAGCTCTGTAATCAAGAGGGAGAATGTTAGTTTTGATCACGTGAGATGTGGGGCCCACCCACACCGAACCTCTCTCTGAGCGCTTTGATCGGGAGGCACTAACCGACTCCAAGTTGGAGGCCACCTCTCACGCCCGTATAAAAAGAAAATTAAGTCCCTAACCACATAAACTAACTGAGAAAATACGAGATCCGATCCTAAGGATACGGGAAGTGGGGGGAAGGCCCTCCGGACGTCCAGAAACACCGTCATCGCCCACAGCCTCCATGGCCGCCGGATCTGACATAGGCCAAGATACGCCCTAGATCTTGTACTTAATCTATTGTCATCTTCCTGTAATTAGTGCTCTACATCATTATGCATTGCTCACTGTTTTGATTAAGGCTAAGAAAATTAGATTAAGCAACTGATTAGTGGCTGCCTAGTTAATTAGTGAAACCTAGTTTCTAACAGGTGAAACAACCAGCACAACACACACTCAATGAGCTCTCAGCAAAGCAGTTACACAAGTGGATTCCTGGAAATGAAATTTGGTCCTTAGCTGTACTTGACCAAGGGAAAGAGATATCAAAAGCACATGAGCAGAGACCTGAGGAAGCAGCAGTTTCGGAGTTGCTCAAGGAATTTTCGGACGTGTTCTCTGAACCCACCAGTTTACCACCTGCAAGGCCATTTGATCACACTATTTCCTTGATCCCTGGTGCGGTGACGGTGAATGCTAAACTGTATAGGTATTCCCCTTTACATAAGGATGAAATCGAGAGACAAGTACATCAACTGTTGCAGTCGGGATTTATCGAAACTAGCATCAGTCCATTTGCCTCGCCGGTTCTATTGGTTCAAAAAAAAAGATGGCAGTTGGAGATTTTGCATCGACTATGGTAAGCTCAATGATCTCACCATAAAAAACAGGTTTCCCATGTCATTAGACTATGAGTTGTCGAGCACCAAATATTTCTCAAATCTTGACCTTCGCGCCGGCTATCACCAAATTCGCATGAAACAAGGTGAAGAGTTTGAAACGGCGTCTAAAACACATAGTGGGCATTATCAATTCAAAGTTATGTCCTTTGGCCTTACAAATGCACCGGCGACATTTCAATGTGCCATGAATTCCATTTTGGCTCTGTTCCTTCGGAAATTTGTTTTGGTGTTCATCGACGATATTCTTGTTTATAGCCCTTCTTTGGAGCAGCACATTGAACATTTGAGGATGGTGTTGCGGCAGTTGAGAGAGCAAAAATTCTATGTAAAAATGTCCAAGTGTTCATTTTCCAAGAGGGAACTGAGCTACTTAGGCCATATTATCTCAGAGTCTGGGGTTGCAACCTGTTGAAATATAAGTGAATTGTCTACTATCCCTCATCAGCTTAAGCTTTTGAGGGCAACTGGTCAGCGCATAGTAGCTTAACATGGTATCAGAGCCAGAGGTCTCGAGTTCTAATCCTTGCGGGCATAATTTATTAAAAATAAAATAAAATTGTAGCCAACTCCTATTCCACGCATGCGGCCCAAAAGAGCCTGCACGTGAGGATGAGTGTTGAAATATAAGTGGATTGTCTACCATCTCTCGTCAGTTTAAGCTTTTGAGTGCAACTGGTTGACGCATAGTAGCTTAGCACAACCGACCCTGACAAAACAGCCGCAATGACTTCTTGGCCACGACTGAAGATAGTTACTGAACTTTGTGCATTCTTGGGACTCACGAGATATTGTCGAAAGTTTGTCAAGGATTATGGAGCAATAGCCAAGCCTTTGACCAGAGTTTTCACTGGGATGAAAGAGCCTCCTTTGCATTTGAACAGCTGAAGATCGCTATGTCCTCCACTCTGGTGTTGGCCTTGCCCAATTTTTCAGACTCTTTTGTGGTGGAAACTGACGCAAGTGACTTGGGGTTCGGGGCAGTCCTCAGGCAACGTGGGCAACCAGTCGCATACCTGATCAAGGCGTTGAATGAGAAGAATAAACACTTGTCGATATACGAGAAGCAGTTCTTGTCTTTAATCATGGTTGTGGATCGGTGGCGACCGTATCTGAAACGACGCGAGTTTGTGATTCGCACGAATCACCGAAGCTTGAGCTTTCAGGACGGTCAGGAATTACAGAGTGACTTATAGAAGCTTGTGATGACTAAGAAGCTGGGCCTGCACTTAAAAATCGTATACTGCAAAGTGAAGGAAAACGTCGCAGCGGACGCATTGTCTCGCATTGGCTCTCTGACCACCATAACAGCAGTTTCAGAGGTCCAACCGTTATGGGTGCAAGAGGTTCTTAATTCATATGCCACGGATGAGGAGCACAACAGTTGCTCGCTCGGTTGGCCTTATTGAGTTATGATGAAAGTGGTTATTCTCTGAAACAAGGTATCATTCGGCGATATGGATTGGGAACAACTCCGCTGTTCGAGCGAAGTTGATATAAGTGTTCCACGATAGTGGCCTAGGTGGGCGTTCCGATGCACAAGCTTCTTACCATCGGATCAAGCGTTTCTTCTACTGGAAAGGACTTAAACAAGAGGTCACTGACTATATTAAACAATGTTCAACCTGCCAGCAAGCTAAGGTCAACAAAACTCTCCCTCTTCTTCAACCTCTGCCTATACCAGCCGGGACCTGGCAAGACATTGCCATGGACTTCATAGAGGTTCTTCCGAAGTCAGCTGGTAGTGACACGATTCTGGTGGTCATTGATCGATTCTCCAAGTATGGATATTTCTTCCCACTCAAGCACCCATTCTCTGCTGCACAGATTGCCACAATGATTTTGATAATGTGGTCAAGCTCCACAGCATGCCCCATTCCATCGTATCAGATCATGACCAGATCTTCACATATAATTTGTGGAAGCAGCTGTTTACGATGATGAACACAAAGCTTCTGCTCAGTACGGCATACCATCCGTAGACGGACGGGCAGAGCGAGCGCCTAAACCAATGTCTTGAGCACTATTTGCGATGTGTAGTACACTCTTCTCCTCATATGTGGAAAAGTTGGCTACCACTTGTCGAATACTGGTGTAACACAACATTGCATATTGCCTTGGGGTGTTCTCCTTTCCGGGCTTTATATGGGTATGATCCCGACCCTCTGGCTGCCCCTTTGATGTCTTTGTCAATGGAGAAATCACAAGAGGAGATGATGTTTGAACTTGCTGCTCACTTGGACATGCTGAAGGAACACTTGGCTCGTGCAAAGAACCGTATGAAGCATTACGCCAACAAGAAGAGGACTGACTGTGAATTTCAAGTGGGTGACATGGTCTGGCTCAAGGTGCAACCTCATACGCAGTCCTCACTAGTGAACCGCCTATGCCCCAAGCCAGCCTTCAAGTATTTCGTACCTTACAAAATCTTGCAGAAGATTGGGACAACAACATACAAACTGGAACTTCCTACTGATACTCAGGTGCACCCTGTCTTCCACATTTCCCAGTTAAAGTCCCTTGTTCAAAACTATACTCCTATGTACTCTACTCTTTCGTCGATGGCCAATCTGGACTGTGAGACCGATGTGTGCTGAATACATTGACTTTGACGATAAAAGTTTTGAATACTTCCAAAAACACTTTTTTTCAACAAGGTCCGACTCTAGGTCCGAGCTCCAGCAAGGTCCGACTTGTTTTGGGTAGCTCCGACAAGGTCCGTCGTAAGGTCCAACTTGCTTTGTCTAGGTCCGACTTCTTTGTCTAGGTCCGACTTATTTTGGCTAGGTCTGACATGTTCCGGCGCTAGGTCCGACTAAGCTTTAGTATGCTCCAGCGCTAGGTCTGACTAGCTTTGGTAAGCTCGAGTGCTAGATCCTGCTAGCTTTAGTAAGCTCTGACTCAAGGTACAGTTAGTTTTGGCAAGGTTTGGAGCTAGATTGTAGTAGTTCTGCTTTTACCTTGCAATGTTTCAAACTTGCTTTACTCTTATGGAAAGTTTGCTTAGTATTCTATTACTAAGTTTTTGATGTGTTTTGGCAGTTATGGCTGATATCATTTTGCTATGGTTTGCAACATGCTTATGTGAGGTGCTCACGTAAGGTGTTGTAGTTTTGGAACTAACATGAGTCAAGTAGAGGACTTGTGCTCGGAAGTATTGGTTGTTTATTCATGTGCAGGTGTTGCTTGAGTTCAATACATGGCTGGTGACGGGATCCATTGAACTAGTCTTACGACGAAGATGAGGTTCAACAACCAAGTTCGGGAGGCATTGTGATTGAGTTGATCGGAAGGTCGCACAACATGTTTGGATCAAGAACAATGCATATGAAGGTATCGTGGACATCGTTGGAAGGTGTTTGCACGTGTGCAAGTAGTGCATGGACATGGCAACATGGTTCCAATGTGTGATGAAGAGAAGCGGACGCAAAGAATTGATTGGAAAGGTCCAACCGACTAGGTTATGGACTCAGGTTGCGGCTGAGTCGGGTTTGACTCAAATATGGAAATATTTGAGTTGGTTATGATAGGATTTTCTGTGGGTCACGAAAGTTGGGTTGTTTTAGGAATATGGGATACGTTCCTAAGTTGTTTGGAAGTCTTAAGATTGCTTCTATCCGCGTATAGAAGAGTCTTGAGCAGTTATGGAAAGTTTCGGTTGAATCTTAGTAGGATTTGAGTCCTAGTTAGGATTGGGTTGGCCTTAGGGCTGGTTGTAAAATCAAGGGAGGCCAGAGCTCATAGTGCACGACTTTGGGGCTGTTCCTTTTGTGTTTTGATCAATAATATTTGTAATCTAAAGGATCTTTTGTGCCTTGTTCGTCCGACTTGTTTCTATCAAGTCTTTCTCGTTGAGTTTCTGTACAACACTATCTTGCTTCAGTGGTTTTATCATAACTCGAGTTTTACAGATCCAACTGATGTGATTCTTTTTGGGTTGTCTTCACAACTTCATTATCTATGATCTGTAAAAATTTCACCATAATTGGATTTGTGGTTTTGGATCTACACGAGTTTCTTTGCAGTATTGCAGATGTGTTTTTTTCTCGAATAGAACAGATTGACCTTCGTTCAGTCTTTTAATCATAACTTGAGTTTTTATTCACGGATTTTTGTGATTCTTGTTGTGATGTCTTTGTAACTTGGTTCTCCATAATCTATATTGTTTTTGTCACAAATGATCACATTTAGATTAATCGCACATACGATTTTCTTAACATATTGATTTTCTACCGAGGGGTTTTTGTTGCTTCCGCTAAAACATTTTAATCTACCATTCACCCCCTCTCTGGTGGCTTCTCATGTGCTCTTCGATCCAACAATTGGTATCAGAGCCAAGGTGCTCTAATCTTTTTGATTTGCACATGTTTTTGACTAATCATCATGGAGAAATACTCCACAAAACCTTGTGTATTCAGTGGCATAGATTTTCAGGTTTGGAAGGCACATATGGAGGCTTTCATCCAGGCACAAGACTTTGCAAAATGGGAAAAGGTGTACAAGCCTTACGACGTGCCGCCAATCGATCAAGTCACCGCTATGAACGTGAGAGATATCGACAACAACAACAAGGAGCGTAACTTCATCATATAAGGATTGAATCAAATCGACTTCGATCGAGCTGCACACCTTCGATCTGCATATGACGTTTGGAAAGCTCTATGTGATTATCATGAAGGATCCAACACTATTAAGGAGGTGAGACAAGACATGTTCAAAAAAGAATACATGCACTTCGAGATGCAATCCGGTGAGTTAATCGATGACCTCTTTGCTCGCTTTAATAAAATTCTTAGCAACTTGCGTAGTGTCTATGTTATTTTTTCAGATGCTGAGAATGCTAGGCAATTACTAAGTGCATTAGATATGTCAATTTGGGAAATGAAAGTCACATCTATTCATGAATCTACTATCATGAGTACACTTACATTAGATGTTCTATATTCTAAATTGAAAACTGATGAAATTGACATAATCTCACGTAAGAACCCCAACAATTCTCTTGCATTTGTTTCTCAACGTGACATGCTTAGCTCTGACCAATCTTTATCTTGTGGTACACTTACTTTGTTGTCCTCTCTAACCCTTGAACAGATTGAGGAGTTTCCAGGGGAGGAGCTAGCACTTCTCTCTACTATGTTCTCAAAAGCATTGCAAAATGTGAGAACTAGAAGGAGAGGAAGCTCCGGACCTCAAGGATGTTTCGAATGTGGTAAGACTTTTCATTCGTATTGTCATAACCTTTCAGGTCCTAATTCCCGGGAAGAAAAACAAACAAGGACAAGGCACTCTTCTGCTAACGATAAAAAGAAGAAGAAGAGTTTTACAGGTCGCCAACTGGTGAAAAGTTTTATCTCCGCACTTCAGAAACTTTGCTCAAGCAATGTGGATATTGGAAGTGATGAAGATGAAGATGATTTGGCAAACTTGTGCTTCATAGCGGGCAATTCAAGATCAAGTATGGAGGAGGCAGAACACAACATCGACAATGGAGAGGTATGTCCTACTTGCGTAGAAATGTGTGATAAAATTTCTCGTGCCACAGTTATAGTTAAGAAAAAAGACAAAAAGCTTAGGGACAATGTTGTTAAAATTGAGTCACTAGAATCTGAAATTAATCGTTTGAAATCCTTGATTCCTAGTGATGATTATTGTTCCTCATGTGATTTAATATATGAATTATTGTCCTCATTAAAAAGTGCGCACACCTCTACAATTGATAAACTTGAGCTGGAAATTGAAAAGAACAGAGAGTTTGCTGCACTTAATGATAAAAACTTGAATGATGCTTGCTGTTCTACAATTGATTTGCATTGTTCTACCTGTGATGATCTTGATAAGAAACTACAAGATGCTATGAATGAAATTTCTATATTGAACAATGCTTTACGTTCTCATGAAGTTAAATATTATTCTAATTGCAAACTAAAAGGAAAAACTTCATGTGAAAACTGCCTAGACTTGTCAAAGAAACTTGATGACATGAATATGACACTAGAGCGGTTTTATAATGGGAATAAGAATCTAAACTTGCTGTTGAATTCTTCTAAATCTCACAATGATAAAACTTGTTTAGGTTTTGATTCTCATGCTCATGCTAAGGCACATCCACCTAAAATTGTAAAGTCATCAGGAGGTGGTTGGATTCAAATTGCTCCTAAACAAAAAGAAGTTAGTTTTCAAATCTGCAGGAGTGTTGTCTCATTCGATCTCATCTAGACATGAACACAAAATTAAATTTCATTGTACCTTCTGTGATAAAGATGGTCATATCATAGATTTTTGTTATAGACTAGCTAAACAGCATAAAAAGGAAAGAATGCAAGCTAAATCTCATAACTCTCATGCAAAATTTTCTGCACATGTTGAACCGAATGTTAGGAACTTGCAACCTGTTGTAATGAGTCGAAAACATGCAAAATTGCTTCCAAACCTACTGTTTCTCGTGCTACACATATAACACCTCGTAGGTCAGTAGTTGGATACAAAAATCCTCAAACTTTGGCTCATAAACCTGTTATTTTGTCTCAGCTTTCGCGTGTTTTTTCTGCTTCACATCGTGTGACTCAGTACTGGATTCCTAAATGCCTTTTGACTAACCCCAATCATCTATGTATTGTGCTTCTATGTAGGTTACACGTTTGAGGAAGGATAACATTTGGATTGTGGATTCAGGTTGCTCATGCCACATGACTGGTAACAAAGATTGGTTCTCCTCCCTCTCTTGTGTGTCACGTGTAGAGAATGTTACTTTTACTGATAATTCTTCAACTCCTATAATTGCTAAAGTTTCGGTTAGAGTAAATAATCACTAAACTTTGAAGGATGTGTCACTTATAAAAAATTTGAAATACAACTTGCTTTCTTTGCAGTGTTGCAGATGTGGTTTTTCTCGAGTAGAACAGATTGACCTTCATTCAGTCTTTCAATCATAACTTGAGTTTTTCTCGACAAATTCTCATGATTCTTGCTGTGACAGTCTTCATAACTTGGTTCTCCACAATCGATACTGTTTTTGTCACAATTTATCACGTTTAGATTAATTGCACACATGATTTCTTAACAGATTGATTTTTTGCCGAGGGGTTTTGTTGCTTCCACTAAAAAGTTTTAATCGACCATTTACCCCCTTGGTAGCTTCTCACGTGCTCTTCGATCCAACATGGACTGTGCTGAAATGGTTCCGGAGAAGACCATTAAGAGAAGGCTGGTGAAGAAAGGGCAATCATCCAATTTCGTAAGTGAATGTGAAAGTGCGTGCCTGAAGCTGATGCTACCTGGGAAGATTGGTATGTGTTGCTAAAGTTTCCTCAGATCGATGCTTGGGGGCAAACACCTGCCGGCGGCAGGGGAGGTGTTACACTTATGTCTACTTAGTCCTTAATTACTCTGATTAGCACTTAATACATGTAATGAGTGGAGTCATTAAGTCATGTGGAGTGTGGAGCGCGTGAAGTGGACCAGGATTGTGCTCCTGCTTTTCCCTTTTATATCGAACATCTGTACTGGACAAAGCAGGCAAAATAGAATACAAACACTCGCCTCACATATCGTTCTTTCGTGTCGTGCACGACGGGCGCTTGCCACCGGCCACTGGTCGTAGATCACGTCCCCAACCCTGCGTGCCGGCGACCATGGGCTACTACAGAATCCTTTGTGTGACAGATTGATAGAAGACAAGAGACATAGCTCCAAAAAGGTACAAGACGAGCAACCGCCGACAACGGCGGAGGCTGTGCCGGCGCCGGCACAAGTGGAGGCTAAGGCGAGTAGCAAACCGGAGGCAGCTCCGGAGAACAAAGCAGCAGCAAAGAGCGGCTTGTTCACATGCTTCCTCTGCTGCTCATAAGCGAGCGCATGCAACATGGGTGATTTAGATGGTCTGGTAAAGCGTAAAAATGGAGGGTCTAAATGCTAAGGTCTTTTGGTAGTACAAAGGTAGCCTTGAACAGTAGAGTCCTGGCCAGGAAGAGCGTTGAACAGTATAGTCCTGGCCAGGAAGATATTTTGAGTATTTTGTGTTTTTTTTTAATTTTTACTATTTTTATAAACGTAAGTGTATTTTTGAATTTTCTAAACTTTTTGAACATTTTATGATTTTTTTAAAATCCATGGGAATTTCTCCCCCAATCTGCCAAATAAATCCTTCATATCAGAGGAGGGCAACCCCTAAGAAGGAAGAGGACAGAGAAGATGAAAGAAGGTTTTACTTTCTTGGTTTTCCCTCCCCTTGCTACTAAAGAAGACCTTAAGATGAAGATTTAGGGATGAGTCGTCCCATATAGGCAACTCATCTCCTACCCTCTCTTAAGGCTATATAAACATTCTCGATCTTAAATTGTTCATAATATTAGTCATGGGCTCAGTAAGGTAGATTTATCTGCTTTCAAGCATGTGATAAGAAACATATACAGTATTAGTGGTAGAAAATTTTAAATCCATATATAACTAGTTGAGAAGGAAAAGACTTATATAGCCGTTGGGGAGGGGCAGAGATGAGTCATCCAGCTACATGCGACTCTCTGTGCTTGGGCGACCAGTCCCTTGGTTTGCTTAACCACGGGGAGTCGCCCATATCAGTGAGCACTTCTAGGAGTCTGGAGTCGCCTGGTCAATGAACCACAAATACCTATTTTTGAAAATTTTCAAACGACTTTCCATTTTGAAATTTACGAATAAAATAATACTATTGAAAAAATCGTTAGACAGTCATCTTTATTCTGGCTAGGCCCATGGGCTGTGCCTTCAGCTATTACGCAGAAAGGCCACAGAACCCGACAGAGCATTCTTTGATGCATTTTGTAAACTTTTTCTTTTTTGGGACATTTTGCATGCATTTTTGTAAACACATTGGTGGATTCTTCAAAACTTTGGTTAGGAAGCAAAGGGGCCAAGCGACCGCTGGGTTGCAGGGGAGGACATGGCAAATCCCAAATACTTGGATGGCCTCAGATTCAGAGACATAATATTGTTTAACTTGGCATTGCTCAATCGACAGGCCTGGAGACAGTGGAGAGTGCTACAAGATCCAACCTCATTGAGTGCTAGGAAACTCAAGGAGACTTTCACGGTTCCTACTGCAAGAAGTTTTAAGTTGAGCTCTCCCAAACAAAGTCCACGGAACACGAGGATACATGAGTTCGTAAGGCATATCAATACATCTAAACAAAATGATCTTTCCTATGGATTAAGTTAAACTTTGCATGCTTAGGCACTGTTTGGAACAGAGGATTGAAAAACAAAGAAATGAGAAAAAAACGTAGGAATGAAGAAAACACGAGAATCGTGAAAGTGACAAAACTACATGAATTCAAAACAAAGGAACAAAAAAAAATTAAGTTTTTGGAATGCAGGAATGGAAACACAGGAACAAGAGAGAGGACAAGAGAGATACAAGAGTGATCATGTGTTTCCTTTGATTGAATTGGAGGATTTTTTCCTATGAAATTTAGAGGATTCACTTCCTTTCCTATGGAATGTAAAGTTGCTTTCTTTTGTTCCAAACGTATCACAATTGATCATTTCTTGTGGAAGTAGTTCCTTCAAAAATCCTATAAAATTCCCTTGTCCCAAACGGGGCCTTAAAAAATAGATTCATCTGAGTTAACTTAAACCCTTCAGATAATGTATATTATTTGTTTATATACTCTGACCTAATAATTAAGAAGCCTACTGTAAATCCACACAATATTTTGCAAAATGACCATACAGAATAAGGTCACCTCGTTTCTGTTAATGATATGATTCAGCTATCGTTTCTTTCCCTACCCCATTCCTAAGCGGAAGCTAACCTATTTGTATGATCAAGTAATTTGATAAAACTTCAGGTCTGGTAGCAGTGGTCTCACAAACTATACTTGTCTTTTTGGTCCTGTCACGTCGCCTGTATGTATGGTTATATTGTTTCACAAGATCACATCCTAGACACAAAAGTAATATGTGGGTCTATTTTCAAGCTTGAACATGGTGTGTTTCCAGCAGAATAATCTTTGGACATAAAAGCTACTAAGAGTAGCTACAATGTTACACATAAGTGGTCTTACAGGTGATCTCATACAATGTCACGTATGATTTTTGATGATGTGTAATAAAAACAGAGGTGAAAGAAAAGATAGTTGTTTCACGAGGCATCCGTCTCTTGTGCTAAATTTTAGGAGTATGAGATGACTTTTACAACATCTTATGTGTTGTAATCGTCATACAACTTATAAAAATCCATTTCGTATCTGTCGGTATCCTGCGTATCAGATACCTCACGATATCGCAAGAAAAACCAAAGAGTTTCTATGTCTAAGTTGAAGACCTCCGAAGGCAACACACGTCTGACAGCATTGGGTCCGCATCCCTCGTTTCGTTAGCTCTGGTACTACCATGTGTCCAACAGAACCGGATCTACCTCCCTTCACAGGAAAGCCCAGGTCCCGCCACGTGTCTAGCAACCCCGGACCTAACCTCCAGTAGAGGGAAGCTCTGGTGCTGCCACGTGTCGAGTGGCCTACCTCCCCGCAGAGGGAATCTCTAGAGCTGCCATGTGTTGTACCTCCGGACCTACCCCAACAATGACTACAGGATCTCTAACAGCATGAACATTCAAGAGGCTATTAAAAGAGCCGTTACAAGACCTGATTAATGTGTCATTCATTCAACATTAATGACACACGATCAGAGAACCATTAGTACTGGTAACGCCGCCATTGAGGCACGTTATCACACTGTTAATCAAGCTTAATACATGTAGATCGTGTATTAGGTAATTGAATACCGTCGGGACCACATGTCGGGTCAGACAATCCCTGTAACGGCCAGCCCTTAGCATATAAAAGGGCTGAGCCGCACGGAATTACTAAGTTCAACCAAGCCAACTCAAGCACACACGCATACACCCTCATACAATCAACAACCATCCCGTGGAGTAGGTTATTATGCTCAGGCGGCCCGAACCACGTAAACAACCCTTGTGTCACCGTCTCGTTCATAATCTTATGCGCGCCCCAACCGAATACGAACCTGCGCTGACTATGTTTTAGTAGTACCGGGGGAAGTGTAGTAGCAACACTTTGACATTTCGCACGCCGGGTAGGGGGCCTGAGATTTCGAGACGGGAGAGTCGCTGTAATCGTTCAGCCAGCGATTTTCTTAGGTACGGAACACAATCCCTTCTATCTCCGACGCTTCCGTCGTTGTTGCATTTTGACAGGGAGTTAGAGATAAAAAGATGCTGGAGAAGCTGGCAATGAAAGAAGTCAGCAACGTTATAGAGCTCCTCAGCCTAGCCGACAAATGTGCTAGAGCTGCGAAGAACCGAGAGATGCACTCCAAACTAGCTCCAGAGGCTGGTAAAAACTCCTCCAATAATGAAGCCACTGCCCTTGGCAATGGAAAAAAGAAGAAAAAGTCTAACGACAAGAAGAAGGTGTCGGCCGGCACGCCTAATGCTGCTGCAGCTGCAGCTCCGAGTGGCTAAAAATGTCCTCAACCATCGTCTAAAGACGGCAACGGTCAAAAGATATGGTGTTCGATTCATGAAACAGACACCCAAAACCTTGAAAATTGTCGCGAGGTCCAGCGTCTTGTTGAACGCTTCCACAAGCACCAAGAAGAAGCTCCTTTCCTCTAACATAAAGGAAAGCAGAAGGTCGATGAAGCTCCGACTAATCAGGAGTTAGGTTTCCAGGACCCCAACAAGGTCCTAAAGGCCATCTACAACACCGTCGACGATGATTCTGACATGTACGACAATGAACTTCAGAAGACTCTCCATACGATATATGGAGGGTCGTGGGATATTACCTTTCGTCACATCCTCAAGACCATACGTAGGAAGATGGCTGCCGCAGCTCCCACCGCCAAGGCAGAACCCCATCGAAAGTGGATGGACACTGCCATCACTTTCGATGCTTCAAATTGCTCAAGAAACATGATTGAAGCTGGTCAATTGGCGGTGATGGTTTCTCCTACCATCAACAATGTCCAGCTCTATCATGTCTTAGTGGATGGAGGCGCGATGCTCAACCTCCTCAGCTACGAAGCGTTCATCAAGATCCAGCTTAATCTTTTGGACCTTCGCCCTTCACATCCCTTCTCTAGGGTAGGTTCGGAAGCTATCTCTCCTCTCGGGTCTATTACACTCACAGTGACCTTCGGGACTCGGGAGAGCTACAGAACCGAGAAGCTGGTCTTCGACGTAGCACACATTAGCCTTCCCTTCAACACCATCCTAGGCAGGTCAGCCCTGTATAGGTTTATGGCCGCAGCTCATTACAACTATTTGATGTTGAAGATGCCGACCATTTCAGGTGTCCTCCAGGTTCGCGGGGATCGCACTGCAGGAGTCACCGCACTGGAAGAACTCCACGCGCTTGCAACAGCGCATGAGGATATATCCGACAAGGAGCAAGCTACTCAACCTTCGAGAACTCATCAGCGAGGCTCAACCTCTGCACCACGTGTGCAACCAAGCAGCGACACCGACGTTCCCGTCAAAGTTGTCCAAATCGGTTCTGATGCTGCCCAGACCACCCGTATATCAGGAGATATGGACAACAAATAGGAACTTTCGCTCGTCACTTTCCTCTGAGTGAATGTCGATGTGTTCACATGGCAACGGTCGTAGATGCATGGGATCCCTAGGGAGGTGATTGTGCACAGCCTGAAGATATATCCCGATGCACGACCAATCCAGTACATCAGAAGCCCCAGAAGTAATCAGTTGAGCGGCAGAAATTCATCAGACAAGAAATCAAAAAGCTGCTGAAAGCTGGATTCATCCAGGAGGTTCATCATCCATGATGGCTGGCAAACCCAGTCGTCGTACTGAAGGTCGGCGGGAAGCTTCAGATGTGCATCGACTAGACCACCTTGAATAAGGCATGCCCCAAAGACCCATTTCCACTACCTAGGATTGATCAGATAGTGGATTCCACCTCCGGGTGTGAGCTATTGTGTTTCCTAGACACATACTACGGATATCATCAGATCCAAATGTCTAGGGAAGATGAAGAACATACTGCCTTCATAACAGTAGATGAGTTGTATTGTTATACTGCTATGCCTTTCGATCTCAAAATTGCTACTTCAACTTTCGTGCAAGCCATGCACAAAACATTTGGAGAGCTCATCAGAGACTTAGTGGAAGTCTACATCGATGACATCGTCGTGAAGGTGAAGAACAAGGAATCACTCCTTGACAACCTGCATGCTGTCTTTGACAAGCTGCGTGTAACACGCACCAAGCTAAACCCAGACAAATGTATCTTCGGGGTTAGCTCCAGGAAAATCCTTGGATTCTTGGTGACTCATCGAGGAATCGAGGAAAATCTAGTGAAGATTAAGTCTATTGAAGAGATGCGGCCCCTAGCCCGCGTCAAGGATGTCCAGAAGCTAACTAGAAGTTTAGCATCGCTCAACCAATTTATCTCAAGACTGGCAGAGCGGTCACTACCATTCTTCAAGTTATTGAGGAAGTCCAGGCCATTCCATTGGTTCGAAGAAGCAGAGAAGGCTTTCCAAGAGCTAAACAACTCCTCACCACACTACCAATCTTGGTAGCTTCAGATCCTGATGAGCCCCTATTGCTTTACATTTCGGCAACTACGGAGGTTGTCAGCATGGTCCTGGTCGTGGAAAGACCGGAGCCATCTTTAGCTCAGGAGTCCAGAGCCCTCCGGGAGGGTTCAGAGCTAACTGAAGGCAAGTCTGGGTCCCAGCCCCCAGGCACGGATCCTAAAGGCAAGTTGCCCGAGGGTCAACCCGCTTCATCTGAGGGAATTCTCACAGCTGATCAAGATGAAGATCCGGACCCTTCCGGGAGGGTCCGGGAAGCTCAAGAAGAAGGTTCAGACCCCTCCAGGAGGGTCCGAGTTAATGAAGAAGAAGCTCCGGGCCCTTCCAGGAAGGTTTGGACTATCCAGCGGCCAGTGTACTTCATTAGCGAAGAACTACATGATGCAAAGACTCATTATATTGAGATGCATAAACTGCTCTACGCAGTTCTTATCGCCTAAAGGAAGCTTTGTCACTACTTCCAAGCCCACAAAATGTCAGTGGTAACCTCTTTTCCATGTGCTATATTGCATAACCCCAACTCTACATGAAATATTGCAAAGTGGGCAGTGGAGCTGTCAGAATTCGATTTTGAATTCCTACCTCGACATGCTATCAAGAGTCAGACATTGGCTGACTTCGTGGTGGAGTGGACTCCTTCTTGATCAAATCCAGGGGGCCACAGTGAGCAGAAGCCAAAATTAAAGGTTCCAGTCTTCATTGAACCTCACTGGACTCTCTACTTCGACGGCTCCATGCAGAAGCAGAGGGCCGGAGCTGGAATCCTTCTCCTAGCTTCGACCGGGGAGAAGGTCAAGTACATGGTACACCTTGACTTCAAGGCGACCAACAACATGGCGGAGTATGAAGCTCTCATCTACGGACTCAAGGTGGCGTTATCATATGGCGTCAAGTAGTTGATGGTGAAGGGTGACTCGCAATTCATCATCAAGCAAGTCAAAGGTGAATGCAGTTGCAACAATCCTCAACTCGCTGCTTACCTCCTTGAAGTCCAAAAGCTAGAGAAGGATTTACATGTCCTGGATCTCTGCCATGTCCAGCGTCTCAACTCTTGACGAAAGCTTCAACCAGAGCTCAAGCTCCAGATGGAATTATTGTCAGGAGATTGTGAGGACCTGCCGCTCAGCCTGCTGAACTGAGTGAAGGGGGCGAGATTAGCACCTCGAAGCTGGCAGTCCCAGTGGCCCTGTTACCATGGCTTCCACCAAGGATCGTAGGTGTTGCAGGAAGCTCCGATCAATCCAGCGCGCAAGATCCATAGGCTCAAGTTAGCTCTGATGCATGGATCTCGAAGATCCGGAGCTACTTGAAAGACAACATCCTTCCTGAAGATGCTGCTTCCGCTGACTGAATTGCCAGGTTGGCTAAAAGATACACACTGCTAGAAGGGGATCTCTACTGGCGTGGTGCCAGCGTCTTTCTAATGCGGTGCATTGCCTCGGAAGAAGGTCGTGAGCTCCTCGCGGAAATCCATAGAGGCGAGTGTGGGAACCACGCGTCTTCCTGCACGTTGGTTGGTAAAGCCTTCCGGCATGGCTTTTACTGGCCTACAACACTCCAAGATGGAGTCGAGTTGGTATAATCCACGCAAAACAAATTCACACACCGGCTCAGTCGCTGCAAATGACACCTCCTACATGGCCATTCGCTGTGTGGGAGATGGACATTTTGGGACCTTTCCCAAAAGCCGTCGGAGGTTACATGTTCTTGTACGTCGCCATCGACAAGTTCACCAAATGGTCAGAAGCTACTCCAGTTGTGACAATCAACAAGCAATCAACTATAAAGTTCTTGAAGTCCATAGTCTGCAGATTTGGAGTTCCGAACAGACTCATAACTGACAACGGAACCCAATTTCACAAGTGCAAAATTCCAAGAGCACTGCAAAGATCTCAGCATACAAGTCAACTATGCATCAGTAGCTCATCCAACAATAATGGTCAAGCTGAGAGAGCAAATGCAGAGATACTAAAAGGACTCAAGACGCGCACATATGAGCACCTGAAGAAAGACGGAGCCAACTGGATAGAAGAGCTTCCGTCTGCACTGTGAGCGAGCAGGACAACACCTAATCGATCAACTGGGGAGACACCCTTCTTCTTGGTGTACAGAGCTGAAGCAGTCCTTCCTCCAGAGATCACCATGGGGTCACTCCGGGTCTGGACCTTCAATGAAGCCACGCAGGACACGCTCCGGCGTGATGACCTAGACCTCGTCGATGAGGGAAGGTGCCAAGTAGCTATTCGGAATGCACGATACCACCAGTCACTCCAGCGCTATCATCAAAGGTTCATGTGCAACCGGAAGCTTAAAGAAGGAAATCTGGTGCTTTGGAGAATACTTACTCGAGAAGGGATGAACAAATTCTCCCCAAGCTGGGAAGGTCCCTTCCGAGGTTTTGAAACGCCCTAGATGCATTCGCTTGGCAACTGAGGATGAGACCCCACTTCCTAATCCATGGAATATCGAGTGCCTCCGTAAGTTTTATGCTTAAATTTCACGGAGGTGACTCTGAATTTACACATAATGTAAATTATAGAGTCTATGGACATAGTCAGGTAGGTCCAAGACAAAAAGCACACTTAACTTGGTCACTGTACTTTATGTGTAGCTTACCTACCCTGGGTTAGAACAAGATGAATAGCACGCTTAGCCTGGTTCCTTACCCTAAGTCTGTCCTTGTCTCCTCTATAATTCGAACCTATAATGAAATACATTGTTGTGTGAAAACAGACTCCACGTGCATTAATTTTGTACAAACTCATTTCTTTTATATCTTTTCCTTTTTGTCTATAACGAAATTGTGCAATTCTTTTTGAGATTTAGTCCAGATTATTCATATGATATACAAGTTATATTGTTGATCTTCTTTCGGATCTTAGCATTGCTAGATGGTATACTCACCTGAAAACCAAAGCCAATGGAAGGTACGGAGTGTGCTATCGACTTATACTGGTCAGACACCCTAAGTACGCCACTCTACCTATATTTCGGCAGGTCTTAGTAGGGCAGGTCCAGAAGGCATTCAAATCTAAAGATATTACACTAATATATTTGTTATCATGTTAAATTCCTCCAGATCTAAAATTCAAATAAGAACAGTAAGCCGCAAACAAGTTATAGACGAGATGACGGATTTTACTGTTTTCTTGTCTTTAATGCGCAGGAAAATGAGAAACTCAAGGCGATGTTGGATGATGCAAGAGCTGCTAAGCTCCAAAACCCCCAGTGGGCTCGCCGTCGATGTTTTGTACATTAACAGTGGACGCTGTCGAAGCTAGGAAGCACCGACAACTCCCATGGGGGCCAGCCGTCGGCGTGAAGAATTAGTGACAGTCTAAATGAAGATGGTGGAGAAATCACCTCGAAGCCGACCTCTATCGACGTATTATGCGTTGACAGTTGACACCATCGAAGCCAGGAAAGCTCGTACGATCCCGAGGGGGCCAGCCGTCGACGTTTCTAAGCTTTGGCAGTGGGCACTGTCGGACCTACTATGCTCCAACAACCCCAGGGGGCCCGCCGTCGATATTTCTAAGCGTTGGCAGTGGGCGCCATCGGACCTACCTAGCTCCATCAACTCCCAGGGGGCTCGTTGTCGACCTTTCTAAGTGTTGATAGTGGGCGCCGTCGGACCTACCAAGCTCCGACAACCCCCAGGGAGCCCGCCGTCGACGTTTCTAAGTGTTAGCAGCGGGTGCTGTCGGACCTACCAAGCTCTGACACCCCCCAAGGGGCCAGCTGTCGACATTTCTAAGCGTTGGTAGTGGGCGCAATCGGACCTACCTAGCTCCGACAACTCCCAGGGGGCCCGCCGTCAACGTAACAAAGGGTACCTGGAGATGTTGTAGGTAAAATTCGGAACTCGGAGCTATTGATTTGGCTAGAGCGAGAAGTGAAGTCATCAAGACATTATCAAATCTTTTTGGTACATGTTCGCAATAAAATTGTGTACATCTACCATGGGGCAACAATATAAAGGACAATGCATTAAAGTCACAAACAAAATGGAATTCATTCATTCAAAAGATTGGATTTCATTGATTCAAAGTCAGGGAATTACAAGTGAAGGAAGAAGAAAAAAGATCTAGCTACTGGAGGTCCTGTGAAAAAACGAGGCAACTTTCTGGGTAGCTTCTTGAATGCTGGCCCTGACAGCGTCTTCTTCTTCAACAATGGGTCCTTCAACAATGGGATCCAGAAACAGATGGGGGTCTCAACTTTTGAGACACATCAGCACGTATTCGACAACATTCTTGGCCATAGACTTCCCCTCCATCTCCAGTTGGTCGACAATGACATCACCATTGTGTCCAGCTTGTTGTGAGCAGAGTCCAACGCCACCAGCGCCTTGTCCAGCTCTGGCTCCGGGTCAACTGGACGCACCAGACTGAAGCCAAGCGACACCAAAGCTTTGTTAGCATGCCCCAGAAAGTACCAAACTTGCTGGGACTGAGTTGCCCTCGAACTCCTCAGTTCCTCCAGTGTCCTTCTGGCGAACGCAAGCTCCAAACTCTCCCGAGCGAGGTGCTTGACCTCCTTAGCATGTTGTTGGATCCTTTTGGCCACATGCTTTTCTCGGTCAGCAAGCTCCGTCTCCGGAAGGTGGATGCAGTTCTGACTGTCCGCCAGGTCCTTCTCCCTGCCTTTCACTCTTTCTGCCGAGCGGAGACATCAGTCTCTCTCTTGAAGACATCTTGTCCCACCTGCCAAATCCTCTCTTTCTCCTGAGCACAGTGTTTTTCAAACTGTTTGGCACGATCAGCCAAACTCTGTGCCCCCAGTGACAGCTTCTGGGCGAGCTCCTCCTCCCTTTTTAAGAGGCCCCCCTCCTTCTCAAGGAGCTTTTCCTCCTTCTCTTTGAGAGCTCCTCGACGCTTGAAGAGTACTTCATTCAGTTCATTGAGGTTGTCCTTACGATCATAAGAAGCCTCATTGGTATCCCTAGAATGCTCAAAAATATTTCGAGTCTTCTCGTCGAGAGCCTTGATGGCAGCCTCTCGCTCATTCAACAGGTAGTCCAATAATGCTGTCGAAGTGTGCGATCGACACTTCACCAGTACTACTAAAGCATAGTTTGCAGAGGTTTGTATTCGGTTGGGGCGCGTGTAAGATTTAAACGAGACAGTGAGACAAGGGATTTTTACATGGTTCGGGCTGCCTGAGCGTAATACCCTACTCCATGGGATGGTTGTTGATGGTATGAGTATGTGTATACTCGTGAGCGTATGAGATTGGTCGATTGGCCTTTGTTTCTACCGTGTGGTGCAACCCTTTTATAGTCCACAGACTGACCGTTACATTGTCAGCCTGGCCCGACATGTGGCCCAAGCGGTCTTTAATTACCTAATTCATGATCTGTATATATTAAGCATAATTAATAGTGTAATAACGTGCCTTAATGGCGGCGTTATCGACACTAAAGGTCTTCTGATCGTGTGCAATTAACATGGCATTGATGACATGTAATAAGGTCTTGTAACGACTGCTTTAATTGTCCCTTGAATGTCCGCGCTGTTGGAGATCCGCAGTCTTCTCATTGAAGGCTTAGGTCCGGAGCCGCTATACACGTGGCAGCACCGGAGATTCCCTCTACTAGGGGTTAGGTCTGGGGCCACTGGACACGTGGCATGACCGGAGCTTCCTTATACATGGAGTTAGGTCAGGCCTTGAGGTATACGTGTCAGTGCCAGAGCTACCAGAACGAGGGAGGCAGATCCAGTGCTCCGGGACACGTGGAGCCTTCAGAGGTCTTCAACTTAGACAGGTGGAACTCCATAGCTTTTCTTGTGGTATCGTGGGGTACCTGATACGCAGAGTACCGATAGTGGACCCCGGACCCACCTCTGGTGAAAACCCTTTGGGTGAAGTTATTCTACCAGAGGTGGGGCCATCTTTGATTCCCGCACTACGGTTTCAAAGGTCTTTTTATGGGCCGTTGGGGCGACAGTCTGTAGTTAAACCATCGCCACATGGCTCTTCTTAAGGCGTCAGGTGAGATCCTGGCGTGCATATCTCACACAATTGAAGGTCGCCGGTTCCCAATACGAAAACCTTATCGGTTCTGAGCACCCTATCAGGATGCTGCCCTCGGGCTTCCAACTTCCCATCATGACAACGGTTCGCCTGGTGTGATAATGTTGACTCTTCCACCAAAGTGGACCTAGGCCTATTTGTCATTGACGGGGTAATATTTTGAAATGAAATATTGATCCCGACGCGGTTTCCATACAAGCATTGCAGAGGCTTACTTAAGAAGGAAAGCCTGCACAGTTTGAGGACTCTTTACGCTTTCCATCGAACTTGCACTCAGAGCCTCTCAACATTTGCATAGCCCTTCTTACCTTTGCTCCGCTTTGCCGCGATGAAGTTGGGTCTTCCTGGGAACAGGATCAAGAAGGATGAAGATTTGAAGAGAGTTCGTACCTACATGGGGTGGTCGAGCAACTCCTTCAACAACAGGATCCATACCAGCTTCAAGAAGGATAATCCCGGTGAGATAGTTTACTTCCTGTCATATGCAATGGTGGTCTCATCCCACCATTTTCAAGCTTCCTGCTGATGCTGCTAGACTTCTACGTTCTGCAACTTCACCACCTCGGCCCCCACTCCTCTTGCTAGTGGCGACCTTCGTCCACTTTTGCGAGATGTGGGTAGGAGTGATGCCCTACGTCAAGCTCTTTTGGACCTTCTTCATGGTCCATGCAACTGGAAAGAGCAACGAGTACCTGGGCTTCTACTACTTCGTGAAGTGCAAGAACTCGCTGCTCATGTACCTAAAGACATTTCCGTCCGGAATTGGGACAGTTGGAAGAAATATTGGGTTGTGATCACGGTGGAACACCACAACATGTTGGAGCTACCCGAAAGTCTCCCCAACATCAACACTGACATCTGAGAAGTGGCTCCGACACTGTCTGAATAATACAACCCAATCCTGACAAGAATTCGAGAATGCGTCGAGGGAGGGGTGACTCCTCTTATGGTCATCACCCACTTCTTGACGAACCGGTTGGCTCCACTGCAGATGAGGGAATGGCCCGCCTGGGCATTCCGTGGAGAGCACGAGCACAACTGGATCGAGACTGGCTTCGGGTCCAATCTGAATGAAGGAGCTTTAAAACTCCATCTTCAGAAGTTGTAGCACAGAGTCATCTGCCCTAATGATCTGACTCCTATGGCGGATTTCCTGCTGTTAAACATGGTGCCAGAGATTAGAAGAGAGCTCCGGAAGAAGATGACTTGGGCCTCATGGACAAGCGTCGAAGCGTTCCTCCACCTGGAATTGCTTTCCCGGGAGCTCTCTGCTTCCATGAAAGCTCCAGGACTGCTCCGATCATCGGCAAGGGGAAAGGTCCCGCCGCTTCCCCTCCAAAGAAATCTACCTCCGGCAAGGGCAAGGAGAAGGCTCCCGTCGAAGTTCTAAGTCGCAAACGGAAGCTGACGAGGAGCAATGGAAGCAAGTAAGGGAAGCTCTGGCGGAGGTAACCCCTCAACCTCGGCTTAGGTCCATGGTGATCGTGCCTCTAGCTTCGGGTGATTCTTCAGCTCCAGTGTGAGGAGAAGGCGCTGGATCCGGCAAGTCAACTCCGGCCCCGGTGCCAACTGGTGGCTCTGGGTCCGGGGTAAAACCTGTGACGGTGGAGGTCTCAGAGGTGGCAGCTCCTGCTGCCGCCACAACTCGAAGTTCGGGCCCCAGAGCATTTGCCTCACTGACGACGGCGAGCTCTAGCTCCCAGCGCCCGAGGAAGAGGATCCACGCCAACTGGAGCGGCAATACTCCAAGGTGAGGATCGGCCCTTTTGAAAGTGCATCTAGGCATCCCTTGTGGGTTTCGGTTGATTTATGACAAACAAATGAGATCCTAACCAAATTAGATGAGCACAAATTTTAATGAAATTATGAAGAAAGCGCAAAAAGAAAGGAGAGTGAGGAATCAAGTTGAAAAGAGCTCAAGAGATGAATAGAATACTCTTTGTGTATGGAGTGTGTTAGAGAAACACACCCCAAGAGCTCAAGCAAAAGAAAACACTCTCACTGCACAAATTTACACAGGTCCGGACTAGTCTGATATACCTTGGACTAGTCCGATAATCTCTTTATCTAGGATCGGACAAGTCCTCCCAGTGCGGACTTGTACGCAACAAACTAGTCCGATAAAGTTCGGACTAGTCCGATAATGCCTCCGATCAATATCGGACAAGTCCGATATTCCACAAACTAGTCCGAAATCCTCACTGACCAACTTCGGACAAGTTCCCCAAATTTCAGACTTGCCCTTAGCCCCTTAAAATTTCATGACACGTACTAGTCCGATATTATCCGGACTAGTCCAATAACCTCTATGACTAAAATTGGACAAGTCCTCCAAGTGCAGACTTGTCTTCAATTCATTAAGGGATTCACCACGCCGGACTAGTCTGATGTGTGCCAGACTAGTCTGAATATTTCCAGAGCCCAGATCGAACTAGTCCGCATTTTTTTGGACAAGTCCGATATTCCTGAACACTTAGAGTTTTCCACACGCCGCACACTGGACTAGTCCGGAGTCCACCACGGACTAGTCCGGACTTTGTAAACCCTAATGGTAACCTTTGGAAACCCTAGTATAAATAGAGGTGCACGATCCTACTATGTATCTCTCGACCCCCTGCGCCATCACACCTTCCAAGAGCCCAGAAGACACATCTCTCCACATAATCCAATGCAATTAAGATCAAATCCTTGAGGATTAACCATAGATCAAAGGAGAGACACGTTCTTCTCGTCTTGAGCTCTTGGTGTTGATTCTCTCACACACTCTCTTGGGGATATCTTTCGAGTGTGTTTAGTGGTGTTTTCAGTTGTAAATCTTGGGGATCCCTCAACTTGTGAGAAGGCCCCTTGAACACTGTTACTTACCCCCTTTTGTGATTAGTGGAAGAGAATCGGCCTCTGTGGCGATTCGACGAGGGTGGGGTTGGTAAAGACCCGGTCCTCCGTGGAATCCTCAACGTGGACGTAGATTTCCTCTGTGGAATCGAACAACGGGATAAAAACCTTGTGTCCTTACTTTTGTTCTTACTATTCATTGCAATCTAGGGTTTGCTTGATCTTGTTCAACTAACATTAAAACTTCGAAGCTAAAGTTAACTTGGGCCATATCTAGTTTCATTAAAGCAATACACTTGAGTTACAACTAAATTTCTGCTGCATAGAGTACTTGAATCGAAATCGTCGATAAAACTTGATCGATCTAGTCCGCACACACCGGACTAGTCCGCACCCTACTGGGCTAGTCTGATTTCTCTGTATTTGATCAGGTTGCTAAGTGTTTCAGTGTAGGATCGAAGAGCACGTGAAAAGCTACCAGAGGGGGGGTGAATGGTAGATTTAAAAATCTTACGCAGCGGAAACAATAAAACCCTAATCCCTTCAGTAGAAAAACGATCTGTTAAAGAAATCGTGTATGAGACTAATCTAAACGTTTTTCACCGTGAAAAAGGTGATATATATCAGAGAGAATCAAGTCACGAAGACAACACAAAAAGAATTACTCAAATCCGTCGAGAACAACTCAAGTTATGATCAAAAGATCAAACACTGGTCAATCTGACCTACCCGAGAAAAACAGTTTCTGGAGTGCTGCAAAGAAACTCGTGTAGATCAAAAACCACAAATCCAATGACCGTGAAATTTTGACAGATGATAGACAATCAAGTTGTGAAGACAACCCAAAAAGAATCACGTCAATTGAATCATAAAAACTTGAGTTATTATAAAACCACCGACAAAAGGTAGTGCTGTCCAGAAACTCGACGAGTAAAACTTGTCTGGAACAAGTCGGACGAACAAGGCACAAAAGTTCCTTCAAAGTACGAATTTTATTCAATAGAACACAAGAGGAACAGCCCCAAAGTCGTCTACCCGAACTTTGGCCTTCCCTTGCTTATATAACCAGCCCTTAGGCCATCCCAATCTCAACTAGGACTCCAATCCTAATCCGATCACAATCGGAACTTTCCATAACTGCTTAGGACTCTTCTATACGCAGATAGAAGCAATCTTAAGACTTCCAAACACCTTAGGAACGTATTCCACATTCCTAAACAACTCAATTTCGTGATACACACGAAATCCTAACATAACCAACTCGATACTTCCCATACCGAGCCATAACCGACTCTGCCGCAGCCAAAGTCTTCAACCGATACGATCCGATCCTTCCGATCAGATCTTCCTTCCATAATCCGTCTCTAGAAGCATATTGCCACGTCATGCACCGCATGCATACGTGCGAACACCTTCCTTCGACCTTCATATGCACTGCCCTTGATTCAATCATCCTGCGCGACCTCCTGACCCGCTCAACCACAGTTCCTCCCGAACTTGGTTGTTGGAACCTCACCTCCTCCTGAAACTAGTCCAATGGATCCTGTCACCAGCCATGACTTGAACTCAAGCAACACCTGCACATGAATAAACAACCAATCTATACGAGCCCAAGTCCTCGACTTGACTCACGTTAGTTCCGAACACAACACCTTACGTGAGAACCTCACATAAGCATGTTGCTAAACCACAGTAGAAACGATATCAACCGTATCATCCAAAACGCACCAAATACTTAGCAAATGAAAACTAAGCAATCTTTCCAATCAAGTAAAGCAAGTACGAGACATTGCAAATGCAAAGCAGAAGCACTGCGGTCAAGTTCCGGACCTTGCCAGAGCAACCCGGAGCTTGAGCCGGAGCTAACAAGAGCCAGTAGAACCTAGCGCCGGAGCTTACCAAAACTAGTAGATCCTGGATCCGGAGCTTATCAAAACTAGTCGATCCTGGATCCGGAGCTTATCAAAACTAGTCGGAACTAGTCAACCCAAAACCCGGAGCTAGACAAAGTACGTCGGAGCTTAGCAAAAGCATGCCGGAGCTATCAAGTATATGCCGGAGCTATCAAAGACATGCCGGAGCTAACAAAGACATGCCGGAGCTAAAGATAAAGCTCACCGGAGCTAACCAAAGCTAGTCGAACCTTACCAAGAAGCCGGACCTAGCATCTAACGTAGCCGGAGCTACCCAAAACAAGCCGGACCTATCGTCGGACCTTGTTGTAGCTCAGAGCTAGAGTCGGACCTTGATAAAAAGGTGTTTTGGTGATATTAAAAACTTTTATCATCAAAGCCAAGTGTATTCACTACAAGCCAATGTATTCAGCACACATAGGTCTTACAATCTCCCCCTTGATGAATGCATTGGCAACACCATTTAAAATTCCGAACATTGGCTTATTCAAATAAAAGTTTTGAAAACAATTTCTCCCCTTTTTGTTTAAATAAAAAATAAAATGAGAAGGAAAAAAAATATCCCATATTATCTCTCCCCCTTTATTAACTTTCCTTATGCACATATTCTCTTCATGCTTATCTCTTCCTTTTTGAATGTGTGATTAATCTCTACCCCTTTGACAATGTATTCAGCAAGGTAAAAGAGAAATTTTAATTGTTATGAGATATAAACAAATTATCTCTCCTTCTTTAGTTGTTATGAGCATATTATAACATATACATATAAACAAAGCTCACCCAAGTCATACTATCAAGTAACTTACACTATCACATCAATGAGATGCATAATGTAGTGTAAGCCATGCTAGAAAGCAAGTGTGATTTTCAATTTTAGCAGGTCATGATCTCACAAACTCAACTATTTCAAAACCTGAAAGCATGACATTTGTTGCTGCATTTTATTATTTTTCAAAGCATAAATTTAGATAATATGATATTTGCAAGAGATTATATGCTCATCTGCCTTATTCTAACCAACCAAGCCAAGCCTATGTCATTTGACAATCAGAAGCTTAAGGACATGGTTTTAGTCATACACAACTTCTTCCAAGTTCATATCTAAGTGCAATGACAAGCCATCTCGAAAGAAGAAGTGCGATGCATGCATATTCTCTTGATCTTTTCTCAATTTATATTTGTTCATAAAAACTCAACATGTGAGTTGATTACTTGATAAATTCTAATGATTAAAAGCATTTGTGAGCATGCAACAAGTTCAAAACAGCAAGAAAGTTCGACCATGACCAGATTTAGTGTAAGTAATTATTCCAATTACTAGACATGGCAAAAACTACAAAAAGTATAACACGAGTAATGTAGTAAGAACTTTCAGCATGTAAAAGGAATCACAAAGTCATATATGTATGAAATAATATGCTCATATTATTTTAATTTCAGATTCACACATAGACTTCCTAAGTTTCAAAAACTCCCCCTCAATTTAAGCCATGAGGATGCATAACCCCTATTTCACTACGAATGTAACAAAAACGAGTGAAATCCAAAGGTTTTGTAAAAATGTCAGCCAATTGTTGTTCGGTATCTACATGGTGAAGCACAATGTTTCCTTTTTCAACATTATCACGGAGAAAGTGATACCTAATGTCAATGTGCTTAGTTCTAGAATGTTGCACGGGGTTTTTAGCAATGCAAATAGCACTAGTGTTATCACAGAACAGTGGAACACTATCTAGATCAACCCCATAGTCCTTAAGTGTTTGAACAATCCAAAGAATTTGTGAACAAGCACTAGCAGCAGCTACATACTCAGATTCGGCTGTGGATTGTGCAACTGAACTTTGTTTTCTAGAGGACCAAGCAACAAGAGAATTACCAAGAAAATGACAAGCACCGGAAGTACTTTTCCTATCAATCCTACAACCCCCAAAATCAGCATCCGAAAAAGCTTTCAAAAAAACGATTGAGGAAGAAGGAAGAAAAATGCCAAATTCTTGAGTTCCATGTAAGTACCTGAGAATCCTTTTGACGGCTTGACGATGTGAAACACGTGGGGAAGCTTGAAACCGTGCACAAAGACATACGCTAAATTGTATGTCCGGTCTTGATGCTGTAAGGTACAAAAGTGATCCGATCATACTTCTATATTATTTTTGATCCACGGATTCACCATCTTCATCAAGTTCAAGTGTTGTTGCTGTTCCCATTGGTGTCCGAAGAGGCTTGCTTTTGTCCATGTTGAAGCGCCTTAGGAGATCTTTGGTATACTTTGTTTGATGCACAAAGGTACCCTCCTTGGTTTGCTTGATTTGCAGCCCCAAAAAGTAAGTGAGTTCACCCATCATACTCATTTCAAATTCGGAACTCATCATTGCTGAAAACTTGGACACAAGATCATGAGAAGCACAACCAAAGATAATACATCCACATACACTTGAACGAATAATGAGTCATTGCCATGTTTAAGCACAAAAAGAGTTTTATCAGCCTTTCCCATTGTAAACCCCTTTTCAAGTAAGAATGTTTTTAACCTATCATACCATGCTCTAGGGGCTTGTTTGAGACCATATAAGGCTTTGGACAGTTTGTAAACATGATTAGGAAAATCTGGATTTTCAAAACCTGGTGGTTGTTTGACATAAACCTCCTCATCTATGTAGCCATTAAGAAAAGCACTTTTAACATCCATTTGATATAGCTTAAAACCTTTAGATGCTGCGAAAGCTAACAAAATTCTTATGGCTTCTAATCTAGCGACAGGAGCAAAAGTTTCATCAAAATCTAGACCTTCAACTTGAGTGAAACCTTGAGCAACCAACCTAGCCTTATTCCTAATCACAACCCCATCCTCACTTTGTTTATTTTTATATACCCATTTAGTTCCAATTAACGTGTGGCCTTGAGGTGGAGGTACAAGTTTCCAAACATTATTTCTTTCAAAATTTTCTAACTCTTCTTGCATGGCAATAATCCAAGATTCATTAGTGAGTGCGTGTGATATATCTTTGGGTTCAAAAGAAGCAACGAAAGCAGAATGAGCATGAGAGTTTGGATCGCAAAACCTGGACCGTGTGGCTCGTTCATGCAAGCTTCCAATCATCTGTTGTGGGGGATGATCTTTGTAAAAACGTAGGGGAACAGATGTCTCACAAGCTTCTTTTTCATTAGGTTCATTGTAGATTGATGAGCTTGTGATTTGTGGACGATCAGGACCAGCAGAGGTGACAGCCGGAGCTTGTTCAATGTCCGGAGCTGGACACGTGTCAACTTCGGAACTACCAGGCAGTATCACCGGCTCTTCTTCATCTTCGAAAATACCCTCCCCCTGAGAATATGAATCTGGTCCTGCAACACCGGAGCTAGTACCTGGGCTAGCTTCATCAAAAGACACTTCACAAGTCTCCACAATTTTGTTAGTGTCAAGTAAGAGCACACGGTAGCCTCTAGTATGAGATGGATAACCAAGAAACATGCCATCATTGGATCTAGGTTCAAATTTATCAAGATTACCATGTTTCTTAACAAAGCATTTGCAACCAAAGACCCGAAAGTGTGTAACACTAGGCCTATGTCCAAACCGGAGCTCATATGGTGTTTTACCTAGCTTAGCACGCAAGAAAACACGATTTGAGACATAACAAGCGGTTGCTAATGCATCAGCCCAAAATTTCGTAGGGGTTTGATATTCATCAAGCATAGTCCTAGCCATCTCAACTAGGGTTCTGTTCTTTCTTTCTACAACACCGTTTTGTTGAGGTACATATGGTGAAGAAAATTGATGATCTATTCTATTTTCAGCACAAAAGTGATCAAAGAATTGATTTTTAAATTCAGTTCCATTATCACTTCTAATTGCTTTTAATGATTCTGGGTGATCAATTGATAATCTAAGAAATAAAGTTCTAAAGTGACTAAAGACTTCATTCTTAGACGCCATAAAATACACCCAAGAATATCTAGAATAATCATCAACAATAACAAGAGCATACCATTTACCTCCGAAGGATTGAACACGTGAAGGTCCTACGGTGTCAAGATGCAAAAGTTGACATGGTTCAGTTGTCATGATCATTGTGAGAGGAGTATGTGAACCTGCAACCATCTTAGCATGTCTACAAGAAGAGCACACAATTTCTTTGTCCCCTTTAAGCTTAGGCAGCCCACGTATGCGATCAAGAGCACTAACACGCGTTAGGTGATCAAAGCCTACGTGACCAAGTCTACGATGCCAAAAATATAAGTCCTTTGAATCATTAGCAACTAGACACCTATGCTTAGAAGAAGACATATCAAAATCAGCTTTAAAAACTCTTCCAAACCGAGACATGTTAAAAATAAGCTCACTATTTGAATCTACAACTTTGCAGCAGTTTTTATTGAAAGTAATTTCTAGATTTTCATCTAGCAATTGTGAAACAGAAAGCAAGTTATATTTCAAATTTTTGACAAGTGCCACATCCTTCAAAGTGTAGTGATCATTTACTCTAACCGAACCCTTAGCAATTATAGGAGTTGAAGAATTATCGGCAAAAGTAACATTCTCTACACGTGACACAAAGGTGAGGGAGGAGAATCAATCTTTGTTACCGGTCATGTGGCGTGAGCAACCTGAATCCACAATCCAAATATTCTCCTTCCTCAAGCGTGTAACCTACATAGAAGCACAATACGCCGATGACTCAATACTGGGGTTAGTCAAAAGGCATTTAGGAATCCAGTACTGAGTCACGCGACGTGCACCAGGAAAAACACGCGAATGCTGAGATAAAACAGCAGGTTTATGAGTCAAATATTGAGGTTTTCTTTTCTTAACAGTTGATTTAGAAGTTGTTACTTGTTTAGAGTGAAAACCGGTAGCTCCGGAGGTAAAAGCAGAAGGTCCGGAGGCAAAAACTGAAGCTCCAGAGGGAACAACAGAAGATCCGGTAGCTCTTGGAGCTATCGGAACTACCGGAGCTGCTTTTGCGGATTTCTTACCAGAAGGTCTGGAAGCTACCTTCTCAAATTTCTGACTCACTAAAGCAGGTTGTGTTTTTCTAATTGCATGAAAGTTATAAGATCTAGCAATTTTTCTTTCCTTTTTCTGTTGTTTAGCTAGTCTATAACAAAAATATATGACATGACCATCTCTACCACAGAAGGTACAATGAAATTTAACTTTGTGTTCATGTCTAGATGAGCAAGCAATATTTTTATTTGAAACCGAATGAGGCAACACTCCTGCAGATTTGAAAACCACTTCTTTTTGTTTAGGAAATGTTTGAATCAAACCACTTCCTAATGACCTTACAATTTTAGGTGGATGTGCCTTAGCATGAACATGAGAATCAAAACCTAAACCAGTTTTATCTTTGCTAGACTTGGAAGAATTCAGCAGCAAGTTTAGATTCTTATCCCCATTACAAAACCGACCTAGTGTCCTATTCATGTCATCAAGTTTCTTGGACAAGTCTAGGCAGTTTTCACATGAAGTTTTTCCTTTTAGTTTGCAATTGGAACAAAATTTAACTTCATGAGAACGTAAAGCATTGTTCAACATAGAAATTTCATTCATAGCATCTTGTAGTTTCTTATCAAGATTTTCACATGCAGAACAATGCAAGTCAATTGTAGAACAGCTAGCATCTTTCAAGTTTTTATCATTAAGTGCAGCAAGCTCTTTGTTCTTTTTAATTTCTTCATCAAGTTTATCTAGAGTGGAGGAGTGTGCACTTCTTAATGTGGACAATTGTTCATAGATTAAGTCACATGAGGGACATGCATCATCACTAGGAATCAAAGTTTTTAAACGGTTAATTTCAGATTCTAGTGATTCAATTTTAGCAGCACTATCCCTAAGCTTTTTGTCCTTTTTCTTGACAATAATAGTTGCACGAGAAATAGCATCACACATTTCATTGCAGGTAGAACATACCTCATCATCGTCACTGTTGTGTTCTGCTTCCTCCTGACTTGATCTTGATCTTGCTTTGCCCGCCATGAAGCATAAGTTGGCCAGATCATCATTATCTTCATCACTTTCAAAGTCTACATCACTTGAACTGAGCTCTTGAAGCGCGGTGATGAAGCTGTTGATCATCTTGCGTCCTATGGTACCTTTCTTCTTCTTGTTGGAATTTCCAGAGGAGGTCCGAATCTTGCTTTGTTTTTCTTCCCGGGTGGTCGGACCTGAAAGGTTAGGGCATTCTGTACGAAAGTGTCCTGTTTTACCACATTCAAAACAGCGTTGAGGTCCGGAGCTTCCTCTCCTTCTAGTTCTCACATTTTGCAATGCTTTTGAGAATCTAGTACAGATGAGTGCCAACTCCTCTTCTGGAATTTCTTCGATCTGCTCCAGGGTTAGTGAGGACAATAAAGCAAGAGTATTGCAGGATGATGATTGGCCGGAGCTAGACATATCACGTTGTGAGACAAATGCAATAGACTTGTTTGGGTTCTTACGTGCTAGGATGTCAATTTCATGAGTTTTAGTTTAGAATAAAGTACATCTAATGTAAGAGAACTCATGACAGTTGATTCACGAATAGATGTTACTTTCATCTCCCAAATTGTCATGTCTAATGCACTAAGAAGTTGTCTAGCATTCTCAGCATCAGAAAAATTTACATTGACACTACGTAAGTTGCTGAGAATTTTATTGAAACGAGCAAAGAGGTCATCGATCGACTCACCTGGTTGCATCTCAAAACGCATATATTCTTTCTTGAACATATCTTGTTTTACCTCCTTGATTGTGTTGGAGCCTTCATGATAATCACAGAGAGCTCTCCAAACGTCGTATGCTGACCGGAGGTGCGCGACACGATCAAAGTCGCTTTGAGTGAGTCCTTGGATGATCAAGTTTCGGGCTTTGTTGTTGTTGTCGACGTCCTGGAGGTTCGTGGCCGTGACTTGATCATTGGGTGGCACTTCATAAGGCTTATACACCTTCTCCCATATTGCAAAGCCTTGTGCCTGGATAAAAGCCTCCATGCGTGCCTTCCAAACCTGAAAATCAATACCAGCAAACACACAAGGTTTGACGGAGTACTTCTCCATGATGATTAGTCAAAAACACGTGCAAATCACAAAGATTAGAGCACCGTGGCTCTGATACCAATTGTAGGATCGAAGAGCACGTGAAAAGCTACCAGAGGGGGGGTGAATGGTAGATTTAAAAATCTTACGCAGCGGAAACAATAAAACCCTAATCCCTTCAGTAGAAAAACGATCTGTTAAAGAAATCGTGTATGAGACTAATCTAAACGTTTTTCACCGTGAAAAAGGTGATATATATCAGAGAGAATCAAGTCACGAAGACAACACAAAAAGAATTACTCAAATCCGTCGAGAACAACTCAAGTTATGATCAAAAGATCAAACACTGGTCAATCTGACCTACCCGAGAAAAACAGTTTCTGGAGTGCTGCAAAGAAACTCGTGTAGATCAAAAACCACAAATCCAATGACCGTGAAATTTTGACAGATGATAGACAATCAAGTTGTGAAGACAACCCAAAAAGAATCACGTCAATTGAATCAGAAAAACTTGAGTTATGATAAAACCACCGACAAAAGGTAGTGCTGTCCAGAAACTCGACGAGTAAAACTTGTCTGGAACAAGTCGGACGAACAAGGCACAAAAGTTCCTTCAAAGTACGAATTTTATTCAATAGAACACAAGAGGAACAGCCCCAAAGTCGTCTACCCGAACTTTGGCCTTCCCTTGCTTATATAACCAGCCCTTAGGCCATCCCAATCTCAACTAGGACTCCAATCCTAATCCGATCACAATCGGAACTTTCCATAACTGCTTAGGACTCTTCTATACGCAGATAGAAGCAATCTTAAGACTTCCAAACACCTTAGGAACGTATTCCACATTCCTAAACAACTCAATTTCGTGATACACACGAAATCCTAACATAACCAACTCGATACTTCCCATACCGAGCCATAACCGACTCTGCCGCAGCCAAAGTCTTCAACCGATACGATCCGATCCTTCCGATCAGATCTTCCTTCCATAATCCGTCTCTAGAAGCATATTGCCACGTCATGCACCGCATGCATACGTGCGAACACCTTCCTTCGACCTTCATATGCACTGCCCTTGATTCAATCATCCTGCGCGACCTCCTGACCCGCTCAACCACAGTTCCTCCCGAACTTGGTTGTTGGAACCTCATCTCCTCCTGAAACTAGTCCAATGGATCCTGTCACCAGCCATGACTTGAACTCAAGCAACACCTGCACATGAATAAACAACCAATCTATACGAGCCCAAGTCCTCGACTTGACTCACGTTAGTTCCGAACACAACACCTTACGTGAGAACCTCACATAAGCATGTTGCTAAACCACAGTAGAAACAATATCAACCGTATCATCCAAAACGCACCAAAAACTTAGCAAATTAAAACTAAGCAATCTTTCCAATCAAGTAAAGCAAGTACGAGACATTGCAAATGCAAAGCAGAAGCACTGCGGTCAAGTTCCGGACCTTGCCAGAGCAACCCGGAGCTTGAGCCGGAGCTAACAAGAGCCAGTAGAACCTAGCGCCGGAGCTTACCAAAACTAGTAGATCCTGGATCCGGAGCTTATCAAAACTAGTCGATCCTGGATCCGGAGCTTATCAAAACTAGTCGGAACTAGTCAACCCAAAACCCAGAGCTAGACAAAGTACGTCGGAGCTTAGCAAAAGCATGCCGGAGCTATCAAGTATATGCCGGAGCTATCAAAGACATGCCGGAGCTAACAAAGACATGCCGGAGCTAAAGATAAAGCTCACCGGAGCTAACCAAAGCTAGTCGGACCTTACCAAGAAGCCGGACCTAGCATCTAACGTAGCCGGAGCTACCCAAAACAAGCCGGACCTATCGTCGGACCTTGTTGTAGCTCAGAGCTAGAGTCGGACCTTGATAAAAAGGTGTTTTGGTGATATTAAAAACTTTTATCATCAAAGCCAAGTGTATTCACTACAAGCCAATGTATTCAGCACACATAGGTCTTACATTCAGGTTCTGACAAAAGATCAAAAAGCCTATTCACCCCCTCTAGGCTACATTCAATTGGTATTAGAGCCAGACTCTTCAAAAGAGACTAATCACTTGAAGAGAAGATGCCAGACATTAAGGATGCGCACAAGAACTTCAACCAAGAGAAGGTTGAAGATGAAAAGATTCAGGAGTTGGAGAAGCTCCTCGACACATCCAAGACTTTGAGGATGATGATGAGGAGACGCTTGAACTCAAGGCGCTCCTATGGAAGAAGGCACTCTCTAAAGGGAAGATAAAGGTTGAGGATGAGAAGAAGAAGAAGGGGAGTAGTCACACCGACTACTCCCGATATCCTTTTAACTATGATCGATTAAATTCAAACAATAATCATTACTTGTCTATTCCTCTAGGAAAAGCTCCTTTCTTTGACGGCAACGATTATTCTATGTGGAGACAGAATATGAATATGCACCTAATATCACTTAACCCCAACTTGTGGCATATAGTGTGTATAGGGATAAATATCCCGGATGGCGATGAAGAGTTCACACCAAGTCAAGAGCAAGCTATTCATCGGAACGCTCAAGCTGCAGCTGTCATAACTTCATCATTGAGTAGAGACGAGTCCACCAAGGTGGATGGACTTGAAATTGCGAAATAGATATGGGACACATTACAAACTGCACATGAAGGCGATCGTCATGTGCGAGAGGCCAAGATTGAAATGATCGAAGGCGAATTGGGCAGATTCGCCATAGAAGAAGATGAGTCACCACAAGATATGTACAATTAGTTGAAGAATATCATCAACAAGGTTCGAGCATATGGAAGCAAGAAGTGGAATGATCACGAGGTGGTGAAGCTAATTCTTAGAGCCTTCATGACTCGCAACGTAACCCTATGCTCGATGATTAGAGAAAGTCCCGGGTATCGGAAAATGACCCCGGATGAATTGCTTGGAAAGATTATCAATTTTGAGATGATGGAGAAACAAGCAAAGCATGTCAAAGATATTGCCGACTGTACCTTGGCAAAGCAGAAATGAGTAGCTTTGAAGTCCACTTGCAAGCCAATGTCAAAAGAGACTCGAGAAGCTCAAGAAGAAGATGACAGCAACGATGAAAGTAGTGACATTGATGAAGAAGATATGATCCTATTTATGAAGAAATTCAAGAAGATGATGAAAAGAAGACAAGGTGTTAGATCAAATGAAGGAAGACACAAAGACAAATAGAGACCAAAGTTGAGGTGCGCTTGCTATAACTGTGGTGAATACAATCACTTTATAGTTGATTGTCCTTATGAAGAAAACAAGAAGAAGACCAAGGATACAAAGCCTCAACCCAAGATGATGTTCAAGAAGAAAAAGCAAATTGGACAGGCGCACCTAGGAAAGGAGTGGGACTCCAATTATGAGTCCTCATCCGAAGAGGAAGAGGAGATGGCTAGGATAGCTATCAAGAAGACAACCAAGAAATTCACCCTCTTCCCAACTATTGGCGCATGGAAGGACAACAACACATGTCTAATGGCGAAGGAAGGTAAAAGAAAGGTAACAACTAAATCTTCCTGTTCGCATTCTGTCTCGAGCGATAGTGATACTTCTAGTGATGATGAAGATATGCTTGTTGGCTTAGACAAGAAAACAACTTCTAGGATGAAATTTTTAATGGATAAGCTTATTGATAAGGAGGAGCTTGCTAATTGCCAAGAAGATATGATCATCCTTCAAAAGGAGGAATATCTTAAGATAAAAAAGCTCCTTGAACTTGAAAAGGAGCGAAGCAAGTCACTAGAACTTGAGTTAGCTTCAAGCAAGAAAGATTGCTTGAAGTTAAGTGACGCAAATGTAATCATCAAGGATGAACTTGCTAACTTAACCAAAGTTAACAAGATCCTTGAGGTACAAGTTGAGTCACTCAAGCAAAGTGACCCTTCATCCTCTTAAAGCTCACCTTCTCAACACTTAAAATCTGAAACTACTATTACTTGTGCATGTGCTAAAATTGACACTAACTTGAAGGAGAAGTCAAACTTGACAAAGGACAAGAATCCTTCCCGAAGTGGCAAATTTGACAAGGAGAAGGTCAAGTTTGCACGCAGTGCATACTTGGCCACAAGACCTCCTAATGTCAAATATAGCATTGGGTATTCTTATGGTGAAAAGCAAAATGCTAGAAGCCATAAGAATAACAAGGAACACATTGCTTTTGTCAAGGGAAACTCCTCTCAAGCTAGAAAGCCTAATAATGTTGATAACTCCAAAAATGTTAACACATATGAACAACAACTACTGTTTAGAACCTCTGACGCATCATATGTTCTCATGAAAAGTAATCTTGGTAGAGTTTATGCTAAACATGTTGGGCCACGCCATGGGAACACCAAGTCTCATGTGTGGTTGCCCAAATCACTTGTAACTAACCTCAAAGGACCCAAGCAAGCTTGGGTACCTAAAAACAAGGCATTTTTTTGCAGGCCTATTCCCCTGGTGGATCGAAGTGGGTGCTAGATAGTGGATGCACCAACCACATGACCGAAGAAAGAAGGATGTTTGTTGAATATGAATAAAATGAAGATCCAAGCGAAGGCATCTACTTTGGAGACAACAGTCAAGGAAGGATGCTCAGTATCAATAATATTGCGATTTTGTCTCAACACACTCTTTCTCATGTTTTACATGTAGATTCCTTAGATTATAACCTTCTGTCCATGTCTCAATTATGTGACAAGGGTTATAATTGCTTCTTCACTAATGAGGGTGTGACCATCTCTAGAAGGAGTGATGACTCGGTTGCATTCAAGGGTGTGTTAAAGGGAAAGCTTTATCTTGTTGACTTCAACAAAGATAAAGCCAAACTTGACACATGCTTGATTGCAAAGACCAACAAGGGTTGGCTGTGGCATAGACGGCTAGCACATGTTGGTATGAGGAATCTTCAAAAACTCTTTAAGGCCGATCACATCCGAGGTTTGGAGGATGTTGTTTTTGAGAAAGACAGGCCTTATAGTGTGTGCCAAGCCAGGAAGCAAGTAGGAGCACCCCATCCTGCGAAGAATGTCATGACAACAACAAGACCACTCAGGCTACTTCACATGGATCTATTTGGTCCAATTGCTTACATAAGCATCGACGATAACAAATACGGTTTAGTAATTGTTGATGATTTTTCGCGCTTCACTTGGGTTTTCTTTTTGCATGATAAGACAGAAACTCAAAGAACCCTCAAGAAGTTTCTCAAGCGTGTCCAAAATGAATTTTCATTGAAGATCAAGAACATACGAAGTGACAATGGTACGGAGTTCAAGAACACCCAAGTTGAGGAGTACCTAGATGAAGAAGGGATAAAACATGAATTTTCAGCACCGTATTCCCCTCAACAAAACGGAGTAGCCGAAAGGAAGAACCGAACCCTCATTGAGATGGCGAGGATAATGCTCAATGAGTACAAGACTTCAGATCGGTTTTGGGCTGAAGCAGTTAACACCGCTTGTCACGCCATAAACCGACTCTATCTTCATCGCCTACTCAAGAAACGTTATATGAACTACTCACCGGTAACAAGCCGAATATTTCCTATTTTTGAGTTTTCGGTTCTAAATGTTATATTTTAAACAAGAAGCCTAGGACTTCAAAGTTCGCTTCAAAGTCCGATGAAGGTTTCTTGCTTGGCTACAATTCAAACTCTTACGCCTATCGTGTCTTCAACAAGGTCTCCAGACTTTTTGAAGTAGCACATGACGTAGTGTTCGATGAAACTAACGGCTCTCAAGAAGAGCAAGCTGATCAATGTGTGCTACATAGAGAAGAAGCTCCATGTCAAGCATTGAGAAGAATGGCGTTGGGCGATGTTCGACCACAAGCGCCACCTCCAAATGCGAATGAAGAAGATGAACCACAAGAGGAGGAAAATGATCAAGGGGGAACTTCTACACAGGATCAACCTCATTAAGATCAAGGCGACCAACAAATCAATGAGGGCAACCATATAGGGGAAGAAGAAGATGACCATGAAGATTCAAGACCACAAGTGCCACATCCAAGAGTACACCAATGCATCCAAAGAGATTACCCCTGTCGACAACATAATCGTTGACATCCAAAAGAGAGTAACAACTAGATTAGATAATTTTTGTGAACATTACTCGTTTGTATCCTCTTTAGAACCACACAGGGTTGAAGATGCACCAAAAGATCCAGATTGGGTGGTTGCAATGCAAGAAGAATTGAACAACTTCAAACGGAACGAGGTGTGGGAACTTGTTGAAAGGCCCAAGTTCAACATCGTCGACACTAAATGGGTATTCCGCAACAAGCAAGACGAACACGGGGTGCTGACAAGAAACAAGGCGCGACTTGTGGCCAAAGGGTATTCACAAGTGGAAGGTTTGGATTTCGATGAAACTTTTGCTCCCGTGTCTATGCTTGAATCAATTAGAATATTACTTGCATATGGTACTCACCATGATTTCAAACTCTATCAAATGGATGTGAAAAGCGCCTTCCTCAACGGTCCAATCAAGGAGGATGTGTACGTGGAGCAACCCCTCCCGGATTCGAAGATCAAGAGTTCCCCGACCATGTGTTCAAACTGCGTAAGGCTCTCTATGGCCTGAAACAAGCTCCTAGAGCTTGGTATGAGTGCCTTAGAGATTTTTTGATTGAAAATGGATTTAAGATTGGCAAAGCTGATTGCACGTTATTTACCAAGCATTTTGACAATGATCTATTTGTATGTAAAATTTATGTTGATGATATTATATTTGACTCAACTAACAAATCCTTTTGTCAAGAATTTAGTAAAATTATGACAGATGGATTCGAGATGTCTATGATGGGAGAATTGAAATATTTATTGGGATTCCAAGTGAGGCAACAAAAGGAAGGTACGTTCATAAGACAAACCAAGTATACTCAATACATACTCAAGAAATTTGGAATGGACAAGGCGAAGCCTATAAAGACTCTCATGGCAACAAATGGACACTTGGATCTCAATGAAGATGGACCAAACGTGGATCAAAAGGTATATCACTCCATGATTGGATCCCTACTTTACTTATGTGCATCTAGGCCTGATATTGTGTTGAGTGTATGTTTGTGTGCAAGATTTCAAGTCAATCCTAAGGAGTGTCATTTGACAACCGTAAAAAGAATCTTGTGATATTTAGTTCATACACCCAACCTAGGCCTTTGGTATCCTAAAGGTTCCAAGTTCAATCTCATTGGATACTCCGATGCAGATTATGTCAGATGCAAAGTAGATAGAAAAAGCACCTCCGATACATGCCAATTCCTAGGTAGATCCCTAGTTTCTTGATCCTCCAAGAAAAAAACTCCATTGCCTTATCCACGGCCGAAGCAGAGCATGTTGTAGTCGGGAGTTGTTGTGCAAAACTTCCTTGGATGCGACAAACTCTAAGAGATTACGGTTACAATATGAGCCGTATTCTACTCCTTTGTGATAATGAGAGTGCTATTAAGGCGCCCTTTGGCTCAGCTCCACAAAGCTAATTCTTTGGATTCACTTCTAATTCCTTGGTGAAGTGATTCTGTGGCTGAAAATGATTCTCTATGATTTTCTAGAATAAACTCTTAGAATCAGGACAGATAATCACTTCACAGAATCAGGAGAAGCTACTTTTTCCATCTTCCAGCCCCTTAGTTCATTTCAGAGAATCACTTCACAGAATCAGCCAAGAATCACTTCTTCTGAAAAATAGTGTTTGGTACAGCTTCCCTGATTTTGCCTGAGAATCAGATTCGTGAAGCTCTGCCAAAGGGGGCCTAAAATTGCCCATAACCCCGTTGAGCACTCTAGGACCAAACACATAGACAACCGGCATCATTTTTCGAGAGACCACTCAATGAAAGGAGACATAGCCATTTCCCATGTCAACACCAAAAAATAACTAGCTGATATATTTACCAAGCCACTTGATGAAAAATGTTTTTGCGAGCTTCGAAATGAACTAAATATCGTTGATGCTCGGAACGTGGCTTGAAAACTTGCATACCTGTATGCCATCTTCAAAATCTATTGATTGTGTTATGAAAATCATCTCTCTCTATTTTCTCCGAAAAACTATGTTAATTACTTGATCTTGGTGAATTATGGTCATAGCTTGATTGTTGTATGTTTACTGATCATATTCATCAAGATTATTTGTGTGGTTTGCCCCCTATTTTCTTTGTAAGCACCTTCGGGTATATACGAATGGGCTAAATGCTTCTGTTCTGGTGACCACGGACTTGTCTGTGGTTACCCGGACTAGTCCACACACTGCAGTCTAGTCCGCAGAGGTCCGGTAGTCTGGACTAGTCTGGTTGACCACAGACTAGTCTGATCTTTTGACTCCATAACCCTAGGGCCGCCAAACCATAATCTCCTTCATCCTCACAATGTTCCTCACATTCTCTCTCCTCACTCGAGTGCCCCCAAGGTGATTTGGCGATTTCTCCACCAAATCTCTTCAACTCTCCGTGGAAAACGATCTTCATCGCAAGGGGATCGAGTTCCACAGACAAGTCCGCAACAACAACTCCTCCAACCTCAAGAATCGAAGGATTTTGGTAAACTTCCTCCAAATCCTCGATTTCTTGTGTTATGGACCAAATTTCTTAGCTCCACTAGTTAATGCATGACTCCTTGTTGTATTACATCTACCTTGAGCTGTTTTTGCATTGAGAAACACCATTGATTTGCTAGTTAGGGTTTGAGCAGGTGAACAACGGACTAGTCCGGTCTTGGTACGGACAAGTCCGGTACTCCAGACTAGTCCGCACTTGAGCACCGGACAAGTCCGATTTTTAACTGAACTCAACTCTAAATTCCAACTACTCAATGCATTTCCTTGCCATCAATCCTCATCCATGTATTGTATAATCCTCTTGTCGGGATCATGTCGAGCTCCAATGATGAGATATACGACTATGAGGTCGAGATGGACCAAGATTCATTGCTTCGGTCCTCGACGGGCCAAAGCAAGAAGCGGCAAGACCATGTTGCTGACCCGTCGCCCACCCCATCTAGATGCGACGGAAGGTAGCAGCCAAGAAGCCAGCTTCAAAAGCTCAAGATTTGGTTGGCTCTAGCTCAGCGGCTCATCACCAATCCAAAGGAAAAGGCAAAGGGATTGCCTCCGATCCGATTGGCCCTCTCCGGATGAGTGCTCCAAGATAGGGCAACAGAGATCCCACTGAAGAAAGATTTAATGGCAAGGCTTCGAAGCTCAAGACGATTGACTGTTACAACAATTCCAGGAAGGCAGGTGATGCAAGGTTCTTGAGCAACTTCCACGCAGACTACTATAGTTCCGTGTATCTCACGATGAAGACTCCGGTGGTTCGCAGCCAGTGGATTGACTGGAACCATTTTGAAAGAAAAAGTTGTGGTGCTTTCGATGAAGTGGTAGAGTATGTCGCGAGGCATGGTCTGAAGGATTTGTTTGCCTTTATATACAACTGGAATGATGAAGTCATTGCTCAGTTTTATGCTACCTGCTATTTTGCTAGTGATGAAGAGGAGAGGGTGACTTGGATGACTCACGGATCCAAGTACACTGTGACTTATGATGAGTTTGCAAGATTGCTTCACCTTGAAGACACTGGCAACAATGAGCTCATCATCCACAACATTGGCGTCCTAGAGAAGGACAAGATGAAGTTCCTCTATGACACTCGCCTGAAATTCAATCCCCCTTCCACCAAGAACATGAAGCCATTCTTCATGGTTCTAAATAGAGTGCTCCGGAAGACTATTGCTCCGAAAGATGGAGATGCAGAGAGTGTCCAAGGCTATTGGATGACATTGATGAAGGTGATCAGAAAGGACAAAAAGTTTGATGTTTTTGACTATATTTGGAATGATATGGTGAACATCTCCTGCACACCGAACCGCTCCTGTGGTTATGCACCATACCTGATGTTTATGATTGAGAAAGTCACAGGAATTGAGTTCATGAAGGATGTAGACCATACTCCTCTAAGGCCTCAGAAGTCTCCTCAATCCACTCTCCCAGCTGCTTCATCTCCTGTGTCAAGTGAAGAGGCTCCGAGGAGAGCACCAGGAGATGCAAGGACTGCTCCCACTACTAGGACCCCTCCTCAAAAAGGGTCTCCTAGTGGCATCTTGAAGTATTTGGCCGCCATCTTTGGCTCCTGCAAAAAGGCTAAAGTGAAGCTTCATAAGTTGAGCAAGGCAAGGAAGGCATACATGAAGTATGTGAAAGAAAATGTCAAGAATATTTGTCAGAAGCTGGAGATTGAGCCTGTTGGATCTCCTATTATCTTTGATGACTTAGCTTCAGACTTCTCTAAGCTTCCACCTTTATCTCTTTCTGAACTTGCCTATTTTGGCGTTGGAGGCACGTCGAGTGGTTCTCATCCTCCTCCTTGAGCTAACGATAATGAAGACGACAAGAGGACCGACAACGAGGAATGAGCCTGCGGCGATTAGATCCCTCCTCTTCTTCTTTTTGGTGCCTTGATGCCAAAGGGGGAGAGATTGAGGAGGAGTCACTAGGTTGTAACCTTAGATGAGAGATGAAAGCTCCATTTGCATCCTTTTATCTTTGTTATGCTTTTGGTGGTGTGAGACTGGTTTTAAAGTTGTAAGACTCTTATTATGGTTCTAGTCATGTTTATGAAGCTTGTGATGATGCCTTGATATAATCTGCGTTCATGTTTGATATGATCTATGTTTTTGCTCTAAAATTGACATATATGCTTGATGTTGATATGATTATGTCAATTATCTCATTCTCATCACGAATATTTCTTACACACAATTAGTTTTGCACCCCACCATAAAGAGTGCACATATGTCTTATGTTTTGATTGCCTAATTTGTTCCAAGCTCATATGTGCACACTTTATGAAAATCTGGACTTTTAATCATATTTGTGAAATCTCAATTGGTTGTCATCAATCACCAAAAAGGGGGAGATTGAAAGTGCATCTAGGCATCCCTTGTGGGTTTTGGTTGATTTATGACAAACAAATGAGATCCTAACCAAATTGTTGAGAGAGCGCATGTTTTAATGAAATTATGAAGAAAGCGCAAAAAGAAAGGAGAGTGAGGAATCAAGTTGAAAAGAGCTCAAGAGATGAATAGAATACTCTTTGTGTATGGAGTGTGTTGGAGAAACACACCCCAAGAGCTCAAGCAAAAGAAAACACTCTCACTGCACAAATTTAACAGGTCCGGACTAGTACGATATACCTCGGACTAGTCTGATAATCTCTCTGTCCAGGATCGGACAAGTCCTCCCAGTGCGGACTTGTCCGCAACAGACTAGTATGATAAAGTCTGGACTAGTCCGATAATGCCTCTGATCAATATCGAACATGTCCGATATTCCACAAACTAGTCCAAAATCCTCACTGACCAACTTCGGACAAGTTCCTCAAATTTCGGACTTGCGCTTAGCCCCTCAAAATTTCACGACACAGGACTAGTCCGATATTATCTGGACTAGTCCGATAACCTCTCTGACTAAAACTGGACAAGTCCTCCAAGTGCGGACTTGTCCTCAATTCACTAAGGGATTCACCACGCCGGACTAGTACAATGTGTGCCGGACTAGTCCGAATATCTCCAGAGCCCAAATCGGACTAGTTCGCATGTTTTCGGACAAGTCCGATATTCCTAAACACTTAGGATTTTCCACACGCCACACACCGGACTAGTTCGGGGTCCACCACGGACTAGTCCAGACTTTGTAAACCGATCGGTAACTGTCGATACCCTGCGTACCGGGTACCCCTCGATACCGCGAAGAGTACAAGGGAGTTCTACCTGTCAGAGTTGAAGGTCTCCTCATGCCTCACATGTAACATTGCACCGAACCCGCTCCCCTCATATGGATAGCTCCTGGGTAAACACGTGTAAAGTAAAACCAGAACTAAACTCCAAATGAGGGAAAGCTCCGGTGCCGACGCGTGTACAACGACCACGGATCTAACCCCCAACAGAGAGGAGCTCCGGTGCTAACACGTGTACAGCAGCCCCGGACCTACCCTCCCGCAAGGGAAAGCTCCGGAGCTGCCACGTGTGGAGTCCCCAGACCTGCTTCACCAACAAGTACATTGTCGGAGCTCCTTCTACACAAACAATCAAGGGCAATCAAAGCGGCCATTACAAGATTTGATTACGTGTCGTTAATGCTATATTAATGACACACGATCAGATCGATGTTAATAGGGGTAACGCAGCCATTAAAGCACATTATCACACTATTAATCATGCTTAATACCCTTTAGACAGTGTATTAGGCCATTAATTACGCCAGGGCCACATGTGGGGCCAGGCAAGCTTTGTAATGGTCAGCTCTTAGAACTATAAAAGGATTGTGCCGCACGAACATCTAATCTAACCTTAGCTGATCTGATCCAAGCATACCAGCATACTAGAGAACAAACTCATACAATACAACAACACAAACCCGTGGAGTAGGGTATTACGCTCAGGCGGCCTGAACCACGTAAATCTCTGGTGTTGCCATCTTGATCTTGATCTCTGCGTACCCCAACCATAACAAGAACCTCCGCGGACTACACTTTAGTAGTAACGGGGGAGGTGTCGTTGCTACACTTCGACATTTGGCGCGCCAGGTAGGGGAGCCGGTCCCGAGATCACAAGAGGGTGAATTCTGCCATAGGATCATCCAATGGAAACCGTGTTGAACAACCCGCTGGTGGCAATACTCTCAATGCGCCACAACCAGCATGTGCCATGGTTCCAACAGGCAATATGGCACCACAGCCACCATTTGTTCTGGCCAAAAGTTGGGCAACAAGATGGTGCATCTGCGTCGATCACTGCTGAAAGCATCTAGGCCCCCATAAGGTATGGTTTCGGTGATTAATGACAACCGTTGGATATTACTAATGAGTTTGTGGATGCAAGGTCTCTCATATCACTCATCACACTTAGTGAACTCTATATGTATATCATCTACTGCTCATTGGATATAATCGGAGACCCCTAAACAAACTATTTCACGAGGTCAATCGATTTTTATGAAGACTAAAAAAAAAGCTCATATGTCAAAGTTATTCCATCAAAATTGACAACACCCAAGACTTGGTAATCACCAGAAGAATATTTTAAACCAACGTATAAGAGGTCACTCGAGCAAATTCCAAAAGAATCACTTAGAACAACTCGATGCAGACAAAATCAACTCACTGGATCAACCGATGTTTCCAGAAAACAATACATCGGTCGAGTTGGTTTAACAGAAGAAAAAGACCTTAGAACTTAGTACTCATCGGATCATCCGATGATGAAGAAAGTGTTACGTTGGTCGATCAATATAGTAAGCAATTACCCTGGACCAAGTGTAACACCGGATCATCCGATGTACAACTATAACACATTGATCGATCACTCCAGTAAGCATTATTTCTGGACCAATTTTGGATGAAGTGCCACCGGATCATCCGATGATGAGGCAAGTGTTACATCGGTCCAACAACGGTCATATCTGACATAGTGACATCAGCTAATTTGGATTTGACCGATGACAACTGAAGGGGGAACATCGGATCACCCGGTGTTCGCAGAACAGTGATGTCAGCCTACTTTTCCAATGGCTATTTTGTGAAGTCTAGCTATTTATACCCCTTCAACCAGTCATTTTGATAAGTCTTGACAACCAGAGCTACTCTACACATTCTCAAGCATTCAAGACATTGAGCTACCACTTCTACATCATTTACACCACTTGTACACCAAGAGATAGGCTAGAACTTACTAGAGATAGTGCTTGTGTACTTCCATTCTTGGTGATTGGAGTCTCTAGTATAGTGAGAGCTGTAAGGGAGTGTCTCTTGGTGATTGTACTCACCGTGTAAGAGTCAGTGATTGGAGAGAGCCTTCCGGAGCTTGCCAAGACGGTTGTGGAAGCCCGGAGGATCAAACTTGTACAAGGCTTGAGCTCCACCTTGCCGAGGTTTGCGAACGGAGAAGTTTAGTGAAGATCCCTGGTCTCGGTGACTTGGGAGTGGCTATACCCTTTGGTGGGTGCCACAACGTGGATGTAGGAAGGTCTTGACGATCTTGCCGAACCACAGGATAAATCTCCGTGTCTTCGTGTCTCCTTGGGAGTTTGCGCTTTCTTCCTCTCCCGTTACACTTGTGCATTTTATATACCACAATATTACTATTCACTTAAATGCATAGGTTGTGTGAATAGGGAATTGGGCTTTTAGTTGTCAAGTTTTTATTGCTTTAATTTTTGAAAAGAAGCCTGATTCACCCCCCTCTTGGGCATTCGATCCTTACAATTGGTATCAGAGCAAGGTTGCTCATTGGATCATTCTAGCTTCACCGCTAGAGAGCTAAAATGGCCAAGATTGGGGGTTCGGTTCCCATCTTCGAGGGCAAGAACTTTGCCTATTGGAAAGCACGCATGCGTGCTTATCTAGAGGCTATTGGTCCCGAGGTATGGGAAGCGACCCATGCGGGGTTTGGTGAGCATAACTATATAGGTGATCAAGTCAAGTGGGATGCAAAAGCTAGAAATGCTATTTATGAATGCATTAGTCAAGATGTATTTGCTAGGATTGCTAGTAAGGAAAAGGATTGTCAAATTTGGGCTTGCTTGCTTGAAATTCATGAGGGTTCTTCTCGTGTTAAAGAACTAAAATATCATATGCTTAAGGCCAAATATGATGAGTTCAAAATGCTACCTCATGAAAATGTCAATGAAATGTTTTCTCGCTTGAATGTGATTATTGAGGAAATTAATGCTCTTGATATTGCTTCTCTTGGCAAGGGACTCATCAACCGCAAGATTCTTATGCTCCTTCCTAAGCCAAAGTACAACATCATCAACTCCATGCTTCAAAAGGAATCTCTTGATCACATTGAAGTTTCGGAACTTATTGGAGAGATTCACGCTCATGAGATGAGTGTACTTGGGATGATGGAGGAATCATCTTCAAAGACAATTGCTCTAAAGGCTTCCACCAAGAAAACAAGTCTCAAGAAAAAGAAAGTGGTTGAGCCTAGCTCAAGTGAAGAAGAGCAAGCATCAAGTGAAGATGACGATGATGAGCTTGAATTGATGATGAGAAAGTTCTCTCGCTTGAACTCCAAGATTGCCAAGAAGGGATACACCTTTGATCCCAAGAAGAAGGCTTTTCTACCAAGGAGAGCTGACAACAAGACTTGCTATAATTGTGGTTATCAAGGCCACATCTCCTACGATTGTCCAAAACCGGACAAAAGCAGAGAGAACCACAAGGGCAAGCATCGCAAGCTTGAGGATAGTGAGGATGATGAAGAGGACAAGCCCAAACCAAGATTCTTTGGGAAGAAGAAGCATGACAAAGGCAAAAAGGCAAAACTCTTCCCAAAGAAGAGAAAAGGTCCACAAAAGGTGTTCATGTGTGAGGCAAATGAATGGATCACCGACAAAGAATCAAGTGATGAAGAGAGTGAAGCGGAAGAAGAAAGCTTGGCCGGCCTTTCCATTGCCAACAATGATGATTCATCTCTTCATCCACCTCCCATGTGCCTCATGGCTAAAGGTAACACCAAGGTATGTGATGACTCTAGCGATGATGAGCTTTCCCCCGATGACTTAACATCATTGATAAATAAAGACCACACTATCATTAAAAGGGAAAAGAGTAAGGTCAAGGCTCTTGAAGAAGCTTGTTCTAAGCTTGAGAGTGCTAACCTCGATTTGCTTGACAAGTATGAAAGCATACTTAAGGAGCATGACACCCTCAAATCTCATGTCAAGCAAGTTGAGAAGGATAAGACTCAAATCAAGCTAGATCATCATGAGCTTGACATAGCACACCAAGCACTCTTGGGAAAGCACAATGAGTTAATCCAAGAGCATCAAGTACTTAAACTTGCTTATGAAGTTCTTGATCAAGAATTGAAAACTATAAAGAAAGAAACCCTTAATGATAAGGTATCTATTACTTCTCATGCCACTAATGTCTTGCATAAGTCTTTGCCTTTGAAAGAGAATGCTAGGGAGAAGGACTTGTTGGAATAAATTGAAAGTCTCCGCACTAGTGTGGCAAGACTATCTAAGGGAGAAGTCAAGCACAAAGAAATCCTCTTCCAACAAGCAAGGGCCTTCAACAAGAGAGGACTTGGATCCTTCCTGGTGCCTAACAAAGGAAAGGTGCCCTCACCGGAGCTTAGAACAAGCTTCATAAAGGAAGTTGGTTCCTATTGCCAACATTGTGAGGTCACCAGTCACCATACAAGGGAGTGTCCTCTTCCTAACCGGCCTTCTCCAAAATTGCCTACTAACTACAAGTCTATCTTTAATGATCACTATTATCTCTTGAGTAAAGTAGATGGCAAGGTGAAGGCAAGGTTCATTGGCAAGGACATGAAGGGCATGAAGGGGAAGCTCCCCAAGGAACTTTGGGTCCCAAAAACACTTGTATCACACATACAAGGACCTAAGTTGGCTTGGGTGCCTAAAGTCAAAAATTGAATTCATGTGTGTAGGTGAACTACAAAGCCGGAGGAAAGCATTGGGTACTCGATAGCGGGTGCACTCAACACATGACCGACAACGATGGTATGTTCAGCACCATAGAAAACCCCGACAATCATGAACAAGTCACCTTTGGTGACAACTCTAAGGGGAAGGTAATTGGGTTGGGTAAGATTGCAATTTCAAATGATTTATCTATTTCCAATGTATTGTATGTTAAGTCACTTAGTTTCAATTTGCTTTCTATTGCACAATTATGTGATCTTGGACTAACGTGCACCTTTAGCAAGAATGATGTTGTTGTGACTAATGAAACAAGCCAAGAACTAATCTTCAAAGGGTTTCGGCATGGACATCTCTACCTAGTAGACTTCTCCAACAAGGATGCTAGCTTGACCACTTGTCTTTTCACCAAGACGGGTTTGAGTTGGCTATGGCATCAACGCATAGCACACATTGGAATGAGCAAGCTCAAGAAGTCATTCAAGCTCGGGATGGTGACCGGCGTGAAGGATGTCACATTTGAGAAGAACAAGCTTTGTAGCGCTTGTCAAGCCGGGAAACAAGTTGCTTCACACCACCCGATGAAGACAATGGTGTCAACCTCCAAGCCACTTGAGTTGCTCCACATGGACCTCTTCGGACCGTCCACATATCAAAGTCTTGGCGGTAATCTCTATCGTCTTGTTATAGTTGATGACTACTCTCGTTATGCTTGGACTTTGTTTCTAGGTGACAAGGGTGAAACTCCAGAAGTGTTCAAGACCTTCGCTAACCGTGCTCAAAGGGAATTTCAACTTCCCATCATCAAGGTCCGGAGTGACGATGACACCAAATTCAAGAACTACAACATTGGGGAGTGGTGTGATCGTGAAGGCGTGAAGCATGAATTTTCAGCCACATACACTCCTCAACAAAATGGTGTCGTTGAAAGGAAGAACAAGACTCTAATCACACTTGCACGAGCAATGCTTGATGACTATGGCACGTCCGAGAAGTTTTGAGCCAAAGCAATCAACACGGCGTGCCATGCCGCAAATCGGGTCTACCTACATCGACTACTTCAAAAGACCCCGTATGAACTTCTCATTGGGAGAAAGCCCAACATCTCCTATTTCCGAGTCTTTGGGTGCAAGTGCTACATCTACCGCAAGAAAAGGCTCGGTAAGTTTGAAAGAAGATGTGATGTTGGTATCTTTCTTGGTTATGCATCAAACTCAAAAGCATATCGAGTATTCAACCAAACCTCTAGTTTACTTGAGGAAAGTTGTGATGTTGAGTTTGATGAAACTAATGGCTTCCAAGAGGAGAGTTTTGGTCATGATGAAATAGATGATGAGCCTCTACGAGAAGCTATGAAGAACATGACCATTGGAGACATCAAGCCTAAAGTTGAGGAGAGCCATGATCAAGGGGGAGCTTCAAGTTCCAACATCAACACATCTATGGCACCTCAAGTTGACGAAGAAGAAAAAGATGATCCATTACCGACACAAGATTCACAAGCCACACAACATCAAGAAGAAGAACAAGTCCATGATCAAGTCCAACCACAAGAAGAGCAACACGCATCACCACCGCAAAGTGCTTCACAACCACTTATGAGGCATGGACGCATCTCCAAGGCGCATCCGATTGATCAAATCATCAGAAGTCCGTCAAGGGGAGTAAGTACACGTTCTCGCCATTTCGCTATGTTTTGTGAACACTACTCGTTTGTTTCATGTGTAGAACCCACTCACATTGAGGAAGCACTCTAATATCCAAATTGGGTGATGGCCATGCAAGAAGAACTTAACAACTTCATCCGCAATGAAGTTTGGGTGTTGGAGGAGCGACCCAAGGACAAGAACGTCATCGGAACAAAGTGGGTGTACCGCAACAAACAAGACAAGAATGGTGATGTGATCCGCAACAAGGCAATACTTGTGGCCAAGGGTTTCTCGCAAGTTGAAGGACTAGACTTTGGAGAGACATTTGCTCCGGTCGCTCGACTAGAAGCTATCCGTATACTTCTTGCTTTTGCGTCACATCATAACATAAAGTTTTATCAAATGGATGTGAAAAGTGCCTTTCTTAATGGTTATATTAACGAGCTTGTTTATGTTGAACAACCTCCCGGGTTTGAAGATCCGAGGAATCCTAATCATGTGTTTAGGTTGCACAAGGCGCTCTACGGGCTCAAGCAAGCACCTAGGGCGTGGTATGAACGACTACGAGATTTCTTGATCATGCAAGGATTCAAGATCGGGAGGGTGGACACTACACTCTTCACCAAAGACATCGATGGAGAATTATTTATTTGTCAAATTTATGTCGATGATATTATTTTTGGTTCAACTAACGAAGCTCTTAGCCATCAGTTTGGCAAAATGATGTGTAGGGAATTTGAGATGTTGATGATTGGAGAGCTCAACTTCTTCCTTGGATTTCAAATCAAGCAACTTTGAGAGGGAACCTTCATCTATCAAGAAAAGTATACCAAGGACCTCTTGAAGAAATTTGAGATGGGATATTGTAGCTCAAGAAGTACTCCAATGGCAACAAATTGTCATCTCGACGCGGATAAGGACGGTAAACCTATTGACCAATCTAATTACTGTTCTATGATTGGTTCTTTGCTTTATCTTACCGCATCTAGGCCCGATGTCATGTTTAGTGTATGCTTGTGTGCTCGATTTCAAGAGGCACCTAAAGAATCGCATCGAATGGTGGTCTTTAGGATACTTCGGTATCTCAAGCATACCCCTAGTGTTGGCCTGTGGTACCCTAAAGGTGCAAAATTCCATCTCTTGGGTTACTCGGATTCAGACTTTGCCGGATGCCGTGTGGATCGCAAGAGTACCTCCGGTGGGTGCCACTTGCTTGGGCGTTCCCTAGTATCTTGGTCTAGCAAGAAGCAAAATTCCGTTGCTTTGTCCACGGCGGAAGCGGAATATATAGCGGCCGGCGCATGTTGTGCCCAAATTCTTTATATGAAGCAAACCCTTTTGGACTTTGGTATTAAACTTGGTAGTGTGCCTCTCCTTTGTGACAATGAAAGTGCGGTTAATATTGCTAAAAACCCTGTTCAACACTCCCGCACTAAGGACATTGATATTCGCCATCATTTCTTGCGGGACCATGAAGCTAAGGCAGACATCTCCTTGCGAGGTGTTAGGTCCGAAGAACAATTGGCGGATATCTTCACTAAACCACTTGATGAGAAAACTTTTTCTAGACTAAGGAGTGAATTAAATGTGCTAGATGCATCGAACGTCATGTAAGTTGCCATGGTCATGTAAGAATGCATCACATATAGGTCTTGTCTAACTTTCAAAGGATAGGGGTGAGCAAGGGTTAGCTTGGGATGGAGGTTCTTTTGGGTTTCCCCAAGGCTTGGAGAGTGGCTCTCCCTGAAGAAGCCTTTGAAAGGTTCAAATTTGGCAAGATAGATTTAATTTATGTCTTGCATGATGCCTGCCATATAAACTTGCACTCATGTTTAATTTCCTGCATTAAACTGTTTGGCATTGCATATGGTAGTTTGTCACAAAGGGGAACCCACTTCATGAGAAAGAGACTTGTTTGAAATGCAATATCTCAGCTCATATGATGTGGAAAGAACAAAATGTTAGGTGCGTTAATGCCTAAAGGAACATGCTTTAAAGAGATAGAAGTCTTCATCCTCTAGCTCACAAAGCATGGGTCTTACATTTGATTTGGATTTCTTTCTTAATTTCTTTGGTGTTCTATTTGATTTTGGGCTTAGCCAAGTTATTGGCAACTAATCTTTTTGAGGGGTAAGGGTTTGCCCAAAAAGTCCTAAGACTTGTGTTTCCCGTTGTGTGTTTAAGTCAAAGGACATATATGGGATGTTGCTGTTTTGTAGTCATCGGATTACCCGATGCTTAGGGCAGAACCTTCATCGGATCAGTTTGTGCTCAAGTGCCAAGGGTCAGCTTAGTGAGAAAGTCAAATCAACCGATGAGTTCATTCTGAGAAACATCGGAGCATCCGATGTTCACATTTCTGAAGTTGTGCCAAATTCAACCGATGCTAACCGTTTCCACATCGGATCATCCGATGCCGATGGTGCCTCTGGAATACCCTTACTGTACCATTCGACCGATGCAGCCCTCATCTTACGTCGGTTCATCCGATGTTAAATTTTGAGCTAGGGTTCAGGCCCCACCTATTTAGCGCCTCTTCGTCTCTTTTTTCTCTCTCCCCAACTTTGCTCTCCACCAACGATGCTCCGCGCCCTCTCTCTACCGCCGCCGCTCCGTGCTTCGCCCTGCCGCCGCCCTCCGGCCGCCGCCATCCTCCGGCCGCCGCTGCCCTCTAAGCCGCCGCCACCGCCGCTCACCCTGCGCCCCACGCAGCGTCGCCGCCGCCGCTCCATGCAACGCCGCCGCTGCCGCCCCACGCAGCGCCGCCGCCCTGCGCCGCCGTACTAGGCGTCGTGCCGCCGCCCTCTGCGCCACCGTGCTGCCGCCCTCCGGTCGCCGTGCTCTCCGTCGCACCACCGCTAGGGTTCACCAGCCCCGTCGTTCCTTGCGTCGCCGTCTCGTGCGATCGGCTTCGTGTCCCGCGACCTCATCTTCGTCGTCGTCATGTGTCGTGACAAGAAGGGAAAGGGCAAAGCCATTGAAAAGCCGACAACTAAGAAGCAGAAGCTGTCGAAGGAGGAGAAGAAAGCTCTGATGGCCGCTCGCGCCGCTGAGGAGCGAGAGCGTGGCCGAGGAGGATCACTGAGGATCCGGGAGGCCCGACAGAGGCAGCCTCCGGTCCCTGAGGAGCCAGAGGAGGAAGAGGAGCCTGAAGTGCCACTTGTTCGCCGACGCTCAGTCAGGACCCGTGGGGGTCATCCAGCTGCAGCCCCGAGATCGAGACCCTCTGCAGCTTACTTTCGGGAGGACAGGGCGGCCCAGAGAGTCGTTTATGAGATGGACACCAATGTCCAAGTTGGTGAGGGTGTCCGCCTGACAGATTACAGAAAGTTGAAGGCCAAGCAGCTCAAGAAGCTCAGATGGAGCATTATACTTGAGGAGTGGTTCCTGCAGCCCAGAGAGTCACTTGTGGATAGCCGCCTCTGGACCCTGACACTGGCGTCGTTGTACGAGACTTACAGACGTTAGGGCCATAAGCTCTTTCAGTATAATTTTCTTGACTGGGATCATCTCACACTTGCAGCCGGGACTGAGATACTCCCTTACTTTGAGAGATACAGAGGGCTAGTGGAGTTGATGTCTTACCAGCGGGGTGCCTTCGTGGAGGACTGGGTCTGAGTGTTCTATGCCACACTTTACGTTTCTGAGGGCCGCAGATCCATTGATTTCATGTTCATGGTCCAGCAACATCACTTGACTCAACAGACTTTGGGACAGCTGCTAGACGTGGATCTTCACGGCACATGCCCACACGAGAGAGTATATGGACAGGCTGACCCACCGAGGAGGCCGCTCACTGGAGGTGTGGCACCACCTTATGAGTAGATAAGATCACTGTTTGCTCATCCCTTCTCTCCTGACCAGCCGAGGGTACCAACTCTACTTACTCCAGCTGCACGTACTGTGCACCTTGCCTTGCGCCGCACACTTCTGCCGAGGTCCGGATACCTTGAGGAGTTCACCAGCTTGCAGCAGACTCTCATGTTCTATGTCATGAATGGGGTGGAGTTCGATATTGTGGATATCTTTATTTGTGAGATGGAGGACGTCATCACCGATGGAGTCAAGATGATGACGCAACTTGTGTTTGGCCACTGGATCAATCACTTGCTCTACTTGATAGCTCCAGAGGGGTCCGCCGTGCGTGACAGTCTCACCGACGAGAGCGTCACACGGTTCAGGCACTACCGTGCTCCAGCTCCCGGAGACCGCCGCCTTGGCCGTCCACTTGAGCGTCAGGTCCGTGCTCGTTTATCTGAGGAAGATTGGTCAGACCTGGAGAAGGAAGAAGAGATACTAGCAGAGGCTGAGGGTCAGGGTGGGGATCTACAACACATTTGGTCCGAGAGTGACACCAGTGACAGTGTCGAGGAGTTCTTCCCACCTCCTCCCTCACCCAGGCAGCACGACGCGGAGGGTGGAGGCTCGACTGCACCACCACCTACTCCACCTCCGGTGTCCGAGGCACAGGTCTCTCAGCCATCTGAGCTCACTTCTCTACTCCAGCAGATGGTTGAGCAGCAGGGACTAGATCGGCTTGTAGCTGAGCAGGCCAGAGCTGAGCAGGCTGCATGTCTCTTGGAGCTCCAGCAGCAGCAGCAGGAGATGCAGCGACAGATTGCCCGCGAGAGGCGAGAGGACACTGATAGGCTCACTGGGCTAATTGATCAGATGCACCAGCGTTCTCTTGACCAGCAGCAGCAGACGCAGCAGGCCATGATGGGCATCCTGGGGTTGATCACCAACCTCTACACTCAGACCGGGATTGCCTTGCCGTCACAGCTTCTGGGTCTAGCTCCAGGTCCACCTGTTCTAGCTCCAGTTTTAGCTCCAGTGCCGACTACGCCGATCCCGACGATCATCATGTCACCACTGCTTGCTCCTGACGCACCTATCCACTCCCCCCTGCCGGCTTCGACACTTTTCCAGCAGACTCTAGCGTCCATTGTCAGTGCCCCACTACCTGCAGTCCAGACTCAGCAGGCACCGACAACAGCTCCCACAGCACCCGTCACCTCCACTCCACCCTCAGCAGCAGCAGGCAGCAGCTCCGACGACAGCACCCTCGACGGCGACCAGTTCGTCATCGCCCTGAGCGCTCAGGATCCTTAGGCACTCGGCTTCCCTTTTTGGTGTCTTGATGCCAAAGGGGGAGAAGAGTCAGGGGGAGGGGTAGCTTAGTCCCAGGGGGAGTCCTAGTTGTAGGGGGATTATATCTTTTTGGGAGTCTTTTGTAATTTGGTGTTTTGCTACTCTTTTGCTATTCTTGAGTTATCCTTGTGCCACTTAATTCTCTCATGTGTTATTGATCGTTGTGCTTTCGAGGTATAGATCGTTTTTGAGCCTTCAAGTTTAATGTGCAAAATCTTGTACTTATTGCATATCCTCTTGAGTATCGTATTCTCAATTTCATTACTATTATGATTTACTCGTTGTGTTGTCATCAATCACCAAAAAGGGGGAGATTGAAAGCATCTAGGCCCCCATGAGGTATGGTTTCGGTGATTAATGACAACCGTTGGATATTACTAATGAGTTTGTGGATGCAAGGTCTCTCATATCACTCATCACACTTAATGAACTCTATATGTATATCATCTACTACTCATTGGATATAATCGGAGACCCCTAAACAAACTATTTCATGAGGTCAATCAATTTTTATGAAGACTAAAAGAAAAATCTCATATGTCAAAGTTATTCCATCAAAACTGACAACACCCAAGACTTGGTAATCATCAGAAGAGTATTTCAAACCAACGTATAAGAGGTCACTCGAGCAAATTCCAAAAGAATCACTTAGAACAACTCGATGCAGACAAAATCAACTCACCGGATCAACTAATGTTTCCAAAAAATAATACATCGGTTGAGTTGGTTTAACAGAAGAAAAAGACCTTAGAACTTAGTACTCACCGGATCATCCGATGATGAAGAAAGTGTTACATCGGCGATCAATACAGTAAGCAATTAACCTGGACCGAGTGTAACACCAGATCATCCAATGTACAACTATAACACATCGGTCGATCACTCCAGTAAGCATTATTTCTGGACCAAATTTGGATGAAGTGCCATCGGATCATCCGATGATGAGGCAAGTGTTACATCGGTCCAACAACGGTCATATCTGACACAGTGACATCAGCTAATTTGGATTTGACCGATGACAACTGAAGGGGGAACATCGGATCATCCGGTGTTCGCAGAACAGTGATGTCAGCCTACTTTTCCAACGGCTATTTCGTGGAGGCTGGCTATTTATACCCCTTCAACCAGTCATTTCGATAAGTCTTGACAACCAGAGCTACTCTACACATTCTCAAGCATTCAAGACATTGAGCTACCACTTCTACATCATTTACACCACTTGTACACCAAGAGATAGGCTAGAACTTACTAGAGATAGTGCTTGTGTGCTTCTATTCTTGGTGATTGGAATCTCTAGTATAGTGAGAGCTGTAAGGGAGCGTCTCTTAGTGATTGTACTCACCGTGTAAGAGTCGGTGATTGGAGAGAGCCTTCCAGAGCTTGCCAAGACGGTTGTGGAAGCCCAGAGGATCAAACTTGTACAAGGCTTGAGCTCCACCTTGCCGAGGTTGGCGAACGGAGAAGTTTAGTGAAGATCCCTGGTCTCGGTGACTTGTGAGTGGCTATACCCTTTGGTGGGTGCCACAACGTGGATGTAGGAAGGTCTTGACGATCTTGCCGAACCACGGGATAAATCTTCGTGTCTTTGTGTCTCCTCGGGTGTTTGCGCTTTCTTCCTCTCCCATTACACTTATGCATTTTATATACCGCAATCTTACTATTCACTTAAATGCATAGGTTGTTTGCATAGGGAATTGGGCATTTAGTTGTCAAGTTTTTATTGCTTTAATTTTTGAAAAGAAGCCCAATTCACCCCCCTCTTGGGCATTCAATCCTTACATCTGCATCGACAAACAACAACCCTGAGCACGCGCTCATTGCTGCATGAGCTCTCCAACAACACCCACCGCCTCCAGGTGCACCCCAGGGTGCTATGGAGTAGTGGAGGGCTGATGTTGACCATTTGGTTGCAGCTGCAGCTGCAGGCATCAGCAACCAAGGTCCTCCCCCTTCGGGGTGAGTACCATCACAACGATGGACCTTGTCAGGCTGACTTGGTCCACAAGTCTCGCAACAAAGGATACGTGTTGCATACCAGTAGGTGACTTCGTTGCCTCCCGTGGCACGAAGCACCCACACCATTACCAGGATTCCGACTCATGACCCGCGGTCGAAACTGGATCACCGTTACCAGCAGCAAGACGACCGTGTCCATATCGAGCATGATCGTGAGAGGCGGGAGGCTCGGGACAACCCTCCTCCTCAAGGAGTAGGAGGAGGCTATTTTGCCCTGGCCATGCATTTGCACATGGTCAGATGCCCACAGATGTTCCGGCCTCACTTGTCGAAAAAATTCGACGGGACAGTCAACCCCGTCAAATTCCTTCAAATCTACTCTAATGCCATACTGGCAGTGGGGGGTGATGAGGCTGTGATAGACAATTACTTCCCGGTGGCTTTAACTCGGACTGCAAGGTCCTGGTTCATGAGTCCCCCACCCGACTCCACTAATAGTTGGGCAGAACTATGCCGGCAGTTCACTGCCAACTTTGGGAGTTCTTACACCTGGCCTAGCACTGAATTGGATCTGTTTGCTGTAAAGCAAACATCGGGGGAATCGGTGCAATGGTTTTCTCAGGTATGTAATACTATTCCTTCAATCTCGAGCTCTTTTGTTATCATTGCATTCAGACAGGGTGTTCGAGATAAGAAGATGTTGGAGAAGCTGGCTATCAAAGAAGTCACCAACGTTACGGAACTCTTTAGTCTAGCCAACAAATGCGCTAGAGTTGTGGAGGGCCGTGAAATGCACTCCAAACGAGCCCCGGAGGCCAACAAAAAGTCATCCAAAACTGAAGCCGCTACCTCCAGTAGTGGCAAGAAGAAAAAGAAGCCCAATGGCAAAAAGAATCCATCGGTCGGCGCACCAACCGCTGAAGCTGCTGCAGCTCCAGGTGGCCGGGGGCCACGCCCCGGGAAATGACCTCGTTCTTCGACGGAAGACAGCAACAATTCGAAGGCATGGTGTCCGCTTCACAAGATGGACAGACACAGCCTGTAAGAATGTCGGGAGGTCCAGAACCTTGCCGAGCGCTATAACATGTGCCGCGAAGAAGCTCCTTTCTGTCAACAGGAAGGAAAGCAAAAAGTTGACGAAGCTCCGGCTGAAGAGGAGCTAGGTTTCCAGGACCCTAAGAAGGTCCTCAAAGCTGTCTACAACACTATCGATGATGACTCTGACATCTCTGACAACGAGCACCAAAAGACCCTGAACATAATCTATGGTGGTTCTTGGGACATCACCTCTCGCCTCATCCTCAAGACAATGCGACGGGACATGGCTGTGGTAGCTCCCACTGCTAAGGCAGAGCCACATCGGAAGTGGATGGATACTCCCATCATTTTCGATGCTTCGGACTGCCCCCGAAACATGATCGAGGTTGGCCAACTCCCGTTGATGGTGTCACCCACCATTAACAATATTCAAAATCCACCATGTAATGGTGGATGGAGGTTCCGGGCTAAACCTCATAAGCTTCAAAGCTTTTGTTAAGCTTCAGCTCCGGCCTTCAGACCTTCGTCCATCCCGACCTTTCTCTAGAGTAGGTCCAGGAACCATTACACCTCTCGGTTCCATTACACTCCCAGTGACCTTCGAGACTCGGGAGAACTACAGAACTGAGAAGTTGATCTTCGACATCGTGCAGATCAGTCTGCCGTTTAATGCCATTCTGGGCAGGCCAGCCTTGTACAAGTTCAGGGCCGCAACTCATTATGGCTACTTAGTGTTGAAGATGCCAACACCTACGGGCGTCTCCAGATCCGCAGAGATCGCACCGCGGGAGTTACTGCTCTAGAAGAACTCTATGTGCTTATCATAGCGCAAGATGAAGCATCTGGTAAGGAGCCAGCTCCGAACCCTACGAGCATTCGTCATAAAGTCTCTACCTCTGCACCTCGTGTGCAACCAAGCGGCGACACCGATGTTCCCGTCAAAGTCGTCCAAATTGGTTTCGACACTGCTAAGACTACCCGTATATCAGGAGGTATGAACAACAAATAGGAACTCGCGCTCATCACTTTCCTCTGGGATAATGTCGACGTGTTTGCCTCGCAACCGTCACAAATGTCTGGGATCCCTAGGGAGGTGATTGAGCACAATCTGAAGATTTACCCAGACGCACGACCTGTACACCAGAAGCCCCGAAAGCAATCAATCGAGCGACAAAACTTCATCCAACAGGAAATTAAGAAGTTGCTCGAAGCTGGATTCATTCGGTAAGTCTTCCATCCAAAATGACTGGCAAACCCAGTTGTTGTACCCAAGGCTAGTGGGAAGCTTCGGATGTGTATTGACTACACCACTTTCAATAAGGCATGTCCATAGGATCCATTTCCACTACCTAGAATAGATCAGATAGTGGACTCCACCTCCGGGTGTGAGCTATTGTGTTTCTTAGATGCATATTCTAGATATCATCAAATCCAAATGTCTAAGGAAGATGAAGGGCATACTGCCTTCATAACAGTAGATGGATTGTACTGTTATACTGCCATGCCATTCGGTCTTAAAAATGCTGCTTCAACATTTGTGCGAGCTATGTACAAAACATTTGGATAGCTAATTAGAGACTTGGTGGAGGTGTATGTCGACAACATCATTGTGAAGATCAAAAACAAGGAGTCACTCCTTGACAACTTACATGCCGTCTTCGACAAGCTGTGCACCACGCACACCAAGCTGAACCCGGACAAGTGTGTCTTCGAGGTTAGCTTCGGGAAGCTTCTGGGGTTCTTGGTGACTCACCAAGGAATTGAAGCAAATCCGGCGAAGATCAAGGCCATAGAAGATATGCAGCTTCCAGCCCGCATTTAAGATGTACAAAAGCTAACTGGATGCCTAGCTGCGCTCAGCCGGTTTATCTCAAGACTGGCTTAATGGGCGCTACTTTTCTTCAAACTCTTGAGGAAGTCTGGAACATTTCATTGGTCTGAAGAAGCAGAAAAGGCGTTTCAAAGCTGAAACAACTCCTCACCACACTACCAATATTGGTACTCCTAATCCTGGTGAGCCTTTACTGCTTTACATTTCGGCAACCACCGAAGTTGTCAGTATGGTCCTTGTTGTGGAAAGACTGGAGCCACATCCAATCCAGGAGTCCAGACCTCCCCGGGAGGGTCTGGAATCACCTGAAGGTGTGACTGAGTCCCAGCTCCCAGACACAAAACCTCAAAAAGAAATCCTAGGAGATCAACCTCATTCATCTGAGGAAGTTCACCTGGCTGACCAAGATGATCTGGATCCTCCCAGCGAGGTCCGGGTCAAACAAGAAGGATTTTTGAACCCCTCCGGGAGGGTCCAAGAAGCACAACCTGAAGGTTCGGAACCCCCCAATAGGGTTCTGGTCGATGGAGAAGAAGCTTCGGGTCCTTCTGAAAGGGTCCAGACCATCCAACGCACCGTGTACTTCATCAGTGAAGTACTCCACAACACCAAGACAAGATACCTTGAGGTGCATAAACTGCTTTACGCAATTCTTATTGCCTCAAGGAAGCTTCGTCACTACTTCCAAGCCCACAAAATTTTTGTGGTAACTTCTTTTCCACTGCGTGCTATTTTGCATAACCCTAATTCTACTGGGAACATTGCAAAGTGGGCAGTGGAACTGGCCAAATTCGATCTAGAATTCGTGTCAAGACAAGCAATCAAAAGTCAACCTTGGCTGACTTCGTGGCTGAATGGACCCCCTGTCCATCAAACCCTGGGGGCCACAGTGAGCAGAAACCAAAAATCAAAGTTCCGGTATTCACCGAGCCTCACTGGACCCTCTACTTTGACGGCTTCGTGCAAAATCAGGGGGCCAGAGCTGGAATCCTTCTCTTGGCTCCGACTGGGGAGAAGTTCAAGTACATGGTACACCTTGATTTCAAGGCAACCAACAACATGGCAGAGTATGAAGCTCTCATCTATGGACTCAAGGTGGCACTATCTTATGGTGTCAAACAGCTATTGGTAAAGGAAGATTCACAACTCATCATCAAACAAGTCAAAGGTGAATGCTCCTGCAACAATTCCCAACTAGCTGCTTATCTCCTTGAAGTCCAGAGACTTCAGAAGGACTTTGAAGTCCTGGATCTCTATCAGTTCAGCGTCTTCATAAGGCTGAAGTCGACGAACTCTCGGGAAAGCCTCAATCGGAGCTCCAGCTCCTAACGGAATCTTCGTCTGGAGTTTGTCAAAATCAACAGCCCAGCCTGCCGAACTGAGTGAAGGGGGCGAGACCAACACCTCGAAGCTGGCAGTCCCGGTGGCCCTGTTTTCATGGCGTCCACCAAGGGTCGTAGCTGCTGTCGGGAGCTCCGTGCAACCCAACACGCAAGACTCAAAAGCTCAGGTTAGCTCTGATGCATGGATCACGAAGATCCGGAGCTACTTGAAAGACAAGATCCTTCCTGAAGATGATGTAACCACTGACCGGATTGTCAGATTGGCTAAAATATACACGTTGGTAGAAGGGGATCTCTACCGACGTGGTGCCAACGGCATCCTAATGCAATGTTGTCGGCGTTTGGATCTGGCAGATCTCTCGACACTACCTTTGGTAGATCAAGGAGTTGTAGTTCGGTAATGGGCGCGCAGAGATTCAAGAAGGTGAAATACAAGTGTACACAGAGATTTACGTGGTTCGGGCCACCTGAGTGTAATACCCTACTCCACGGGGTGTGATGGTGATGTATTAAGCGTGTGAGTCTAGAAGAAGCTCCAGAAGAAGAAGCTTGTCTAGCTCAGGGAGTTCAGTAGTGGTTTGGAACCGTGCCTTGTGTATCGTCAGCTAGTCCTTTTATAGTACAAGGACTGGTCGTTACACCGTTAGCCTGACCCTACAGGTGGCCCCAGCGGTTACACATGCTTGATACACAATTAATGAGGTTAATTACCCTTAATAGCCTGGTAACGGGCCCTAACAGTGCTGTTATCAGTATTAAGGGCCATCCGATCGTGTGTCATTAATATGGTATTAGTGACACTTAATCGGGTCTTCAAGTCTTTGATTGCTCCTTGAAGGTCCGGAGCCTTTGGGGGGTCCACCAGCCTGATTATTGAAGTTGAAGGTCCGGCGGTCGCCATGTGGCAGCTCCAGAGCTTACCGTCGTGGACGAGTAGGTCTAGTGCTGCTGGACACGTGTCAGTACCAGAGCTTCCCTCTGTCTGGGGTTAGGTCCGGGGGTGCCATACTGGTATTCCGACCGGAGCTTCCCATGTATGGGTGATAGCTCCGGTCTTATGATACACGTGGCGGCCCTGGGACTAACCATGTCAAGGAAGCAGGTCCGGTTACGCCTGACATGTGGGGCCTTCGTAGGTCTTCAAATCTGGTAGATAGAGTTTCCTTGTGATCTTTGCAATCCCAAGGGGTATCTGGTACGGAGGGTACCGGCAGGTGCATTACAAGGGAAGAAGGTCACGACCTCCTCGCGGAAATCCATGGAGGCGAGTGTGGGAACCATGCTTCTTCCCGCACGCTGGTTGGTAAAGCCTTTCGGCATGGCTTTTACTGGCCTACAACACTTCAAGATCCGGTTGAGCTAGTGAAAAAATGTGAAGTGTGCCAGTTCCATGCAAAACAGATTCACACACCAACTCAATCACTACAAATGATACCTCCTACATGGCCACTCGCTGTGTGGGGCATGGACATCTTGGGACCTTTCCCAAAAGCTGTCGGAGGTTACAAGTTCATGTATGTCGCCATCGACAAGTTCACTAAGTGGCCAGAAGCAACTCCAGTTGTAACAATCAACAAGCAATCAGCAATCAAGTTCTTGAAGTCCATTATATGCAGATTTGGGGTTCTGAACAAAGTCATAACTAACAACGGAACTCAATTTACAAGTGGCGCATTTCAAGAATATTGCGAAGACCTCGACATTCAACTTAGCTACGCCTCTGTAGCTCACCCAACAAGTAATGGACAAGCCGAGAGAGCAAATGCAGAAATATTAAAGGGACTCAAGACGCGCACGTACGAGCGCCTAAAAAAGCATGGAGCCAACTGGATTGAACAACTTCCATCCACACTATGGGCAAACAGGACAACACGTAACGGTCAACTGGGGAGACTCCATTCTTCCTGGTGTACGGAGCTGAAGCAGTCCTTCCTCCGGAGATCACCTTGGGGTCCCTTCGGGTCCGAACCTTCAATGAAGCCATGCAGGACCAGCTCCAGCGTGAAGACCTTGACCTCGTCGATGAGGGAAGGGGCCAAGTAGCTGTTTGGAATGCACGTTATCGCCAAGCGCTCCGGTGCTATCATCAAAGGCATGTGCGCAACGGATAGCTCGAGGAAGGCGATCTGGTGCTTCGGAAGATACTAACTCGTGAAGGAATAAACAAATTTTCCCCGAGCTGGGAAGGTCCATTCTGAGTTATCAAAGTATCCCGTCCTGGATGCGTTCGCTTGGCAACTGAGAATGGGATTCCGCTCCCTAATCCTTGGAACATCGAGCACCTACGTAATTTTTATGCTTAGAATCACAGAGGTGAGTCTGTAACTACACATGATGTATGCTATAGAGTCAATAAACAGACAGGGGTAGGACCTTCGGGAGAACATCCGGACCCCTCTGGGAGGGTCCGAGAAGTTCAAGTACACTTCATACAGTCACTATACTAAAAGTGTAACTACCTACCCTGGGTTAGTACAAGATGTATAGCACACTTAGCTTGGTCCCGCACCCTAAGTGTGTCCTTGTCTCCCCTGTAATCCAGACCTATAATGAAAGACATTATTGTGTAAAAACAGACTCCACATGCATTTATTTTTGTACAAGGCTCGAGCTATCAAATTATTGCTTTTAACCTTCTTGTCTATAATGAAATTGTGCATTTCTTTTTATTCTTTACCGAAGTAATTCATATGTGTTACAAGTTATATTGTTAATCTCTTGGGGTCTTAACATTCTGAATAGTCTACTTGCCTGAACGCCAAGCCAACATAGGTCCGGAGTGTGCTATCGACTTATCCTGGTCCTGCACCCTAAGTACGCCACTCTACCTACACTCCGGCAGGCCTCAGTAGGGTGAGTACTAAAAAAGCATATGTGTCCGGAAGAGTTACATCAATATACTTGCTACCATATCGAATTGCTTTGGGGTAAAATTGTAGTAAGAATAATAAGACACAAACAATTTATAGACAAGAGGACGAATTTTACTTTTTCCTTGTATTTAATGTGCAGGAAAAACAGAAATTCTAAGCTTCGACAACAACTGAGAGACCTAAATTCAACTATTCGTGTGGCGACATCAGGAGCTACCAAGCTCCGATCGTTAACGTTTATATGTTGGTACTGGGTACTGTCAAAGCTACCTAGCTCTGCCAATCTCAGGGGGCCTGCCGTTGATGCTTCAGAATTGAAGACTTCAGACCTAAAATCTACCAGCGTGAAGCATTCAAGTCACCAATATACTGTCAAAACCTTTGGTACATGTACACACTTCAATTGTACACATGTACCACGGGGCCAACAAGACAGAGCATAGTATATCGAAGACAAAGTGAAATTCATGGCAGAAAGGAGGATTTCATTAATCAAAAGTATTGGATTACAAAATTGGGGTTACAAGGGGCAAAAGGGAAAAGGTCCTTGCCACTGGAGGATCTAAGTCTTCTGGAAAAACGAAGTAACCTTCTCAGCAGCTTCTTCGACACTAACTCTGTCAGCATCCTCTTCTTCGGCAATGATTCCTTCAAAGACTGGATCAAGAGAGAATTGAGGGTCTCGACTTTTGTAACACACCAAGACATACTCGGCGACATTCTTGGCCAAAGATTTACCCTCTGTCTCCAGTTGATCAGCGATGACATTACCCATCGCATCGAGTTTGCTGCCAGCAGAGCCAAGTGCCACCAGCGTCTGATCCAGCTCCTGCGTTGGGTCCTCTGGGCATACTGGACTGAAACCAAGAGGCACAAGGGCCCTGTACGCACGTCCCAGGAAGTACCATACCATCAGTAACTCGGTTGCCTTCGAGCTCTACAGCTCTTCTAGTGACCTCCGAGCGACCGCTAGCTCCAAACTCTCCCGAGCAAGGCGTTCCACCACTTTGGCATGTTGCTGCATGCTTTCAGCAACCTGCTTCTCACGGTTGGTTAGCTCCATTTCCCGAAGGTGGATGTGGTTCCGCCGTTCGGCCAGGTCTTTCTCCCTGCCTCTCACCTTCCCTTCTCTGGTGGCAACTTCAGCTTCTCTTTGTGAGAGCTCTTGCCCCAGCTTCTAGTACTTCTTCCTTTCATCTTCACTCCACTACTCAAACTTCTTTGAGCGATCTGCCAAATTCTGTTCACCTAGAGTCAACTTCTGGGTGACCTCTGCCTCCCTCTTCATAACATCCTCCTGCTGCTCAAGGAGCTTCTCCTCCCTCGCCTCCAGGTCCGCCCGGCGTTTTAGGAGAACCTCATTCAATTCATTGAGGTTTTCGTGATGCTCATCAGCAGCATCACGCCTCTCCTTAGCTTGCTCAAGGATTTCACTGGAGTTAGCGTCGAGCGTCCGGATGGCAGCCTTCTTCTCCTCAAGCAGCTTGTCCCAGTACTCTAACCGGGCCTTCTTCCTCTTTATCCACTCCTTCTGGTCAGCTAGCCTCATCTGGGCAAGCCTGGTCTCAAAATGGAGTCTGTTGTGCCTACGCCTCAAGGTGTTGCGCTCCTCCTCCAGGGCTTTGCTCTCGTGATCGAAGGCGAGTTGGACTTGTCGGAGGCTAGAGCAGGCGTTGTCCATAGATAATGCTAGAGGAATAGGCTCCGGACCTGATGGGACCATCTCTACAGGCTCCAGAGGGTTCTCCATTACAAAAATAGGGTCCCACTCTACGAGAGAAGACCCTTGAGCTTGTAGTACTAGGACCGCTCTCAGGGAGCCCTTCAGCAGCAACGGAAGAACCTACTGGGGGGACTTCCACCTCAAGAGCAGAAGTTGAAGGTGCTGCTTCAGGGTCTTCGGTCGCTGGCTCTGAAGGTGTAGGACCTGTCGCCACCTCTTCAGGCAGCTCCGACTCTGGTTCAGCTACCTCCGTGGCAATGGCAGGGGCTTCATCTGGGGCCTCTACCGCCGCTGGCTCAGACGTCGGCACGTCAGCTTCCTCCGATTCAACGATCGGGGCTTCAAGCGTCTCCAGCTCAACCGCTGGACATTCAACCGCTTTTGGCACAAGGGATGGAGCTTCAGTGATTTCCGGCTCAATGGCCGGGGCTTCAACTACCTCTGGCTCAGCGGCCAGGGCTTTGATGACTTCCGGCTCAAAGGCCAGAACTTCTGGCATGTCCAGTGTTGGAGCATCAGCCTCCGTCACCGTCGCTAGGGGTACATCTTCAACTTCTCCCCTGTGGTCCGACACTACCACAGGAGCTTCGGGCAAGGACCCCGAATCCAAGTCCACGACAGCTGACGCCGGAGCTGTCGCAACTTGTGCCACCACTTGAGGAGGAGGCTCGGTGCTTGAAGCCGGAGCTTCGGCATGTGCAGCCCTGGTCGCTGCGACAGGCGCCGAAGTTCCTGACCCCTTCTTCGACACCCTAGAAATAAAGGAAAGAGAAGATTAAAAATACATCAAAAACAAGACTAGCATTTTAAAGAGAGCAATCGAAGCTTACCTAGGGATGCTACCACCCCAGTCGCCTCGGAACCTCTTTTTCTGAGGCCCGGAGCCAGAACCCACCAAGTCTGGTGAGACAATGGCTTCGGACCTCAGCTGAGGGCCACTTGCAGCAGCCATAGTCCTCTTGGTCGGAGCTTCTCTTGGCTGAGAAGAACTCCCGGACCTGGAACTTTTAGCCGGCACTAAGGCCGAGGTTGACTACCCGGAGCTGACGCCTCTTGAATACGCTTGCGCTGGAGCTGAGAAAGTCGCAGAAGACCTCCCCCGCCGGGGAGAAGGAGCAGGTCTAACGGACCTCCCATCAGCGTGCTTCAACTTCCTCTTCCGGCTGGAGGGCTCAGCTGTCTCTTTGTGTAACACCCTCATTTTCGTGCATCATGCCCTAAATGCACTCATATACATGTTTAACATTAGCCCACAACAAGAGGAACGAGTTTAAAATTGATTCTGAGCATTTAAAATTGATTTGGAGCAAAACCGCACTTAAAACGCAGGAAAGTGCGGACTAGTCCGATTTTACAGAGGACTAGTCCAATTTCTCTCTGACTAAAAATGGACTTGTCCGTTTTTGCTGCGGACTAGTCCGATTTTGGCTCTGGACACTTTCGGACTTCTCCGATTTTGTGCGGACTAGTCCGATATTCCATGAATCCTTGGAAATTTGCTAAGTCCCTGGACTTTTCCGCGGTGTTCCAGTGGACTTGTCCGTTTTTCCTCTCTGTTCAAATTCGTACTTGTCCGATTTTTGGCCAGACTTGTCCGATTTTCTCTCTAGACGACATCGGACTAGTCCGGTCCTGTCCGGACTTGTCCGATATTTCGCGACTCCGAGTTGATCTTTTGTTTTACGACTTGTTTCTTGGGTTTCATGTTAAGTGGTCCTAGGGACGTCGTGCCTAACTCTTTTAGAGCCCATGTGGGACTCTAAACCGGCCTCTACTCATCCCAAAACTCGAGATCCATCTAACCCTAGCCTCCACCTCTATATAAACAGCCCAACCCCTTGGTTTGACATCTATTTGCCACTTTTCCACCGACCCAAACCCTAGTTCGTGGGGAGCCACCATCAAGGAGGGAGGAGAAGATCCCAAGCAAGAGGAAGAAGAGGAGGAAACGAAGGAGGATCAAGATCTCCACCAAGTTTCGTCCTTCACCACCAATTCATCTCCAAGTTCATCACCAACCCTAGATCATCAAGATCCAAGTGTTACCTCCAAGTTTCTTGGTTCATTGGAGTTCTAAACACCTGGTATACCTTCTATTCTCTTTTCCTTATGTGAATTCAACCCCTAATCTCCAAATTCACGTCGATCTAGAAAACCCTAATCTGCTGATCTCGTCAAGTGCGGACTTGTCCGGTCCCTAGCGGACTAGTCCGATCTTTCTGGTTAAATTGTGTTGAATTAATTCTAAAATTTGATCTAATCGACCCCAAACCTGTATAAACTTGTTAAAATCTATTAGAGCTAGTTAGTGATCATTAAAATCAATCTAGTAACAAGTTCTACCTTGCATTTGCATCAATCATGCATGTCATGTCATATTGAGTAATATTTGTGCACTCTTTGATTGTGTTTCTTGTCTTGTATGTTTATTGTGTGGATTAGACGGATTTGCGCTAGAGAGTGACACGGAGGATCTACAACATCAAGAGTTTGAAGGATTTGACCCTAATCAACAGCAAGAGCAAGGCAAGTGTCCTTGAAGCATATTGATCCTGTTTTTAAAATAAATGTTTTGTTTGTAAAACTGCATGCTATGTCAATTTGATGGGAACCCTAGGGTAGGAAGTTTACTAGACTTGCCAAACCACCCTTGTCACCTGGAATTTATGGTAGAGCGTCGGGATGGACTTTTTACCTTTTGCTTCGCTTAATCAACTGGGATGGGAATAACTATACCACTCAATTTAATTATGAATGGATGAGATTATGGTTAACATGAAGTTGTTAAATATGGTATGGTAATGGATGATCTAAGCAAGCCTGGTATGTGGATGGGTTGGATGTTATGGTGGTTTGCTTGCTTTAGATCTAAGGACCGGTTCATGCGAGAATAAGCCAGGACTACAGTGCCACCACAAGGCCAAGTATGGGTGCGGCGTAGCTGATTAATTAGGGCTTTGCTAGTGCTGTTTGGACCATTGTGGATGCTCGGGGAAGGGGTAGTCGGATTGGGTTTGTTGATCATTGGTGGGACTACCCTGGGATCCAAATGGCTCAAGAGGGGGCCCTTGGTTGAAGATGTGCTCAGTTGGAGGCATCGCCACCGGTGAAACCTCAATGGGGTCTAAATAGGCTAGTAATCCCTTTGTAAAGGCTATTTTGTGATCTCTTGGCCACACACCAATGGAAGTGTGTTATGTGACCGACGGGTCATTGGCATAAGGGAGGTTCTTAGTCGCCGAAGGGTGATGAAATCACGAACACGTGGGTAAAGAGGTACAAACTCTGCAGAGTGTTAAATAAAACTATCATGATAGCCGTGCTCCCGGTTATGAGCACTTGGACAACTTCCATGATTAGAGGGAATTTGGTATTGGAATGGTTATGGTTTGATAACAGTTATGGATTTAATTTCTCGTATTGAATATGGTTATTGGCAATGGTGAAATCTGGACTTATTGATGATGGTAATGAATTCAGTTTGGTATTATGGTATTATTCGTGATTATGATGGGATTACTTCACATACATATAATATACATATTGCTTTTCAAATGTTTTACTGTACTTTTCAGCACTTTGCCATTATTATTGTCGTCATTTGAATCAGCCCCACTTGCTGAGTACGACATGTACTCACTCTTGCAATCCCCCACCCCAACAGTTGCAGGTCAGGATTGGGAGTTTAATGGCGATAATGCGGAGTTCTAGGCCGTGTCTGCCGCCAGCTTTGCATGTGGTGTTGATTGGAGCTGCGCATATATACCTTGTCGCTTATGCTGCATAGTTGCTTTAGTTGCTTAATTAGTTTATTTCCGCTGCATTAGTTGAACTTGTCATTAATATTCATTAGAGCTTGTATTTGAGGATGATATGGTTTGTGTAATAAATCTGATAATTAATCTTGTTCTGTGGTAATTTTCTGTATACTCTTTTGTGATTGCACTCGTGTATGTGTGTTGAACATCCTGGGCACACATATGCGTTAGCTTGGTTCATTTTCGGAACCGGGCGTCACAGATTGGTATCAAAGCCAGGTTGACCGTAGGATGCAGCCTAGATAGAATGGACACTTTAGAGCACATAGGAGCACTCAGGAATCGATGTGTTTTTGCTTGGAGTGCTGTTTGCTATATATATTGCTTGCTTGTATGCTTAATAGAGGATTTTGGGATGCCTTAGCATTGCCATGTCCACCTAGGCTAGTGTAGCTAGTTGTTTAGTTTCATATCCCTTGATGCATATAGTTGGGGACGTTTTCTAATTCTTATCTATTGCTTTTCTTCAAATGGTGAGGACTCGCAACCAGAGGGATGGCAATGATGAGGAGGAGAACAATGGAGTGCCTCGGAACAACATCGGACAAGGATCTACTCAGGGAGCTATCAACATTGAGCAGCTATTGGCTATGCAAAACCAGCTCATGCAGACCATGATACACACAATGGGACAGCTGCAGGCTGGCAATATCAACAATCAGCCACACATGCCTCCACCTCCACCACCGCCTCCTCATAACTGATTGGGAGAGTTTATGAGGACTAGGCCGCCAACCTTTGCTCAAGCCGCAAACCCTATGGATGCTGATGATTGGCTCAAGTCCGTGGAGAAGAAACTTGCTATTGTCCAATGCAGTGACCGAGGGAAGGTCCTATTTGCTTCTCATCAACTCGTTGGAGCAGCTGTAGATTGGTGGGACGCTTATTGCAATGCTCATGAGAATCAAGAGAGAATCACTTGGGCAGAATTCAAGGAGAGTTTCCGTTCTCATTACGTGTCGGAAGGTGTTATGATCTTGAAGAGGCAAGAATTCGAGAATTTAAGGCAAGGAAGATCAAGCGTGAGTGAATATCTCAATAAATTCACTCAACTCTCAAGGTATGCGCCTGAGGACGTTAGTCGGGATAGCCCGAAGCAATACTTGTTCATGAGGGGCTTGAACAATGAGATCCAAGTGCAATTACTCAACTGCGATTATGCCAATTTTCAGAAGCTTGTGGACAAAGCGATTGTGGTTGAGAACAAGATTCGTGAGATGGAGCAAGAAATCAAGAGGAAGGCGCCATATCAAGGACAGCAACAAGGAAGTAATGTGCGCCCTCGTCTTGCACCGCCCAATGCGCCTCATTACAGCTCCTCTATTCCTGCTCAGCGCCCTGGTTATGCACCGCGCCCAACTCAGTTTGTGCAGCAGCGCCCTGTTATGCAAGCACCTAGGCCTCCAATGCCCTATGAGCCTCGTGCTAATTTTCCTGCTGCACATGCTCAAAACCAAGCTCGTCCCAACAATTCTGGTGGGGTTAAGAAGTGTTATACTTGTGGAGAAGCTGGACACTTTGCGAATCAATGTCCTAAGCCAGGCCTTGGTCAAGGAAACAATGCGCCGAGGCAAAACCCAAGACCTAATGGAGGACAACCACAAGGAAGCCGTGGACAGCAGAACTTTGCTCGTGGCAACGTGAACCATGTCTCTACGGAGGATGCTCAACAAGCGGATGACGTGGTCATTGGTATGTTTCTCGCCAACTCCAACCCCGCGACTATGTTATTTGATCCTGGAGCATCGCATTCATTCATTGCATCGAAGTATGTTGCCAAGTATAGTTTGCCTATCTCTCATATGAAGTTTACTCTGTTGGTTAAGTCTCCTGGAGGAGAGATGAGGACAAATATAGTATGTCCAAAAGTAAGCATTAGAATAAGGGGGGTAGACTTCTCTGCCAACCTCATTGTTTTAGATTCTCAAGGGTTGGATATTATACTTGGTATGGACTGGTTGAGGAAGCACAATGGAGTTATTGAGTATGCCACAAAGACGGTGAAGTTGACCAATGAAGAAGGAATCACCGTAGAATTTGAAGCATCTCAAACCGCACCGAAGCAATTGGAGCTGAATCATATGGACGGTACCGCAATTGAGGAGATTCCGGTAGTGTGTGAATTTTTGGATGTTTTTCCGGATGAGTTGCCAGGTATGCCACCTCATCGAGACATTGAGTTTGTTATTGATTTAATACCTGGAACTGCACCTATAGCTAAGAGGCCGTATAGGATGCCTCCTATGGAATTAGCGGAGCTCAAGAAGCAGATTCAAGAACAACTAGAGAAGGGTTTTATTCGCCCAAGCTCTTCACCTTGGGGAGCGCCCGTTCTATTTGTGGACAAGAAGGATGGAACGCAAAGGATGTGCGTGGATTACCGAGCTCTCAACGAGGTAACAATCAAGAACAAGTATACCTTGCCACGTATAGAAGACTTGTTTGATCAGATGAAGGGTGCTTTTGTCTTCTCTAAGATTGATTTGAGGTCGGGATACTTTCAAATGAAGATTAGACCATCAGACATAGCCAAGACAGCTTTTAGGACACAGTATGGATCTTATGAGTACACCGTGATGTCTTTTGGATTGACAAATGCGCCTGCCTACTTTATGTACCTCATGAATAAATTCTTCATGGAGTACTCGGACAAGTTCGTTGTGGTGTTTATTGATGATATTATGATCTACTCGAAGGATGAGAAGGAACATGAAAAACACTTGAAGCTTACATTGCAGAAGCTACGGGAACACCAATTGTATGCCAAGTTCAGTAAATGTCAATTCTGGTTAGGGAAGTTTCTTTCTTAGGCCACATTATTTCCGGAGGAGGAGTATCAGTTGACCCAGGGAAGGTGAGAGATGTGCTTAAGTGGGAACCGCCACAGAACGTCAAGGAAATAAGGAGTTTTCTTGGAATGGCTGGATATTACCGTCGATTCATCAAGGACTTCTCCAAAATAGCCAAGCCAATGACAGAATTGCTAATGAAGGGAAAGGCTTTTGGATGGACTGAAGCTTGTCGAAAAAGTTTTGAGGAGTTGAAGAAGAGGCTGACAACAGCCCCAGTTTTGGTACTGCCGGATGTGAGCAAGAGCTTCGATATTTATTGTGATGCATCAAGACAAGGACTCAGATGCGTGCTTATGCAAGAAGGTCAAGTGGTCGCCTATGCGTCAAGACAATTGAAGAAACATGAGCAGAATTACCCGACACACGATTTAGAACTTGCAGCCGTTGTACATGCATTGAAGATTTGGAGACACTATATTCTTGGACATAGGTGTGAAATTTACACGGATCATAAGAGTTTGAAGTATATTTTCACACAAACGGATCTGAACTTGAGGCAACGAGGATGGTTGGAGCTCATCAAAGATTATGATTTGGGGATCAACTATCATCCAGGAAAAGCCAATGTAGTGGCCGATGCTTTGAGTAGAAAGGGAGTAAGCCATCAACTTACAGTTCGAGAGTTACCATTCGAGTTATGCAAGGAGTTTGAACGGTTGAACCTCGGGTTTGTAAATGAGATGGAGATGATGGAGTTAAACCCAACCTTGGAGCAAGAAATTCGAGAATCACAAACCACGGATGAGGAGATCAAGGAAATCAAGGAAAGGATCGAGGAAGGGAGAGAATTCAGATTTGATGAAGACGAACATGGTACCTTATGGCTTGGAAAGAGGATCGTTGTGCCTAATGTAAAGCATATTCGGGAGACAATATTAAAGGAGGCACATGACTCGCCTTACTCAATTCACCCTGGTTGTACAAAGATGTACAAAGACTTGAAGACTTGCTATTGGTGGGATAGCATGAAGAAGGACATAGCTGAACATGTAGCACTGTGTGATGTGTGCCAACGAGTCAAGGTAGAACATCAAAGACCAGCTGGATTATTGCGACCATTAAAGATTCTGGAATGGAAGTGGGAAGAAATTGGTATGGACTTCATAGTTGGGTTACCACGTACTCAGTCCGGGTATGACTCAATTTGGGTAATTGTGGATCGCTTAACCAAGTCAGCTCATTTTGTCCCTGTAAAGACCAAATATACAGCTGCACGATTGGCCGAAATATACATGGAGCATATTGTGTGTCGACACGGAGTCCCTAAGAAGATAGTATCGGATAGAGGTTCTCAATTTACCTCCAGATTTTGGCAAAAATTGCATGAAGCTTTGGGAACGAGGTTGAATTTTAGTTCAGCATATCATCCTCAAATGGATGGACAAACCGAGAGGACCAATCAGATTTTGGAGGACATGTTAAGAGCTTGTGCTTTAAAGCATGGGAAAAGTTGGGACAAAAGGTTGCCATACGCGGAATTTTCATACAACAATAGTTACCAAGCAAGCTTGAAAATGTCACCATATGAAGCGCTTTATGGGAGTAAGTGTAGGACGCCTTTATTCTGGAATGAGGCAGGAGAAGCTCAAGTATTTGGTCCGGACGTGTTGCAAGAAGCCAAAAAGCAAGTCCAAATAATTCATGAAAACTTGAGGGCTGCCCAATCAAGGCAAAAAGGCTATGCGGATAATAGGAGAAGGAAATTAGCCTTTGAAATATGAGATTTTGTTTACCTCAAGGTGTCACCAATGAGAGGTCATAAGAGGTTTAACATAAGAGGCAAGCTTGCACCTCGTTATATTGGACCATTCAAGATTTTGGACAAAAGGGGAGAAGTAGCGTACAAGTTGGGGATGCCAGCTCATCTTTCAGACGTGCATGATGTCTTTCATGTTTCCCAGCTCAAGAAGTGCTTGAGAGTACCGGAAGAACAAGTGCCAATGGAAGAATTGGAACTAGAGGAAGATTTGACTTACGCCGAACAACCGGTCAAAATCTTGGGAACCAAGGAGAGAGTCACAAGGAACAAGGTGATTCGATGGTGTAAAGTACAATGGAAGCACCATACCGAAAAAGAAGCAACTTGGGAGCTAGAAGATAATCTCAAGAAGGAATTTCCCTATCTCTTCTCTTCCGCGTCGAATCTCGAGGGCGAGATTCATTTTAAGGGGGGTAGGTTTGTAACACCCTCATTTTCGTGCATCATGCTCTAAATGCACTCATATACATGTTTAACATTAGCCCACAACAAGAGGAACGAGTTTAAAATTGATTCGGACCATTTAAAATTGATTTGGAGCAAAACCGCACTTAAAACGCAGGAAAGTGCGGACTAGTCTGATTTTACAGAGGACTAGTCCGATTTCTCTCTGACTAAAAACGGACTTGTCCGTTTTTGCTGCGGACTAGTCCGATTTTGGCTCTGGACACTTTCGGACTTGTCCGATTTTGTGCGGACTAGTCCGATATTCCATGAATCCTTGGAAATTTGCTAAGTCCCTGGACTTTTCCGGACTAGTCCGGTATTCCAGCGGACTTGTCCGTTTTTCCTCTCTGTTCAAATTCGGACTTGTCCGATTTTTGGCCAGACTTGTCCGATTTTCTCTCTGGACGACTTCGGACTAGTCCGGTCCTGTCCGGACTTGTCCGATATTTCGCGACTCCGAGTTGATCTTTTGTTTTACAACTTGTTTCTTGGGTTTCACGTTAAGTGGTCCTAGGGACGTCGTGCCTAACTCTTTTAGAGCCCATGTGGGACTCTAAACCGGCCTCTACTCATCCCAAAACTCGAGATCCATCTAACCCTAGCCTCCACCTCTATATAAACAGCCCAACCCCTTGGTTTGACATCTATTTGCCACTTTTCCACCCACCCAAACCCTAGTTCGTGGGGAGCCACCATCAAGGAGGGAGGAGAAGATCCCAAGCAAGAGGAAGAAGAGGAGGAAACGAAGGAGGATCAAGATCTCCACCAAGTTTTGTCCTTCACCACCAATTCATCTCCAAGTTCATCACCAACCCTAGATCATCAAGATCCAAGTGTTACCTCCAAGTTTCTTGGTTCATTGGAGTTCTAAACACCTGGTATACCTTCTATTCTCTTTTCCTTATGTGAATTCAACCCCTAATCTCCAAATTCACGTCGATCTAGAAAACCCTAATCTGCTGATCTCGTCAAGTGCGGACTTGTCCGGTCCCTAGCGGACTAGTCCGATCTTTCTGGTTAAATTGTGTTGAATTAATTCTAAAATTTGATCTAATCGACCCCAAACCTGAATAAACTTGTTAAAATCTATTAGAGCTAGTTAGTGATCATTAAAATCAATCTAGTAACAAGTTCTACCTTGCATTTGCATCAATCATGCATGTCATGTCATATTGAGTAATATTTGTGCACTCTTTGATTGTGTTTCTTGTCTTGTATGTTTATTGTGTGGATTAGACGGATTTGCGCTAGAGAGTGCCACGGAGGATCTACAACATCAAGAGTTTGAAGGCTTTGACCCTAATCAACAACAAGAGCAAGGCAAGTGTCCTTGAAGCATATTGATCCTGTTTTTAAAATAAATGTTTTGTTTGTAAAACTGCATGCTATGTCAATTTGATGGGAACCCTATGGTAGGAAGTTTACTAGACTTGCCAAACCACCCTTGTCACCTGGAATTTATGGTAGAGCGTCGGGATGGACTTTTTACCTTTTGCTTCACTTAATCAACTGGGATGGGAATAACTATACCACTCAATTTAGTTATGCATGGATGAGATTATGGTTAACATGAAGTTGTTAAATATGGTATGGTAATGGATGATCTAAGCAAGTCTGGTATGTGGATGGATTGGATATTATGGTGGTTTGCTTGCTTTAGATCTAAGGACCAGTTCATGCGAGAATAAGCCAGGACTACAGTGCCACCACGAGGCCAAGTATGGGTGCGGCGTAGCTGATTAATTAGGGCTTTACTAGTGCTATTTGGACCATTGTGGATGCTCGGGGAAGGGGTAGTCGGATTGGGTTTGTTGATGATTGGTGGGACTACCCTGGGATCCGATCAAGAGGGGGCCCTTGGTTGAAAATGTGCTCAGTTGGAGGCATCGCCACCGGTGAAACCTCAGTGGGGTCTAAATAGGCTAGTAATCCCTTTGTAAAGGCTATTTTGTGATCTCTTGGCCACACACCAACGGAAGTGTGTAATGTGACCGACGGGTCATGGGCATAAGGGAGGTTCTTAGTCGCTGAAGGGTGATGAAATCACGAACACGTGGGTAAAGAGGTACAAACTCTGCAGAGTGTTAAATAAAACTATCATGATAGCCGTGCTCCCGGTTATGAGCACCTGGACAACTTCCATGATTAGAGAGAATTTGGTATTGGAATGGTTATGGTTTGATAACAGTTATGGATTTAATTTCTCGTATTGAATATGGTTATTGGCAATGGTGAAATCTGGACTTATTGATGATGGTAATGAATTCAGTTTGGTATTATGGTATTATTCGTGATTATGATGGGATTACTTCACATACATATAATATACATATTGCTTTTCAAATGTTTTACTGTACTTTTCAACACTTTGCCATTATTATTGTCGTCATTTGAATCAGCCACATGTCGTACTTTCCACACTTGCTGAGTACGACATGTACTCACTCTTGCAATCCCCCACCCCAATAGTTGCAGGTCAGGATTGGGAGTTTAATGGCGATAATGCAGAGTTCTAGGCCGTGTCTACCATCAGCTTTGTCTGTGGTGTTGATTGGAGCTGCGAATATATACCCTATCGCTTATGCTGCATAGTTGCTTTAGTTGCTTAATTAGTTTATTTCCGCTGCATTAGTTGAACTTGTCATTAATATTCATTAGAGCTTGTATTCGAGGATGATATGGTTTGTGTAATAAATCTGATAATTAATCTTATTCTGTGGTAATTTTCTGTATACTCTTTTGTGATTGCACTCGTGTATGTGTGTTGAACATCCTGGGCACACATATGCGTTAGCTTGGTTCATTTTCAGAACCGGGCGTCACACTTTGCCCTTGCCCTTGCTGGTGTCTTCAACCCTCTGGCTTGGGGCGGAGGCAGGCCCTCCTTCAGAAGCTCCGGGGATCACCACCCTGGTGGTCGGACGCCTTTCCACCTCACCAAGGTCGTTAAGCGCCGGCATCTTCCTCCGGAGCTCTCTACTGAACTGTGCCTCCATGTTCAGAGGAAGGAAATCTGCCGATAGAACTAGGTTAACGCCTTCAACGTTTATTCCATGCTGGAATTTCTGGATATGAAGCCTCAAAGCTTCGTCATCTAAGATAGATTTCAGACCGGTTTCAATCCGGTCGTCATCCATCACGCTATTGAGGGCCCACGCGAGTTTTCCCTCTTCCTCAGCGGAGCCCATCTGTTGACCAGGAATTTGTAGAAGACCATCTGAGGTGTCACTCCACCTTCCACACATTCGCGGATCCTGGTCAGGACGGGGTTGAAGGCACCTGACAGCACTGTAACTACACTCCAAGCATCGGTGTCAACGTTGGGGAGGCCTTCAGGCAGCTCCAACTTCTCGTGCTCCTCCACTGCAATGATGACCCAATCTTTCTTCCAGTCATCCCATTTGCCGGAAGGAAACAACTTCAAGTATTTGAAGGGGCAGTTCTTGCGCTTCACGAAATAGTAGAAGCCAAGAAGCTTAGTCCTCTTGCCGGTGGTGTGGATGGTGAAGAAGGTGCGGAACAGCTCGACGTAGGGGGGGGGGTACCCACCCACATCTCGCATAAGTGGACGAACGCCGCCACGAGAAGAAGAGAATGGGGGCCAAGGTGATACAGCTGGAGACCATAAAAGTCTAGCTGTATCAAAAGAAAGGTAGAAAAAGGTGGAATGAGTCCCACCATGGCGTACTCCGAGAAGTACACCATGTCGCCACTGCGCTCCTTCTTGAACGGGAGCTCGCCGGCACGAATCAAATGGTTGAAGGAGTCGCTGGACCACCCCATATAGGTCCGGACCTTCTTCAGATCATCGTCACTCTTGAGGCGGCTCTTGGGAAGACCAAACTCTATCGCGGCAAAGTGGAGCAGAGGAAGGGAAGTTAGGCGGAGTTTGGGAGGCTCTGAGCGCAAATGTGATTGAAGGCGTAAAGAGTCCTCAAACCATGTGCACTTTCACTCTTAAGTAAGCCTCCGTGACGCTTGGATGGAAGCCGCAAAGAGAACGAAGGAACTTTTCAAAAATTCTACCCCGTCAATGACGAGTGGGCCTGGGGACACCCCGACACAGAGATCGAGGTTCTTACCCTAGGAGAACCATTGTCATTATGAGCGGCAAGAAACTCGATGGCGGCACCTTGACAGGGCGCGCGAAACCGATATGGTTTTCGTATTGGGAACCGGTGACCTTCAATTGCGTGAGATCCTCACTCAAAGATCTTATCTGCCGCATTTATAACAAGCCACGCATCGATGGTTCACTCCCAGGCCATTGCTCCAACAGCACATCAGAAGACTCTTGAAATTGAAGCGCGAGAATTGAGAATGGCCCCACCTCCGGTAGAATAACTTAACCCAAAGGGTTTCTCCCAGAGGTGGGCCCGAAGGCCACTGTCGGTACCCTGTGTACCGGGTACCCCTTGATACCACGAAGAGTACAAGGGAGTTCTACCTGTTAGAGTTGAAGGTCTCCTCATGCCTCACATGTCACATGGCACCGGACTCGCTCCCCTCATATGGATAGCTCCTGGGTAAACATGTGTAAAGGAAAACCGGAGATAAACTCCCAACGAAGAAAGCTCTGGTGCCGACGCGTGTACAACGACCCCGGACCTAACCCCCAGCAGAGAGGAGCTCCGGTGCCGACATGTGTACAGCAGCCCCGGACCTACCCTCCCGCGAGGGAATGCTCCAGAGCTGCCACGTGTGGAGTCCCCAGACCTGCTTCACCAACGAGTACATTGGCGGAGCTCCTTCTACACGAACAATCAAGGGCAATCAAAGCAGCCATTACAAGATTTGATTACGTGTCGTTCATGCTGTATTAACGACCCGATATCAAAGCGCTATTAATAGGGGTAACACAGCCATTAAGGCATGTTATCACACTATTAATCATGCTTAATACCCTTTAAACAGTGTATTAGGCCATTAAATACGCTAGGGCCATATGTCGGGCCAGGCAAGCTTTGTAACGATCAGCTCTTAGAACTATGAAAGGGTTGTGCCGCACGAACATCTAATATAACCTGAGCTGATCTGATCCAAGCGAACCAGCATACTAGAGAACAGACTCATACAATACAACAACACAAACCCGTGGAGTAGGGTATTACGCTCAGACGGCCTGAACCACGTAAATCTCTGGTGTCGCCATTTTGATCTTGACCTCTGCGTACCCCAACCATAACAAGAACCTCCGCGAACTACATTTTAGTAGTACCGGGGGATGTGTCGTTGCTACACTTCGACAGTAACCTTTGAAAACCTAGTATAAATAGAGGTGCACGACCCTACTATGATATCTCTCAACCCCCTGCGCTGTCACACCTTCCAAGAGCCCAGAAAACATGTCTCTCTACACAATCTGACACAAGAAAGATCAAATCCTTGAGGATTAATTATAGATCAAAGGAGAGACACATTCTTCACGTCTTGAGCTCTTGGGTTTGATTCTCTCACACACTCTCGCTGTTTTATTGCATATCTTTCGAGTGTCTTTGGTGGTGTTTTCAATTGTAAATCTTGGGGAGCCCTCAACTTGTTATAAGGCCCCTTGAACATGGTTATTTACCCCCTTTGTGATTAGTGGAAGAGAATCGGCCTTCGTGGCGATTCGACGAGGGTAGGGTTGGTGAAGACCCAGTCCTTCGTGGACTCCTCAATGTGGACGTAGATTTCCTCTGTGGAATCGAACCACAGGATAAAAACCTTGTGTCCTTACTTTTGTTCTTACTATTCATTGCAATCTAGGGTTTGCTCGATCTTGTTCAACTTACGTTAAAACTTTGAAGCTAAAGTTAACTTGTGCCATATCTAGTTTCATTAAAGCAACACACTTGAGTTACAACTAAATTTCCGCTGCATAGAGTACTTGAATCGAAATCATCGATCAAACTTGATCAATCTAGTCCGCACACACCGGACTAGTTCGATTTCTCTGTTTTTGATCAGGTTGCTAAGTGTTTCAGGTTCCGACAAAAGATCAAAAATCCTATTCACCCCCTCTCTAGGCTACATTCACCTTTAACTTCTGTTTTGATTTTGCTCTTTGCTTTGTATTGAACTCTCTACTTTCCGTTTCCAGAATGTCGAGATTGAACACAAGAGCCCTGGTGCCTACTGCGGCTCCAGTGCCTATTGCAGCTCCGGTGCCTGTGGCGGCTCCGGAGGTTGCATCACCTGAAGGTCCCCTCCAAGTTCCTGCTTCTTCCCAAGCGGTGGTGGCAGATGACACGATAGCTCCGGCGCCAGCTGTCGTGGATCTGGATTCAGTGACGACACCAGAAGCTCCCGTGGCAGCGCCGGACCACACGAAAAAAAAGACTTTGTGGAAGCTCTGGCAGTTCCAGAACCTGCTCTGGAGGCTCCGACGTCTATGCCAGTGGTGGTGGCAGCTCCGGGTAGCACTTCAGTGCCAGCTCCAGAAGGGGCGGCTCCAAAGGTGGCTATGTCCGAGCTGGGGCAATAAGAGGATCCGCCTACAGGTCCTTCATCTTCGGAGCCAATGATTGAATATCTGGCTGAGGGACCTTCTTCATTAGCCCCAGAGGTCAGAGCTCCTGCGGCAAGTCCTTCGTTTGCTGTTGATATTGATGAGCTCCCGGAAATCGGCCCCGGTGATGTGGAGCTGTTGAATAACATGCTTGCGTCGTGGGATCCGATTGTAATTTTGGAAGACCCAATGGAACCTGCTGAAGTGCCTCAAGCCGGTCCGGAGCCTATCCCCCTGGCGTTGTCTATTGACAACACTTGTTCAAGTCTCCGCCAGGTCCAACACGCCTTTGACCATGAAAGCAAGGCTCTTGAAGAGGAGTGCAACACATTAAGGCGTTGACGCAATAGACTTCACTTTGAGACGAAGCTCACACAGTCTAGGCTGGCTGACCAGAAGGAGTGGGTGGCCAAGGAGAAGGCTCGGCTAGCGGTGGTGGACCGCTTGTTGAACGAGAGGGAGGTTACCATCAAGGCTCTCGATGAGGACTCGAGAGATTTTTGAGCATGCTAGGGAGACCAATGAGGCTAGTAATGATCGTCAGTATAGCCTCAAAGAACTGAATGAAGTACTCCTCAAGTGTCACGAAGATCTTGACGAAAGGGAGGATAAGCTCCTGGAGAAGCATGAAGATCTCCTGAAGAGGGAGGAAGAGCTCACCCAAAATCTAACGCTGGGCGAGCAGAGTTTGGCTGACCGCGCCAAACAATTTGAGCAGTATTGCGCCCTAGAAAAGGAGAAGATTTGGCAGGTGGGGCAGGATGTCTCCAAAAGAGAGACTGATATCTCCACCAAGGAGGACAAGGTAAAGGCCGAGGACAAAGACTTGGCAGATCGGAGGAACCGTATCTACCTCTGGGAGAAAGAGCTTAGCGACCAGGAAAAGCGGATGGTTGAAAGTATTCAACAGCGCGCTAAGGAAGTCGAGCGCTTCTCCAAGGAAGGTTCTGCGGAACTTTCGGCTGCCAGGAAGTCACTGGAGGACCTAAAGTGGTTGAGAGCAGCTGAGTCCCAGCAAGTCTGGGACTTCTTAGGGCATGCCAACCAAGCTCTAGTGCCATTTGGTTTCAGTCCGATACGTCCGGCTGACCCGGAGCTAGAGATGGAGAAGGCGCTGGTGGCGTTGACCTCCGCCGGCAAGAAACTTGACGTCGTGGGCGATGTAGTCATCGACAAACTGGAGACTGAAGGAAGGACCCTAGCCCAGAACGTTGGTGAATACATCCTAGCATGCTTCAAGAGTCGGGCCCTCAGATGTCTTTAGATCCGGTGTTCGAAGGACCCATTTTCGAGGAGGAACAGGCCGCTAGGGCCAACGTTTGAGATGCTGCCCATACAATTGCCTCGTTCTTCAATAGGAACTCCAGTAATAAGGACTTTTCCTTTTCTTTCCTTCAACTTGTAATCCTCCTTTTGAATCAATGAAATCCAATCTTTTGAATGAATGAACTCCATTTTGTTTGTGTCTTCAATGCATTGTCCTTTATGTTGTCGGCCCCCTGGTAGATGTACACAATTTTGATTGCGAACATGTACCAAAAGGATTTGACAATGTCTTGATGACTTCACTTCTTGCTCGTAGCCAGAACAATAGCTCTGAGTTCCAAAGTTTACTTTCGACATCTCCAGGGACCCTTTGTGACGTCGACGGCGGGGCCCTTGGGAGTTGTCGGAGCTCTTAGGTCCGGCGGTGCCCACTGTCAATGTGTAGAACGTCGACAGCGGGCCCCTGGGAGTTTTTGGAGCTTGTTAGGTCCGACGAAACCCACAATCAATACGTAGAACGTCGTCAGCGGGCCCCCTGGGAGTGTTGGAGCTTTGGTAGGTTCGACGGTGCCCATTGCCAACATGTAGAACGTCGACGGCGGGCCCGTGGGAGTGTCGGAGCTTTGGTAGGTCCGACAGCACCCACCATCAACGTGTAGAACATCGACAGCAAACCTCCTCGGGGTGTTTTTTCCACCATCTTCATTTAGATCGTCATTAATACTTCACGTCAACGGCTGGCCCCCAAGGATGTTTTCGGAGCTTGTTAGCACCGAGGACGCCCAATTTCAACGTATAAAATGTCGATGGCGGGCCCCCTAGGGGTTGTCGGAGCTTAGCAGCTCCGGCATCGACCACCATTACTATGAGTTTTCATTTTTCCTGCATATTAAAGACAAGAAAACAGTAAAATTCGTCCTTTCATATATAACTTGTTTGCGACTTACTATTCTTATTTGATTTTTAGATCAAAAGGAACTCAACATAATAACAAGTATATCAATATAATATCTTTAGATCCGGATGCCTTTGTGACCCGCCCTACTGAGGCCTGCCAGAATATAGGTAGAGTGGCGTACTTAGGGTGTTTGACCAGTCTAAGGTGATAGCACACTCCAGACCTGTCATGGGCTTTGGCGTTCAGGCGAGTAGACCATCTAGCAATGATGAGATCCGAAAAAGATCAACAATATAACTTGTATATTAGATGAATAACTCGGACTAAATCTCAAAAATAATTGCACAACTTTGTTATAGACAAAAAGGAAAAGATAATAAAAGAAATGAGTTTGTACAAAATTAATGCACGTGGAGTCTGTTTTCACACAACAATGTATTTCATTATAGGTCCGAATTACAGGGGAGACAAGGACACACTTAGGGTACGGAACCAGTCCAAGTGTGCTATTTATCTTGTTTTAACCCAGGATAGGTAGCTACACTTAAAGTACAATGATCAAGTTAAGTGTGCTTGAACTGTCCGGACCCTTCCGGAGGGGTCCAGATGTTCTCCCTGAGGGCCTACCCGACTCTGTTCATAGACTCTATAATTTACATTATGTGTAATTACAGACTCACCTCTGTGAAACTAAGCATAAAACTTATAGAGGTGCTCGATGTTCCATGGATTGGGAAGCGGAGTTCCATCCTCTGTTGCCAAGCGAACGCATCCGGGACGGGATACTTTGATCACTCAGAAGGGACCTTTCCAGCTGGGGGATAGTTTGTTCATCCCTTCACGAGTTAGTATTCTCCGCAGCACCAGATCGCCTTCTTCAAGCTGTCGGTTGCGCACATGCCTTTCATGATAGCGCCAAAGCGCCTGGTGATATCGTGCATTCTGAACGCTGCTTGTCACCTCCCCTTGTCGACGAGGTCAAGGTCTTCACATCGAAGCTTGTCCTGCGTGGCTTCGTTGAAGGTACAGACCCGGAGTAACTCCATGGTGATCTGCGGAGGAAGGACCGCTTCAGCTCCGTACACCAAGAAGAAGGGTGTCTCTCAAGTTCAACGGTTAGGTGTTGTCCTGCTCGACCATAGTGCGGACGGAAGCTCCTCTATCCAGTTGGCTCCATGTTTCTTCAGGCGCTCATATGTATGTGTCTTGAGTCCTTTTAGTATCTCGACATTTGCTCTCTCGGCTTCACCATTACTTCCCGGGTGAGCTACTGATGCGTAGCTGACTTGTATGCCGAGGTCTTCACAATATTCTTGGAATGCTGCATTTGTGAATTGGGTTCCATTGTCAGTTATTACTCTGTTTGGAACTCCAAATATGTAGACTATGGACTTCAAGAACTTGGTAGTAGATTGCTTGTTGATTGTCACAACTGGAGTAGCTTTCGGCCACTTGGTGAACTTGTCGACGGCGACGTACAGGAACTTGTAACCTCCGACGGTTTTTGGGAAAGGTCCCAAAATGTCCATCCCCCATACAGTGAATGGCCATGTAGGAGGATACATTTGCAGCGACTGAGTCGGTGTGTGAATTTGTTTCACGTGAAACTGTCACGCTTCACACTTTTTTACCAACTCGACTGCATCCTAGTGTGTTGTAGGCCAGTACAAGCCATGCCGGAAGGCTTTACCAACCAACGTGCGGGAAGACACGTGGTTCCCACACTCGCCTACATAAATTTCCGTGAGGAGCTCGCAACCTTCTTCTTGAGCAATGCACTGTATTAGAACACCGTTGGCACTGCGTCGGTACAGATCCCCTTCTACCAACGTGTATCTTATAGCCAATCTAATAAATTGGTCAGCGGAAGCACCATCTTCAGGAAGGATGTTGTCTTTCAACTAGCTCTAGATCTCCGAGATCCATACATCAGAGCTAACTTGATCCTCTGGATCTTGCGCGCTGGGTTGCTCAGAGCTTCTTGCAATGTCTACGATCCTTGGTGGACGCCATGGTAACAGGGCCACCGGGACCGCCAGCTTTTGGGTTCCGATCTCGCCCCCTTCACTTAGTTTGGCAGGCTGAGAGGTGGGTCTTGACAATCTCCTGACAAAAACTTCGCCAGGAGCTTGAGCTCCGGTTGAAGCTTTCGTCGAGAGTTCATCAGCTTCAGCGTTGTTGAGATGCTGGACATGGCAGAGGTCCAGGACGTGGAAGTCCTTCTGGAGCTTCTTGACTTCAAGCAGGTAAGCATCAAGTTGTGGGTTATTGCAACTGCATTCGCCTTTGACTTGCTTGATAATGAGATGTGAATCACCCTTCACCAGCATCTACTTGATGCCATATGATAGTGCCACCTTGAGCCCGTAGATGAGAGCTTCATACTCTGACATGTTGTTGGTTTCCTTGAAGTCAAGGTGTACCATGTACTTAACCTTCTCCCCGGTCGGTGCGAGGTGAAGGATTCCAGCTCCGGCCCCCTGCTTTTGCACGGAGACGTCAAAGTAGAGAGTCGAGTGAGCCTCGGTAAAAACCGAGACCTTGGGTTCTGGCTTCTGATCACTGGGCCCCCTGGATTTGATGAAGAAGGGGTCCCCTCCGCCATGAAGTCAGCCAATGCCTGACTCTTTATAGCATGTCGAGGCAAGAATTCGAGATTGAACTCTGCCAGATCCGCTACCCACTTTGCAATGTTTCCCGTAGAGTTGGGGTTATGCAGTATAGCACGCAGTGGATAAGAGGTTACCACTGATACCTTGTGGTCTTGGAAGTAATGACAAATCTTCCTTGAGGCGATGAGAACTTCATAGAGCAGCTTATGCAACTTGATGTATCGAGTCTTGGCATCGTAGAGTACTTCACTGATGAAGTACACTGGTCTCTAGACAGTCTAGACCTTCCCGGAAGGTCCCAAAGCTTCTTCTTCATCTACACGGACCCTCGCAGAGGGGTCCGGACCTTCTTCTTGAGCTTTCCGAACCCTCTCATAGAGATCCGGAACTTCTTCTTCAACTGTGAGAACTCCCTCGGTTAAGAGAGATTGATCCTCTAGGAGCTTGCCTTGAGGATCCGCGCCTGGGGCTGGGACCCAGACTCGCCTTTAGGTAGCTCCATACCCTCCCAGAGGGGTCTAGGCTCCTGAACTATAGTTGGCTCTGGTCTTTCCGCGACCAGGACCATGGTGACAACCTCCGTAGTTGCTGAAATCTAAAGCAAAAAAGGCTCACCAGGGTTCGGAGCTACCAGGATTGGTAGTGTGGTGAGGAGCTGTTTGAGCTCTTGGAACGCCTTTTTTGCTTCTTCAGACCAATGGAATGGCCAGGTGAAAGTGCATCTAGGCATCCCTTGTGGGTTTTGGTTGATTTATGACAAACAAATGAGATCCTAACAAATTGGTGAGATAAACGCAGGTTTTAATGAAATTATGAAGAAAGCACAAAATGAAAGGAGTATGAGGATCAATATGGAAAAGAGCTCTAGAGTTGAATAGATTATATCATTGTGTATGGAGTGTGTTGGATAAATACACCCCAAGAACTCAAGCAAAAGAATTATCACTCACTGCACAATTCACAGGAAAACCGGACTAGTCCGATATCACCAATGACTAGTGCGATATGTCTCTGACAAGAAACGTACAAGTCTTTCCAGTGTGGACTTGTCCGCTAGTACACCTGTTTTCACAGCACTGGACTAGTCCGATAACACCATGGACTAGTCTGATATCTTTCTGACTAAAAGCGGACAAGTCCGCCCCAGTGCAGACTTGTCCTTAGGACATCACACTTTATACAAAATCATACAAGTCCGATATCATCACGGACTAGTCTAAAAACTCTTTGACTAAAATCGGACAAGTCCTCCAACTACGGACTTGTCCTCAATTCTACATGAGGTTCACCACACCGGACTAGTCCGATATGAGCCGGACTAGTCCGAACAATTCCAAAGCCCAAATTGGACTAGTCGGCCCTTTGCCGGACAAGTCCGATATATCAGAACACTTAGGGTTTCCCACACGTCGCACACCGGACTAGTCCGGAGTCCACCATGGACTAGTCCGAACATGGAAAACCCTAATGGTAACTTTTGGAAACCCTAGTATAAATAGAGGTGTACGGACCTACAACCAATTCTCTCGACCCCATGCACCGTCTGATGAGGACATCACAACAACGGAGACACACATTGAAATGCAAGGACCAATCACAAGAGCACGAGCACGGTTAATAAATCAGCAGGTGAATTCGCTCCTAACTTCTTTTGCATGTGAGTTTGAGAATGGATTGCTATTTGATGATTTAATTGTTATTAGGAATAATGGAGAAGATCAACAAGTGAAGGAAAGAGGCCTTGGGAGCGTGCAGAACCAGCTGGGACGTCCACAAGTTAATGGAAGCAGTTTACAACTCGGACTCGAGTTCAACTTGGAGTCCAGGAGCAGTCCACCTTAAAACGGACGCCCAGGAGGCATACGGACTCCATTTTTGATGTTATACATATGCACGGAAAGAGGAGAAGATAAACTTTCCAATTGTTCTGGTCCCACCTCAAAATTCTTCTGGGGTCATTGGGAATCATTGAAACAAGTCGAGTCCAAATTTCTGTCCGGTGCTGCACCACCGAATCGGGCCTTTGGGCCTTGTATCCCGTAAGAGTCCATTAGGGACACGTCTAATCGTGTTTTTGCCGAACCGTAGCCTTTAAATACTGCAGCCGCCGGTCATATTCGGTGGGTTTTGCTTAGAATAACAATTTCGCCGTTCTATGGTTTGTGAGATGCCAACTTCTCAATTTCAGATTGTGTCTTCTACGCTCTTGCTTGTGTTCTCGGTTCACTTGCAGGGATTAGCCTTCTTGGCGAGGTCAAGCATTTGCCGCACGTTGATAACCAACTGAGCAGTGGTGTAGTGATTGCAGGGGTATTCGAACAGGTCGAGTGCCGCGGATCATCAACGCCGAGTTCTCCACCCCAGTCGGCTTACCTTTCGTAAGATCGCGCCTAAACCTACTCATCACCATCACACCTTTCAAGATCCTAGAATACACGTATCTCCACACAATCTAACCCTAGAAAGATCAAATCTTCGAGGATTGGTCATTGGTCAAAGGAGAGACTCATTCTACACGTCTTGAGCTCTTGGGTTTGAATCTCTTGCACTCTCTCGTTGTTTTATTGCATATCTTTCGAGTGTGTTTGGTGGTGTTCTCAAATGTTAATCTTGGGGAGCCCTCAACTTGTGAGAAGGCCCCTTGAACACGGTTATTTCCCCCCTTTGTGATTAGTGGAAGAGAATCGGCCTCCTTGGCGATTCGACGAGGGTAGGGTTGGTGAAGACTCGGTCCTCCGTGGACTCCTCAACGTGGACGTAGGTTTTCTCTGTGGAATTGAACCACCGGGATAAAAATCTTGTGTCACACTTGTTCTTACCTTTTATCGTATTCTAGGGTTTACTCGATCTTATAAACTTACGTTGAAACATTGAAACCAAAGTTATTTCATGCCATACCTAGTTTCATTGACGTAATACATTCAAGTTACAACTTAATTTCTGCTGCATAGAGTACTTGAATTGAAATCATTGATCAAACTTGATCAATCTAGTCCACACACACCGGACTAGTCCGCACCCTACCAGACTAGTCCGATTTTTCTGTATTTGATCAAGTTGATAAGTGTTTCAGGATCCGACAAAAGTTCAAAAAGACTATTCACCCCACCCCCTCTAGGCTACATTCAATTGGTATCAGAGCAGGACTCTTCAAAAGAGACTCATCGCTCGAAGAGAAGATGTCGTACATTAAGGATGTGCACAAGAACTTCAACCAAGAGAAGGTTGACGATGAAAAGACTGAGATGTTGGAGAAGCTCCTCGACGCCATCCAAGATTGCGAGGATGATGATGAGGAGATGCTTGAACTCAAGGCACTCCTAAGGAAGAAGGCACTCTCCAAAGGGAAGATTAAGATCGAGGATGAAAAGAAGAAGAAGGGGAGTAGTCACACCGACTACTCCCGATATCCTTTTACTTATGATCGGTTAAATTCAAACAATAATCATTACTTGTCTATTACTCTAGGGAAAGCCCCACACTTTGATGGCAATGATTATTCAATGTGGAGGCAAAAATATGAAAATGCGTCTCATATCACTTAACCCCAGCTTGTGGCATATAGCGTGTACAGAGATAGATATCCCGGATAACGATGAAGAGCTCACATCAAGCCAAGAACAAGCTATTCATCAAAACGCTCAAGCTGCAGCTGTCATAACATCCTCACTGAGCTGAGACGAGTTCACCAAGGTGGATGGAATCGAAATTGCTAAGGAGATATGGGATACTCTACAAACCGCACATGAAGGTGATCGTCATGTGTGAGAGGCCAAGATTGAAATGATCGAAGGTGAATTGGGAAGATTAGCCATAGAAGAAGATGAGTCACCGCAAGATATGTACAATCGGTTGAAAAATCTCATCAACAGAGTTCGAGCATATGGAAGCAAGAAGTGGAATGATCATGAGGTGGTGAAGCTAATTCTCAGAGCCTTCATGCCTTGCAACGTAATCCTATGCTCGATGATTAGAGAAAGTCCTGAGTCGCTTTGAAGTCCATTTGTAAGCCTTTGACAAAAGAAGCTCGAGAAGCTCAAGAAGAAGAAGACAGCGACAATGAAAGCACTTACATTGATGAAGAATATATGATCCTATTCATGAAAAAATTCAAGAAAATGATGAAAAGAAGACAAGGTAGTAGATCAAATGAAGGAAGACATAGAGACAAACCAAGACCGAAGATGAGGCGCGCTTGCTATAACTGTGGCGAATACGGCCACTTCATAGTTGATTGTCCTCATGAAGAAAACAAGCGGAAGACCAGGGACAACAGGCCTCAAACCAAGAAGATGTTCAAGAAGAAGAAGCAATTCGGGCAGGCGCATCTAGGGAAGGAGTGGGAATCAAATGATGATTCCTCATCCGAAGAGGAAGAGGAGATGGCTACCATAGCCATCAAGAAGACGACCAAGAAATCCACTCTCTTCCCAACCATCAGCGCAAGGAAAGACACCGATCAAACGTCCCTAATGGCCAAGGAAGGTAACAACTAAATCTTCCTCCTCACATTATTTTAATAGTGATAGTGATAACTCCAGTGATGATGAAGATATGCTTGTTGGTTTGGATAAGAAAATTGCGGCTGAAATGAAATTTTTAATGGATAAGCTTGTTGATAAGGAGGAGCTAGTTGATCGTCAAGAAGATATGATCATCCTCCAAAAGGAAGAATATCTTAAGATCAAAAAGCTCCTCGAGCTTGAGAATGAGCGAAGCAACTCACTGGAACTTGAGTTAGCTGCAAGCAAGGAAGTTTGTTTGAAGCTAGAAGACTCAAACATGGCTATCGAGGATGAACTTGCTAACTTAACCAAAGTTAACAAGATCCTGGAGGTACAAGTTGAGTCACTCAAGTCAAGTAGTTCTTTATCCTCTTCAAGCTCACCTTCTCAACATATAAAATCTGAAACTACTATTGCTTGTGTATGTGCTAAAATGGACACTAACTTGAAGGAGAAGTCAAACTTGACAAAGGACAAGCATCCTTCTCGAAGTGGCATATTTGACAAGGAGAAGGTCAAGTATGCACGCAGTGCATACTAGGTCACAAGACCTCCTAATGTCAAATATGGCATTGGGTATTCTTATGGTGAAAAGCAAAATTCTAGAAACCACAAGAATACCATGGAACGCATTGCCTTTGTCAAGGGAAGCTCCTCTCAAGTTAGAAAACCTAATAATGTTGATAAACTTAACATTGTCAAAACATATGAGCAACAACTCTAGTTTGGAACTTTTGATGCATCATATGTTCTTATGAAAAGTAATCTTGGTAAAGTTTATGCTAAACATGTTGGGCCATGCCATGGGAACACCAAGTCTCATGTGTGGGTGCCCAAATCTCTTGTGACTAACCTCAAAGGACCCAAGCAAGCTTGGGTACCTAAGACTAAGGCATAATTTGTATTTTGCAGGCCTATTCATCCTGTGGAGCTAAATGGGTGCTAGATAGTGGATGCACCAATCACATGACCGGAGAAAGAAGGATGTTCGTTGAATATGAAGAAAATGAAGATCCAAGTGAAGGCGTTTATTTTGGCGATAACAGTTAAGGAAGGGTGCTCAGTACCGGTAAAATAGCAATTTCATCACAAGATACTCTTTCTCATGTTTTACACGTTTATTCCTTGGATTATAACCTTTTTTCCATATCTCAATTATGTGACAAAAGTTATAATTGTTTGTTCATTAATGAGGTGTGACCATCTTTAGAAGGAATGATAACTCGGTTGCATTCAAGGGTGTGTTAAAGGGAAAACTTTATCTAGTTGACTTCAACAAAGATAAAGTCCAACTTGACACATGCTTGATTGCAAAGATCAACATGGGTTGGTTGTGGCATAGACGGCTAGCACATGTTGGTATGAGTAATCTTCAAAAACTTCTAAAAGGCTATCACATCCGTGGTTTAAAGGATGTTGTTTTTGAGAAAGACAGGCCTTGTAGCGCGTGCCAAGCCAGGAAGTAAGTAGGAGCACCCTATCCCGCGAAGAACGTCATGAATACAACAAGACCTCTCGAGCTCCTTCACATGGACCTATTTGGTCTGATTGCTTACATAAGCATCGACGGTAACAAGTACGGTTTTGTCATTGTTGATGATTTTCTCGCTTCACGTGGGTTTCCTTTTTGCGTGATAAGACAGAAACTCAAGGGACCCTCAAGAAGTTTTTCAAGCGTGTCCAAAATGAATTTTCATTGAAGATCAAGAACATACGAAGTGACAATGGGACAGAGTTTAGGAACACCCAAGTTGAGGAATACCTAGACGAGGAGGGGATAAAACATGAATTTTCAGCACCGTATTCCCCTCAACAAAACGGAGTAGCCGAAAGGAAGAACTGAACCATCATAGAGATGGCGAGGACAATGCTCGATGAGTACAAGACTTTGGATCGGTTTTGGGCTGAAACAGTTAACACCGCTTTTCACGCCATAAACCGACTCTATCTTCATCGCCTACTCAAGAAAATGTCATATGAACTACTCACTGGTAACAAGCCGAATATTTCCTATTTTCGATTTTTTTGTTCTAAATGTTATATTTTGAACAATAAGCGTAGGACTTCAAAGTTTGCTTCAAAGTTCGATGAAGGTTTCTTACTTGGCTATGATTCGAACTCTTACGCCTATTGTGTCTTCAACAAGGTATCCAAACTTATTGAAGTAGCACGTGACGTAGTGTTCGATGAAACTAACATCTCTCAAGAAGAGCAAGTTGATCAATGTGTGCTAGATAGAGAAGAAGCTCCATGTCAAGCTTTGAGAAGAATGGAGTTTGGCGATGTTCGACCACAAGCGCCACATCCAAATGCGAATGAAGAAGATGAACCACAAGTGGAGGTAAATGATCAAGGGGGAGCGTATACACAAGATCAACCTCATGAAGATCAAGGTGATCAACAAATCAATGAGGGCAACCATCTCTGGGGAGAAGAAGATGATCATGAAGATTCAAGACCACAAGTGCCACATCCAAGAGTACATCAATGCATCCAAAGAGACCACCCCGTCGAAAATATAATCGGTGAAATCCAAAAGGGAGTAACAACTAGATCTCGTATAGCTAATTTTTGTGAACATTACTCTTTTGTATCCTCTTTGGAACCACACAAGATTGCGGATGCATTGAAAGATCCAGATTGGATGGTGGCAATGCAAGAAGAACTGAACAACTTCAAATGGAACGAGGTGTGGGAACTTGTGGAAAGACCAAAGTTCAACGTCGTCGGCACTAAATGGGTCTTCTGCAACAAGCAAGATGAACACGGGGTGGTGACAAGGAACAAGGCGCGACTTGTGGCCAAAGGGTATTCACAAGTCAAAGGTTTGGATTTTGACGAAACTTTTGCTCCCGTAGCTAGGCTTCAATCGATTCAAATATTACTTGCATATGCCACTCACCATGATTTCAAGGTCTATCAAATGGATGTGAAAAGTGCCTTCCTCAACAGACCAATCAAGGAGGAGGCATACATGGAGCAACCTCCCTGATTCGAAGATCAAGAGTTCCCCGACCATGTGTTCAAACTGCATAAGGCTCTCTATGGCCTCAAACAAGCTCCTATAGCTTGGTATGAGTGCCTTAGAGATTTTTTGATTAAAAGTGGATTTAAGATTGGCAAAGCTGATTACACATTGTTTACCAAGCATTTTGACAATGATCTATTTATCTATCAAATTTATGTTGATGATATTATATTTGGTTCAACTAACAAATCCTTTTGTGAAGAATTTAGTAAGATTATGACAGATATATTCAAGATGTCTATGATGGGAGAATTGAGATATTTCTTGGGATTCCAAGTGAGGCCACAAAAGGAAGTGATGTTCATAAGCCAAACCAAGTATACTCAAGACATACTCAAGAAGTTTGGAATGGACAAAGCGAAGCCTATAAAGACTCCCATGGCGACAAATGGACACTTGGATCTCAATGAAGACGGACCAAACGTGGATCAAAATTTATATCACTCCATGATTGGCTCCCTACTTTATTTATGTGCATCTAGGCCTGATATTATGTTGAGTGTGTGTTTGTGTGTAAGATTTAAAGCCAATCCTAAGGAATGTCATTTGACAGCCGTAAAGAGGATCTTGTGATACTTAGTTCATATACCTAACCTAGGCCTTTGGTATCCTAAAGGTTCAAAGTTCAATCTCATTGGATACTCCGATGTAGATTATACCGGATGCAAAGTAGATAGAAATAGTACCTCCGGTACTTGCCAATTCCTAGGTAGATCCCTAGTTTCTTGGTCCTCCAAGAAACAAAACTCCATTGCCTTATCCACGGCGCGGAGTATGTTGCAGCCGGGAGTTGTTCTGCACAACTCCTTTGGACGCGACAAACTCTAAGGGATTACAGTTACAATATGAGCCACATTCAACTCCTTTGTGACAATGAGAGTGCAATTAAGATTGCCCATAATCCCGTTGAGCACTCTAGAACTAAACACATAGAAATCCGACATCACTTTTTGAGAGATCATTCAATGGAAGGCGACATAACCATTTCCCATGTCAATACCGAAAAACAACTAGCCGATATCTTTACCAAGCCACTTGATGAAACGTTTTTGTGAGCTCCGAAATGAACTAAATATCCTTGATGCTCGGAACGTGGCTTGAAAGCTTGCATACCTGTATGGCATCTTCAAAATCTATTGATTGTGTTATTAAAATCATCTCCCTCTATTATCTCCGAAAAACTATGTTAATTACCTGATCTTGGTGAATTATGGTCATAACTTGATTGTTGTATGTTTACTGATCATATTCATCAAGATTATTTGTGTGTTTTGCCCCATATTTTCTTTCTAAGCACCTTCAAATATATAAGAATGGTCTAACTACTTCTGTTCTGGTGACCACAGACTAGTATGTGGTTACCCAGACTAGTCCGCACAATGCAAACTAGTCCGCAGAGTTCCGGTAGTCCGGACTAGTCCGGTCCGACCACGGACTAGTCTGATTTTTTGACTCCATAACCCTAGGGCCGCCAAAACATAATATTCTTCATCCTCACAACTCACCTCACGTTCTCTCTCCTCACTCAAGTGCCCCCAAGGTGATTTCGCAATTTCTCAACCAAATCTTCTCAAATCTCCGTGGGAAACGATCTTCATCACAAGGGGATCAAGGACCCCGGACTTGTCCGCATCAAAAACTCCTCCAACTCCGCGAATCGAAGGATTTGGTAAATTTTCTCCCAAACCCTAGAACCTACGATTTCTTTTGTTTTGGACCAAGTAGCTTAGCTCCTCTAGTCTATACATGATTCCTTGGTGTATTTCAACTATCACTAGTCACTTTTGCATTGAGAAGCTCCATTGCCTTGTAAGTTAGGGTTTGAGCAATTGAATATTGGACTAGTCCGTTCTCAGTGCGGACAAGTCCAGTACTCCAGACTAGTCCGCACTTGAGCACCGAACAAGTCGAATTTTTGACTGGATACAAACCTAATTTCCTTCTACTCAATGCATTCCCTTGCCATCAATCTTTATCTATGTCACGTATAACATCCTTGTCAGGACAATGTCAAATGAAAACATTTCTGACTTTGAAGACGAGATGGATCAAGATGTGTTTTCGCGAGTCTCAGAGTCTCGCGCTAACAAAAGGCAAGAGCGTGCTGCCGATCCTTCGCCTACTCCACCTAGGATGCGGTGGAAGGTTGCAACCAAGAAACCAGCTTCTAAAGTAAAAGAGATGGCTGGTCCTAGCTCGGCGGCTCCACGCCAAACCAAGGGCAAGGGAAAGGGGCTTGCCTCTGGCCTGATTGGTCCCTTGGAGATGACTGCTCCAAGACAGGGGAACATAAACCCCTCAGGAGAGAAGTTCAATGGCAAAGGTAGTGATGTAGCTTCAAAGCTAAGGATGATTGACGCTTACGGCAGTGCTAAGAAGGCAGTTTATCCAAGATTCTCGAGCAACTTTCACGTGGACTACTATAGTACCGTGTATGTCTGGATGAAGACTTCAGTGGTCCGCAACCAAAGGATAGACTGGGCACACTTTGAGAGAAAGAGCTGTCAAGCCTTTGATGAAGTGATAGAGGCTGTGGAGAGACATGTCCTCAAGGACTTGTTTGCTTTCAGGTACAACTGGAATGATGAGGTCATAGCACAGTTCTTTGCAACCCGCTTCTTTGCTAGTGATGAAGAAGAGCGAGTGACTTGGATGACTCATGGATCCATGTACATCGTGACATATGATGAGTTTGCTAGGCTGCTGCACCTTGGCGACATCGGCAGCAATGAAGTGATTATTCACAACATTGAGATTTTAGAGAAGAACAAGATGGACTTTCTATATGATACCCGTCTCAATTAAAATCCTCCCTAAACCAAGAACATGAATCCCTTCTTCATGGTTCTCAACAGGGTGCTTAGGAAGACAATTGCTCTGAAGGATGGAGATGCAGGGAGTGTCAAAGGCTACATGAGGACATTGATGAAGGTGATTAGCAAGAGCAGGAAATTTGACATATTTGACTACATCTGGAATGACATGGTGAACATTTCTTGCACCCCTAACTGTTCTTGTGGCTATGCGCCTTATATCATGTTCATGATAGAGAAGGTCACAGGGATTGAGTTTGTGAAACATGTTGAGCACACAACCTTGAGCCCAGAAGCCTCCCCAAGCCACTCTCCCATCTGCCTCATCTGAAGAACACCAGGAGAGAGCTCAAGGAGATGCATGGACTGCCTCTAACACTAAGGCCCCTCCTCACAAATGGTCTCCTAGTGGTATTATGAAGTATTTGGCTGCTATATTCTGTTCTTGCCGCAAAATAGAGGTGAAAGTACACAAGTTAAACAAGGCAAGGAAAGAGGACATGAGGTACATAAAGCAAAATGTCAAAGCCATATGCCAGAAGTTGGAGATTGAGCCTGTTGGATCTCCAATTATCTCCGAGGACTCTCCTTCTGACTTCTCGGAGCTTCCAGCTTTATCTCCTTCCGAGCTTGCCTACTTTGGCATTGGGGGCTCGACGAGTGGTTCTCATCCTCCTCCTCCTCAGGTTGACAACGATGAAGACGATGAAAGAACGGATAGTAAGGCGTAAGTAGGCGACGCCTAGTAGATCCCTCTTCTCCTTCTTTTTGGTGCTTTGATGCCAAAGAGGGAGAGATTGAGGGGGAGTCATTAGGTTGTAGCAATAGATGAGAGATGAGAGCTCTATTTGTATCTTTTGCTCTTTGTTATGCTTTTGGTGCTGTAAGACTTCTTTTATTGCTGAAAAACTCTTATTATGTTACTAGTCATGTTTATGAAGTTTGTGATAATGCTTTGATATGATCTATGTTTATGCTCTGAAATTGGCATACATGCTTGATGATTGATATGATTATGTCATTTGCCTCATTCTCATCACAATTATTGCTTACACACATATAGTTTTGCATCCCACCATAAAGATGCACATATGTCTCATGTTTTCATTGCTTAATTTGTTCCAAGCTCATATGTGCACACTTTATGAAAATCTGAATTTTTATCATATTTGTGAAATCTCAATTGGTTGCCATCAATCACCAAAAAGGGGGAGATTGAAAGTGCATCTAGGCATCCCTTGTGGGTTTTGGTTGATTTACGACAAACAAATGAGATCCTAACAAATTGGTGAGATAAGCGCAGGTTTTAATGAAATTATGAAGAAAGCACAAAAAGAAAGGAGTATGAGGATCAATATGGAAAAGAGCTCAAGAGTTGAATAGATTAGATCATTGTGTATGGAGTGTGTTGGAGAAACACACTCCAAGAACTAAAGAAAAAGAAATCGCACTCACTGCACAATTCACAGGAAAACTGGACTAGTCCGATATCACCACGGACTAGTCTGATATGTCTCTGACTAGAAACGGACAAGTCTTCCCAGTGTGGACTTGTCCGCTAGTACACCTGTTTTCACAGCACCGGACTAGTCCGATAACACCACAGACTAGTCCGATATCTTTTTGACTAAAAACAGACAAGTCCACCCCAGTGCAGACTTGTCCTCAAGACGTCACACTTTACACAAAAACGGACAAGTCCGATATCATCACGGACTAGTCCCAAAACTCTCTGACTAAAATCGAACAAGTCCTTCAACTGCGGACTTGTCCTCAATTCTACATTAGGTTCACCACAACGGACTAGACTGATATGAGCCGGACTAGTTCGAACAATTCCAGAGCCCAAATCGGACTAGTCCGCCCTTTGCTGGACAAGTTCAATATATCAGAACACTTAGGGTTTCCCACATGCCGCACACCGGACTAGTCCGGAGTCCACCACGGACTAGTCTAGACATCGCAAACCCTAATGGTAACTTTTGGAAACCCTAGTATAAATAGAGGTGTACGGCCCTACAACCAATTCTCTCGACCCCCTACGCCGTCACACCTTCCAAGAGCCTAGAATACACGTCTCTCCACACAATCTAACCCTAGAAAGATCAAATCTTTGAGGATTGGTCATTGGTCAAAGGAGAGACTCGTTCTACACGTCTTGAGCTCTTGGGTTTGAATCTCTCACACACTCTCGTTGTTTTATTGCATATCTTTCGAGTGTGTTTGGTGGTATTTTCAATTGTAAATATTGGGGAGCCCTCAACTTGTGAGAAGGCCCCTTGAACAGGGTGATTTGCCCTCTTTGTGATTAGTGGAAGAGAATCGGCCTCCGTGGTGATTCGACGAGGGTAGGATTGGTGAAGACCCGGTCCTTCGTGGACTCCTCAACATGGACGTAGATTTCCTCTGTGGAATTGAACCACAGGATAAAAATCTTGTGTCATACTTGTTCTTACTTTTCATCATATTCTAGGGTTTACTCGATCTTATACAACTTACATTAAAACATTGAAACCAAAGTTAGTTTGTGTCATACCTAGTTTCATTGACGTAATACATTCAAGTTACAACTTAATTTTCGCTGCATAGAGTAATTGAATTGAAATCATTGATCAAACTTTATCAATCTAGTACGCACACACGGACTAGTCTGCACCCTACCGGACTAGTCCGATTTTTCTGTATTTGATCAAGTTGCTAAGTGTTTCAGGATCCGACGAAAGTTCAAAAAGCCTATTCACCCCCCCCCCTCTAGGATACATTCACCCGGACTTTCTTAATAGCATAAAGAAGGGTAGCGCCCGCTCTGCCAGTCTTGAGATAAACCGGCTGAGTCCAGCTAAACATCCAATTAGCTCCTGGACATCTTTGATGCGAGCTGGGGGCCGCATGTCTTCAATAGCCTTGATCTTCACCGGATTTGCCTCAATTCCTCGGCGGGTCACCAAGAATCTGAGGAGCTTCCCGGAGCTAACCCTAAAGACACATTTGTTCGGGTTTAGCTTGGTGCGCATTATGCGCAGCTTGTCAAAGACGACTTGTAGGTTGTCAAAGATTGATTTCATATTGTTCACCTTCACGACGATTTCATCGACGTATGCCTCCACCAAGTCCCTGATGAGCTCTCCAAATTTTTTGTGCATGGCTCGCACAAAAGTTGAAGCAGCATTTTTGAGACCAAAAGGCATGGCAGTATAGCAATACAACCCATCTATTGTTATAAAGGCAATATGCTCTTCATCTTCCCTAGACATTTGGATTTGATAATATCCACAGTATGCATCGAGGAAACAAAATAGTTCACACCCGGAGGTGGAATCCACTATCTGGTCTATCCTAGGTAGTAGAAATGGGTCTTTTAGACATGCCTTATTCAAGGTGGTGTAGTCGATACACATCCGAAGCTTCCCACCGGCCTTGGGTACAACAACTGGATTTGCCAGTCATCATGGATGATGAACCTCCCAGATGAAACTAGTTTTGAGAAGCTTCTTGATTTCTTGTCTGATGAAGTTATGCTGCTCAACTGATTGCTTATGGGGCTTATGATGTACTGGTCGTGCGTCGGGTATATCTTCAAACTGTGCTCAATCACATCCCTAGGGATCCCAGGCATCTGTGACAGTTGCCATGCAAACACGTCAACATTCGCCCAGAAGAAAGTGATGTGCGTGAGTTCGTATTTGTTGTCCATGCCTCCCGATATATGAGTGGTCTGGGCATCATCAGAATCGATTTTGATGACTTTGACGGGAATGTCGGTGTCGCCGCTTGGCTGCACGCGTGGTGCAGAAGTTGAGCCTCGGCGACGAGAGCTCGGAGGTTGAGCAGCTTGCTCCTTGTCAGATGCTCCTTCTGCATTGTTGCAAGCGCGTGGAGTTCTTCCAGTGCAGTGACTCCCGCAGTGCGATCCCCGCGGATCTGAAGAACGCCTGAAGGTGTCGGCATCTTCAACACCAAGTAGCCGTTGTGAGCTACGGCCATAAACCTATACAGGGCTAGCCTGCCTAGGATGGCGTTGAAAGGTAGGCTAATGTGCGCCACGTCGAAGACCAGCTTCTCGGTCCTGTAGTTCTCCCGAGTCCCGAATGTCATCGGGAGTGTAATTGATCCTAGAGGAGAGATAGCTCCCAGACCTACTCTAGAGAAGGGATGTGAAGGGCGAAGGTCTGAGAGTCGAAGCTGGATCTTCACGAACGCTTCATAGCTTAGGAGGTTGAGCGTCGCACCTCCAACCATCAGGACATGGTAGAGCTGGATGTTGTTGATGGTAGGAGAAACCATCAACAACAGTTGACCAGCTCCGATCATGTTCTTCGGGTAGTCCGAAGTATCAAAAGTGATGGGAGTATCCATCCACTTCTGATGGGGTTCTTCCTTGGCTATAGGAGCTGTGGCGGCCATCTCCCGACGCATGGTCTTGAGGACGCGGCGGGAGGTGGTGTCCCACGACCCTCCATATATGGTATGGAGAGTATTCCAATGCTCATTCTTAGAGATGTCAGAATCATCGTCGACGGTGTTGTACACAGCCTTCTGGACCTTCTTGAGGTTCTGAAAGCCTAGCTTCGGATCAGTCGGAGCATCGTCAACCTTCCGCTTTCCTTCTCGCTAGCGGAAACGAGCTTCTTCTCGACGCTTGTTGAAGCGGTCAATGAGATTCTGGACCTCGCGTCAATCTTCAAGATTTTGAGTGTCCTTTTTGTGGATCGGGTAGCACATCTTTTGATTGCTGTCGTCTTTAGACGATGGTCGAGGACGTTTGGCCCCCGGCCACCTGGAGATGCAGCTGCAGCAGCAGTAGGCGTGCCAGCCAACGGCTTCTTCTTGCCGTTGTACTTTTTCTTCTTTTTTCCACTACCGAATGTAGTGGCTTCATCCTTGGAGGAGTTTTTACCAGCCTTCGGAGCTAGTTTGGAGTGCATTTCATGGTCCTTTGCAACCCTAGCACATTTGTCAGCTAGGCTAAAGAGCTCTGTGACACAAGTGACTTCTTTAGTCGCTAGCTTCTCCAACATCTTCTTGTCTCCGACGCCCTGTCGAAATGCCACAAAGATAGACGCATTGGAGATGGAAGGAATGATGTTTCGTAAGTGAGAAAATCGCTGGATAAACGATCGCAGTGACTCTCTCGACTTCTGTTGTAGGGCGAACAGATCTAGCTCTATGCCAGGTCGGGTGTAGGAGCTCCCGAAGTTGGTGGTGAACTAGCGACATAGTTTTGCCCAACTATTGACGGAGTCAGGCGGAAGACTCATAAACCAGGACCTGGCTGTCCCAGTCAAAGCTAGAGGAAAGTAGATTTGGAGGAATTCAACGGGGTTGATAGTCCCGTCATACTTTTCCGATAGATGAGGCCGAAACTTCTACAACCATTGAACCATGTGAAGGTGCATGGCCATAGCCAAACAGCCGCCCCTACTCCCAAGGGAGAAGGGTTCTCACGTGCAGCTCGCCTCTCGTGTGCACGCTCCATGAGGACGTGGCCGTTCTGCTGCCTGTATCGGCGGTCAAGCTCTAACCGCAGATCATGAGTCGAGAGTCTCGACGCCATGTGAGTATGGCGTGTCCCGGAGCGCAGTGATGTCACTTGCTGGGAGGGCGCACGCCTCCAGTGCTGTGACACTTGAGGACCAAGTCTGCCAACCTTGGTTGCTGATGGCATCAGCTGCTGGTGCAACTAGATGCTCCACATCAGCGTGCCACTGCTCCATTGCGCCTTAAGGAGCTCCGGGCACTGGAGGACGCTGAAGAAGATTATGCGCCGTGTTGATCACATTCTCAGGGTTGTTGTGCGTCGATGTTGTGACTGATGCGAAGACACCATCCTGTTGCCCGACGTTATTTACCAGAGCACGTGGTGGTGATGGTGGTGGTGGTGATGGTGGAATGATGCTCGCCGGGACAACAGCACCAACTGGCTATTGTGCGTTGGAGGGATTTCCTCTAGCAGGTTGCTCGGCGTGGTCGTTGGACGATCCCGCTGCGGAGTTCACCATCTCGAAATCTCAAGTGCCCCCTACCTGGCGCGCCAAATGTCAAAGTGTGTGATCGACACTTCCCCTGGTACTACTAAAGCGTAGTCCGCGAAGGTTCGTATTCGGTTGGGGCGCGCGTAAGATTTGAACGAGACAGTGAGACAGGGGCTTCTTACGTGGTTCGGGCCGTCTGAGGGTAATACCCTACTCCACGGGGTGGCTAGTGGTGGTATGAGTATGTGTATACTCGTGTGCGTATGAGATTGGTCGATTGGCCTTGGTTTCTACCGTGCGGCGCAACCCTTTTATAGTCTAAGGACTGGCCGTTACATGGTCAGCCTGGCCTGACAGTGGTCCCGGCGGTCTTTCATTAACTAATACATGATCTGTATGTATTAAGCATATCTAATAGTGTAATAACGCGCCTTAATGGTAGCGTTACAGGCAATAAAGCTCTTCTGATCGTGTGTTATTAACATGGCATTAATGACACGTAATCAAGTCTTGTAACAGCTGTTTTAACTGTCCCTTGAATGTCTGCGCTGTTGGAGATCCAGAATCTTCCCATTGTGTAACACCCTCATTTTCATCCATCATGCATTGCATACATTCATATACATGTCTAACATTAATCCACATAAAAATAAATGAGTTTAAAATGAATTAGAAACAAAACTGCACTTAAGAATTCTGGAAAGTGTGGACTAGTCCAATTTTGGTGCGGACTAGTCCGATTTCTTTCTGACCTCCATCGGACTTGTCCGTTTTGCTACGGACTAGTCTGTTTGCCTCTAAACAATTTTGGACTTTTCCGGTCCTATGCGGACTAGTTCGGTGCTCCAATTCCTTGGAAATTTTACTAAGTCCCTAGACTTGTCCAGTGTTCTAGCGGACTTGTCCGTTTTTCCCTCTGACTAAAGTCAGACTTGTCCGATTGTTTGCCACACTTGTCTGTTTTTCCCCTCTAGATAAGTTCGGACTTGTCCGACGTTTAGTTTGGACTTGTCCGATGTCTCTCTGTCCAACTTCGGACTAGTCCGATCCTTTTCAGACTTGTCCGATAAATCGCGACTCCGAGTTGATCTTTTATTTCATGACTTGTTTCTTGGATTTTACGTTAAGTGGGCCTAGGGACGTCGTGTCTAACTCTTTTAGAGCCCATGAGGGACTCTAAACTGACCTCTACTCATCTCAAACTCGAAATCCATCTAACCCTAGCCCTCCACCTCTATATAAACAACCCCACCCCTTGGCTTGACATCTATTTGCCACTTTTCCTACCGCACCCAAACCCTAGCTCGTGATTAGATGCCACCAAGAAGGGAGAAGGAGATCTAGAGAAAGAAGAAGAAGAGGAGGAAATGAAAGAGGATCAAGATCTTCATCAACTTCACGTTCTTCGTCAATAATTCATCTCAAGCTCTTCATCAACCCTAGATCGTCAAGATCCAAGTGTTACCTCCAAGATCCTTGATTCATTGGAGTTCTAAACACCTGGTATACCTTCTATTTACTTTACCTTACGTGAATTCAACCCCAAAAACTCCAAATTCACGTCGATCTAGAAAACCCTAATTTGTTGTTCTTGCGAAGTGCGGACTAGTCCGGCCCCCTGCGCACTTGTCTGACTTTGCAATCTAAATTGTGTTGAATTAATTCAAAAATTGGATTGAATCAACTACAAACCTTTATAAACTTGTTAGAAGTTATTAGAACTTGTTGAAGTATGGTTCCGGCAATTCTCCCGGTACTATAGTTAGTAGCCCGCGGAGTTTCTTAGTTCGGTTGGCGCACGAGGAAATTTAGAACAAGATGGCAATTTGACACAAGGATTTACGTGGTTCGGGCCGCCTGAGCGTAATACCCTACTCCACGGGTGTGTGTTGTTGTTGTATTGAGCATATGATCACTAGTGAGTGAGAGAGGCTCCTCAAAAAAGAGTCCCCTATGTATCGCTCGGCCAATCCTTTTATAGTACAAGGATTGGTCGTTACATCATCAGCCTGGCCCGACATGTGGCCCTGGCGGTTACTGATGCTTAATACACAGTTAATGTACATAATTCCCCTTAACAGCGTGGTAACACACCTTAATGGTGGCGTTACTGGTATTAAGGGTCATCTGATCGTGTGTCATTAAGATAGCATTAATGACACATAATCAGATCTTGAAGTCTTTAATGTCCCTTGAAGGTCCGAGCTGTTGGAGGTCCACCAGTCTGCCTGTTGAGGTTGAAGGTCCGGCGGTTGGACGCGTGGCAGCTCTGGAGCTTACCGTCTTGGACGAGTAGATCTGGTGCTGTTGTACACATGTCGGTATCGGAGCTTCCCTGTGACGGGGGTTAGGTCCGGGGGTGCCACACAGGTATCTAGTCCGGAGCTTTCCCATGTATGGAATGTAGCTCCAGTTTTATGATACACGTGGTGGCACTCGGACTAAACATAGGTCCGGTTCCGAGTGACACGTGGGGCCTTTGGAGGTCTTCAACTCAGATAGGTGGAGTTCCTTTGCACTCTTTGCAGTTCCAAGAGGTATCCGGTACGTTGGGTACCGACAGTGGCCCCCGGGGCCCACCTCTGGGAGAGACCTTTTGGGTTAAGTTATTCTGCCAGAGGTGGGTCCATCTTTTGATTTTTGTGCCGTGTCTTCAGGGGTTTTTGGATGTGCCATTGAGGTGGTGGTTTGCAGTTAAACCATCGCCGCGTGGTATCCTCGGGATGCGGCAGGTGAGATCTGCGCGTGTGGATCTCACGCAATTGAAGGTCACCGGTTCCCAATACAAAAACTGTATCGGTTCCGCGCGCCCTGTCAGACCGCTGCCCTCGGGTTTCCCGCCTCTCATGATGACAACTGTTCGCCTGGGGTAAGGATCTCGACTTGATCGTCTGGGTGGCGTCGGGCCCCCTTGTCATTGTCAGGGTGAAATTTTTGAACTGTATCCTTGGCCCTTCTGCGGTTTCCATCCAAGCATTGCGAGGGCTTACTTAAGAAGGAAAGTGTGCACGGTTTGGGGATTCCTTACGCCTTCATTTGAACTTGCACTCGAATCCTCCAAACTTTCGCTTGCTTTTTCTCTCTCGCCCCGCCGTGCTGCGATGGATTTGGGTCTCCGCAAGAATCGTCTCACGACCGATGACGATTTGAAGAAGGTCCGGACCTACATGGGGTGGTCCAGCGACTCCTTCAACCACCTGGTTCGCGTCGGCAAGCTCCTGTTCAAGAAGAAGCGCGCTGACAACATGGTGTACTTTTCTGCGTACACCATGGTGGGACTGATCCCACCTTTCTCAACTTTTCTCTTGATGCTGTTAGACTTCTATGGTCTGCAGTTGTACCACCTTGGCCCCCACTCCATTCTTCTTGTGTCAACATTCGTCCACTTCTGCGAGATGTGGGTGGGTATTACCCCTGCATCGAGCTTTTCCGTACCTTCTTCACCATGCACACTACCGGCACGAGTGACGAGTATCTTGGCTTCTACTATTTTGTGAAGCACAAGAAATGCCCCTACAAGTACTTGAGGTCGTTCCCTTCCACCAAGTGGGACGACTGGAAGAACGATTGGATTGTCATCACGGCAGAGGAGCACGAGAAGCTGGAGCTGCCTGAAGGTCTTCCCAATACTGACACTGACGCCTGAAGCGAGGCTCCGGTGCTGTCAGAGGCCTTCAACCCTGCCTTGACCAGGATTTGTAATTGTGTAGAAGGAGGGGTGACTCCCCAGACAGTCTTCTGCAACTTCCTGGTTAATAGGTGGGCTCCGCTAAACAAGAGAGAGAAGCTCGCCTGGGCCCTCAACAGTGTGATGGACGATGACCGGATTGAAACCGGTCTAAAGTCCAATTTGGAAGGCGCTAATTTGGAGCTTCATCTCAAGAAGTTCCAGCATGGCATCAACGTCGAGGGCAATGACTTAACTCCGCCGGCGGCCTTCCTCCCTTTGAACACGGAGGCGGAGTTTAGCAGGGAGCTCCGGAGGAAGATGCCGGTGCTTGACGACCTCGACGAGGTAGAGAGGCGTTCGACTACCAGATTGGTGATCCCCGGAGCTTCCGAGGGTAGCCCTGCTTCCGCCCCGAGACAGAGAGCTGAAGTCGTTGGCAAGGGCAAAGAGTTGGCTGAGCCCTCCTGCCAAAAGAGGAAGTTGAAGCACTCTGACGGGAGGCCCGTCAGACCTGCTCCTTCCACAACAGCTCCTTCTCCTCGGCGAGGTAGGTCTTCGACGGTGACAACAACTCCAGCATCAGCGTCTCCCTGGGGCGCCAGCTCCGACCGTGTGCCTCCAGCGCCTGGGCTAGCTAAGGGCTCTAGGTTTGAGGGTCCTTCCCAGTCGAGGAAGGCCCTAACCAAGACGTTGCTGATGGCGGCAGTAAGCTATGAAGAGCCTTCCAGAGCTACTACCCCAGTTGTGACTGGGTCAGGCTCTGAGCGTCCGGCGAAAAGATTCCGCGCTAGCTGGAACGGAAGCCTCCCAAGGTAAATTTGCTTTTTTTACCTCAGTTGATTGTTTTTGTTGTAATCATATTTTGAGTTTCTTTGTCCTTCATCCACAGGGTATCCAAAAAAGGGGTTGAAGCTCCGGTTCTTGTGACAGCAACTGATGTTGTATAGGCGGAGGCTCCGGCTCCAATTCCAGCGCCGCCCCAGATGGTGGCTGAGGTCTCGGCAGCTCCGGCGCCAGCTGTCGAGGTTTTGGACCTCGACTCATCCCCCGAAGCTCCTGTGGTAGCACCGGACCATGGGAATGAAGATGTACCAGTGGCACCAGCTCCGGAGGTTGAAGCTCCGGTTTTGGATGTTGTGATGATGGACGCTCTAGCCTTAGAGCCGGAGGTAGCTGCAGTTCTGGCCTTAGAGCTGAATGTTACTGAAGCCTCGGTGGTGGAGTCGGTGGTTGATGAAGTTCCAGCGCCTGGGCTGATTGTCGCAGAGGTGTCGGCGCTCGAACTGGTGGAGGTCGAAGCACCAGCGCCTGAATCAGCGGTGGAGGAGGCACTAGCATCGAAGCCGGAAGTGGTCTCAGCTCCGACCGAATCTTCAATGCCTGTCCCGGAGGTGGTAGTTTCGGAGGTACCCGTGCCTGACCCAGGGTGTCAAGACGAAGCGATCGGTCCCCTCCTTGAGGGAGCAGTTGCTGATGACCTGGTGGCGGGGCCTTTGGAGCCGACTCCGGAGGTAGAAGCTCCCGTTGTCGGACCTTCCTCGACGACGACTGAGGCACTCCCAGAGGGCTGCCCTAGTGCCGCGGAAGCTCAGGGGACCACTCTTGTAGAGTGGGACCCAATTTTTGTTATGGAGAAACCGCTGGAGTTAGTGGAGAGGACCCCGACAGGTCTGAAGCTGATCCCCGTGTCGTTATCCATCGACAACACCTGCTCCATCCTTCGTTAGGTCCAGCTTGCCTCTTATCACGACAACAAGGCCCTCGAGGAGGAGCGCCAAACACTTAGGAGGTGGCACAACCAACTCCAATTCGAGACCAAACTGGTGCAAACAAGGTTGACCGACGACAAGGAGTGGGTCAAAAGGGAGAAGGCTCGAATGGAGTACTGGGGCCACCTGCTGGACGAGAGGGAGAGCATGGTGCGATCCCTCGATAACTAGTCTCGGGCTATACAAGAACAAGCCATGGCTGCTAATGAAGCAGCGAATGATCGCTAGGAGAAGCTCACTACCATCCACAAAAGCCTCATCAAGCACCGAGAGACTCTTGAGGAGCGGGAGAAAAAGCTCGAAGATGAAGAGCAAAAACTCGTGGAGCTGAGGGATGACCTTGTGAAGAGGGAGGAGGAGCTCACCCAAAGGATGGCTCTCGGTGACAAGAGCCTTGCAGAGCGCACCAAGAAGCTAGAGGAGCTCTGCGAGAGCGTGGAGAAGAAGGCCTGACAGCGGGGATAGGACCTCACCAAAAGGGAGAACGAAGTCGCTGCCAGGGATAAGAAGGTGCGAGGCCGGGAGAAAGACCTGGTTGACCGTCGGAACAAGATCCTCGTCCGGGAAGAGGAGCTTGCCAACCTCGAAAGGCAAATTGCTGAAAGGATTCAGCAGCATGCTAAAGAGGTTGAGCGCCTTGCTCGTGAGGGTTCGGAGCTTGCGGCGACCAAGAGGTCCTTGGAAGAGATGTGAGGCTCAAGGGCTGCAGAGTCCCAACTAGTATGGGACTTCTTGGCCAAAGCCAATGACGCGCTGACGCCGCTGGGCTTTAGTCCCGTGCGTCCGGACGATCCGGAGCCGGAGCTGGACCATGCGCTGAAGGTGTTGAGCTCGACGGGCAACAAACTCAACAAGATGGGCGATGTCATCACGGATCAGTTGGAAACTTAAGGGAAATTCCTTGCGCAGAACATCGCAGAATACATGATGACGTGCTACACAAGTCGGGATCCTCACTTCCCACTAGATCTGGTGCTTGAAGGTCCCATCGACGGAGAGGGAGATGCCGCCAAGGCCAGCGTGTCGGAGGTTGCCCAAAAGGTCGCATCATTCTTCCGTAGGATTTAGGACTTTCTCCTTGTAGCTCCTACTTGTATCTTCTCTTCTTTTCCTCAATTTTGTAATCTCTTGTCTTCAAATGAATGAAATCCAAGAAATTTATGAATTTCATTTTTTGTCTTCAACTTTTTCCTCACTTGGCCCCCTGGTAGATGTACACAATTTGATTGCGAACATGTACCAAGAGGATGTAGCATTTTGTTGAAGACTTGAGTGCTTCGAACTTGTAGAGTATAGGTCCGAAGTCGTCGACAGCAGGACCCCCTGAGGTTGTAGGAGCTTTGTAGCTCTGGCAGTGACTATTGTCAACACGTAGAGCGTCGACAGCTGGTCCTCTGGGGTGTCCTTCTACCATCTTTTCTTCAAGTTGATGGCTAACTCCCTGGATTTGCCGAAACTTTATAGCTCCGGCGACGCCTACTATCAATGTCTAAAACATCGACAGCGAGCCACCTTAGGGGATGTCGAAGCTTTGATAGCTCCGGCATCATCCACCATCATCATGAGATTTTTATTTTTCCTGCACACTAAAGTCAATAAAAACAGTAAAATCCATTTTTTATCTATAACTCGTTTGCGGCTTACTATTCCCGAAATAAATTTTTAGGTCGACCGCAATTCTATATACAATCAAGTGCATTTGTTTATCTTCTCCAGGTCCGATCGTTTTCTGGACTCACCTTACTCAGGCCTGTCGGGGTGTAGGTAGAGTGGCATACTTAGGATACAGGACCAGGCTAAGTGGATAGCACACTTCGGACCTAGATTGGCTTGGCGTTGAGGCGAATAGGCCATTCAACAATGTTAAGACCCGAAAGAATTAACAAGGCAACTTGAATTATATATGAATTGTTAGAGCTAAAGTTACTTGAGAATTGCACAACTTTGTTATAGACAAGAAAGAGAAAAATAAAAAAGAATGAGTCTGTACAAAATAAATGCACGTGGAGTTTGTTTTAACATAATGATGTCTTTCATTATAGGTCCGGGGTACAGGGGAAACAAGTACACTCTTAGGGTACAGAACCAGGCTAAGTGTGTTGCATTTCTTGTTTGACCCAAGGTAACTAGCTACACTTTTAGTTCTGAGACTGTGTCAAGTGTTGCTTGAACTTTGCGGACCTTCCGGGAAAGGTCCGGCTGTCCTCCCGGAGGAGTCACCCGACTCTGTACAATGACCCTATAACATACATCATATGTAATTACAGACTCACCTCCATGATATTAAGCGTAGAACTTATGGAGGTGCTCAATGTTCCAAGGATTAGGGAGCGGTGTCCCATGCTCAGTTGCCAAGCGAACGCATACAGGACAGGATACTTTGATCACTAGGAAGGGTCCTTCCCAGCTGGGGGAAAGTTTGTTTAACCCTTCTCGAGTTTGTATTCTCTGTAGCACCAGATCGCCTTCCTCGAGCTGTCAATTATGCACATGCCTTTGGTGATAGCGCCGGAGCGCTTGGCGGTATCGTGCATTTTGAACAACTGCTCGGCACCTTCCCTCTTCAATGAGGCTAAGGTCTTCACGCCGGAGCTGGTCATGCATGGCTTCGTTGAAGGTCCAGACCCATAGTGACCCCAAGGTGACTTCCAGAGGAAGGACTGGTTCAAATCCGTACACCAGGAAGAAGGGTGTCTCTCCAGTTGACCGGTTTGGAGTTGTACTGTTTGCCCACAGGGTGGGCGGAAGCTCTTTAATCCAGTTGGCTCCATGTTTTTTCAGGCGCTCATATGTGCGTGTCTTGAGTCCTTTTAGGATTTCTGCATTTTCTCTCTCAGCTTGGCCATTGCTTGCTGGGTGAGCTACGGAAGCGTAGGTGACTTGAATGACGAGGTCTTCGCAATATCCTTGGAATGCAGAGCTTGTGAATTGGGTCCCGTTGTCAGTTATGATCTTGTTTGGGACTCCAAGCCTGCATACTATGGACTGCAAGAAATTGATAGCTAATTGCTTGTTTATTGTCACAACTGGAGTTGCTTCCGGCCACTTGGTGAACTTGTCGATGGCAACATACAGGAACTTGTAACCTCTGACGGCTCTTGGGAAAGGTCCCAAGATATCCATACCCCACACGGTGAATGGCCATGTCGGAGGTATCATTTGTAGAGGTTGAGCTGATGTGTGAATTTGCTTCGCATGAAACTGTCATGCTTCACATTTCTTCACTAGCTCGGTTGCATCCTGGAGTGTTGTAGGCCTGTAAAAACCATACCGAAAGGCTTTACCGACCAACGTGCAGGAAGACGTGTGGTTCCCACACTCACCTCCATGGATTTTTGTGAGGAGCTCACGGCCTTCTTCCCTTGTAATGCACCGCATTAGGACGCCATTGGCACCACGCCGGTAGAGATCCCCTTCTACCAGTGTGTATCTTTTAGCCAATCTGACTATCTGGTCAGCAGATACATTGTCTTCAGGAAGGATGTTGTCTTTCAAGTAGCTCCGGATCTCCAAGATCCATTCATCGGAGCTAACTTGAGCTTTTGAGTCTTGCGTGCTGGGTAGCTCGGAGCTTCCTGCAGCACCTACGACCCTTGATGGACGCCATGGTAACAGGGTCATCGGGACCGCCATCTTCGAGGTGCTAGTCTCGCCCCCTTCACTCAGTTCGGCAGGCTGAGCTGTTGGTCTTGACAATCTCCGGACGAAGGTTCCGTCGGGAACAGGAGCTCCGATTAAAGCTTTCGTCGAGAGTTTGTCAGCTTCAGCGTTGTTAAGATGCTGGACATGGCAAAGATCCAGAACTTCGAAGTCCTTCTAAAGCTTCTGGACTTCAAGTAGATATGCAGCTAGTTGAGGGTTGTTGCAGCAGCATTCACCTTTGACTTGTTTTATTATGAGCTGTGAATCACCCTTTACCAACAGCTACTTGACACCATATGATAGTGCTACCTTGAGCCCATAGATTAATGCTTCATACTCTACCATGTTGTTGGTCGCCTTGAAGTCAAGGTGAACCATGTATTTGACCTTCTCCCCGGTCGGAGCAAGGAGAAGGATTCTAGCTTTGGCCCCCTGCTTCTGCACGGAGCCGTCGAAGTAGAGAGTCCAGTGAGGCTCAGTATAGACCGGAACCTTGGGTTCCGGCTTCTGCTCACTGGGGCCCCCAGGATTTGATGGAGAGGGGGTCCATTCCGCCATAAAGTCTGCCAATGCTTGACTCTTGATCGCTTGACTTGGGACGAATTCAAGATCGAACTCGGCCAATTCCACTGCCCACTTTGTAATGTTCCCAGTAGAGTTGGGGTTATGCAAGATTGCACGCGGTGGATAAGAAGTTACCACTGAAATCTTGTGATCTTGGAAGTAGTGAAGAAGCTTCCTAAAGGCAATAAGAACTGTATAGAGCAGCTTATGCACCTCTAAGTATCGAGTCTTGGTGTCATGAAGTACTTCACTGATGAAGTATATTGGGCGCTCGACTGTCCGGACCCTCCCGGAGGGGCCCGGAGCTTCCTCCTCATCAACCCGGACCCTCCCGGAGGGGTCCGGAGCTTCTTTGGGGACCTCCGGGTTCTTGCTAGAGGAACCCATAGCTTCTTCTGGAGTGACCCGGACCTTCCCAGAAAGACCCGAATCTTCTTGTTTAGCAATAGTAATTCCTTCATTTGAAGGAGGTTGATCCTCTGGCGTCTCACCTTGAGGATCTGGGTCTGGGTGTTGGGACCTAGACTCGCCTTCAGGTAGCTTCAGACCTTCCCGGAGGGGTCTAGCTTCCTGAACTCGAGATGGTTCTGATCTTTCTGCAACCAGGACCATGCTGACAACTTCGTCAGTTGCTGAAATGTAAAGCAGAAGTGGCTCACCAGGATTCGAAGCTACCAAAGTTGGTAGAGTGGTGAGGAGCTGCTTTAGCTCTTGGAAAGCCTTTTTTGCTTCTTCAGACCATTGGAATGGTCTGGACTTCTACAATAATTTGAAGAAGGGTAGCGCCCGTTCCGCCAGTCTTCAGATGAACCGGCTGAGGGCTGCTAGACACCCATTTAGCTTCTAGACATCCTTGATGCGGGTTGGTGGCCGCATGTCTTCAATAGCTTTAATCTTCATCGGATTCGCCTCTATTCCTCGGTGGTTCACCAAGAATCCAAGAAGCTTTCCGGAGCTAACTCCGAAGACACACTTGTCTCTGTTCAGCTTTGTGCATGTGATTCGCAACTTGTCGAAGATAGCTTGCAAGGTGTCAAGAAATGACTCCTTGTTCTTGATCTTGACGACGATGTCATTGACGTACACTTCCACTACATCTCTGATGAGCTCTCCAAAAGTTTTGTACATAGCTCGCACAAACATTGAAGCAGCGTTTTTGAGACCGAATGGCATGGCAGTGTAACAGTACAATCCATCTACTGTGATGAAGGCAGTATGCTCTTCATCTTCCTTAGACATTCTAATTTGATGATACCCAGAATATGCGTCTAGGAAACACAGTAATTCACACCCGGAGGTGGAATCCACTATCTGATCTATTATAGGTAGTGGAAATAGATCCTTTGGGCATGCCTTATTTAGTGTTGTGTAGTCGTTACACATCTGAAGCTTCCTGCCGGCCTTAGGTACAATGATTGGGTTTTCCAGCCATTTTTGGTGGAAGACTTCCCGGATGAATCCAGCTTCGAGCAACTTCTTCACTTCTCGACGTATGAAGTTTTGTCGCTCTATTAATTGCTTCTGAGGCTTCTGATGTACAGGCCGAGCGTCGGGATAAATCTTCAGATTGTGCTCAATCACTTCCCTGGGGATCCTAGGCATTTGTGACGGTTGCCAGGCAAACACGTCGACATTAGCCCGGAGGTAAGTGATGAGCGTGAGTTCCTATTTGTCGTTCAGACCTCCCGATATATGAGTGGTCTGAGCAGCGTCGGAACCAATTTGGACGACTTTGACGGGAATGTCGGTGTCACCACTTGGTTGCACACGAGGTGCGGAGGTTGAGCCTCGATGGCGAATGCTTGGGGGTTTCGGAACTTGCTCCTTTTCGTATTCTTCCTCCTGTGTTGTAGCAAGCGTGTGGAGTTCTTCCAGAGCAGTAACGCCGGCGGTGCGATCTCCGCGGATCCAGAGAACGCCTGAGGGTGTTGGCATCTTCAACACCAAGTAGCCATAATGAGCAGCAGCCATGAATTTGTACAAAGCTGGCCTGCCCAAGATGTCGTTGAATGGTAAGTTGATCTGTGCCACGTCGAAGACCAACTTCTCGGTCCTGTAATTCTCTCAAGTCCCAAAGGTCACCGGGAGAGTAATGGCACCGAGTGGAGTTATGGCCTACGGACCTACTCCGGAGAAAGGTCGGGAGGGGCGAAGATCCGAAGGTCAGAGCTGAAGCTTGACGAAGGCTTCAAATCTTATGAGGTTCATCCACGAACCTCCGTCCACCATTACGTGGTGGATCTGGATGTTATTGATGGTCAGAGATACCATCAGCGGAAGTTAACCAGCTCCGATCATGTTCCGAGGGCAGTTCGAAGCATCGAAGGTGATGGCAGTATCCATCCACTTCCGATGAGGCTCTGCCCTAGTGGTGGGAGCTATAGAGGCCATGTCCTGCTGCATTGTCTTGAGGACATGGCGGGAAGTGATGTCTCAGGAACCACCAAAGATGGTGTTCATGGTCTTTCGACGCTCGTTGTCAGATACGTCGGAGTCATCATCAACGGAGGTGTAAACAGCCTTCAACACCTTTTTGGGGTCCTGGAAGCCTAACTCCTCTTCAGCCGGAGCTTCATCGACTTTTTGTTTTCCTTCCCTTTGACAGAAAGAAGCTTCTTCCCGGCGCTTGTTGTAGCGCTCGGCGAGGTTCTGGACCTCTCGGCAGTTTTCCAGGTCGTGGTTGTCCGTCTTGTGTATAGGACACCACATCTTGGAGCTGCCACCATCTTCAGAAGACGGTCGAGGTCATTTCTCGGGGCGTGGCCCCCGGCCACCCGGAGCTGCAGCAGCAGCGGCAGTAGGTATTCCGGCCGATGGCTTCTTCTTGCTGTTGGACTTTTTCTTCTTCTTGCCACTCCCGTAAGTAGTGGCTTCACCCTTGGAGGATTTTTTGTTATCCTCCGGAGGTGGTTGGGAGTGCATTTCAGGGCCCTCCGTAGCTTTGGCACACTTTTCTGCCAAGCTGAAGAGTTCCGTGACGCTGGTGACTTTCTTGGTCGCCAGCTTCTCCAGTATTTTCCTATCTCGAACGCCTTGTCTGAATGCTACAATAACAGAAGCGCTTGAGATAGAAGGAATGGTATTTCGTACCTGGGATAACCTTTGGATGAAAGATCGCAAGGACTCTCCCCCTTTTTGCTTAACAGCAAAAAGATCCAGTTCTATGCCTGGTCGGGTGTATGAGCTCCTGAAATTGGCGGTGAACTGTTGGCACAACTCCGCCCAACTATTGATGGAGTCAGGCGGGAGGCTCATGAACCAAGACCTGGCAGTCCCAGTCAAAGCCACAGGGAAATAATTGGCCATCATGACCTCATTGCCCCCAGCCGCAAGGATTGCAGCGGAGTAGATTTGAAGAAATTCGGCGGGATTGACTGTCCCATCAAATTTCTCCGACGGGTGAGGCCGGAACTTCTGCGACCATCTGACCATGCGTAGGTGCATGGCCAAGGCAGAACAGCCTCCTCCTACTCCCTCAGGAGCGGGACTGTCCCGAGCCTCTCACCTCTCGCGAGCACGCTCGATGTGGACACGGTCGTCCTGTTGCCAGTAACGACGATCGAGCTCAGCCCGGAGGTCGTGAGTCGAAAGCCTCGTTATCGTATGAGTACGTCACGCCCCGAAAGGCAGCAACATCACCTGTTGAGATGCAGCACGCCTCCCGTGCTGCGAAGCTTGCGGACCGAGTCTACCCGACAAGGTCCGACGCTGTGATGGGGCCCGCCCTGAGGGGGGAGGACCTTGATTGCTGATGCGATTGGCTGCTGCTACAGCCAGATGATCCACATCAGCTCTCCACTGCTCCATCGCACTCTGGGGTGCTCCTGGAGGCGGTGGACGTTGGAGAAGAGCACGCGCAGCATTAAGCACATGTTCAGGGTTGTTGTTCGCCAATGCAGTGATCGACGCGGATGCCCCATCTCCCTGTCCAGCTTGATTCACCGGAGCGGATGGTGGCGGTGGTGGCATGACTCCTTCTAGAGCCACAATACCTGCTGGTTGCTGCATGTTGGAGGGATTGCCTCCAGCAGGTTACTCAGCGTGGTTACCGTTGGATGATCCAGCAGCAGAATTCACCATCTTTGAATCTCAGGTGCTGCCCCTTGCTGGCGCGCCAACTGTCGGAGTCTGGTTCCGACAATTCTACCAGTACTACGTTTAGTAGCCCACGGAGTTTCTTATTTCGTTGGGGCGCACGGAAATTCAGAACAAGATGGTGATTTGACACGAGGATTTACGTGGTTCGGGCCGCCTGAGCGTAATACCCTACTCCACGGGTGTGCGTTGTTGTTGTATTGAGCGTATGAGCGCTAGTGAGTGAGAGAGGCTCCCCAGAAAAGAGTCCCCTGTGTATCGCTCGGCCAGTCCTTTTATAGTATAAGGACTAGACGTTACATCATCAGCCTGGCCCGACAAGTGGCCCTGGTGGTTACTCGTGCTTAATACATAGTTAATGTACTTAATTCCCCTTAACAACATGGTAACACGCCTTAATGGTGGCATTACTGGTATTAAGGGTCATCCAATCGTGTGTCATTAAGATAGCATTAATGACACATAATCAGGTCTTGAAGACTTTAATGTCCCTTGAAGGTCCGAGCCGTTGGAGGTCCACTAGTCTGCCTGTTGAGGTTGAAGGTCCGGCGGTTGGACGCGTGGCAGCTCCGAAGCTTACCATCTTGGACGAGTAGGTCCGGTGCTGTTGTACATGTGTCGGTACCGAAGCTTCCCTCTGTCGGGGGTTAGGTCTGGGGGTGCCACACAGGTATCTAGTCCGGAGCTTTCCCATGTATGGAATGTAGCTCCGATTTTATGATACACGTGGCGGCCCTGGGACTAACCATAGAAGGGAGGCAGGTCCGATTCCGAGTGACACGTGGGGCCTTCGGAGGTCTTCGACTCAGATAGATGGAGTTCCTTTGCACTCTTTGCAGTTCCAAGGGGTATCTGGTACGCTGGGTACTGACAGAACTAGTTAGTAAACATTAAAAGCAACTCATTAACAAGTTCCACCCTACATTTGCATTAATCATGCATGTCATGCCATATTGAGTAATATGTGTGCATCTATTGATTGTGTTTCTTGTTTGTATGTTTATTGTGCATATTAGATGGATGTGCACTAGAGAGTGCCGCGGAAGATCTCTAGCACCAAGAGTTTGAAGGCTTTGACCCGAACCAATCCCAAGAGCAAGGCACGTGTCCTTGAAGCATATTGATCCAGTTTTAAAGTAAATGTTTTGTTTGCAAACTACATGCTTGTGTCAATTTGATGGGAAATCCTATGGTAGGAGGTTTACTAGTTTTGTTTAACCACCCTTATCACCTGGAATTTATGGTAAGAGTCGGGATGGGATTTTTACCCTTTTTGCTTTGCTTAATTAATTGGGATGGGAAGACAACTATAACATCTAACTTAATTATGCATTTATGAGATGATGATTAATATGAACTGGTTAATATGATGTGCTAATGGGTGATCTAAGCAAGCATGGTATGTGGATGGGTTGGAAGTTATGGTGGTTTTGCTTGCTTTAGATCTAAGGACCGGTTCATGCGAGAATAAGCCAAGACTACAGTGCCACCACGAGGCCAAGTATGGGTGCGGTGTAGCTGATTAATTAGGGCTTTGCCAGTGCTATTTGGACCATTAATGATGCTCGGGGAAGGGGTAGTTGGATTGGGTTTGTTGATGATTGGTGGGACTACCCTGGGATCTGAATGGCTCAAAAGGGGGCCCTTGGTTGAAGATGTGCTCAGTTGTAGGCATCGCCACCGGTGGAACCTCAGTGGGGTCTAAATAGGCTAGTAGTCCCTTTGTAAAGGCTATTTTGTGATCTCTTAGCCATACACCAAAGGAAGTGTAATTGGCATAAGGGAGATTCTTCAATCACCGACGGGTGATGAAATCACAAACACGTGAGTAAAGTGGTACAAACTCTGCAAAGTCTAATAAAACTATCATGATAGTCGTGCTCCCGGTTATGAGCACCTGGACAACTTCCATGATTAGAAGGAACTTGGTGTTGGGATGGTTATGGTTATGGTCATGGATGGTTATGAATTAAATTCCGATATTGATTATGGTTATTGGTAATGAGAATCTAGAATATGGATGATGGTAATGAATTATGGACTAGTATTATGATGATTATATGGTTTATGATGAGTTTATTTCACATACATATAATATATTGCTTTCCAAATGTTTTAATGTACTTTTCAGCACTTAGCCATTATTATATTCGTCATTTGTATCAGCTATATGTCATACTTTCCACACTTGTTGAGTACGACATGTATTCACCCTTGCAATTTCCCCACCAACAGTTGCAGGTCAGGATTGGGAGTTTAATGATGATAATGCGGAGTTCTAGACCGTGTCTACCGTCAGCTTTGCCTGTTGAGTGTTGGAGTTGCACTATATCCTATTTGCTTATGCTGCTTAGTTGCTTAATTAGTTTGTTTCTACTGCATTAGTTGAACTTGTCATTAATATTTATTAGTGCTTGTATTCGAGGATATTATGAATTGTGTAATAAAAGAGGTTAATTAATCTTGTTCTGTGGTAATTTTGTGTATATCTTTTTGTGATTGCACTCGTGTATGTGTGTTGAACGTTCTGGGCACACATATGCGTTCACTTGGTTCATTTTCGGAACCGGGTGTCACAAATTGGTACCAGGGCCACAGGTTGATTGTAGGACATAGCCTAGATAGAATGGACACTTTAGAGCACATAGGAGCACTCAGGAATCAGTGTGTTTTTGTTTGGTATGTTGTTTGTTATATATTGCTTGCTTGTGAGCTTAATAGAGGATTTTGGGATGCTTTAGCATTGCCATATCCACGTAGGCTATTGTAGCTAGTTGTTTAGTTTCATATCCCTTGATGCATATATGTAATTCCCTCATTTTCATGCATCATGCCCTACATACACTTATATACATGTTTAACATTAACCCACAACAAGAGGAACGAGTTTAAAATTTGATTTGGAGCAAAACCGCACTTAAAACGCAGGAAAGTGCGGACTAGTCCGATTTTGCTGAGGACTAGTCTGATTTCTCTCTGACTAAAAACGGACTTGTCCGTTTTTGCTGCGGACTAGTCCGATTTTTGGCACTGGAAACTTTCGGACTTGTCCAATTTTGTGCGGACTAGTCCGTTATTCCATGAATCCTTGAAAAATTGCTAAGTCCTTGGACTTTTCCGGACTAGTCCGGTGTTCCAGCGAACTTGTCCATTTTCCTCTCTGTTCAAAGTCGGACTTGTCCGATGTTTGGCCAGACTTGTCCGATTTTCTCTCTGGACAACTTCGGACTAGTCCGGTCCTTTCCGGACTTGTCCGATATTTCGCGACTCCGAGTTGATCTTTTGTTTTACGACTTGTTTCTTGGGTTTCATGTTAAGTGGGCCTAGGGACATCGTGCCTAACTCTTTTAGAGCCCATGTGGGACTCTAAACCGGCCTCTACTCATCCCAAACTCGAAATCCATCTAACCCTAGCCTCCACCTCTATATAAACAGCCCCACCCCTTGGATTGACATCTATTTGCCACTTTTCCACCCACCCAAACCCTAGTTCGTGGAGAGCCACCATCAAGGAGGGAGGAGAAGATCCCAAGCAAGAAGAAGAAGAGGAGGAAACGAAGGAGGATCGAGATCTCCACCAAGTTTTCATTCTCCATCACCAATTCGTCTCGAAGTTCATCACCAACCCTAGATCATCAAGATCCAAGTGTTACCTCCAAGTTCATTGATTCATTGGAGTTCTAAACACCTGGTATACCTTCTATTCTCTTTTCCTTATGTGAACTAAACCCCTAATCTCCAAATTTACGTTGATCTAGGAAACCCTAAACTGCTGATCTCGCAGAGGGCGGACTTGTCCGGTCTCTAGCGGACTAGTCCGATCTTTCTGGTTAAATTGTGTTGAATTAATTCTAAAATTTGATCTATTCGAATCCAAACCTGTATAAACTTGTTAAAAGCTATTAGAACTAGTTAGTTGTCATTAAAAGCAATCTAGTAACAAGTTCTACCTTGCATTTGCATCAATCATGCATGTCATGTCATATTGAGTAATACTTGTGCACTCTTTGATTGTGTTCTTGTCTTGTATGTTTATTGTGTGGATTAGACGGATTTGCGCTAGAAAGTGCCGCGGAGGATCTACAACACCAAGAGTTTGAAGAAATTGACCCTAATCAACAGCAAGAGCAAGGCAAGTGTCCTTGAAGCATATTGATCCTGTTTTAAAATAAATGTTTTGTTTGCAAAACTGCATGCTGTGTCAATTTGATGGGGAACCCTATGATAGGAAGTTTACTAGATTTGCTAAACCACCCTTGTCACCTGGAATTTATGGTAGAGAGTCGGGAAGGCTTTTTACTTTTTGCTCCGCTTAATCAACTGGGATGAGAAACAACTATACCACTCAATTTAATTATGCATGGATGAGATTATGGTTAACATCAGCTGGTTAAATATGATATGGTGATGGGTGATCTAAGCAAGCCTGGTATATGGATGGGTTGGATGTTATGGTGGTTTCCTTGCTTTAGATCTAAGGATCGGTTCATGCGAGAATAAGTGAGGACTATAGTGCCACCACGAGGCCAAGTATGGGTGCGGCGTAGCTGATTAATTAGGGCTTTGCTAGTACTATTTGGACCATTGTGGATGCTCGGGGAAGGGGTAGTAAGATTGGGTTTGTTGATGATTGGTGGGACTACCTTGGGATCCGAATGGCTCAAGAGGGGGCCCTTGGTTGAAGATGTGCTCAGTTGGAGACATCGCCACCGATGAAACCTCAGTGGGGTCTAAATAGGCTAGTAATCCCTTTGTAAAGGCTATTTTGTGATCTCTTGGCCACACAACAATGGAAGTGTGAGAAGACATAATAGAGGTTCTAGTCATCGAAAGGTGATGAAATCACGAACACGTGGGTAAAGTGGTACAAACTCTGCAGAGTTAAATAAAACATGATAGTCGTGCTCCCGGTTAAGAGCACCTGGACAACTTCCATGATTAGAGGAAAATTGGAATTTGGGATGGTTATGATTTGGTAATGGTTATGGATGGTTATGGATTTATTTCTGGTATTGAATATGGTTATTGGCAATGGTGAAATCTTGAATTATTGATGATGGTAGCGAATTTAGACTGGTATTATGATATTACTTATGATTATGATGGGTTTACTTCACGTATATGTAATATATTGCTTTTCAAATGTTTTAATGTACTTTTCAGCACTTTGCCATTATTATTGTCGACATTTGAATAAGCCACATTTCATACTTTCCACACTTGCTGAGTACGACATGTACTCACTCTTGCAATCCCCCCCCCAACAGTTGCAGGTCAGGATTGGGAGTTTAATGGTGATAATGCAGAGTTCTAGGCCGTGTCTACCGTCAGCTTTGCCTGTGGTGTTATTGGAGGTGCGCTATCCCTTATGCTTAGTTTTCTTAGTTGCTTAATTAGTTTATTTCTGCTGCATTAGTTGAACTTGTCATTAATATTCACTAGAGCTTGTATTTGAGGATAATCTGGTTTGTGTAATAAAATTTGGTTAATTAATCTTGTCTTGTGGTAATTTTCTGTATATCTTTTGTGATTGCACTCGTGTATGTGTGATGAACATCCTGGGCACACATATGTGTTAGCTTGGTTCATTTTTTGGAACCGGGCATCACAGATTGGTATCAGAGCCACAGGTTGACCGTAGAATGCAACCTAGATAGAATGGACACTTTAGAGCACATAGGAGCACTCAGGAATTGATGTGTTTTTGCTTGGAGTGCTGTTTGCTATATATATTGCTTGCTTGTGTGCTTAATAGAGGATTTTGGGATGCTCTAGCATTGCCATGTCCACCTAGGCTAGTGTAGCTAGCTGTTTAGTTTATATCCCTTGATGCATATAGTTGGGGACGTTTTCTAATTCTTACCTATTGCTATTCTTCAGATGGTGAGGACTCGCAACCAGAGGGATGGCAATGATGAGGAGGAGAACAATGGAGTACTTCAGAACAACAATGGGCAAGGACCTGCTCATGGAGCTATCAACATTGAGCAGCTATTGGCTATGCAAAACCAGCTCATGCAGACCATGATACAAACAATGGGACAGTTCTAGGCTGGCAATATCAACAATCAGCCCCACATTCCCCCACCGCCACCCCCGCCTCCTCATAACTGATTGGGAGAGTTTATGAGGACTAGGCCACCGACCTTTGCTCAAGCTGCCGACCCTATGGATGCGGATGATTGGCTCATGTCCGTGGAGAAGAAGCTAGCTATTGTCCAATGCAGTGACCGAGAGAAGGTCTTGTTTGCTTCTCATCAACTAGTTGGAGCAGCTGCAGATTGGTGGGATGCTTATTGCAATGCTCATGAGAACCAAGAGAGAATTACTTGGGCCGAACTCTAGGAGAATTTTCGTTCTCATTATGTGTTGGAGGGTGTTATGATCTTGAAGAGGCAAGAGTTTGAGAATTTAAGGCAAGGAAGATCAAGCGTGAGTGAATATCTCAATAAGTTCACTCAACTCTCAAGGTATGCGCCCGAGGATGTGAGTCGGGACAGCCGGAAGCAATACTTGTTCATGAGGGGCTTGAAAAATGAGATCCAAGTGCAACTCAATTGCGACTATGCAAATTTTCAGAAGCTTGTGGACAAAGCAGTTGTGGTTGAGAACAAGATTCGTGAGATGGAGCAAGAAATCAAGAGGAAGGCACCATATCAAGGACAACAACAAGGAAGTAATGTGCGCCCTCGCTTTGCACTGCCCAATGCGCCTCATTTCAACTCTTCTATTCCTGCTCAATGCCCTAGTTATGCACCACGCCCAACTCAGTTTGTGCAGCAGCGCCCTGTTATGCAAGCACCTAGGCCTTCAATGCCTTATGCACCTCGTGCTAATTTTCCTGGTGCCAATGTTCAGAACCAAGCTCGTCCCAATAATTCTGGTGGAGTTAAGAAGTGCTATACTTGTGGAGAAGCTGGACACTTTGCGCGTCAATGTCCTAAGTCAGGCCTTGGTCAAGGAAGCAATGCTCCGAGGCAAAATCCAAGACCCAATGGAGGAGCGCCACAAGGAAGCCGTGGACAGCAGAATTTTGCTCGTGGCAACGTGAACCATGTCTCTACGGAGGATGCTCAACAAGCGGATGACATGGTCATTGGTATGTTTCTCGCCAACTCCAACCCCGCGACTATGTTATTTGATCCTGGAGCATCACATTCATTCATTGCATCAAAGTATGTTGCCAAGTATAGTTTGCCTATCTCTCATATGAAGTTTACTTTATTGGTTAAGTCTCCTGGAGGAGAGATGAGGACAAATATAGTATGTCCAAAAGTAAGCCTTAGAATAAGGGGGGTAGACTTCTCCGCCAACCTCATTGTTTTGGATTCTCAAGGATTGGACATTATACTTGGTATGGACTGGTTGAGGAAGCACAATGGAGTTATTGAGTGTGCCATGAAGACAGTGAAGTTGACCAACGAAGAAGGGATCACCGTAGAATTTGAAGCATCTCAAACCGCACCGAAGCAATTGGAGTTGAATCATATGGACGGTGCCGCAATTGAGGATATTCCGGTGGTGTGTGAATTTTTGGATGTTTTTCTGGACGAGTTGCCAGGTATGCCACCCGATCGAGACATTGAGTTTGTTATTGATTTAATACCTGGAACTGCACCTATAGCTAAGAGGCCGTATAGGATGCCTCCTTTGGAATTAGCAGAGCTCAAGAAGCAAATTCAAGAGCAACTAGAGAAGGGTTTTATTCGCCCTAGCTCTTCACCTTGGGGAGCGCCCGTGCTGTTCGTGGACAAGAAGGATGGATCCCAAAGGATGTGTGTGGATTACCGAGCTCTCAACGAGGTAACAATCAAGAACAAGTACACCTTGCCGCGCATAGAAGACTTGTTTGATCAGATGAAGGGTGCTTGTGTCTTCTCTAAGATTGATTTGAGGTCGGGTACTTTTAAATGAAGATTAGACCATCGGACATACCCAAGACAGCTTTTAGAACACGGTATGGATCTTATGAGTACACCGTGATGTCATTTGGGTTGACAAATGCGCCTGCCTACTTTATGTATCTCATGAATAAGGTCTTCATGGAGTACTTGGATAAGTTTGTTGTGGTGTTTATTGATGACATTATGATCTACTCGAAGGATGAGAAAGAACATGAGGAACACTTGAGGCTTACTTTGCAGAAATTGAGGGAGCATCAATTGTATGCGAGTTCAACAAGTGTCAGTTTTGGTTGAGAGAGGTGTCGTTTTTGGGTCATATAATTTCAGGAGGAGGAGTATCGGTTGACCCCAGAAAAGTGAGAGACGTATTGAAGTGAGAAGCGCCGCAAAATGAAAGGAAAGAAGGAGTTTTCTTGGGATGGCTGGATATTACCGTAGATTCATCAAGGACTTTTCCAAGATAGCCAAGCCTATGACGGAGTTGCTAATGAAGGGAAAGGCGTTCCAATGGACTGAAGCTTGTCAGAATAGTTTTGAGGAGTTAAAGAAGAGGTTGACAACAGCCCCGGTTTTGGTATTGCCGGATGTAAGTAAGAGTTTTGATATTTATTGCGATGCATCGAGGCAAGGACTTGGATGTGTATTGATGCAAGAAGGTCAAGTGGTCACCTACGCATCAAGACAACTAAAGAAACATGAGCAGAATTACCCCACGCACGATTTGGAACTCGCGGCCGTGGTACATGCATTGAAGATTTAAAGGCACTATATTCTTGGACATAGGTGTGAAATTTATACAGATCATAAGAGTTTGAAGTATATTTTCACACAAAGGGATCTGAACTTGAGGCAACGAAGATGGTTGGAGCTCATCAAAGATTATGATTTGGGGATCAACTATCACCCGGGAAAAGCCAATGTAGTGGTCGATGCTTTGAGTAGAAAGGGAGTAAGTCACCAACTCACAGTTCAAGAGTTACCATCCGAGTTATGCAAGGAGTTTGAACGGTTGAACCTCGGGTTTGTAAATGAGATGGAGATGATGGAGTTAAACCCAACCTTGGAGCAAGAAATTCGTGAGGCACAAACCGCAGATGAGGAGATCAAGGAAATCAAGGAAAGGATCGAGGAAGGGAGAGAATTCAGATTTGATGAAGACAAACATGGTACCTTATGGCTTGGAAAGAGGATCGTTGTGCCTAATGTAAAGCATATTCGGGAGACCATATTAAAGGAGGCACATGACTCGCCTTACTCAATTCACCCCGGTTGTACAAAGATGTACAAAGACTTGAAGACTTGCTATTGGTGGGATAGCATGAAGAAGGACATAGCTGAATACGTAGCATTGTGTGATATGTGCCAACGAGTCAAGGCGGAACATCAAAGGCCAGCCAGATTATTGCAATCGTTGAAGATTCCGGAATGGAAGTGGGAAGAAATTGGAATGGACTTCATAGTTGGGTTACCACGTACTCAGTCCGGGTATGACTCAATTTGAGTAATTGTGGATCGCTTAACCAAGTCAGCTCATTTCGTCCCTGTGAAGACCAAATATACAGCTGCACGATTGGCCGAAATATACATGGAGAATATTGTGTGCCGACATGGAGTCCCGAAGAAGATAGTCTCGGATAGAGGTTCTCAATTTACCTCCAGATTTTGGCAAAAATTGCATGAAGCTTTGGGAACGAGGTTGAATTTTAGTTCAGCATATCACCCTCAAACGGATGGACAAACCGAGAGGACCAATCAGATTTTGGAGGACATGTTAAGAGCTTGTGCTTTAAAGCATGGGAAAAGTTGGGGCAAAAGCTTGCCATACGCAGAATTTTCATACAACAATAGTTACCAAGCAAGTTTGAAGATGTCACCATATGAAGCGCTTTATGGGAGGAAGTGTAGGACACCTTTATTCTGGAATGAGGCAGGAGAAACTCAAGTATTTGGTCCGGATGTGTTGCAAGAAACCGAAAATCAAGTCCGAATAATTCGTGAAAACTTGAGGGCTGCCCAATCAAGGAAAAAAGGCTATGCGGACAATAGGAGAAGGAAATTAGTCTTTGGAATAGGAGATTTTGTTTACCTCAAGGTGTCGCCAATGAGGGGTCATAAGAGTTTTAACATAAGAGGAAATCTAGCACCTCGCTATATTGGACCGTTCAAGATTTTGGACAAAAGAGGAGAAGTAGCGTATAAGTTGGAGATGCCAGCTCATATTTTAGACGTACATGATGTCTTTCATGTTTCCCAGCTCAAGAAGTGTTTGAGAGTACCGGAAGAACAATGCCAATGGAAGGATTGGAACTAGAGGAAGATTTGACTTATGTCGAGCAACCGGTCAAAATCTTGGAAACTAAGGAGAGGGTCACAAGGAACAAGGTCATTAGATGGTGTAAAGTTCAATGGAAGCACCACACAGAAAAAGAAGCAACTTGGGAGCTAGAAGATGATCTCAAGAAGGACTTTCCCTATCTCTTCTCTTCCGCGTCGAATCTCGAGGGCGAGATTCATTTTAAGGGGGGTAGGTTTGTAACACCCTCATTTTCATGCATCATGCCCTACATACACTCATATATATGTTTAACATTAACCCACAACAAGAGGAACGAGTTTAAAATTTGATTTGGAGCAAAACCGCACTTAAAACGCAGGAAAGTACGGACTAGTCCGATTTTGCTGAGGACTAGTCCGATTTCTCTCTGACTAAAAATGGACTTGTCCATTTTTGCTGCGGACTAGTCCGATTTTTGGCACTGGAAACTTTCGGACTTGTCCGATTTTGTGCGGACTAGTCCGTTATTCCATGAATCCTTGAAAATTTGCTAAGTCCTTGGACTTTTCCGGACTAGTCCGGTGTTCCAGCGGACTTGTCCGTTTTCCTCTCTGTTCAAAGTCGGACTTGTCCGATGTTTGGCTAGACTTGTCCGATTTTCTCTCTGGACAACTTCGGACTAGTCTGGTCCTTTCTGGACTTGTCCGATATTTCGCGACTTCGAGTTGATCTTTTGTTTTACAACTTGTTTCTTGGGTTTCACGTTAAGTGGGCCTAGGGACATCGTTCCTAACTCTTTTAGAGCCCATGTGGGACTCTAAACCGGCCTCTACTCATCCCAAACTCGAAATCCATCTAACCCTAGCCTCCACCTCTATATAAACAGCCCCACCCCTTGGATTGACATCTATTTGCCACTTTTCCACCCACCCAACCCTAGTTCGTGGAGATCCACCATCAAGGAGGGAGGAGAAGATCCCAAGCAAGAAGAAGAAGCGGAGGAAATGAAGGAGGATCGAGATCTCCACCAAGTTTCTGTTCTCCATCACCAATTCGTCTCGAAGTTCATCACCAACCCTAGATCATCAAGATCCAAGTGTTACCTCCAAGTTTATTGATTCATTGGAGTTCTAAACACCTGGTATACCTTCTATTCTCTTTTCCTTACGTGAACTCAACCCCTAATCTCCAAATTCTTGTCGATCTAGGAAACCCTAAACTGCTGATCTCGCATAGGGCGGACTTGTCCAGTCTCTAGCGGACTAGTCCGATCTTTCTGGTTAAATTGTGTTGAATTAATTCTAAAATTTGATCTATTCGAATCCAAACCTGTATAAACTTGTTAAAAGCTATTAGAACTAGTTAGTTTTCATTAAAAGCAATCTAGTAACAAGTTCTACCTTTCATTTGCATCAATCATGCATGTCATGTCATATTGAGTAAAACTTGTGCACTCTTTGATTGTGTTCTTGTCTTGTATGTTTATTGTGTGGATTAGACGGATTTGCGCTAGAAAGTGCCGCGGAGGATCTACAGCACCAAGAGTTTGAAGAAATTGACCCTAATCAACAGCAAGAGCAAGGCAAGTGTCCTTGAAGCATATTGATCCTGTTTTAAAATAAATGTTTTGTTTGCAAAACTGCATGCTGTGTCAATTTGATGGGGAACCCTATGATAGGAAGTTTACTAGATTTGCTAAACCAACCTTGTCACCTGGAATTTATGGTAGAGAGTCGGGAAGATTTTTTACTTTTTGCTCCGCTTAATCAACTGTGATGGGAAACAACTATACCACTTAATTTAATTATGCATGAATGAGATTATGGTTAACATGAACTTGTTAAATATGATATGGTGATGGGTGATCTAAGCAAGTCTGGTATGTGGATGGGTTGGATGTTATGGTGGTTTGCTTGCTTTAGATCTAAGGACCGGTTCATGCAAGAATAAGCCAGAACTACAGTGCCACCACGAGGCCAAGTATGGGTGCGGCGTAGCTGATTAATTAGGGCTTTGCTAGTACTGTTTGAACCATTGTGGATGCTCGGGGAAGGGGTAGTCGGATTGGGTTTGTTGATGATTGGTGGGACTACCCTGGGATCCGAATGGCTCAAGAGGGGGCCCTTGGTTGAAGATGTGTTCAGTTGGAGACATCGCCACCGGTGAAACCTCAGTGGGGTCTAAATAGGCTAGTAATCCCTTTGTAAAGGCTATTTTGTGATCTCTTGGCCACACAGTGATGGAAGTGTGAGAGGGATAATAGAGGTTCTAGTCATCGAAAGGTGATGAAATCATGAACACGTGGGTAAAGTGGTACAAACTCTGCAGAGTTAAATAAAACTATCATGATAGTCGTGCTCCCGGTTAAGAGCACCTGGACAACTTCCATGATTAGAGGGAAATTGGAATTTGAGATGGTTATGATTTGGTAATGGTTATGGATGGTTATGGATTTATTTCTGGTATTGAATATGGTTATTGGCAATGGTGAAATCTGGAATTATTGATGATGGTAGCAAATTCAGACTGGTATTATGATATTACTTATGATTATGATGGGTTCTTCACGTATATGTAATATATTGCTTTTCAAATATTTTAATGTACTTTTCAGCACTTTGCCATTATTATTGTCGACATTTGAATAAGTCACATGTCATACTTTCCACACTTGCTGAGTACGACATGTACTCACTCTTGCAATCCCCCCCCCCCAACAGTTGCAGGTCAGGATTGGGAGTTTAATGGTGATAATGCGGAGTTTTAGGTCGTGTCTACCGTCAGCTTTGCATGTGGTGTTATTGGAGCTGCGCTATCCCTTATGCTTAGTTTGCTTAGTTGCTTAATTAGTTTATTTCCGCTGCATTAGTTGAACTTGTCATTAATATTCATTAGAGCTTGTATTTGAGGATAATCTGGTTTGTGTAATAAAATTTGGTTAATTAATCTTGTCTTGTGGTAATTTTCTGTATATCGTTTGTGATTGCACTCGTGTATGTGTGATGAACATCCTGGGCGCACATATGCATTAGCTTGGTTCATTTTTCGGAACTGGGCATCACAATATAGTTGGGGACGTCTTCTAAATTCTTATCTCTTGTTTTTCTTCAGATGGTGAGGACTCGCAACCAGAGGGATGGAAATGATGAGGAGGAGAATAATGGAGCACCTCAGAACAACTATGGACAAGGACCTGCTCAAGGAGCTATCAACATCGAGCAGCTTTTGGCTATGCAAAACCATCTCATGCACACCATGTTACAAACTATGGAACAGCTACAGGCTGGTAACATCAACAATCAGACCCACATGCCTCCACCGCCACCCCCGCCTCCTCATAACCGGTTGGGAGAGTTTATGAGGACTAGGTCACCGACCTTTGCTCAAACCGCTGACCCTATGGACGCTAATGATTGGCTCAAGTCTGTGGAAAAGAAGCTAGCCATTTTTCAATGCAGTGACCTGGAGAAGGTGCTCTTTGCATCTCATCAACTTGTTGGAGCAGCTGCTGATTGGTGGTATTCCTTATGCAATGCTCATGAGAGTCAGGAGAGGATCACCTGGGCAGAATTCAAGGGGAGTTTCCGTTCTCATTATGTGTCGGAAGGTGTCATGATCTTAAAGAGGCAAGAATTTGAGAACTTAAGGCCAGGAAGGTCAAGTGTGGGTGAATACCTCAATAAATTCACTCAACTTTCAAGCTATGCCCCTGAGGATGTGAGTCTGGACAGCCGAAAGCAATACTTGTTCATGAGAGGCTTGAACAATGAAATCCAAGTGCAATTGCTCAATTGTGACTATGCTAACTTCCAGAAGCTTGTGGACAAAGCAATTGTGGTTAAGAACAAGGTCCGTGAGATGGAGCAAGATAACAAGAGGAAGGTGTCATACCAAGGACAGCGACAAGGAAGTAATGTGCGCCCTCGCTTTGCACCGTCAAATGCCCCTTATTTCAGCTCCTCGGCGCCTGCTCCTCACCCCGGATTTGCACCGCACCCAACTCAGTTTGTGCAGCAGCGCCCTGTCATGCAAGCACCTAGGCCTCCAATGCCTTATGCACCTCGTGCTAATTTTCCTGGTGACAATGTTCAGAATCAAGCTCTTCCCAATAATTCTGGTGGAGTAAAGAAGTTCTATACTTGTGGAGAAGCTGGACACTTTGCACGTCAATGTCCTAAGTCAGGCCTTGGTCAAGGAAGCAATGCGCTGAGGCAAAACCCAAGACCCAATGGAGGACAACCGCAAGGAAATCGTGGATAGCAGAATTTTTCTCGCGGCAACGTGAACCATGTCTATACGGAGGACGCTCAACAAGCAGATGACATGGTCATTGGTATGTTTCTCGCAAACTCCAACCTAGCGACTATGTTATTTGATTCTGGAGCATCACATTCATTCATTGCATCGAAATATATTGCCAAGTATAGTTTTCCTATCTCTCATATGAAGTTTACTCTATTGGTTAAGTCTCCTAGAGGAGAGATGAGGACAAATATAGTATGTCCAAAAGCAAGCCTTAGAATAGGGGGGTAGACTTCTTTGCCAACATCATTGTTTTGGATTCTCAAGGATTGAACATTATACTTGGTATGGACTGGTTGAGGAAGCACAATGGAGTCATTGAATGTGCCACGAAGATGGTGAAGTTGACTAATGAGGAAGGGATCACTGTAAAATTTGAAGCATCTCAACACGCACCAAAGCAATTGGAGCTGAATCATATGTATGGTGCCGCAATTGAGGAGATTCCAGTGGTGTGTGAGTTTTTGGATGTGTTTCCGGATGAGTTGCCAGGTATGCTACCTGACCGAGACATTGAGTTTGTTATTGATTTAATACCTGGAATTGCACCTATAGCTAAGAGGCCGTATAGTATGCCTCCTAAGGAATTAGCAGAGCTCAAGAAGCAGATTCAAGAGCAACTAGAGAAAGGTTTTATTCGCCCCAGTTCTTCACCTTGGGGAGCACCCGTTCTTTTTGTGGATAAGAAGGATGGGTCGCAAAGAATGTATGTAGACTACCGAGCCCTCAATGAGGTGACAATCAAGAACAAGTATACCTTTCCACATATAGAAGACTTGTTTGATAAAATGAAGGGTGCTTGTGTTTTCTCCAAGATTGATTTAAGGTCGGGATACTTTCAAATGAAGATTAGGCCATCGGACATACCCAAGACAGCTTTTAGGACACAGTATGGATCTTATGAATACACTGTGATGTCCTTTGGATTGACAAATGCACATGCATACTTTATGTACCTCATGAATAAGGTCTTCATGGAGTACTTGGATAAGTTTGTAGTGGTGTTCATTGATGACATTATGATCTACTCGAAGGGTGAGAAAGAACATGAGGAACACTTGAGGCTTACATTACAGAAATTGAGGGAGCGTCAATTGTATGCCAAGTTCAGCAAGTGCCAGTTTTGGTTAAAAGAGGTGTCGTTTTTGGGTCATATCATCTCGGGAGGAGGAGTATCGGTCGACCCCGGAAAAGTGAGTGATGTGCTAAAGTGGGAGCCACCACAAAACATAAAGGACATAAGGAGTTTCCTTGAGATGGCTGGATATTACCGTAGGTTCATCAAGGAATTTTCCAAGATATCCAAGCCAATGATGGAATTGCTAATGAAGGGAAAGACTTTTCAATGGACTGAAGCGTGTCAAAACAGTTTTGAGGAGCTAAAGAAGAGGTTAACTACAACCCCAGTTTTGATTTTGTCGGATGTAAGCAGGAGTTTCGACATATATTGTGATGCATCGAGACAAGGGCTTGGATGTGTGCTCATGCAAGAAGGTCAAGTGGTTGCATATGCATCGAGACAATTGACGAAACATGAGCAGAATTACCCAACGCATGGTTTGTAACTTTCAGTCATGGTACACGCATTGAAAATTTGGAGACATTATATTCTTGGACATAGGTGTGAAGTTTATACGGATCACAAGAGTCTTAAGTATATTTTCACACAAACGGATTTGAATTTGAGGCAACGAAGATGGTTGGAGCTCATCAAGGATTATGATGTGGGAATTAAATATCATCCGAGAAAATCCAATGTAGTGGTCGATGCCTTGAGTAGAAAAGAGGTAAATCATCAACTCATGGTTCGAGGGTTACCATCCGATTTATGTAAAGCGTTTGAACAGTTGAACCTCGGATTTATAAATGAGATGGGGATGGTGGAGCTAAATCCGACTTTGGAACAAGAAATTCGAGAGGTCAAACAAATGATGAGGAAATTCAGGAGATCAAGGAAAGGACCCACGCGGGGAGAAAATTCAGATTTGATGAGGATGATCATGGTACTTTATGGCTTGGAAAAAGAATTGTTGTGCCGAATGTGAAGCATATTCGGGAGACAATATTAAAAGAGGCACATGACTGGCCATACTCAATTCACCCCGGTTGTACGAAGATGTATAAGGACTTGAAGACTTGTTATTGGTGGGCTAGCATAAAAAAGGACATAGCCGAATACGTAGCCTTTTTTGATATGTGCAAATGAGTCAAGGTGGAACACCAGAGGCCAACTGGATTATTGCAACCATTGAAGATTCCGGAATGGAAGTGGGAAGAAATAGGTATGAACTTTATAGTTGGTTTATTGCGTACTCAGTCTGGATATGACTCAATTTGGGTAATTGTGGATCGGTCGACCAAATCAGCTTATTTCATCCTTGTGAAGACCAAGTATACAGCTGCACAATTGGCCGAAATATACATGGAGCATATTGTGTCTTCTGCCACCACTTGGGGGGGGGGGGGGGGGGGCGCAGGGGTCAAAGCAGGGGCCTCTGTTTGCACTGTCTCTGTTGCTGCAGCGGGGGCCAGAGCTTCAGTGTTTTTCTTCGACACTCTGGAAGCAAAAGATCAAAAAATTCAAAACATGGAAAAGATAAAAATAGCAACTCAAGGTGAGAGAACAATGCTTACCTTAGGAGACTTTCGCTCCAACTGTCGCGGAACTTCTTCTGTGGCCCGGAGTCAGAGCTCACCGAACCTCATGAGGCAGAAACTCCAGACCCAAGCCGGGAGCATGCCACAAGGGTTGCAGTCCCCTCAGTCGGGACCTCCCTCGGCTGGGAAGGACTTCCGGGCCTAGAGCCCGCAGCCGGCACTGGAGTCAGGGTCGACTTGCCAGAACTAGCGCCCCTCGCGGACGCCAGCACCGAAGAAGGCATGGTCGTTGAAGCTCTACTTGGCCGGGGGGAACAGGCTGCTGGAGATGGAGCTGACCTGAGGGGGCTCCCATTAGCATGTCTCAGCTTCCTCTTCCGACTAGAAGATTTGGCCGACTCCTTGCCCTTGCCCTTGTCGACGTCATCAACCTTCCGAATTGGAGCAGCAGGAGCCACCCTTTATGAAGCTCCGGGAATTGCAACTCCGGAGGTATTACGCTTCTCCGCCAAGCCGAGGTCGTCCAGCTCCGGTGTCCCCTGTCGGAGCTCCCTTCTGAACTCAGGAACCATGTTTAGGAGAGGAAGCACGCTAGTGGGGTCAAGGCGTCTTGGGAGATAGCTCCGTGTAGAAGCTTCTGGAGATGGAGCTTCAAAGCTTCGTCATCCAAGTTGGTCCAAAAACCGGCTTCTATCTGGTTGTGATCCATCTCACTGTTGAAGGCCCATGCAGGCCACTCCCTCATCTTCAGCGGAACCCACCTGTTCATCAGGAAGTTGCCGAAGATCATCTGAGGGGTCACTCCACCTTCCACACATTGCTAGATTCTTGTCAGGATGGGCTTGTAAGCTTGGGACAACTCCGGAGCTGCATTCCAAGCGTCGGTGTCGATGTTGGGGAGGCTTGTAGGCAACTTTAGTCTGTCGTGATGATCCACCGTGATGACCATCCAATCCTTCTTCCAGTTGTCCCACTTCTCGGAGGGGAAGGTATTCAAGTACTTGAAGGGACAGTTCTTGCGCTTCACGAAGTAGTAGAAGACAATAAACTCTGGCCCTTTTCCAGTAGTATGGACCGTGAAGAAGGTCCGGAAGAGATTGATGCTTGGCAGCACGCTCACCCACATATCGCAGAAGTAGACGAAGGTCGCCACTAGCAAGAATGAGAGAGGGCCGAGGTGATGAAGCTAGAGCCCATAGAAATCCAGCAGCATCAAAAGAAAACTTGAAAAAAGGCGGGATCAACCCCACCATGGCGTACGCCGGGAAGTAGACGATCTCCCCTGCGCGTTCCTTCTTGAAGTGAAGCTTGCCGAAGCGGATTGAGTTGTCGAAGGAGGCGCTGGACCACCCCATGTAGGTTTGAACCCTCGCAAAATCTTCATCCTTCTTGATCTTGCTACGGGGAAGACCCAACTCCATTGCGGCAAAGCGGGGCGAAAGTTGGAAAGTCTAAGCAAAGGTGGAGAGGTTCTGAGCACAAGTTCCCATGAAGGCGTAACAGTCATCTAACCATGCATGTTTTCCTTCTTAAGTAAGCCTCCACAACTCTTGGATGGAAACTACCTCTAGAGCCGAATCATAGATGACATCGTCGATGACAAGAGGGGTCGGGTCCACTTTGTTTAAAAAATTACCCCAGGTGAACCATTGTCATGATGAGAAGTTGGAAGCCCGAGGGCGGCCTCCTGATAGGGCTACAAAGATTATGCTCAAAACCAATACGTTTTTCGTATTGGGAACCGGCGACCTTCAATTGCATGAGATCTGCAAGCCAAGATCCCACACACCGAGTGAAAAAAGGCCATGCGGCGGAGGCGTAACTCTTGTCGTCACCTCAACTGATCACCAAGAAGCTTTGAAGCCGCTGCACGAGAATCGAAGATGACCTCACCTTTGGTAGGAAAACTTCACCTAGAGGGTTTCTCCCGGAGGTGGGCTCAAAGGCCACTGTCGATACCCTACGTACCAGGTACCCCACGATACCGCAAGAAAAGACAAAGAGTTCCTATGTCTAAGTTGAAGACTCCCGAAGGCAACACACGTATGATAGCAATGGGTCCGCAACCCTCGTTTGAGTAGCTCTGGTACTACCACGTATCTCACAGAACTGAATCTACCTCCCTTCACAGGGAAGCTCCGGTACCGCCACGTGTCTAGCAACCCCGAACCTAACTCCAGTAGAGGGAAGCTCCGGTGCTGCCACATGTCGAGTGGCTCCGGACCTACCTCCCCGCAGAGGAAATCTCCAGAGCTGCCACGTGTTGTACCTCCGGACCTACCCCAGCAACGACTACATGATCTCTAACGGCACAAACATTCAAGAGGCTACTAAAACAGCCGTTATAAGACCTGATTAATGTGTCATTAATTCAGCATTAATGACACACGATCAGATGATCATTAGTACTGGTAACGCCGCTATTAAGGCGCGTTATCACACTATTAGTCATGTTTAATACATGTAGATCGTGTATTAGTTAATTGAATACCACCGGAGCCACATGTCGGGGCAGGCAATCCCTGTAACTGGCAGCCCTTAGCATATAGAAGGGCTGAGCCGCATGGTAGAAACTAAGTTCAACCAAGCCAACTCAAAGCACACACGCACACCCTTATACAATCAACAACCATCCTGTGGAGTAGGGTATTACGCTTAGGCGGCCCGAACCACGTAAAAAAACCCTTGTGTTACCGTCTTGTTTATAATTTTACGCGCGCCCCAACCGAATAGAACCTCTGCGGACTATGCTTTAGTAGTACTGGAGGAAGTGTCGTAGCAAAACTTTGACAATATCCATAAATAAAAAACTACAAGACCATTGAAAAGACCACCTATTCTACGAGTTGTCTAATTAGTTGTCACCAAATTATATGTCATGCATCGGATAAATTATTTGTTACTCTCATCTTAAGACCCGTTTGGATGGATGAAACGTTTCTAATTCTGGCTAAAATCATTTGAAACTGATCCAAACGATAAAAAGGAGAAACGTTTTAGGGGAGAAACACTCTGAAGCCATTCACTTTTTTGAACTATGGAGTTGAAACACCTGAAAAGGTGTTCCACACTTTGGAATGTTGCGGTCAATTGTAACTCGGTTTCAAGTTATAAAAAAATTACGAAGATTTGCCACCACCTTGAAACACCTTGGAATCTCCGACCTTCAAGCTGCAACTTCATTCGTTGAATGTCACTCGAACTTGGATCAACGGCCAAAATCTTTTATCTTTTTTTCCTGTTGTGATAATACAAACAAAATAAAAATGTACAAGAGTCAAATAACAACCAAGTTATATTATAATATTCTCATTAAGGACCAACATTACGACCAGAGACTATTTTTTTTACATTGTCAATGTCGTTACATAATCACATATGCCAAACAAACATGAATGAAGAACAACCACAAACTAAAAAGGGTTAAATGGGTCAAGTCAGCCTTTCTCTTCTCTCTGATAAAACTGAAACAGAAATGCTAGCTAAACAATTTCGAAGTGATTCTATTCCACAGTTTGAAACCGTTTCTACGTTGAAACTGAAATGTTTCTGATTCTGTAGGAATCTGAAACCGTACCAAACGGAACCTTATATTTCTATTACTTCTTTTTTAAAAAAATTAAAAATTGTTGAATTTTTCTAGTCAACTCCAACTTGTTTGGACAAAGTTTAATTGGTGTTGATATATGTTGTTGTTGCATCAGATAAATTATTAGACATCACCATTGCACTTGATCTAAGAGAAATCCACGTTCCAAATCATGTATACGTGTGGCAAAGAATGTGAATTAATTATATAGCATTGTGTCTTTCGACCAGTATATACATAGTACAAGAGGCTACAAAAGGATTAAGATGACTCTGTGATACATATGACAATCTATAATATAAGTATCTAATCAATCAAATATACGAAAACAGAGATCTAACAGTCTTCGATATAAATATATACTATCAAATATAAAGAACGTGCACTATGTGCAAGATATGAAAATCCTAGCAAAATACGCTAAAGCTATTCACACTCTTTGCTCTAAACACATATTTTATACTCTGCACTTCCAATATTTACTCTCTCCGTATATTCAATCTGTATATTTACTCTACACTTCCGCTATATCTACATTCTAAGACCGTCCTCACTGGTTATGCTCTATATGTTATTGGATAGTGTAAATTTAGAATAAATATTGTAAAAGTAGAACGAGAATAGTGTATAGAGTAATGAGTATGGTGGTCTAATACCCTTTCCATCGTAACAGTTGTATCACTACTGTTACTATTTTTTTTAAGGATCACTACTGTTACTAATTTATTTACTACACCCATCCAGCTGCGTCAGAGCTGCGGTAGGCGGTGGAGTTTGGCCGTTTGACATTTGCCTCTGCCGCGAGACGGAGGGGGGAGACGCACCACGTGACCTTTGTACCAAACCCGCAGTCCCGCACCACGCCCTCCCCCTACCCTCCCTCTCCCTCCCCTGCCGCGGTCAGGCGGCGGTGGTGTGGTTCGCCACCCACTCACTCCTATCTCCATATATAACCCGCCGTGGTACAGATACCTTAACCCTCCCTCACGCCTCCGTCCGTCCGGTCCGGTCCGGATCCAGCACCGCCACACTCTCCACTCCCGCTCTCTCCTACACGGCTCTATCTTGCCCAGATCTCCCGCGCCTGCCAAAAAAAAAGATGGCGCCTTGGCCACCGCGGCCCATGCTGGTTCTCGTCCTGCTGCTCGCGCTTCTCTGCTCCCACATTGCGCTCTGCTCATCCGCCGATTCCGGGAAGCCCAAGGGCAAGGTCTCCGGCGGACGCAAGGCGCTGTTGGCGGCGTCCGCGGATGACGACGACGGGGAGGAAACTCCCGTGGTGAAGCCGGCCAAGAAGGCCGTCGCCGCCGCGGCGGGGAAGATCAAGAAGAAGGTGGACGCTGACGCCAAGAACCAGACCACCAAGGCTGCCAAGGCCAAGAAAACAGAGTCGGCTGCCACCGCAAAGGGGACCACCAAGAAGACATCAGGCAAAGCTGGTGGCAACGGCGCCATTGTCAAGGCCAAGGTCCCGAAGGTGGACAAGGCTACGGAGAAGGAGAAGGGCTCTGATACGGCCAAGCCTGCCAAGGTTTCCAAATCGGGCGCGGACAAGGCGGTGAAGCCGGCGAAATCTGAGGCTGCTGCCGGTGCCAAGGCGAAGAAACCGACCAATTCGACCGCAGACGCCGGTGCGAAGCTGGCGAAATCCGGGAAGAAGGCGCAGGTGGTTGTCGAGGGGAAGGCGAGCGCGAAGGCTAACGCGACCGCGAGCAAGGAGGCGGCGGCGGCGGTGGTAGAGGAGGACGTGGTGTTGATGGAGGAGGCCGAGGGCGCGGACGACCTCGTGTCCGAGTTCCGGGGGCTCCCCGCGCGGCTGCAGGAGACGCTGATGCCGGACCTGGCGCGGCTTTCGCACCAGTCCAAGGCGTACCTGTCCGCGGCGAACGCCGGGATCGCGGACGGCGTGCGGCCGATCCTGGGCGGGCGGTGGGCGGCGGCGGCGGCCTCCGCGGCGTCGGTGGCGCTGCTGCTGCTGCCGCTGTGCATGCTGACGGCGCTGGTGCAGCGCATGGGCCCGTACCTGCCGCTGCTCCACCGAGCGCTGCTGCTGGCGCAGGCGTACCTCGCCATCTACTTTGCCACGCTCGCGCTCGCCGCCGCCGCTACGGGGCTGGAGCCGCTCCGCTTCTTCCACGCCGCGTCGCCGGCGGCCTACGCCTGGACGCAGGCCGCGCAGTCGCTCGGCTTCATGTGCTACCTCGTGCTCCAGATGGTGGACCTCGTCGCCGTCTTCTCGGGCGCCGCGTCGCCCGAGGACGACGGCAACGGCGGAGACGCCGCCAAGGCGCTGGGGCTGGCGCAGATGGTGGTGGGCCTCGCCGTCGGCCTGCACTACTACGCCGCCGTTTTCCACCGCGCCGCGGCCGGCGAGGCACCCCACGCCAACTGGCGCGTCTACGCCGTGTACGCGGCCTGCTTCGTCATCATCTGCGCGTGCGCGCGCGCCGAGCGGAGGAAGAAGGCCTACCTCGCCGGCAGCGTCGACGGCGCCGCCGAGGAGTGGAAGAAGAGCTGAGTGGCAGAAAAGCGGCAGTAGGGGCGTGCGTGTGCGTGGCGTGGGAAATTTACAGTAGGGTGAAAGCCCAAGGGCGCAAGTGTAAGAAGGCCAGGAATCAACAATCAAGGACCAAGGGAATATAAAAGGGAAAAGGAAGGGAGAAACTGTCGCTTGTTTCTTTCAAGATTTATTTTGTTTTCAAATTGGTTTGAGTACAGGGGGAAAACTCATGACAGGGATGCCAAATAAGTATTCTCCTATTAGTATTTTTTGATCTATTTAGTAAGTAATGAACCGTGGTACCCGGTGTGAACTATCTCCCCCCGAGGTGGCGCTCCAGCTGGAATTCCGTGAAAAACATGGCGTTTGATGATATCTGTTCGTATGCAATATGCTTGTTTCAAGTATTTTGATTTTCTGCGAGAATCTAATTAAATGTAACTAGAGAGAAAATACAGTTTCATGTGTTGGGAATGGTCTAAACGTGATCATGTCCTGTAAATTCTTTCGTTATATCCTCTCCATTTCATTTTATTTGACGTTGGAGAACTAAAACTAGTTAGTTCAATGTCTAACAAAACATAAAAACATAATATTACTACTATGAATGAATTCTGGAAAACGACGGAACAACTAGAGAAAAAAAGTCCAATGCAGGGAGTGAGACGGTACGAGTACGAATGATTGCGGAAATTCGATGAGCTGTGTTGAGAGTTCTCCTTGGTTGGAAAAAAATGTGCTCCTCTAGGAAAGCTCCGCTAGGAACAGCTGTGGTTGTCACGCTCTGAACAGAATGAATGTAGGCCATGTTCCATTCCATGGTCGTCCAAACTCTCGGTTCTGAGGCGGACCGTCCAATTTGGCAATCGCCTCAAGACCCACGGAATTGGAAATATAATTGTGTTGCGCTTGAACAAGGCGAAGTGAGAAAGGGTGGGACAAATCATGCCACAGCTTCGTCATACAGTACCTACAATTTCTCCCTGTAAATAAAAGTGCAGGTATTCCCGTCGCATTTCGCGGTTCCGAATCGATACAGGGGCCGTTTTATCGATGCAAATACGGGTACCGTCCAAATTAGTACACATTCATGGGTGCATCAACACACGCTGGGCCCTTGGCAGTTGGCGTTTATTACTACCTCCGCCGATCTGCTGCGTGTGCAGCCTCGCAGCATGACAGCAATCACGTCAGGTAGATGTCAATGTGTCATTCACGCGGCAGCTTCTGACTCCGGGTGGTGGGATCCTTCGCGCATTCCAACGGGAGACCATGAAAGTTGGTGGTGGTTTTGTCGTCCTGCTTGCAACCGCGTATGGAGTGCACGTAGAGGCAAAAAGCTGGTAAAATTCCACAAATTACAGTCACAGGTTGAGAAAGAAAAAAAAAAGATCGGGTGATACTGGTAGCAGAACGAGATTGGTCGAGAAAACAGCGTGCTTGTGCAGTTGTGCTGCTGCGGGCAAATCAGCAAATGGTGGCTAAAGTATACGTGGACTAGGGGTCGGAAAGTACGGGTGGTATTGGCATCCCTTTCCAATGACAAAATAACGATGACATTTGGAGAGCGATCGTTATTAACGGTGTCAAATACCACGAAAGAAAGGCCATCATCCCCGTGCGGTGATGCCGAACAATCATTGTTGACCTGCCGCAGAATGGGGGCCGGGAACTCCATGCCTGGCTGCCCCTGTCCTGTCCTTGCCGTGCCGGTACACCACCACCCCTTCGCTGCTGCTGCTAGTTGTGGCGCGCCGGATTTGGGTTAGGTGAGTCGCATTTGCTGCGTGCGCATCGACTGAACTCCAGTTACTCTCTCGTACGATTCGCGTGGACAGCTACGTTAAGCACACCTTCTATATTATCGGAAATGTTATAAATCAGGCATCTGAAATTGGCTCCAATTCCATATGCACAGCGACCGCTCTGTTTTTTAAATCTTATTTATTTTGTAAGGATTATGTCAGTTTGAAAATAGTCAAATAAAATAAATTTGTGATTGATAAATTATAGAATAGTCAAATAAAATAGAATTAATGGATTAATCATAGTGATTAATTGTTAATAACAGTAATTTGTTGTTAGTTATCTATTGTTTGATTTTTTCTAAATTTTAGACACCTGAAATTTAGATACATCTAAAAATTATTGATCTCAGAATATATAGAATCCGCCGATTTATTAGTAGAAAACAATGGCGCCAAAGGGGTCGTACTGGTCGCTGGTCCATTCGGCCTATAATTGGTGACAGACACGCAGACAGAGAGACCGACCCAAACGGGTTAGCGCACGGTCGCCTTTCGGAAGCGTTCATGGCCGGCGTTCCTTCGTCGCCGAGAGCCATGCACGGGCGCGTGCCGGGGACCTCAGTTCAGTCCTCACGGTGGCTGGTAACAAGTTGCTTGTGCCGGGAAAGGGCGTTCGTTACTCTGATCTGGCAGCGGCAAGAGGGGAACAGGACGCGTGGTTGAACTTGTGCTCACCTCGCTATTATTGGAGCGTAACTGGCGTGCAAAGTAAGATAATCAGTCAGGATAGGCATGGGATTACATTACATTATTAAAGATGTGTATCTATGCAAAGCGTGAGGTCCAATGCTGCTGCAACGTTGGCAACATGTTCCTGGTGGTCTGGTCCCTGGTCGTGCCGCTTTGTCAACGGCGTGCTGTAATGTTCCCCGACGTACTGTTTTTGTGTCACGGGTTATTATATTGTGCATACTGTTAGGGAAAAAGGGCCACAAGATTTAACGTGGAAAGACTCTCCCAAAGTGGAGGAGAAAAAAACCACGGGAAACAGATCTATTATTAGGGTTCGAGTATAAGTACAGAGGTGATCTATATTTATAGGTATAGGCATATAATAGGTAGAGTAATATCCCAATAAATCTCCCTCTGGTTCTAAATCTATAGAAAATTGTCTCCCAAACACCACTAGGGTGCTAAGCTCCACGAATGCCTACCAAGTCAAGACAATGCTTGAACTTGATATTAGATAATGGCTTTGTAAGCATGCCTGCGGAATTTTCATCTGTATATATCTTTTCAACAACAATCTTGCCTTCTGCGACAAAATCACGAATGAAATGATACTTGATATTAATGTGTTTGGTCTTGAATTGATAGATGTCATTCTTAGTCAAACAAATAGCACTATGACTGTCACAATTAACCTTAATGACATCTTGGAGAACACCGAGTTCAGAGACAAGACCACACATCTAAATAGCTTCTTTAACCCCTTCAATAGCAGCAATATACTTCGCTTCAGTAGTAGAAAGAGCAGTTATATATTGAAGGGAAGCCTTCTAACTCACCGCAGAACCACATAAAGAAAATACATAGCCAGAGATGGAGCGTCTTTTATCAAGATCACCAGCATAATGAGAATCAACAAATCCAATAACATCATTTGACTTCACTGAATTCTTGTCAAATAATAATTCGAAATTAGAAGTACCTTTCAAATAATGAAGAATTTATTTCACTGCATTTCAATGTTCTTTGCCTAGATTATGCATAATGCTAACCACACTAACAGCATGAGCCAAAGCAGGTCTTGTACAGATCATAACATACATGAGATTTCCAACAGCACTAGAATATAGAATACAAGACATGTACTCTCTATCATCTTCATCATCAGGACATTGCAAGGATGACAACTTAAACTGTGAAGCAAACGGTGTAGAAACGGGTTTGCAATTATTGAGATTGTACCTTTCAAGCACTTTCTCAATATAATTTTTCTGAGATAATAGAGTACCAGCACGACGGTCACATTTAATTTCCATCCCGAGAATCTTTTTAACTGGTCCAAGATCTTTCATATCAAATTCATCACTAAGTTGAGTCTTCAAGTCATCAATTAGTGATTTTTCATGAGAAGTAGTAAGCATACCATCAACATAGAGCAGTAGATACACAAAAGATCCATTGGAGAACCACTTCAAATAAATACAATGATCATAATTGCTTCTAGAATAACCATGTGCAAGCATAAATGAGTCAAACCTTTTATATCACTGTCTAGGAGCTTATTTCAAGCCATAAAGAGATTTATTCAAATGACATACTAAGTGCTCTTGGCCAGGAGTAGAAAAACCCTCAGGTTGTGTCATATAAATCTCCTCACCTAAATCTCCATGAAGAAAAGCTATTTTGACATTAAGTTGCTCTAGCTCCAAATTAAACATAGCAACAATTGCAAGCATAACTCGAATAGAATAGTGACGAACAACAGGAGAGAAAACCTCATTAAAATCAATACCTTCCTTTTGTTCAAAACCTCTCACAACTAGACGAGCTTTAAATCTTGATGGTTCAACTCCAGGTATACCCTCCTTCTTTTTATAAATCCACTTGAAATTTAGAGGTCTTTTACCTACAGGAAGCTCAACCAAATCCCATGTAGAATTCTTTTGAAGACTCTCAAATTCATCATTCATAGCCACTAACCATTGAGATAAATTATCACATGAGATAGCTTCCGAATAAGAAGAAGGTTCAAATGCACCATTAGTATCTTGAGCAACAATGAAAGCATAATGAGTCATACTATCGGTATCACGATATCGTTATGGTAAAACGATATTCCTTCTAGGTCTATCAATTGTAATACTGTGATTATCAATAACAGGAGGTGGAGGAGTAGAAACTAACTGTGTAGTAGAAGAAGCAATAAAATTATCATTAATAGGTACATCTACCTCAAGATTCTGGACAACAGTTTCAGGTATAGGTGTGGATGAAGAACCAATAGTAGTAATACCTCTAGTAGATTTAAATGTACTCTCATCAAAAGTAACATCACGGCTGACAATCACCTTTCTAGAATCTGGACAATATAAACGATATCCTTTGACACCACAACCATAGCCGACAAAAATGCATTTTTGAGCTCTTGGCATAAGCTTTCCATTGTTAACATGAGCATAAGCGGTGCAACCAAAAATATTAAGGTTGGAATAATCAACAGGTTTACCTGTCCATACTTCTTCTGGAATTCTGAAATCAATCGCTGAATTAGGAGCAAGATTAATCAAATAACATGTCGTAGAAGCAGTTTCAGCCCATAAACTTTGCTTTTCCCATAAACTTGCATTAGAAAGCATACAACGGGACCTTTCCAGAATAGTACGATTTATCCTTTCTGTAACACCATTTTGCTGAGGAGTACCTGGAACGGTTCTATGTCTAGCAATACCATGATTAGCACAAAATGAATCAAACTCACCACTACAAAATTCCAATCCATTATCGGTCCTTGTTGAAATGGTTAAACGACACTTCCCCCTGTACTACTAAACGTAATCCGCGGAGGTTCTTGTATCGGTTTGGGCACGCGGAGATCAGGAACAAGATGGTGACACAGGTGATTTACGTGGTTCGGACCGCCTGAGCGTAATACCCTACTCCACGGGGTGTATGTAGTTGTATTGAGTAAGTTCGTAACCCTCGTATGTGTGTGAGCTTGGATCGATCTTCTCCCCTTTACCGTGCGGCACAGTCCTTTTATAGTCTAAAGACTGGCCGTTACAATATTTTTCTGGCCCGACATGTGGCCCTAGCGTATTCACTAACCTAATACACAATCTATGAGTATTAAGTGTGATTAATAGGGTGATAATGTGCCTTAATGGTTGCGTTACCCCTATTAACAGTCCACTAATTGTGTGTCATTAATATAGAATTAATGATATGTAATCAAGTCTTGTAACTGCCGCTTTAACTATCTCTTGAATATCCGTGCAGTTGGAGATCAGCCAATGTCTTTGTTGGTGTTGTAGGTCCAGAAACTCCACACGTGGGAGATAGTTCCGGAGCTTCCCCTCGTGGGAGATAGGTCTGGAGCTGATATACATGTGGCGGCACCAGAGCTTCCCTCTACGGGGGGGGGGGGGGGGGGGTAAGGTCTAAGGTCATTATCCACGTGTCAACACCGGAGCTTCCCTATGTCAGGAGTTGAGCTATGGTCTTATATTACACGTGGCAGTTCCGGAGCTACCCATATGAAGGAGGCGGGTCCAATGTCGTGTGACACGTGGGGCCTGAGGAAGCCTTCAACTTGGACATGTAGAATTCTCTTGCACTTTTTGCGGTATCATGGGGTACCCGGTACACAGGGTACCGACAGTGGCCCCCGGTCCCACCTTTGGGAGAAACCCTTTGGGTCATTATGCTATCGTAGGTGGGGTCATCCTCGATTCTCGCCTTGTACTTCAAAGGTCTTCTGATATGCTGTTGGGTTGATGGTTTGGGGTTAAACCATCGTCGCGCGGCTTGCTTTGAATGTGCCAGATGAGATATTTGAGTTTGGATCTCACGCAATTGAAGGTCGCCAGTTCCCAATACAAAAACCGTATTGGTTCCGAGCGCCTTGTCAGGCTGCCGCCATTGGGTTTCCCGCCGTCCATCATGACAATGATTCACCAGGGGTAATAACCTCGACCTCTTCATCGGGGTGGTCCCGGGCCCATTCTTCATTGATGGGGTAGACTTTTGAAATGTGACCCTGCTCTCATTGCGGTTTCCATCCAAGCGTCGCGGAGGCTTACTTAAGAAGGAAAGTATGCACGGTTTGAGGACTCTTTATGCTTTCGATCAAACTTGCGCTCAGAGCCTCCCAAACTTCGTCTAGCTTTCCTTTTCGTTGCTCCATTTTGCCGCGATGGAGTTATGTCTTCCCAAGTGCCGCATCCAGAGCAAGTACAATCTGATGAAGGGTCGGACCTCCATGGGATGGTCCAGTGACTCCTTCAACCACCTAGTCCACGCCGGCGAGCTCCCCTTCGAGAAGGAGCACCACGGGGAGATGGTGTATTTTTCGGCGTACGCCATGGTGGGACTGATCCCACCATTCTCGAGCTTCATCTAATGCTGCTGGACTTCTATGGCCTCCAACTGCATCACCTCGGCCCGCACTCCCTTCTGCTCGTGGCCACTTTCTTCCACTTCTGCGAGATGTGGGTGGGCGTGCCTCCGTGCGTCTAATTGTTTCGGACCTTCTTCATAGCTCATACCACCGACAAGGGGACAAAGTTGGTTGGCTTCTATTACTTCGTGAAGCGCAAGAACTGCCCCTTCAAGTACTTGAAGTTGTTCCCCTCTGGCAAATGGGATGGCTGGAAGAAGGATTGGATCGTCATTGCAGTGGAGGAGCACGGCAGGTTGGAGCTGCCCCAAGGACTCCCCAACATCGATACCGAGGCCTGGAACGTAGTTCTGAAGTTGTCGAATGCGTTTAATCCTGTCCTGACCAGGATCCGAGAATGCGTGGAGGGTGGAGTGACCCCCTAGATTGTCTTCGGAAATTTCTTGGTGAACAGGTGGGCTCCACTGAGGAAGTGGGAGAAGCTCGCCTGGGCTCTCAACAGTGTTATGGATGACGACCGGATCGAAACCGGTTTGAAATCCAACTTGGATGACGAAGCTTTGAATCTCGTTCTCAAGAAATTTCAGCATGGGCTTGTCGATGGCGACGCCTTAGCTTCGCTGGCTGCTTTCCTGCCCTTAAACATGATTCCGAAGATCAGCAGGGAGCTTCGGAGGAAGATGTCAGCGCTAGACGACCTTGGCGAGGTAGAAAAACGCCGGACCTCCAGGATTGTAATCCCTGGAGCTTTCGAGGAGGTGGCCGCTCCTGCTCCGAGCTAGAGGGTTGAAGACATAGGCAAGAGCAAGGGCAAGGAGCCAGCTGAGTCTTCCAGCCGGAAGAGAAAACTGAAGCATGCTGATGGGAGGTCCGTTAGGCCTGCTCCATCTACAACAGCACCTTCTCCTCGGCAAGGGAGATCTTCTGTGGCTACACCTCCTCCGAGGCAAGCGTCTTCTAGAGGCACCAGCTTCGGACAGTCGACTCTGGTCCCGGTGCCAGTGAGGGGCTCCAGGTCCGGAGGTTCTTCCCGATCGAGAGAGACCTCGGCTGGGGCAACACCAACGATGACGGCAGGCTCCGGGCAACATTACAAAGCTCCCACCATGCCGATCACAACATGCTCTGGCTCTAAGCCTCCGGCGAAGAGGTTTCGCGCTGACTGGAGCGATAGCTTCCCAAGGTAAGATTTGCTTTTTCACCTTGATTTGCCACTGTAATTTTTATTTTATCATGTTTTGAATCTTCCGATTTTTTGAGTGCAGGGCGTCAAAGTTGAGGTCTAAGGCTCCGGTCTCCGTCGCACCGGCTGAAACAGTGCGGACGGAAACTCCAACTTCCACCCCGCGTCTCCTACAGTGGTGGCTAAGTTCATGGTAGCTCCGGCGCCAGCTGTCGTGAATCTGGATTTAGAGTCATCGCCATAAGCTCTCGTGGTAGCGCCGGACCACGGGGGAGAAGTTGAAGATGCACCGCCAACAACAGCGCCAGAGGCTGAGGCTCCAGTGCGGGAGGTGGAGATGTCGGAAGATCCAACATCTGAGCCAGAGGTCACCGAGGCTCCGGTTCCTGTACAAGAAGTTGCTGCAGGGCCGGTGGTGCCAGAAGTTCCGGCACCTGAGTCGGAGGTCGTTGAAGCTCCGACCGCTGAACCAGAAGCGATTGAAGCCCCTATCACTGAGCCGGAGGTAGTTGAAGCTCCGGCCCTCAGACCAGAAGTTGTTGACGCACCGGCAGTTGAGCCAGAAGTAGCTGATGTACAGGCACCTGAGCCGGTGATGGAGATGGACTCGGGTGAAACCCCAACGACCACCCCGGAAGTAACTGCTCCGGAGGTGCCCACGCTCGAGGCAGAGCACCATGAAGAAGCAGAGGCAGGCTCTTCATCCGCGGAGCCAGTGATTGAAGTTCCTGCAGCAGGACCTTCGGCGTCGGCCTCGGAGATAGGAGTTCCCCCAACGAGTTCTTTTTTCTGTTGCAGCCGAGGAACTTCCGAAGGGTGGCCCCAATGCCGCAGGAGCTGAGGGTACCTCACTTGTAGAGTGGGACCCTATTTTTGTTATGAAGAATCCCCTGGAACCGACAGAGATGACCCCAACAGGTCCGAAGCCTATCCCCTTGGCGTTGTCTATAGACAATGCCTGCTCGAGCCTCTGACAAGTTCAGCTCGCCTTCGATCATGCGAGCAAGGTCCTTGAAGAGGAGCGCCACACCTTGAGGAGTTGGTGCAACAGGCTCCATTATGAGACTAGGCTTGCTCAGACGAGGCTTGCTGATGAGAAGGAGTGGGTCAATAGGGAAATGGCCCGGATGGAATACTGGAGCAAGCTGCTGGAAGAGAAGGAAGCCGCAATCAGGGCGCTCGATGCCAATTCTCGGGAGATCCTCGAGCAAGCTAAGGAAATGCGTGATGTTGCTGATGAGCATCACGAAAGCCTCAATGAATTAAATGAGGTCCTCCTGAAGCGTCGAGCGGACCTTGATGCGAGAGAAGATAAGCTCCTGGAACAGCAGGAGGATGTTTTGAAAAGAGAGGAGGAGCTCACCCAAAAATTGACTCTGACTGAGCAAAATTTTGCAGAGCGCACTAAGAAGTTGGATCTGTGGAGTGCAGAAGAAAAAGAAAAGTACTGGAAGCTGGGGCAGGAGCTCTCGAAATGAGAGACTGATATTTCCGCCACAGAAGGGAAAGTGAGGGGCTGGGAGAAAGACCTGGCTAAACGGCAGAACTGCATCTACCTCTGGGAGATGGAGCTAACCAACCGCGAAAAGTAGGTTGCTGAGAATATGCAGCAACATGCCGAAGTGGTGTAACGCCTCGCTCGTGAGAGTTTGGAGCTAGAAATCGCTCGGAGGTCATTGGAGGAGCTGCGGAGCTCAAAGGCAACTGAATCCCTGATGGTATGGGATTTTCTGGGATGTGCGGACAGGGCCCTTGTGCCTCTTGGTTTCAGTCCAGTACGCCCGGAGGACCCAACGCAGGAGCTGGACCAGACGCTGGTGGCGCTTGGCTCTGCCGGTAGTAAACTCGACGCAATGGGCAATGTCATTGCTGATCAGCTGGAGACAGCGGGGAAATCTTTGGCTAAAGACGTCGCCGAGTATATCTTGGCGTGTTACAGAAGCCGAGACTCCCAGTTCTCTTTCGATCCAGTCTTTGAAGGACTCATTGCCGAAGAGGAGGATGTCGCCTGAGCTAGTGTCCAATAGGCTGCTGAGAAGGTTGCTTCGTTTTTCCACGGGACTTAGATCCTCCAGTAGCTAGGACCTTTTCCTTTTGCCCTTTGTTGTAGTCCCAATTTTGTAATCCAATACTTTGAATTAATAGATTCCGCTCTTTTTGCCATGAATTTCACTTTGTCTTCAATATACTGTGCTCTATCTTGTTGGCCCCCTGGTATATGTGCAAAATTTGAGTGTGTACATGTACCAAAAGGATTTGATAGTATGTTGATGACTTGATCGCTTCGAACTTGTAGATTTTAGGTTCAAAGTCTTTATCTCTGATAAGTCGACTGCTGGCCCCCTGGGGCTGTCGGAGCTTGATAGATCCGACGGTACCCACCATCAACATATAACACGTCGACGGCGGGCCCCTTGGGATTTATCAGAGCTTGATAGATTCGGTAGCTCCCGATGTCAACGCACGAATCATCGACGGCAGGCCCCCAGGAGTTGTCGGGGCTTTGTAGCTCCGACGGCACCCACTATCAACATATAAAATGTCGACGGCAGGCCCCCTTGGAGGATGTCGGAGCTTAGTAGCTCCGGTGTCGTCCACCATCACTATGAGTTTCTGTTTTTCCTGCACATTAGAGATAAGAAAAGAGTAAAATTCATCCTCTTGTCTATAAATTGTTTGTGACTTATCGTTCTTATTTGAGTTTTAAATCCGAAGAAACTCAATATGGTAACGAGCATATTGGTGTAATCTTCCCAAATCAGTATGCTTTTTTAGTACCCACCCTACTTAGGCCTGCCAGGGTGTAGGTAGAGTGGCGTACTTAGGGTGCAGGGCCAGGCTAAGTCGATAGCACACTCCAGACCTATGTTGGCTTGGAGTTCAGGCAAGTAGACTATACAACATGTTAAGATCCAGAGAGATCAACAATATAACTTGTAACACATATGAATAACTTGGACAAAAACTGAAAAAGAATTGCACAACTTCATTATAGACAATAAGGGTAAAAATAATAATTTGATATACCGAGCCTTGTATAAAAATAAATGCACGTGGAGTCTGTTTTCACACAACAATGTCTTTCATTATTGGTCTAGATTGCAGGGGAGACAAGGACACACTTAGGGTGCATGACCAAGCTAAGTGTGCTATACATCTTGTACTAGCCCTGAGCAGATAGTTACACTTTTAGTGATGTGACTGTATGAGGTGTTACTTGAACTTCCCGGACCTTCCCGGAGGGGTCCGGATGTTCTCCCAGAGGACCTACCCTTCTCTGTGTATTGACTCTATAACATACATTGTGCGTAATTACAGACTCACCTCTGTGATTCTAAGTATAAAACTTATAAAGGTGCTCAATATTCCAAGGATTAGGAAGCGGAGTCCCATCCTCAGTTGCCAAGCGAACGCATCCGGGCCGGGATACTTTGGTCACTCGGAAGGGACCTTCCCAGCTGGGGGAAAGTTTATTCATCCCTTCACGATTTAGTATTTCCCGCAGCACCATGTCGCCTTCCTCGAGTTGTGGGTTACGCACGTTCCTTTGATGATAGCGCCGGAGCACTTGGCAATAACGTGTATTCCGAACAGCTGCTTGACACCTTCCCTCATTGACGAGGTCAAGGTCTTTACGCCGGAGCTGGTCCTGTGCGGCTTCATCGAAGGTTCGGACCCGGGGCGACCCCATGGTGATCTCCGGCGGAAGGACCGCTTCTGCTCCGTACACCAGGAAGAAGGGTGTCTCCCAAGTTGACCAGTTAGGTGTTGTCCTGTTTGCCCACAATGTAGACAGAAGCTCTTCAATCTAGTTGGCTCTATACTTTTTTAGACGCTCGTATGTGCGCGTCTTGAATCCTTTTAGGATTTCTGCATTTGCTCTCTCAGCTTGGCCGTTACTTGCTGGGTGGGCTACTGAAGCGTAGCTAAGTTGAATGTCGAGGTCTTCGCAATATTCTTGAAATGCAACACTTGTAAATTGAGTTCCGTTATCAGTTATGACCTTGTTCGGAACTCCAAATCTGCATATAATAGACTTCAAGAATTTGATAGTTGATTGCTCGTTAATTGTCACAATTGGAGTTGCTTCTGGCCACTTGGGGAATTTGTCGATGGTGACATACAGGAACCTATAACCTCCAACGGCTTTTGGGAATGGTCCCAAGATGTCCATGCCCCACACAGTGAATGGCCATGTATGAGGTATCATTTGCAGTGATTAGCCGTTGTGTGAATCTGTTTTGCGTGGAACTGGCACGCTTCACATTTTTTTCACTAGCTCGATTGCATCCTGGAGTGTTGTAGTCCAGTAAAAGCTATGCCGGAAGGCTTTACCAACCAACGTGCGGGAAGATGCGTGGTTCCCACACTCGCCTTCATGGATTTCCGTGAGAAGTTCACGGCCTTCTTCCCTTGTAATGCAACGCATTAGGATGCCGCTGGCCCACGCCAGTAGAGATCCCCTTCTACCAGTGTGTATCTTTTAGCCAACCTGGCAATCCGGTCAGCGGATGCACCGTCTTCAGGAAGGACATTGTCTTTCAAGTAGCTCCGGATCTCCGAGATCCATGCATTGGAGCTAACTTGAGCTTATGAGTCTTGCGTGCTGGGTTGCTCAGAGCTTCTGACATCACCAACAACTCTTGGTGGACACCATGGTAACAGGGCCACTGGGACCGCCAGCTTCGAGGTGCTGGTCTCGCCCCCTTCACTCAGTTTGGCAGACTGAGTTGTTGGTCTTGATAACCTCCGGACAAAGATTTCGTTGGGAGCCAGAGCTCTAGTTGAAGCCTTCGTCGAGAGTTCGTCGGCTTCAGAATTGTGAAGACGTTGAATATGGTGGAGAGCCAGGACTTCAAAGTCCTTCTGGAGCCTCTGGACTTCAAGAAGATAAGCAGCTAGTTGGGGATTGTTGCAACAACATTCACCTTTGACTTGTTTGATAATGAGCTGTGAATCACCCTTCACCAACAACTGTTTGGCACCATAGGATAGTGCCACCTTGAGTCCGTAGATGAGAGCTTCATACTCAGCCATGTTGTTGGTCACCTTGAAATCAAGGTGAACCATATAATTGACCTTCTCCCCGGTCGGAGCAAGGAGAAGGATTCCAGCTCTGGCCCCCTACTTCTGCCCGGAGCCATCAAAGTATAGAGTCCAGTGCGGTTCAGTGAAGATCGGGACCTTAGGTTCCAGTTTCTGCTCATTGGGGCCCCCAGGGTTAGATGGAGAGGGAGTCCACTCCGCCATGAAGTCAGCCAAAGCCTGACTCTTGATTGCTTGTCGTGACACGAATTCGAGATCAAACTCGGCCAGCTCCGCTGCCCACTTTGCGATGTTCCTAGTAGAGTTAGGGTTGTGCAAAATAGCGCGCAGTGGATAAGAAGTTACCACTGATATTTTGTGTGCTTGGAAGTAGTGACGAAGCTTCCTTGAGGCAATAAGAACTGCATAAAGTAACTTATGCACCTCAATGTATCTTGTCTTTGCGTCATGGAGTACTTCGCTGATGAAGTACACTAGGCGTTGGACAGTCCGGACCCTCCCGAAGGGACCCGAAGCTTCCTCTCCATCGACCTGAACCCTCCCGGAGGGGTCTGGACCTTCTTGTTGAGCTTCCCGGACCCTCCCGGAGGGGTCCATATCTTCTTCGTGTTCAACCCGGACCTTGACGGATGGGTCTGGATCTTCATGAACAGCCGTTAGAACTCCCTCTGATGATAGAGGTTGATCTTCTAGCACTCTGTCTTGAAGATCTGTGTCTGGGGGCTAAGACCCAAACTCGCCTTCAAGCTCCGGACCCTTCTAGAGGGGTCTAAACTCTTGAATTGGATGTGGCTCTGGCCTTTCCGCAACCGGAACCATGCTGACAACTTCTGTAGTTGCAGATATATAAAGCAGTAAAGGCTCACCCAGATTCGGAGCTACCAAGATTGGTAGTGTAGTGAGGAGCTTCTTCAGCTCTTGAAATACCTTTTCTGCCTCTTCAGACCAATGAAATGGTCCAGACATCCTCAAAAGTTTGAAGAAGGGTAGTGCCCGCTCTGCTAGTCTTGAGATGAACCGGCTGAGCGCAACTAGACACCCAATTAACTTCTGGACGTCTTTTATGCGGGCTGGGGGCCGCATATCTTCAATGGCTTTGATCTTCGCCGGATTTGCTTCAATTCCTCGATGAGTCACCAAGAAACCAAGGAGTTTCTCGGAGCTAACCCCGAAGACACACTTGTTAGGGTTTAGCTTGGTGCGCGTGATGCGCAACTTGTCGAAGACAACTTGTAAATTGACAAGGAGTGACTCCTTGTTCTTGATCTTCACAATGTTATCATCGACGTACACCTCCACTAAGTCTCTTATTAGCTCTCCAAATGTTTTGTACATAGCTAGTACAAAGGTTGAAGCAGCATTTTTGAGACCAAAGGGCATGGGAATATAGCAATATAGTCCATCTACTGTTATGAAGGCAGTATGCTCTTCATCTTCCTTATACATTTGGATTTGATGATATCCAGAATAAGCATCTAAGAAACACAATAGCTTGCACCGGAGGTGGAGTCCACTATCTGATCTATTCTAGGTAGTGGAAATGGATCCTTTGGACATGTCTTATTTAAGGTGGTGTAGTTGATACACATCTGAAGCTTCCAGCCAGCCATTTTGGGTGAAACACTTCCCGGATGAAACCAGCTTTGAGCAACTTCTTGATCTCTTGTCGGATGAAGTTTTGCCGCTCAACTGATTGCTTCTGGGGCTTCTGGTGTACAGGCCGTGCATCAGGATAAATCTTCAGATTGTGCTCAATAACCTCCCTAGGGATCCCATGCATTTGTGACGATTGCCAGGCAAACACATCAACATTCGCCCAGAGGAAAGTGATGAGCGCGAGTTCCTATTTGTTGTTCAGACATCCTGATATATGGGTGGTCTGAGCAGCATCTGAACTGATTTGGACGACTTTGACGGGAACGTCGGTGTCGTCACTTGGTTTCACACATGGTGCGGAGGTTGAGCCTTGATAAAGAGAGCTCGAAGGTTTTAGAGCTTGCTCCTTTTCGGATGCTTCCTCCTGCGCTATAGCAAGCGCGTGGAGTTCTTCTAATGCAGTTATTCCTGCAGTGTGATCCCTGCAGATCTGGAGAACGCCCGAAGGTGTTGGCATCTTCAACACCAAGTAGACATAGTGGGCGACAGCCATGAACCTGTACAAAGCAGGCCTGCCCATAATGGCGTTAAATGGTAGATTGATATGTGCCACGTCGAAGACCAGCTTCTCGGTTTTGTAGTTCTCTCGAGTCCTAAAGGTCACTGGGAGTGTGATGGAGCCGAGTGGGGTAATGGCCCCCGGACCTACCCCAGAAAAAGGACGAGAAGGGTGAAGGTCCGAAGGTCAGAGCTAGAGCTTGACGAAGGCTTCAAAGCTTATGAGGTTCAGCCCTGCACCTCCGTCCACCATTACATGGTGGAGTTGAATATTGTTAATGGTCGAAGACACCATCAACGGGAGTTGGCCAGCTCCGATCATGTTACGAGGGCAGTCCGAAGCATCAAAAATGATAGGAGTGTCCATCCACCTCCGACGAGGCTCTGCCCCGGCAGTAGGAGCTGCAGCAGCCATGTCCCGCCGCATTGTCTTGAGGATGCGGTGAGAGGTGATGTCCCACGAACCACCATAAATGGTGTTTAGGGTCTTCCGACGCTCATTGTTGGAGACGTCGAATCGTCGTTGACGGTATTGTAGACAGCCTTCAGGACTTTCTTGGGGTCCTGAAAGCCTAGCTCCTCTTCAGCCGGAGCTTCGTCGAATTTTGTTTTCCTCCCTACTGGCGGAAAGGAGCTTCTTCTCGGTGCTTGTTGTAGCACTCGACAAGATTTCAAACCTCTCAACATTCTTCCACACTGTGCTTGTCCGTCTTGTGGATTAGACACCACACTTTGGAGCCGCTGTCGTCTTCTGATGAAGGACGAGGTCGTTTTTCAGGGCGTGGCCCCTGGCCACCCGGAGCTGCAGCAGTCGCAGCAGTAGGTGCGCCAACCGATGGCTTCTTTTTGCCGTTGGACTTCTTTTTCTTTTTGCCACCTCCGGAAGTAGTGGCTTCACTCTTGGAGGATTTCTTGTTTGGCTCCAGAGGTGGTTTGGAGTGCATCTCACATCCCTCCGCAGCTTTAGCACATTTATCTTCTAAGCTGAAGAGTTCCATGACGCTGGTGACTTCTTTGGTCGCCAGCTTCTCCAGCATCTTCTTGTCTCGAACACTCTATCCGAATGCAATGATAACAGAAGCACTCGAGATTGAGGGTATGGTATTGCGTACCCGAGAGAACTGCTGGATAAAAGATCGCAGCGATTCCCCCGTTGTTTGCTTCACAGCAAACAAATCCAGTACAGAGCCAGGCCGGGTGTAAGAACTCCCGAAGTTGGCAGTGACTGTTGGCATAATTCTTGCCAACTATTGATGGAGTCGGGTGGAAGACTCATGAACCAGGACCTTGCAGTCCCAGTCAGAGCCACTGGGAAGTAGTTGGCCATCACGGCCTCATTGCCCCCTGTTGCAAGTATAGCAGTGGAGTAAATTTGAAGAAACTCGATGGAGTTGACACCCCCGTCGAATTTTTCCGTCAAATGAGTTTGGAACTTCTGCGGCCATCTGACCATGCGTAGGTGCATGGCCAGGACAGAACAACCTCCTACTCCCTGAGGAGCAGGGTTGTCTCGAGCTTCTCGTCTCTCACGAGCACACTCGATATGGACGCGGCCGTCCTGCTGCCCGTAACGGCGATCAAGTTTCGACTGCAGGTCATGAGTCGGAATCCTGGTGATGGTGTGGGTGCATCGTGCCCCGGAAGGCAGCGAAGTCACTTGTTGGGATGCAGCACGCTGCCGGTGCTGTGACACGTGAGGACCAGGTCTTCCAGATAAGGTCCTACGTTGAGCTGTTGCCTGCCCCGAAGGGGGAGGACCTTGGTTGCTGATGGCATCGGCTGCAGCTGCAACCATATGTTGTACATCAGCGTGCCACTGCTCCACCGCACCCTGAGGTGCTCCGAGCGCTGGTGGGCGCTCCAACAGAGTTCGCGCAGCAATTAACGCGTTCTCTGGGTTGTTGTTTGCCGATGTTGTGACCAACACAGGTACTCCATCCCGCTGTCCAGTATTGTATGCTGGGGCAGATGGTGGTTGTGGTGGCATGACACCCACCAGGACAACGACGCCTGCTGGCTATTGCCTGTTGGAGGGATTGCCTCCAGCAAGATGTTCAGTGTGGTTGCCGTTGGAAGATACTGTGGCGGAGTTCACCATCTCGTAATCTCAGGCGCCCCCTACCTGGCGCGCCAAATGTCAAAGTGGTTAAACGACACTTCCCCCGGTATTACTAAACGTAGTCCGTGGAGGTTCTTGTATCGGTTTGGGTGCGCGGAGATCAGGAACAAGATGGTGACACAGGTGATTTACGTGGTTCGGGCCGCCTGAGCGTAATACCCTACTCCACAGGGTGTATGTTGTTGTATTGAGTAAGTCTGTAACCCTCGTATGCGTGTGAGCTTGGATCGATCTCCTCCCCTGTACCGTGCGGCACAGTCCTTTTATAGTCTAAGGATGACGATTACAACATTTATCTGGACCGACATGTGACCCTGGCGTATTCACTAACCTAATACACAGTCCATGAGTATTAAGTGTGATTAATAGGGTGATAACGTGCCTTAATGGTTGCGTTACCCCTATTAATAGTCCACTGATCGTGTGTCATTAATATTAATGACACGTAATCAGGTCTTGTAACTGCCGCTTTAACTGTCCCTTGAATATTCGTGCGGTTGGAGATCAGCCAATGTCTCTGTTGGTGTTGTAGGTCCGAAAACTCCACACGTGGCAGTTCTGGAGCTTTCCCTCGTGGGAGATAGGTCCGGAGCTGATATACACGTGGCGGCACCGAAGCTTCCCTCTACGGGGGATAAGGTCCGAGGTCATTATCCACGTGTCAACACCGGAGCTTCCCTATGTCAGGAGTTGAGCTCTGGTCTTATATTACACGTGGCAGTCCTGGAGCTACCCGTATGAATAAGGCGGGTCCAATGTCGTGTAACACGTGGGGCCTGAGGAAGCCTTCAACTCGGACAGGTGGAATTCTCTCGCACTTTTTGCGGTATCATGGGGTACCCGGTACGCAGGGTACCGACAAATCCTTAATTTCTTGATTTTTCTGTCAGTCTGATTTTCAACTAAAGTTTTCCACAACTTGAACGTAGGAAAAACTTCAGTTTTATGCTTCAAGAAATAAGCCCAAACTTTACAAGAAAAATCATCAATAAACGTGATCATATACTCACGACCTCCAATTGAACAATGAAGAGCAGGACCCCAAAGATTAGAATGAATATAATCAAGTATTCCGTTAGTGCAATGAGTTGATAAAGAGAAACTGACCCTCTTTTGTTTGCCAAAAACACAATGTTCACAAAACTCCAATTTACCAATATTGTCCAAATAACCTCTCTTATACAAGAGATGCATACCTTTTTCACTCATATGACCAAGTCGCATATGCCATAGCTTTGTGTTTAACGTGTTGGATGCAATAGAAATAGTTGCAGTACCTGTAACTATGGATCCTTGCAAATAATAGAGATTATTCATACGATTTGCTTTTAAAACCACACGGTTACCTTGAGAGACCTTAAGAACACCATTATCAGCAGAAAATTTGAATCTCATTGCTTCTAAAGTGCCCAAAGAAATAAGGTTTCTCTTCATTTTTGGAACATAACGAACATTGGTAAGGGTCTTGAAAGTGCCATCATGAACTTTAATTTGAATAGAACCAATTCCAATAGTTTCAAGTGAAGATTCATCACCAATAATAACATCACCATTGTGAATATGAGAATAATCAGAAAACCACTCTCTATGCGAGCAAATGTGAAAAGAGCAAGCTGAATCAAGAAACCCAAGACATACGCTTTTCAATATTAGAGGTGACCATAAGTGACACTCCACATTCCAAATTTTCAGCAATACTAGCTTCAGCAGAAGATTTATCCAACTCTTTCTTTTTCTTTTTTTCTTCCTTGTTTTTCAGCTTGAAACATTGAGACATCTCATGATTATCAGCTTTACAATATCGACAAAAGGTGTTGGATTTACGATTCCTAGACTTAGATCTTGATCTTGATTTACTAGAATTGTCCGCTTGTTGAGTTCGACCTCGAACAATGAAACCCTCACCCTTTGACTCAGAACAAGAATCACAATCAAATTTCTTCTTAGACAACAAATTTGACTTAACATTCTCAAAAATGAGTGAGATATTATTTCCATAAAGCATAATCTCTTTAAAATGCTTAAACGAAGCGGGCAAGGAAACAACCAACAAAATTGCCTTATCTTCATCATCAATTTTCACATCCAAACTTGCAAGATCAACACAAACTGAATTAAATTCAAGAAGATGTGATTGGATAAACGTACCTTCTACCATGCGAATAGTGTACAAACGTTCCTTAAGACGGAGCTTATTTACAAGACTTCTAGTCATATAAAGATCCTCCAATTTATTCCACAATTCTGCGGCTGATTTTGCGTTCAAGACTTCACGCAAAACATCTGTAGACAAACTGAGCTGCAAGGCGGATAAAGTTTTTTCATCGAGTTCCTCAGCTGACATATCATTAAACTTATCATTTAAAGTCTTGCACACGCTCAACTGAGTAAGAACAGCCTTCATCTGAACCTGCCATATGGAAAAGCTGATTTTCCATCAAATTTCAAGATCTCCAATTTAGTAGACATGACGTGCAGCAAAAAAAAAACAACGAAAAAATTCCGATAAACTTCTTGTGTAGACGTAGGAAAGAACCCCAAACTTTTCTCTCTCCACGTGAAAAAAGGAAAAAGGACAAAAAATTTAACGTGAAAAAACTTTCCTAAAAGTGGAGGAGAAAAAACCACGGAAAACAGATTTATTATTGGAGTTCAAGTACAAGTAGAGGAGTGACATATATTTATAGATGTAGACCTACAATAAGTAAAGTCATATCTCAACACATACTAAACATACTAAATGGAATCCTGCCACTGCAGAGATGAGCAGGAAATCTGCCGTACCTACTCCACTCCAGTCCAGTCCGCTGAAATCAACAGCGCTCGAGTAGTGGTGCTTCGTGACCCGCGCCGCCTCGGCCCTCGACCGAACAACGGCAGCAGAGCACCGTGCCGCCGAGGTTAGGTTAATGGCGCGGCACCCACCGTAATCCCCTGTCTACATCCGACTTTGGCCACAGTAAAATGTGTTGAAAAATTTCGTCATAACTCTTCTACTACAGGAGTGAGACGATATGGCACCGGCATGCCGATATTATACCCAGAAACGAGCGATCGCCTCTTATCACTTAACGCGCGAAAGCAACGTGGCACCCTCCTGGAATCGTTGTGGCCGTCGATTTGATGCCGACACCGACACGAGCAGCATGTGAGAGCATTGAAACTCCGCTGCTGCCACTGCCAACCATGCATACATGCTCGAATCAGGGGAATGCTATGTTTACGTGGGGCGGCGGCGGGGTTAGAGGAAGGAACGCGCGCGCAACGTGCCAACGGGGCGGAAGCCGGAAACGCGTGGCGCCGGCGGTGTCGGGTCACATGTGCGCGTCGGGACGCGACGAATCAGCGTCGCCTTGTCTCGCTCTCGCTCTCGTCGGCGGGGCCCCCGGACCGGACGGGCGGACGGGCACTGGCAGTCCACGCGCTTTGGTTTGGACGGCGCGCACACGCCGGGATCCGTCACCGACACTTCTCGCCATTTACACTCCAGCTCGCCAGCCAACGTCCTCTTTGGGTGCTCGTGTTCCTGTGCTGTGGGCGCGCGTTACCGTGGCCTTGGTGCCGCTCCCTGGTTGTCGTGGCCGACTCGTGCGTGCACGTTACATGATGACACGGCCTTCGCCTTCGCCTTCGCCTTCGCCTTCGCCGAGCCGTGGCCTTCGTGCCGCTGGCTGGTTGCCGTGGCTGACTCGTGCGTGCACGTTACATGATGACACGGCTTTCGCGTTCGCCGAGCCGCTGGCGTGGGAAAACGGCTTCTATTACCGTCTCGCCCGAGAGCACGTCTCTTGTCGGCACATGCTCCGCGCGCGCTTAATGCGTAAGAAGCAGGTAAAGATAGGAGATGAGCTCAAAATCGTTCGTCTCCAATCAGGAAAAGCCGAAACGCGCTGGCATTAACGAGGATCATAGCTTGGTTGAAGGTAGAAAGAGACAGCATGCTTTAAGTCACCTCTCAGTGAAGTAAGTATCCGATATGTGTCCGCTTCTCTGATAAAAAAAAACGCACATAACTAGAGTGCTACTCATACTAATATAGAAAAGAAGACAGACTTTCCTTGGTGTCCGTCTCCTTTTGTCATCGAAACGGCGCGTCTCACATGTTGGACACGTCTTTTTTTTTTAACGGAAGCGTGCTCGTCTCTCATTCTTTCTATAGGAAGACGTGCGTTACAAAACATCGTCTCATTTTTTCGATTGCCCTTATACGAGATCTTAGCTATGGCAGAACAAGTGGCTGCTAGATCTGCTACATTCTTGTCCTGTTCTTTCCCTCTTTGGAGGTGCTCTTATAAAAATTTTGCGGTGATTATTCAGTGATCCTTAAAAAAAGGTTAGTTCACTCCTCCTCTCATGCTCCTTACTATTTTTACTCTTTTAGATCTTGACTATCAGTGGTTTCAAATTTTTTTGATTGAACTCTTCTTTTCTGAACATAGATGTCAGATCGAAGTTGGATGTATGAGACGCGCCTTTGCAATGAGTATATCAAAGGGGTAGATACATTTATCGATTTTGTGAAGAAAGACATGTTGAACAACATTAGAGGGAATATTTGTTATCCTTGCAAACATTGCAAGAATGAGAAGAGATATCGCACAGATGAAGTGTTGAGGTCACATTTGATTACGCATGGATTCATTATGGATTATCAATGTTGGAACAAACATGGAGAGGAGGGTCTTAATGAAGCAAAGATGAGAGATTCATATCTGGAGAAGGTGGTCTCTACCAGTGTCGAAGAAGATCATGACGATGATGTGAACGTACCAGGGTTCACCGATGACGATATTGAGTTTCAGTGCATACCATAGAGAAGATGGTACTCAATGTCGAGAGACATGATGATGATGCTTAGTACAGTAATATTGAACTTGCAAATTACAAGAACATGATCGAAGACTCGAAGAAGCCATTGTATCATGATTGTGCGGCTAAGTACACGAGACTATTTGCGATGATAAAATTTTTCTAGTTGAAGACAAGCAACGAATGGAGTGACTGTAGTTTTAAGGAATTATTGACGCTCCTTAAGGACATGTTACCCCAAGGCAACGCAGTCCCTATGACAGTTTGAGGCAAAACAGATAATCTTTCTATTGGGTTTGGAGGTGGAGAAAATCCAGTCGTGCAAGAATGATTGCATTCTATATCATGGACCTGAGTACGAAAATCTTGAGAAATGCTCTATTTGTGGACTCGACCGATTCAATCGTAGGAAAGACAACGGTGATGACGAAAACTGCAATACAAACAGAAGAAAAAAGGGCCTAAAAAGTGTTTTAGTATTTTCCTATCATTCCTCGTTTGAAGCGTTGGTTTACAAACAATAAGGAGTCAGAACTGTTGCGATGGAACAAAGAGAAGCATAAGATGGATGCTGGAATGATAAGACATCTTGTTGATGCCACACAATGGCGAAACACTGATTCACGAAATCCTGAATTCGCCATTGATCCAAGGAATATTAGGATTGTAATAAGCACCGATGGCATGAATCCTTTTTTGAACAGTAGCACACATAGCACATGACCAATTGTGCTAACAATTTTGAACCTTCCTCCTTGGTTGTGCAACATACGGAAATATATTATGATGTCAGGACCGATAACAGATCCACAACAACCTGAGAATGACATCAACACTTATTTCAGGTCGCTGGTTGAAGATCTGAAGCAGTTGTGGTACAACGACGGAGTGTAGGTCTGGGATGAGCACAAACGTGAGTACTTTGGTCTCAAAGCCATTTTATTTGTGACTGTTAGTGATTCTCCAACAGCACGTAACTTGTCCGAACAGGGTAAGAAAGTATGTTGCGGATGTCCAAATTGTTTGAGAGAAACAGACTCACAGTATTTGTGCGAGTCACGAAAAATAGTGTACATGGGACATCGACGCTACATTCCAATGAAGCACCCGTGTCGGAGTATGAAGGATAATTTCAATTGTAACACTGAGAAGAGGCATCCTCCACCCTATCTCACAGGTCATGAATTCTATGAAATGGTCAAGGATATCCATGTTGTCCTTGGTAAGCAGAAAAGGACTGAAAAAAATACTAGCAAAGATGACATGTGGAAGAAGCAATCGATTTTTTTGGGAGCTATCGTATTGGAAAGACTTAGACGTCCGTCATTCAATTGATGTGATGCACGTTGAGAAGAATGTGTGTGAATGTAGCCTAGGGGGGGGGGGGGTGAATAGGTTTTTTTGAATTTCTTTTGTCAGAACTTGCAACACATAGCAACTTGATCAAATACAGTGAAATCAGACTAGTCCGGTAGGGTGCAAACTAGTCCAGTGTGTGCGGACTAGGTTGATCAAGTTCGATCAATGATTTCAAACCAGGTACTTTATGCAGCAGAAATTGAGTTGTAAATTGAATGTAATTCTTCAATGAAACTAGATGTGGCACAAATTAACTTTAGATTTAAAGTTTGAACGTAAATTTAAACTAGATTGAGCAAACCCCAAATTTCAATGCATATTAAGAACAAGAACAAGAGACACAATAATTTTTATCCCGTGGTTCGATTCCACAGAGGAAATCTACATCCACGTTGAGGAGCCCACAAAAGGACCAGGTCTTCACCAACCCTACCCTCGTTGAATCGCCACGGAGGTCGATACTCTTCCACTAATCACAAAGGGGTAAGAATAACCATGTTCAAGGGGTCTTCTCACAAGTTGAGGGCTCCCCATGATTTACAATTCAAAACACCACCAAACACACTCAAAGATCTGCAATAAAACAACGAGAGTGTGCGAGAGAATCAAACCCAAGAGCTCAAGTCGTGAAGAACGTGTCTCTGCTTTGATCTAGAGTTAATCCTCAAGGATTTGATCTTTTTTGCGTTGAATTGTGTGGAGAGACGAGTTTTCTAGGCTCTTGAAGGTGTGATGGCGCAGGGGGTCTAGAGTGTTTGATTAGGGGCCATGCACCTCTATTTATACTAGGGTTTCCAAAGGTTACCGTTAGGGTTTTCAAAGTCTGGACTAGTCCGTGGTAGACTCCGGACTAGTCCAGTGTGTGGCGTGTGGGAAACCCTAAGTGTCCTGAATTATCAGACTTGTCCGGCTAGGGGCGGACTAGTCCAATTTTGTCTTTGGCGATGTTCGGACTAGTCCGACACATATCGAACTAGTTCGGCCGTGGTGAAACCCTTAGTGAATTGGGGACAAGTACACACTTAGAGGACTTGTCCGATTTTAATCAGAAGGTTTTCAAACTAATCCGTTTAAATATCAGACTTGTCCGATTTAGGTCAGAAAGATATCGGACTAGTCCGTGGTGATATCAAACTTGTCCGACTTTGCGCAAACTGTGAAGTGTTGAGAACTAGTCCGCACTGGGGAGGACTAGTCCGATCTTAGTTAGAGAGATATCGGACTAGTCCGTGGTGATATCGGACTAGTTCGATCTATGAAAACTGGACTGTGCAGACAAGTCCGCTCTGGGAGGACTTGTCCGATTCTGGACAGAGAGAAATCGGACTAGTCCGAGGTAAATCGGACTAGTTCGGACCTGTATAACTTTGTGCAGTGAGAGTGATTGAAATTTGCTTGAGCTCTTGGGGTGTGTTTCTCCAACACACTCCATACACAAAGAGTAATATAATCATTTCTTGAGCTCCTTTCAACTTGATTCCTCACCCTCCCTTCTTTTTGCGCTTTCTTCATGATTTCATTAAAACCTGCGCTCATCTCAACAGTTTAGTTAGGATCTCATTTGCTTGTCATAAATCAACCAAAACCCACAAGGGATTCCTAGGTGCACTTTCAATCTCCCTCTTTTTGGTGATTGATGACAACCAATTGAGATTTCACAAATAAGATTAAAAGTGCAGAATTTTTATAAAGTGTGCACATATGAGTTTGGAACAAATTAAGCAATGAAAACATGAGACACATGTGCACTCTTTATGGTGGGATGCAAAACTATATGTGTGTGAACAATAATCTTGATGTGAATAAAATAAATGGCATAATCATGACAGCATCAAGGTTATCAAGCATGAATATCAAATTCAGATCATAACACACAAGTCATAAGCATAACAAAGTCATAGTTTCACACCACATGTCCAATAGAATAATAGAGCACAGTCAAAGTTTTACAACCCAAAAGAAGCACAAATAGAGCTCTCCTCTTGCAACCTACAGCTAGGACCTAGTGACCCCCCCTCAATCTCCCCCCATTTGGCATCAAGGCACCAAAAAGAAGGAGAGGAGGGATCTAGAGGCTCATTCCTCGTTGTCGGTCCTCTCATCGTCTTCATATTTGGGTTGAGGAGGAGGAGGAGGAGCGGATCCACTTGAAGTGCCCCCAACACCAAAATAGACGAGCTCGGAGGGAGATAGAGGTAGCAGCTTAGAGAAGTCTGAAGCTGAATCATCAGAGATAATGGGAGATCCAATAGGATTGATCTCCAGCTTCTGACAGATTTGCTTGACATTTTGCTTTATGTATCTCATATCCTCCTTCCTTGCCTTGCTCAACTTATGGATTTTCACTTCAGCCTTTTTGCATGAGCCGAAGATGGCGGCCAAGTACTTCAAAATACCACTAGAATACCCTTATTGAGGAGGGGCCCTAACAGTGGGAGCAGTCCTGACATCTCCTTGAGCTCTCTTCGGAGCCTCTTCACTAGATGTTGGAGATGGAGCAGCTGGGAGAGTGGCTTGGGAGGGCTTCTGAGGCCTCACAGGAGTGTGCTCCACATCCTTCACGAACTCGATCCCCGTGACTTTCTCAATCATAAACATAAAGTAAGGTGCATTGCCACAGGATCTATTCGGTGTGCAGGAGATATTCACCATATCATTCCAAATGTAGTCAAAGACATCAAACTTCCTGTCTTTGCTAATCACCTTCATCAATGTCCTCAAGTATCCTTGGACACTTCCTGCATCTCCGTCTTTCAAAGCTATTGTATTCCGGAGGACTCTGTTGAGAACCATGAAGAATGTCTTCATGTTCTTGGTGGAAGGAGGATTGAATGTCAAGCGAGTGTCATAGAGAAACTTCACTTTATCCTTCTCCAAGACACCAATGTTGTGGATGGTTAGCTCATTGTTGCTAGTGTCTTCTAGGTGAAGCAGTCTTGCAAACTCATCATAAGTAATGGTGTACTTGGATCCATGTGTCATCCAAGTCACCCTCTCCTCTTCATCACTAGAAAAGTAGCAAGTGGCATAAAACTGAGCAATAATCTCATCATTCTAGTTGTACCTGAAAGTAAACATATCCTTCAGTCCATGCCTTGCTGCAGCCTCCACCACTTCATCAAAAGCACCACAGCTCTTCCTTTCAAAATGATTCCAGACAATCCACTGGCTGTGGACAACCGGAGTCTTCATTGTGAGGTACACAGAGCTATAGTAGTCAGCATGAAAGTTGTTCTGGAATCTGGCATCGGCTGCCTTCTTGGATCTGCTGTAACAATCCACCATTCTGAGCTTGGAAGCCTATCGCTTCCCTTGCCATTGAACTTCTCTTCGGAGGGATCCCTGTTCCCCTGCTTTGGAGCTGACATCTTGAGAGGGCCAATCGGGCCGCTGGCGATTCCTTTCCCCTTGCCCTTAGCTTGGCGAGGAGCCACCGAGCTAGGCTCAGCTGCATCCTTTGATTTGGATGCAGACTTCTCTGCCAGAACCTTGCACCGCACCTGAGGTGGAGTAGGTGCCGACTCGAAGGGACGCTCTTGTCGCTTCTTGCCTTGGCCCGTCGAGGACCAAAGCAAAGAATCTTGGTCCATCTCTGCCTCATAGTCAGAAATCTCATCATTGGAGCTCGACATAGTCCTGGGAAGGGATTATACAATATATGGATGAGGATCGATGGCAAGGAAATGCAGTGAGTAGTTGGTATTTAGGGTTGAGTTCAATCAAGAATCGGACTTGTCCGGTCTTCTAGTGCGGACTAGTCCGGTGAATCGGACTTGTCCGAATAGAGACCGGACTAGTCCGGTGTTCAACTTCTCAAACCCTAACTAGAGGGTGAATGGTGTTTCTCAATGCAAATTTAGCTCTAGGAGGATGTAATACAACAAGGAGTCTTGTTAACTATAAGGAACTGAGCTATTTGTTTTAAAACGAAAGAAATCGAAGTTTCTAGGATTTGGGAGGAAATTTACCAAAATTCTTTGATTCTTGAGGATGGAGGAGTTATAGGTGCGAATAGGTCCATGGTCTTCAATCCCCTTGCAATGGAGATCAATTCCCACCGAAATTTGAGGGGATTTGATGGAGGAACCATGAAATCGCCTTGGGAGCACTTGAGTGAGGAGAAAGAACATGAGGTGAGTTGTGAGGATGAATAAGACTAGGTTTTGGTGACACCTAGGGTTATGGAGTCAAAAAATCGGACTAGTTCGTGGTCAACTGGACTAGTCCGGACTACCGAACACTCTGCGGACTAGTCTGCAATGTGCGGACTAGTCCAGGTAACCACAGACTAGTCCGTGGTCACCAGAACAGAAATAATTAGCCCATTCATATATATTCAAAGGTTCTTACAAGGAAAATAGGGGGGGACACACAAATAATCTTGATGAATATGACCAGTAAACATACAACAATCAAGCTATGACCATAATTCACCAACATCAAGTAATTGAAATAGTTTTTGGAGAAAATAGAGAGAGATGATTTTCATAACACAATCAATGGATTTTGAAAAAGCCATATAGGTATGCAAGTTTTCAAGCCACGTTCCGAGCATCTAGGATATTTAGTTCATTTCGGAGCTCACAAAAACGTTTTTCATCAAGTGGCTTGGTGAAGATATCGGCTAGTTGTTTTTCGGTGTTGACATGGGAAATAGTGATGTCACCTTTCATTGAGTGGTCTCTCAAAAAGTGATGTCGGATGTCTATGTGTTTGGTTCTAGAGTGCTCAACGGGATTATGGGCAATCTTAATAGCACTCTCATTGTCACAAAGGAGTGGAATATGACTCATATTGTAACCGTAATCCCTTAGAGTTTGTCGCATCCAAAGGAGTTGTGCACAACAACTCCTGGATGCAACATACTCCGCTTCGGCCGTGGATAAGTCAATGGAGTTTTGTTTCTTGGAGGACCCAGAAACTAGGGATCTACCTAGGAATTGGCATGTACCGGAGGTACTTTTTCTATCTACTTTGCATCCGACATAATCTTCATCGGAGTATCCAATGAGATTGGACTTGGAGCCTTTAGGATACCAAAGGCCTAGGTTGGGTGTATGAACTAAATATCGTAAGATTCTTTTTACGGCTGTCAAATGACACTCCTTAGGATTGACTTGAAATCTTGCACACAAACATACACTGAACATAATATCAGGCCTAGATGCACAAAAGTAAAGTAGGGAGCCAATCATGGAGCGATATACCTTTTGATCCATGCTTGGTCCATCTTCATTGAGATCCAAGTGTCCATTTGTAGCCATGGGAGTCTTTATAGGCTCCGCCTTGACCATTTCAAACTTCTTGAGTATGTCTTGAGTGTAATTGGTTTGGCTTATGAATGTCCCTTCTTTTTTTTGCCTCACTTGGAATCCCAAGAAGTACCTCAATTCTCCCATCATGGACATCTCGAATCTATATGTCATAATCTTACTAAATTCTTCACAAAAGGATTTGTTAGTTGAACAAAATATCATATCATCAACATAAATTTGACAGACAAATAACTCATTGTCAAATTGCTTAGTGAACAATGTATAATCAGCTTTCCCAATCTTAAAACCATTTTCAATTAAAAAATCTCTAAGGCACTCATACCAAGCTCTAGGAGCTTGTTTGAGGCCATAGAGATCCTTACGCAATTTGAACACGTGGTCGGGGAACTCTTGATCTTCGAATCCGGGGGGTTGCTCCACGTACACCTCCTCCTTGATTGGTCCGTTGAGGAAGGCACTTTTCACATCCATTTGATAAATCTTGAAATCATGGTGAGTAGCATACGCAAGCAATATTCTAATCGATTCAAGCCTAGCTACGGGAGCAAAGGTTTCATCGAAATCCAAACCTTCGACTTGTGAATACCCTTTGGCCACAAGTCGCGCCTTGTTCCTTGTCACCACCTCGTGTTCGTCTTGTTTGTTGCGAAAGACCCATTTGGTGCTGATGACATTGAACTTGGATCTTTCGACGAGTTCCCACACCTCGTTCCATTTGAAGTTGTTCAATTCTTCTTGCATTGCCACCACCCAATCCGGATCTTTCAATGCATCTTCAACTCTGTGTGGTTCCAAAGAGGATACAAAAGGGTAATATTCACAAAAATTAGCAATTAGAGATCTAGTTGTTACTCCCTTTTGGATGTCACCGATTATGTTGTCGACGGGGTGATCCCTTTGGATGCATTGGTGTACTCTTGGATGTGGCACTTGTGGTCTTGAATCTTCATGTTCATCTTCTTCTCCCCCTGGATAGTTGCCTTCATTGGTGTGTGTTGATCATCTTTGTCTTCTTGAGGTTGATCTTGTGTAGAAGCCCCCCTTGATCATTTACCTCCACTTGTGGTTCATCTTCATCATTCGCATTTGGAGGTGGCACTTGTGGTTGAACATCGCCCAACGCCATTCTTCTCAACGCTTGACATGGACCTTCTTCTCTATCTAGCACACATCGATCAACTTGCTCTTCTTGAGAGCCGTTAGTTTCATCGAACACTACATCATGTGCTACTTCAACAAGTCCAGAGACTTTGTTGAAGACACGATAGGCGTAAGAGTTCGAATCATAGCCAAGCAAGAAACCTTCATCGGATTTCAAAGGGAACTTTGAAGTCCTAGGCTTCTTGTTCAAGATATAACATTTAAAACCGAAAACTCGAAAATAGGAAATATTAGGCTTGTTACTGGTGAGTAGTTCATATGACGTTTTCTTGAGTAGGCAATGAAGATAGAGTCGATTTATGGCGTGACAAGTGGTGTTGACCACTTCAGCCCAAAATCGATCCGAAGTCTTGTACTCATCAAGCATTCTCCTCGCCATCTTTATGAGGGTTCGATTCTTCCTTTCGGCTACTCCATTTTTTTGAGGGGAGTATGATGCTGAAAATTCATGTTTTGTGCCTTCTTCGCTAGGTACTCCTCAACTTGGGTGTTCTTGAACTTCGTGCTATTGTCACTTCGTATGTTCTTGATCTTCAATGAAAACTCATTTTGGGCACGCTTGAGAAACTTCTTGAGGGTTCCTTGAGTTTCTGTCTTATCATGCAAAAAGAAAACCCACGTGAAGCGCGAAAAATCATCAACAATTACTAAGCCGTATTTGTTACCGCCGATGCTTATGTAAGTAATTGGACCAAATAGGTCCATGTGAAGTAGCTCGAGCGGTCTTATAGTAGTCATGACGTTCTTCATGGGATGAGGTGCTCCTACTTGCTTCCCGGCTTGGCACGCACTACAAGACATGTCTTTCTCAAAAATAACATCCTTTAAACCTCAGATGTGATCGCCCTTAAGGAGTTTTTGAAGATTCCTCAAACCAACATGTGCTAGCCGTCTATGCCACAACCAACCCATGTTGGTCTTTGCAATCAAGCATGTGTCAAGTTCAGCTTTATCTTTGTTGAAGTCAACAAGATAAAGCTTTCCCTTTAACACACCCTTGAATGCAACCGAGTCATCACTCCTTCTAAAGACGATCACACCCTCATTAGTGAACAAGCAATTATAACCCTTGTCACATAATTGAGATATGGACATAAGGTTATAATCTAAGGAGTCGACATGCAAAACATGAGAAAGCGTGTGTTGAGATGATATTGCAATTTTACCGGTACCGAGCACCCTTCCTTGACTATTGTCTCCAAAATAGATGCCCTCACTTGGATCTTCATATTCTTCATATTCAACAAACATCCTTCTTTCTCCGGTCATGTGGTTGGTGCATCCACTATCTAGCACCCATTTCGATCGAGGAATAGGCCCGCAGAAACAAATTAATCCTTGGTTTTAGGTACCCAAGCTTGCTTGGGTCCTTTGAGGTTAGTCACAAGTGATTTGGGCACCCACACATGGGACTTGTGTTCCCATGGCGTGACCCAATATATTTGGCATACACTTTACCAAAGTTGCTTTTCATAAGAACATAATATGCATCAAAAGTTCTAAATAAGAGTTGTTGTTCATGTGTGTTAACCATCTTAGACTTATCAACTTTATTGGGCTTTCTAGCTTGAGAGGAGTTTCCCTTGACAAAGACAATGCACTCCTTGTTATTCTTATGGCTTCTAGCATTTTGCTTTTCACCATAGGAATACCCAATGCCATATTTGACATTAGGAGGTCTTGTGGCCAAATATGCGCTGCGTGCATACTTGACCTTCTCCTTGTCAAATATGCCACTTCGGGAAGGATGCTTGTCCTTGGTCAAGTTTGACTTGTCTTTTAAGGTAGTTTCAAGTTTAGGACATGAACAAGTAATGTAGTTTCATATTTTAGGTGTTGAGAAGGTGAGCTTGAAGAGGATGAAGGGTCACTTTGTTTGAGTGACTCAACTTGTACCTCAAGGATCTTGTTAACTTTGGTTAAGTTAGCAAGTTCATCATTGATGATAACATTTGAGTCGCTTAACTTCAAGAAAGCTTCCTTGTTTGAAGCTAACTCAAGCTCTAGTGACTTGCTTTGCTCCTTTTCAAGTTCAAGGAGCTTTTTGATCTTAAGATACTCCTCCTTTTGACGGATAATTATATCTTCTTTGCGATCAATGAGCTCCTCCTTATCAATAAGTTTATCCATCAAAAATTTTATTTTAGCAGCAATTTTCTTATCTAAGCCAACTAGCATATCCTCATCATCGCTATAGTTATCACTATTAAAAGAATGCGAGGAGGAAGATTTTGTTGTTACCTTTCTTTTACCTTCCTTCGCCATTAGGCATGTGTCTTTTCCCTTCCATGCGCCGATAGTTGGGAAGAGGGTGGATTTCTTGGTTGTCTTCTCGATGGCTATGCTAGTCATCTCGACTTCCTCTTCAGATGAGGACTCATCATTTGAGTCCCACTCCTTTCCTAGATGCGCTTGTCCAATTGTCTTTTTCTTCTTGAAGGTATTCTTGGGTTGAGGCTTTGCTTCCTTGGTCTTCTTCTTGTTTTCTTCATAAGGGCAATCAACTATAAAGTGGTCATACTCACCACAGTTATAGCATGCCCGCCTCAACTTTGGTCTTGATTTATATTTGTATTTTCCCTCATTTGATCTACCCCCTTGTCTTCTATTCATCACCCTCTTGAATTTCTTCATAAATAGGATCATGTCTTCTTCATCTAAGTCGCTGCTCTCATCATCATTGTCATCTTCTTCTTGAGTCTTTCGAGCTTATTTTGATAAGGGCTTGCACGTAGACTTCAATGCGACTCCTTTCTTTTTTGCCGAGGTGAGGTCGGCAATCTCTTTGACATGTTTTGCTTGTTTTTCCATCATCTCAAAGTTGATGATCTTTCCAAGCAATTCGCCCGGGGTCATTTTCTTGTACACGAGGCTTTCTCTGATCATCGAACATAGAGTCACGTTGCGAGGCATGAAGGCTCTGAGAATTAGCTTCACTACCTCGTGATCATTCCACTTCTTGCTTGCATATGATCGAACTTTATTAACGAGAGTCTTCAACCGATTGTACATGTCTTGTGGTGACTCATCTTGCTCTATGGCGAATCTTCCCAATTCGCCTTTGATCATCTCAATATTGGCTTCTCGCACATGTCGATCGCCTTCATATGCAGTTTGTAATGTGTCCTATATTTCTTTTGAAATCTCGAGTCCATCCACCTTGGTGAACTCGTCTTGACTCAATGATGATGTGATGACTGCTGCAGCTTGAGCGTTCCGATGAATTGCTTGCTCTTGGCTTGGGGTGAGCTCTTCATCGTCATCCAGAATATTTATTCCTCTACACACTATATGCCACAAGTTGGGGTTAAGTGAGATTAGATGCATTTTCATATTTTGCCTCCACATTGAATAATCATTGCCATCAAAGTATGGGGCTTTTCCTAGAGGGATTGACAAGTAATGGTTGTTGTTAGAATTCAAGCGATCATAATTAAAAGGATATCAGGAGTAGTCGGTGTGACTACTCCCCTTCTTCTTCTTTTTCATCTTCGATCTTCATCTTCCCTTTGGAGAGTGCTTTTTTCCTTAGGAGTGCCTTGAGTTCAAGTGTCTCCTCATCATCATTCTCGAAGTCCTAAATAGCGTCGAGGAGCTTCTCCAATTTCTGAGCCTTTTAATCTTCAACCATCTCTTGGTTGAGGCTCTTGTGCACATCCTTCATGTCCAACATTTTCTCTTCGAGCGATTAGTCTCTTTTTGAAGAGTCCGGCTCTGATACCAATTGAATGTAGCCTAGAGGGCGGGGGGTGAATAGGCTTTTTGAATTTATTTTATCAGAACCTGCAACACTTAGCAACTTGATCAAATACAGGGAAATCAGACTAGTCCTGTAGGCTGCAGACTTGGTTGATCAAGTTCGATCAATGATTTCGAACCATGTACTTTATGCAGCGGAAATTGATTTGTAAATTGAATGTAATGGTTCAATGAAACTAGATGTGGCACAAGTTAACTTTAGATTCAATGTTTGAACATAAATTTAAACTAGATTGAGCAAACCCTAGATTTTAATGAATATTAAAAACAAGAACAAGAGACACAATAATTTTTATCCCGTGGTTCGATTCCACAGAGGAAATCTACATCCACGTTGAGGAGCCCACGAAAGGACCGGGTCTTCACCAACTTTACCCTCGTTGAATCGCCATGGAGGCCGATTCTCTTCCACTAATCACAAAGGGGTAAGAATAACCGTGTTCAAGGGGCCTTCTCACAAGTTGAGGGCTCCCCAAGATTTACAATTCAAAACACCACCAAACACACTCAAAGATCTGCAATAAAACAACGAGAGTGTGCGAGAGAATCAAACCCAAGAGCTCAAGTCGTGAAGAACATGTCTCTCCTTTGATCTAGAGTTAATCCTCAAGGATTTGTTCTTTCTTGCGTTGAATTGTGTGTAGAGACAAGTTTTCCAGGCTCTTGGAAGGTGTGACAGCACAGCGGGTCGAGAGTTTTTGATTAGGGGCCGTGCACCTCTATTTATACTAGGGTTTCCAAAGGTTACCATTAGGGTTTTCAAAGTCTGGACTAGTCCGTGGTGGACTCCGGACTAGTTAGGTATGCGACGTGTGGGAAACCCTAAGTGTCCTGAATTATCGGACTTGTCCGGCCAGGGGTGGACTAGTTCAATTTTGTCTCTGGCGATGTTCGGACTAGTCCGGCACATATCGGACTAGTCCGGCCGTGCTGAAACCCTTAGTGAATTGGGGACAAGTCTGCACTTGGAGGACTTGTCCGATTTTAGTCAGAAGGTTTTCGGACTGATTCGTGCAGATATTGGACTTTTACAATTTAGGTCAGAAAGATATCAGACTAGTCCGTGGTGATATCGGACTTGTCCAACTTCGTGCAAACTGTGAAGTGTTGAGGACTAGTCCACACTGGGGAGGACTAGTCCGATCTTAGTCAGAGAGATATCGGACTAGTCCGTGGTGATATTGGACTAGTTCGGTCTGTGAAAACTGGACTGTGCAGACAAGTCCGCTCTGGGAGGACTTGTCCGATTCTGGACAGAGAGAAATCGGACTAGTCCGGGGTAAATCTGACTAATTCGGACCTGTATAACTTTGTGCAGTGAGAGTGATTAAAATTTGCTTGAGCTCTTGGGGTGTGTTTCTCCAACACACTCCATACACAAAGAGTAATATAATCATTTCTTGAGCTCCTTTCAACTTGATTCCTCACTCTCCCTTCATTTTGCGCTTTCTTCATGATTTCATTAAAACCTGCGCTCATCTCAACAATTTAGTTAGAATCTCATTTGCTTGTCATAAATCAACCAAAACCCACAAGGGATGCCTAGCTGCACTTTCAGTGTGCGAGTGCCTACTCTGGACATTGCTTACCATGGATGGGAAAACTAGGGACCATGAACATGCACAAGCAGATCTAAAGAAAATGGGAATTAGGCCCAAGTTGTGGCTCAATGACTCGGTAAAAGGAACAGAACTACCAACATCATGCATCAACCTTTCAAAACATGAAAATAAAGAGTTTGTGGGTTCTTGAAAAATGTGAAAGTACCATCTGACTACTCGATGAACGTCTCAAACCTTATTTTATTTCCAGATCTAAAAGTAGCTCCCGGTGTGAAGTCTCATGATTACCATGTATTGCTTACGCAGATGATTGGTATTGTATTCAGAATATCCTACCGGTCAATGTTCGGGAGGCTATAATGAACTTTTGCTTTTTCTTCAATGCATTGGTCAAAAAGTAGTATGTGAAGCATATCTCGATTCGTTGAAAAAAGGAATTATGCAACTTTATGCTTCCTTGAGATGTATTTTCCACCTGCCTTTTTCGACATCAGCGTCCATTTCACAACTCATCTTATTAAGGAGATAAAGCTACTTGGCCCTATGTTCCTTCACCTGATGTATGCGTATGAGTGATTCAATGGCATACTGAAGTCTTTAGTTACAAATTGAGCTTACCCTGAGGGCAGCATGGTGTTGACGGCTGTTATATACCAATTTCACCCATCAATATAACTCAATTATGTGAAGGAATTGTCACTTCTTGCACACATCACCTTTCTATTTGACCTATTTCCAATTGTACTAGTAGAAATAGTGCACGCAGGGAATTATTGCAGGAAATGATAGGTAAAAGAGGGGGAGCAATCCTATAAAATACCATCCAAGCCAATCAAGCGATGACATGTGGCACCACATGAATCAAATGGCCCACAAAGAGAAGTATCCGAGGCCATCCAATGGTGTATCACCCATATCAGTCAATGGAACCTGCCTGGAAGTCACCCTGAGGAAGCACACTAGAATTAGTCCAAGTTTCTATTCGGCCGACTAGGGGGTTCGGCCGACCCCTTCCTTGCACCAAACTCGGTCAACTTCCACGTGTTGACTCCCAGCGTTGCACTGATCACGATGAAGACTGATTCACACACTTTTGGTGGAGGGAACCGACCCTTCTCCACCTATAAATAGGCCCCCCTACCCTCACTTCACACACACACACCACTTGAGTATTCATCCATTGTATACACAATTCTCCATAGGTTTGGAGGAGTTTGGGCTGTAGAGAGGAGAGCCTCTAGTCCATAGTCCAAGTAGGAGAGGAGCATAAGGAGTCTCTTCCCAATTCTTAATTGGGAAAGGTAAGGCTCTCATATTCCTATTTGTATTTATAACTTTGCTCTTAATAAAGATGTTATATTTAGTCTTCTATTGTTCATATACTTGAATGAAGCATTTCTTACTTGATTGTGGATTCCATATATATGGTAGGAGTAGTATTTATGATTATGCCATCCAATTCTCATTATATCATCATAAGCACTACAAACCCCCACTATAGTCTAATTAGCTATGACATGATTATGTTAATGTGAATCACTTATGCTATGTATTAACATTGGTTCAACGATGATTTAGTTCATTGCCTTAGGATCGCTTGTGCCTAGGCTCTTAAGGTAACTACTTAATATGCTAGCATGGTGCTAGGATATATAAGTAGCATTGAATTTCTCATAGACCCACGGATTGAAGAGGTAGACAGTAGGTGGTGACAGCCCATCTGTCCTTGTAATCCTCCACGTTCGGCTATAGCACAGGCTCTTGGCGGGAGTCGTCCTAGTGTTGCTAGGGGTAAACCCGTGTCCAATGTGTTAATCCACTTAGCATGAGAATTCATAATTAATATGATAATTAGTAACTAACTTAGGCTATGTATATGTATATTAGAAGCACAGTAAGAGTATCTACCTAACTCTTAGCCTAGTCCCTCTTCACCTCATCTATTCGCTTAGGATAGAATGCTCTTGTGTGTGTCACACTACCTCCAAGTTATAATTTACCAATCCTTGCTAGAACCCTACCTAGACCAACCTAGCCTCTCCATTTGATGATTGTTTTGCTTTCACCTAGCCTTCCTTTGGGAAAATATAAATGACACCCTTTGAAAATACTCTAAAAGGGGAAATGCTACATCGATAGATTCCGTGCACTTGCGGATTTACATCTATGATTTAAAAACTATCAACAAGCATTCCTAACACCCCTGCTAGGGATGAAATGTTAGTAGTGTGTAGGAAATATCAACAAGCATTTATGGCGCCGTTACCGGGGAAGGCAGCCGAAGTATTGCATGATTGAGTGAATAGGATAGGACCCTGGATAGGTTTTAGTAGGATAACCTTTCTTTGTTTTTGCATTCTTATGGAAAATAGGGTAGTGTATGTTTGGTTTCCGCTTGGTGGAAAACTTTGTTGATGATCTCGAATCCCTCCTGAGAGATCGACCTCGTGTCATCACTCCTCGGAAGCTTCGAGTGACAAAGCTGTTGACGGCTACTAATGTCACAGATCATCTCTAGTAAGAGATGAGGTTCGCAAGCGCACGGAAACTATCATGTAGCATTTCACCCAAGAGTATTCCCAAGGGTAACGTATTTATCCCAAAGGTCAAAGGAAGGCAATGGAATAAAGTAAACACTACTCTTATGATCAAACTATGGAATACTAATCAATTATCATGACATGGGTAAGTTGATAATACATGGGTAGTGTGACACACACCTAAGCAATCTATTCTAAAGGGTAGATGAATCCTAATGGAGGTTAGACTAAGAGTTGTGGAGTTGCTCCTACAATGCTTCTAACATACATATACATAGCCTAGGTTAGATACTAATGAGCATGTCAATGGTGAATACTTATGCTAAGTTGTTCAACACATCGGCACGGGTTTACCCCTAGCAATACTAGGATGACTCCCACCAAGAGCCTATGGCATAGCCGAACGTGGAGGATTACAAATGACAGATAGGGCTATCACCACCTACTGCCTAGCTCTTCAATCCATGGGTCTACGAGAAATCCAACACTACTTAACTATCCTAGCACCATGCTAGCATATTATGTAAATACCTTAGGAGCCGCGACACAAGCCATCCTAAAGCAATGAACTAAATCATCGTTGAACCAATTTTTAGACATAGCATAAGTTATTCATATTAACATGATCATATCATAACTACTTAGACTATAGTGGGGGTTTATAGTTTTTATGATGATAGTATAATGACATTAAGGCATGATCATAAAGACTATTTCTACCACATACATGGAATCCACAATCAAACAAGAAATGCTTCATCCAAGTATATGAATAAAAGAAGACTAAAGATAATATCTTTATTATGTATAAAGTCACAAATATAAGAAAAGATACATGAGCCATACCTTTTCCAACTTTAACTTGGGACTAGAGGCTCTCCTCTCTATAGACTAACTCCACTAAGAACTAAGAGAACTAATGTATACAATAGAGTGATGCTCAAGTGGTGTGTGGTGAAGTGGGGGGGTGAGGGGTCCCATTTATAGCTTGGAGAAGGGTCAGTTCCCGCCACCAAAAGCGCGCGAATCAGTCACCACTAACTTCTTCATGCCGGGAGGATCCAACACGTGTCGTTTGACCGTGTTTGACGCCAGGAAGGGGTCGGCCGACCTGGTCTTGGCTCCAAACGGCCAGTTCTTCTGCCAAGTGAATGATAGGTGGGTCCCATTTCATGATATGGGTGCTACACCGTTGGATGGCCTCAAATACTTTTGTTTGTGGGCCATTTGATCCATGTGGTGCCACGTGACGACACCTGATTGGCTGGGATGGTATTTTATAGGATCCATCCCCTTGTTTCACTTCAACTTTTTTATAAAATGCCTGCATGCACCAATGTCTCCAAGTACAAGTAGAAATAGGTTAAGTAGAAAGGTGATGTGTGCAAGAAATTACATTTTCTTCACATAACTGAGTTATATTGATGGGTGAAATTGGTATATAACATTCGTCAACAAACTTTCCCAAGCTTATCCTTTGCTCGTCCCGAGCAAAGTCAAGACTTTAGGTTGATGATCAGAAGTTGCTACAATATTCTATTTTCAAAAGTACCATGTGCACAACAAAATATTCTACCTAGTATTGCAAAAATTGGCATGGTACTTCACCCATCTTAAGTCATTATGGGGCTTATGCAATCTCCTATTCATGTGTGGTTGAAAAATAGAACAACAAATGGAGCACACATACCCTAGAAATCAAGTTCCACTCGAATTCCAGAGAGTTCAATTTAGATTATAAGTACCTCAATCTAATTCTCCCAGTCTCTCCTTTATGTGCAATGGAAATATGTCCTCACCAAGGCATTTTGCCTAAATTCATCCTACCACTAAATATGACTTATATGTGGAGCTTGGTAGGGAATATAGTAGGCATATTTGCAACACATAATATTGCTAAGTCAAAATAGCAAGCCTTAGTAGAAATCAATTCAAAACAATTTGAATCAATACATGTGCATGTGTGATGGACATGGAGGCGGATGTGGATATTTGAGATGACTCCTATTTATGTAGACTCTCTTGTTTTGCAGGGATGAAACATGGCTACTTTTTTTCTCTCTTTTTCTCCTTTTTTTTTTCTCATGCTCATGATGTAAGCATACATTTTTTTCTTGTATCCATGTCTTCTACTCCCTTTTTATGCAATAAACTTGGAGAGAGTACTAAGCATGAAGGCTATTATATTTCTCTTTTTATTGTGCAATGATGGTATGATGGGATTTTGCTTACTTCTAGTGTAGAAGTATAGCATGCACAAGTGAAGTCTTGATTTCAAAAAGTAATGAATGAAATCTCACATAGGTCTATACTAGTTTGATAAAGCTCAATGTGAAGACAAATAACATATGCATAAGGTCTATTAATGTAATGTATCATATGACTTTAGTAGATATTTCCAATCAAATGAGAGTAACTTAAATATTTTTAGAATTCCTCCGAAAATCTAAGTTTCACTTTCAGACTAGGAATAGCAGCCCTATCACTATATCATATCTCACAACAACTTAGAATGGATTATGCTTTTGTTACCAACAATTTCCAAATCAAGGCAAAAGCAATTTTAGACAATGAAAGCAATATTTTGGAGGGTAGTAAGTTGTAAACTAGAGACTTAGGAAAATTAAAATAGAGCAACTATTCATTATTTCATCTATGTGAATTCCAAACCATTCTTACTGCACATATTTTATTTTATTTTGAAAGCAAATCTACTCTACTTATTTTTAAGTTTTTTTTATATGCAAGGTGGATGATGGGTGAATGGAAAATAAATATGCAAGGGGTGTGATACAAGTTACCTCAAGTGGGGGTCCTCCCCCAAGCTTGTTCTTATTCAAGATCAGCGATAGGGGCTGAAACCCTAACGACGGAAGTAGGCCATGAGGTTGGCCTAGCCTTGTTGCAGCATGACTTTGATATTGGAGGGGTTGAATGTCGATGTTGGGTTGCCTTCCATGGATTACACGAGTGTTGTCAAGGAGAATGTTGTCGATGTCGCTCATCCACACCTTAAGGTTTCCATAGGTTGGATGTATCTTGTTATTCCTTGGCTAAGGTAATGATATTCCTTGGCTACAAAGGAATGACGAGCACTCAACATGGTTGAGTGTGTTCCGTCATTCTTTGGCTAAAGTGTTTCATACCTTCTTGCTATAGAGGAATAACTTGTACCCCTCATGCATTGAGTGTGATCCTTCATTTCTCGGCTAAGGTAAAACATACATATAATCATGAAGGGATGACATGCACTCAACATGAGTTGAGTGTGATCCATTGTTCATTGGCTAAGGTATAAAATACCTTATAGCCACATAGGAACAACTTGCACCCAATATACATTGGATGTGATCTTGTCATTCCTTGGTTAAGGTGCATCATACCTTTTAGCCACAAAGGAATAACTTACACCTAATGATGGTGGCAATTCCCTTGAGCTTGAGCGAGTGCCTTAGAATAGTTAAAAGCATAATGCTCTCACATATTCGTAGCATCCCATTGGTTGCTCATAGAGGGTTACCACTTCAAATCTTCGACCTCGTATAGTTATGGTTGACCTTCGAGCTTAATTTTCGATAGGTAGCAACCATCCTAATTTACTCCTTGGCCAAGAGATGTTGAAATGGCATCCTCTTAGGGTCCCAACAATCAGATCTTTGAATGCCTGCATAATAATATTACTCATGCAAACTTCCTCTCTATGATAGAGAGGGATGGTTAGTTCCCGATACTTGTACAATGGAACTTTCGGGTTAGGTAACCAAATCTTCATTTGTACATATGAGGAAAAACAAAATCAAAGATGTAGTGGATCCAATTTCAAGTGTGTTCACGAACAATGTATGAAGCATTGATAGGAGTGGGGCTTTATAGATAAATCAGTTTGCACACTTTTCTAAAGCTTCTACTCATATCAATGCAAGTGATATAAATACACTATATGGATCCCTTCACCTCGTAAATTTTCTTACCATCATAGTTTTTACACAAGAGCAAATGTTATTATTTGGGTCATGGCAAACAAGATTCTTAATTTTATCCTACTGAACATTTTTAGTTTTCTTGCCTAGGACTTTGAAATTTAGTGATCCATGCATGAATGAGTGTCAAATCAAAATTATGGATATCACTATTTCTAGGTTGCTACATACCAATTTAACCATTAAGTAATTCTATAAGCATTACCTAGGAAGAAAATGTCTAAGTCAATTTTAGCAATGCTTATAAAATTCTAGGTACTTGTTGTAAGGATCGAAACGCCCAAGAGGGGGGGTGAATTGGGCTTTCTTTCAAATTTTAAGACAATTACAAACTACAACTTAAAGCCCAATTCCCTATGCAATTAAACTATGCAATCAATGTAAAATTAAAGTTGCGGAATGAAGATTGCGTAAGAGTAAAAGGGAGAGGGATGCAAACGCTCAAGGGACACGGAGTTTATCCCGTGGTTCGGTAAGATCACAAGGATCTTCCTACATCCACGTTGTGGCACCCACCGAAGGGTTTTGCCACTCCCAAGTCACCGAGACTAGGGGCTTCTTCACTATTCTTCTCCGTTCGCCAACCTCGACAAGGTGGAGCTCAAGCCTTGTACACTTTGGGATCCTCCGGGCTTCCACAATCTTCTTGGCAAGCTCTGGAAGTTGCACACACCAAGGGTCACTCCCTTTGGGCTCTCACTACACTAGAGACTCCAATCACCAAGAATGGAGGCACCCAAGCACTATCTCTAGCTAGTTCTAGCCTATCTCTTGGTGTACAAATGATGAACAAATGATGTGAAAGTGATTGCTCTATTGTTTGAATGCTCTAGGATGTGTAGAGTATGTCTGGGCTTCAAGTCTAGTCGATTTGACAGGTTGAAGGGGTATAAATAGCCAGCCTCCACGAGATAGCCGTTGGAAAAGTAGGCTGACATCACTTCTCTGCGAACACCGGATGATCCGATGTCTCCCCTTCAGTTATCATCGGTCAAAGCCAAATTAGCTGATGTCACTGTGTCAGATATGACCGTTGTTAGACCGATGTTGATCTCTCTACTCATCGGATGATCCGGTGGCTCTTCCTCCAGAATTTTGCTTGATCTTGAGGCTCACTGGAGTGATTGACCGATGTGTGTAAGTCTGCACATCGGATGATCCGGTGCTTCACTTGGTCCAATGGTATTGCAATCTGTGATGATGGACCGATGTCACTGAGCCACTCACATCGGATGATCCGGTGAGTGCATTTGTCTGAGGTCTTCTTCTTCAGCTGAACCAACTCGATCGATGCAGTCAACTCCAAGACCATCAGATGATCCGGTGTGTTCAACTTGTTGACTTCGAGTTGTTTTGAGTTGTTCTTTTGGAATTTTGAACTTGTGACCTCTTTGACATTTGTTTGAAGTGTTGTTTTGATTGTCTTCAAGCATTGAGTGATATCAAGTTAGAGCTTTCACTTCTTGTCTTCATATGATTTGATTTGATCTCATTCGTTGATTTTATATGGGTCTCCAATGTAATTTTGATTTCATTTGATTGAGTGTCATTGAGACCTTGCATTCACAAATTCATTAGTAATATCGAATGGTTGTCATTAATCACCGAAACCGTACCTCATGGGGCCTAGATGCTTTCAATCTCCCCCTTTTTGGTGATTGATGACAACACAATAATTTGAAGCGCAATAATAATGAATTTGACGATAATACTCAAGTATATGTGCAATGAATACAGCATAAGACACATTAAGCTTGTAAAACGCAAAAGAAATTTGTGGTGCGAAAAGCTCAATTGATTAAAATCATAAGCAAATGAGACAAGTGAAAGAGTTCATAAGCAAATGAGACAAGTGAAAGAGTGCTTAATTAAAATTACAAAAGAGTACTCAAGCATGAATACAAAAGATAAGCACACACACTCACACTCCCTACACTCCCCCTGAGACTACCACTCCCCCTGACTCTTCTACATCTTCTCCCCCTTTGGCATCAAGACACCAAAAAAGGGATCAGAACGCCTATAGACCCTGAGAGCTGGGCGCGAGGACGAACTGAGAACCGTCGCCGTCGTCGGAGCTGGAGTCGCCGGTCGAAGGAGCTGCCGGAGCGGCGGGAGCTGGAGGGTCCGCTGCCGGTGCTGGAGGAGAGGAAGCAGGTGCCGGTGGAGCTGGAGGAAGTGGAGCGCTCACCACGGACGCCGGTGTCTGCTGGAACAAGATCGTCGCCGACAGTGGTGAGTGAATCGGTGCGCTAGATGCCAGAAGTGGTGACATACTGATGGAAGGGATGGGAGTAGTGGGCACCTGAGCAACACCTGGAGTCAGTCCCAGTCCAGGCTGCTGTGGAGGAAGGGCGATCCCAGTCTGAGTGTAAAGGTTGGTGATCAACCCTAGGATCCCCATCATGGCCTGCTGGGTCTGCTGCTGCTGGTGGAGGGTACGGCGGTGCATCTGATCGACCAGGTTGGTGAACCGGTCCGTATCCTCTCGCCTCTGACGGGCGATCTCTAGCTGGAGCTCCTGCTGCTGCCGCTGCAGCTGTGCCAGGTGAGCAGCCTGCTCCGCCCTGGCCTGCTCAGCTGCGAGCCTGTCCTGGCGCTGCTGCTCGATCATCTGCTGGAGAAGTGCCGACAGCTCAGACGGCTGCGTCACCTGCGCCTCGGACACAGGAGGTGGTGTCGGTGGCGGAGCAGCTGATCCTCCTGCCTCGGCGTCGTGCTGCCTCGGTGAAGGTGGAGGGGGAGGGAAGTACTCCTCGACACTGTCGTCTGTGTCGCTCTCGGACCAGACGTGCTGCAAGTCCTCCCCCTGAGCCTCGGCCTCAGCAAGCCTCTCGTCCTCCCGCTCTAGGTCGGACCAGTCTTCCTCTGACAGACGGGCCCGGACCTGGCGCTCAACTGGACGACCAAGGCGACGGTCTCCAGGAGCAGAGGCACGATAGTGACTGAAGCGAGTCACACTCTCGTCAGCTAGCCGGGCTTGTGCTGTGTGTCCCTCAGGCACCACCATAGAGCAAATGTAACTAATCCAGTGCCCGTAGACCATCTGCCTCATCATCCCAATCCCATCCGTGATCACGTCTTCCATCTCACAGAGGAGTATGTCCACGATATCAAAATCCATCCCGTTCATTATGTAGAACAGGAGGGTCTGCTGCAGACTCGTGAACCCCTCCAAGTAACCTGACCTCGGCAGGAGCGTGCGGCGCAATGCGAGGTGCACAATGCGCGCAGCTGGGGTCAGGAGTGCTGGGACTCTCGGCTGGTCTGGAGAGAACGAGGGGCCAAACAAGGAGCGGATCTCGTCCAGCTGTGGTGCTACCCCTCCAGTAAGTGGCCTCCTTGGTGGATCTGCCTGCCCATAGACCTTCTCGTGTATGCTGGTGTCGTGCAGGTCCAAGCCAAGAATATGCCCCAGAGTCTGCCTCGAGAGGTGGTAGTGCTGACCATTGAACATGAAGGCAATCGACCTCCTGCCCTCTGAGATGTACAGGGTCGCGTAGAAGACACGGACCCACTCTTCCACATAGGCACTTCTCTCATAATCCAGTAGCTCCACCAAGCCTCTGTATCTCTCAAAGAAAGGGCGGACCTCAGTCTCCGCTGCCACTGCAAGCTGCCTCCAGTCCAAGTGGTTGTGCTGAAAAAGCTTGTGCCCTCGGCGCTTGTAGGTCTCATAGAGAGACGCCTGGGTGACAGTCCAGAAGCGACTGTCCACAAGAAGCTCTCGGGGCTGGGGGAACCACTCCTCAAGCAGTACACTCCATCTGAGCTTCCAGAGTTGCTTAGCCTTCATCTTCCGGTAGTCCACAAGACGGACTCCTTCACCGACCCGGACGGCCGTGTCCGTCTCATGGATGTCCCTCTCAGCCTCCCTATCCTCACGACGGTCGGCAGCCGTCGGTCTCGGACGAGGAGCAGCCTCGACGTGACCCCCACGCGTCCGGGCTGAGCGCCGGTGGACGAGGGGCTCAACTGGCTCCTCCTCGGCGTCGGAGTCGTCGACCACGGGAGGCGGCCTTGGACGGGCCTCGCGAATCCTCAACGAACCCCCACGGCCGCGCTCACGCTCCTCGGCGGCGCGAGCGGCCATCAAGGCCTTCTTCTCCTCCTTGGATAGCTTCTGCTTCTTCGCGGCGGGCTCCGCGATGGCCTTGCCCTTCCCTTTGCGGTCGCGACCCATCTAGACGACGGAGAGCTAGGGTTAGGCGATGATGAAAAAGAACGACGAGAGAAGCAACGAGAGACGTCGCACGGCACGGAGCTCACCTTAGCGACGATGAAGCTCGGGAAAACCTAGCGACGGGGGGTGACCGGAGAAGACGACGTTTGGTGGAGGTGCTTCGACGGAGGGAGGAGCGGCGGCGATGCTTGGATGCGGTGGAGAGGTGGTTGGAGGCGGCGGTGGCCCTTGGCGGCGGCGCTGCGAGGTGTGGCAGCCGGGGACGGCGGCGGCGGCGCCTGGGGAGGCGGCGGCGGCAGCGCTGTGAGCGGGGGGGGGGGGGGGGGGGGGGGGACGGCGGCGGCGGCCGGCGGCGGCGCTGCAGGTGGCGGCGGTGCTAGGCGGCGGTTAGGGCGGCTGGGTGCGGCGGCGCGGTGGCCGACGGGCGGAGGAAGAGGCGGCGGCGCGCGGTGTAAGGATCGATCGGGGAGAAAGAGAAACGGCGGCGGCGCACGAGTTTAAATAGTGGGTCCCAAACCCTAGCCGAAAACTCAACACCGGATGGACCGATGATAGGTGAAGTGAGCATCGGTCAATTGCCACAGAAAGGATATTCAAGAAATGCTGTTGACATCGGATTGACCGACGTTTAGGGTAACATCGGTCGAATATCACAGTAAGGGTGTTCAACCGAGTGATGTTGACACCGGATGATCCGACGTTAGAGGGAGGTAGACATCGGTTGAATAGATCACAGCTCCAGAAGAGTGAACATCGGATGGACCGATGTTTTCCAGGATGAGCGCGTTGGATCATTTGAGGTTCTGACAGAGTTGGGCTTTGAGGATTGAACACCTATTTGACCGATGAGGGATTGACATAGGCATCGGATAATCCGATGACAACAGAATGAAAACATCCCATATATGTCCTTTGACCAAACAAACAATCGAGGAGAAACACATGTCTTAGGACTTTTTGGGCAACCCCTTACCCCTCAAGAAGCTAATATGCCAATAGCTTGGCTAGACCTTAACTCAAATGGAACACCAAGAAAAATGGAGGAAAATATCCAACTAAAATGTAAGGCCCATGCTTTGTGAGGTAGAGTATGAAGACTTCTATCTCTTTGAAGCATGATCCTTTAGGCATTAACGTACCTAACATTTTGTTCTTTCCACCTTATATGAGTTGAGATATTGCATTTCAAACAAGTCTCCTTCTCATGAGGTGGGTTCCCCTTTGTGACAATCTACCGTTATGCAATGCCAAACAAATTATAATGCAAGAGATTAAATGAGTGCAAGTTTATATGGCAGGGATCATGCAAGGCACAAAGTAAATCTATCTTGCCAAATTTGAACCTTCCAAAGGCTTCCTCAGGGAAAACTACTTCTAGCTTGCCCCTATCCTTTGGGAGTTAGACAAGACCTATATGATATGCATCCTTACATGAACATGGCAACTTACATGACGTTAGATGCATCTAGCACATTTAATTCACTCCTAAGTCTAGAAAAGGTTTTCTCATCAAGTGGTTTTGTGAAGATATCCGCCAATTGTTCTTCGGATCTAACACCTTGTAAAGAGATGTCTCCTTTAGCCTCATGATCACGCAAGAAGTGATGGCGAATATCAATGTGCTTAGTGCGGGAGTGTTGAACGGGGTTTCTAGCTATCTTAACCGCACTTTCATTGTCACAAAGGAGAGGCACACAACCAATTTTAATTCCAAAGTCCAAAAGGGTTTGCTTCATATATAGAATTTGGGCACAACATGCACCGGCCGCTATATACTCCGCCTCCGCGGTGGACAAAGCCACGGAATTTTGCTTTTTGCTCGACCAAGATACTAGGGAACGCCCAAGTAAGTGGCACCCACCGGAGGTACTCTTGCGATCCACACGGCATCCGGCAAAGTCCGAATCTGAGTATCCCAAGAGATGGAAACTAGCGTTCTTGGGGTACCACAAACCTACACATGAGGTATGCTTGAGATACCGAAGTATCCTAAAAACCGCCTTCTTGTGCGATTCTTTAGGTGCCGCTTGAAAGCGAGCACACAAGCACACACTAAACATAATATCGGGCCTAGATGCAGTAAGATATAACAATGAGCCAATCATAGAACGATAATGAGATTGATCAATAGGTTTACCGTCCATGTCCGCGTCGAGATGGCAATTTGTCGCCATAGGAGTGCTTCTTGAGCTACAATCTCCCATCTCAAATTTCTTCAAGAGGTCCTTTGTGTACTTTTCTTGATAGATGAAGGTCCCCTCTTGAAGTTGCTTGATTTGGAATCCAAGGAAGAAGTTGAGCTCTCCAATCATTGACATCTCAAATTCCCTAGACATCATGGTGCCAAACTCATGGCTAAGAGATTTGTTAGTTGAGCCAAAAATGATATCATCGACATAAATTTGACAAATGAATAAATCCCCGTCGATGTGCTTGGTGAAGAGTGTAGTGTCCACCCTCCCGATCTTGAAACCTTGCATGACCAAGAAATCCCTTAGACGTTCATACCACGCCCTAGGTGCTTGCTTGAGCCCGTAGAGCGCCTTGTGTAACCTATACACGTGGTTAGGATTCCTCGGATCTTCAAACCCGGGAGGTTGCTCAACATAAACAAGTTCGTTAATATAGCCATTGAGAAAAGCACTTTTAACATCCATTTGATAAAGCATTATATCGTGATGTGAAGCAAAGGCAAGGAGTATGCGAATAGCCTCTAACTGAGCGACCGGAGCGAATGTTTCTCCAAAGTCTAGTCCTTCAACTTGTGAAAAACCCTTGGCCACAAGTCTTGCCTTGTTGCGGACCACGACGCCATTCTCATCTTGCTTGTTCCGGTATACCCACTTCGTACCGATGACGTTCTTGTCCTTGGGTCGCTCCTCCAACACCCAAACTTCATTGCGGGTGAAGTTGTTGAGTTCTTCTTGCATGGCCATCACCCAATTTGGATCTTGGAGTGCTTCCTCTATATGAGTGGGTTCTACACACGAAACAAAAGAGTAGTGCTCACAAAATGAGGCGACATGACGGGAACGAGTACTTACGCCCCTTGAAGGACTTCCAATGATTTGGTCCATTGGATGCGCCTTGGAGATGCGTCCATGCCTCATAAGTGGTTGTGAGGCACTTGGCGGTGGTGAAGCTTGTTGTTCCTCTTGTGGTTGGACTTGATCATGGACTTCTTCTTGTTGTTGGTGTTGTGTGGCATGTGAATCTTGCATTGGCAATGGATCATCTTTTTCTTCTTCTTCTTCATCAACTTGAGGCATCATGGAGGTGTTGATGTTGGAACTTGATGCTCCCCCTTGATCATGGCCCTCTTCAACTTCCGGCTTGATGTCTCCAATGGTCATGTTTTTCATGGCTTCTCGTAGAGGCTCATCATCTATTTCATCATGACCAAAACTCTCCTCTTGGGAGCCATTAGTCTCATCAAACTCAACATCACAACTTTCTTCAACTAGACCGGAGGTTTGGTTGAATACTCGATATGCTTTTGAGTTTGATGCATAACCAAGAAAAATACCAACATCACATCTTCTTTCAAACTTACCGAGCCTTTTCTTGCGGTAGATGTAGCATTTGCACCCAAAGACTCTAAAGTAGGAGATGTTGGGCTTTCTCCCAATGAGGAGCTCATATGGGGTCTTTTGGAGTAGTCAGTGAAGATAGACCCTATTTGCGGCATGGCACGCCGTGTTGATTGCTTCGGCCCAAAACTTCTCCGACGTGCCATAGTCATCAAGCATTGCTCTTGCAAGGGTGATAAGGGTCTTGTTCTTCCTTTCAACGACACCGTTTTGTTGGGGGGTGTATGTGGCCGAAAACTCATGCTTCACGCCTTCACGATCACACCACTCCCCAATGTTGTAGTTTTTGAACTCGGTGCCGTTGTCACTCCGGACTTTGATGATGGGAAGTTGAAATTCCCTTTGAGCACGTTTGGCAAAGGTCTTGAACACTTCCGGAGTTTCACCCTTGTCACCTAAAAACAAAGTCCAAGCATATCGAGAATAATCGTCAACGATAACAAGACAATAGAAGTTACCACCAAGACTTTGATATGTGGATGGTCCGAAGAGGTCCATGTGGAGTAGTTCAAGCGGCTTGGAGGTTGACACCATTGTCTTCATTGGGTGGTGTGAAGCAACTTGCTTCCCGGCTTGACAAGCACTACAAAGCTTGTTCTTCTCAAACGTGACATCCTTCACGCCGGTCACCATCCCAAGCTTGAACGACTTCTTAAGCTTGCTCATCCCAATGTGAGCAATGTGTCGATGCCATAGCCAACCCAATCTTGTCTTAGTGAAAAGACAAGTGGTCAAGCTAGCATCCTTGTTGGAGAAGTCCACCAAGTAAAGATGTCCATGCCGAAATCCTTTGAAGATTAGTTCTTTGCTTGATTCACTAGTTACTACAACACCATTCTTGTCAAAGGTGCACGTTAGTCCAAGATCACATAGTTGTGCAATGGAAAGTAAATTGAAACTAAGTGACTTAACATATAGTACATTAGAAATGGACAAATCATGTGAAATAGCAATTTTACCTAAACCAATTACCTTCCCCTTTGAGTTGTCACCAAAGGTTACTTGTTCATGATTATCGGGGTTCTCTATGGTGGTGAACATACCATCATTGCCGGTCATATGTTGAGTGCACCCGCTATCGAGTACCCAATGTTTTCCTCCGGCTTTGTAGTTCACCTACACACATGAAGTTAGTTTTTGAGTTTAGGCACCCAAGCTAACTTAGGTCCTTGTATGTGTGATACAAGTGATTTTGGGACCCAAAGTTGCTTGGGGAGCTTCCCCTTCATGCCCTTAATATCTTTGCCGATGAACCTTGCCTTCACCTTGCCACCTACTTTGCTTAAGAGATAGTGATAATCATGGAAAGTAGATTTGTAGTTAGGAGGCAATTTGGGAGAAGGACGGTTGGGAAGAGGACACTCCCTTGTGTGGTGTCCGGTGACCTCACAATGTTGGCAATAGGATCCAACTTCTTTGATGAAGCTCGTCCTAAGCTCCGGTGAGGGCACCTTCCCTTTGTTGAGCACCGGGAAGGATCCAAGTCCTCTCTTGTTGAAGCCTTTGGCTTGTTGGTAGAGGATTTCCTTGTGCTTGTCCTTCCCCTTGGAAAGTCTCACCACACTAGTGCGGAGACTTTCAATTTCGTCCATCAATTCCTTCTCCCTAAGGCTTGCTTTCAAAGGCAAAGACTTATCCAAAGTATTAGTGGCATGTGAAATAGTTGATACTTTGCCATCAAGGGTTTCCTTTTTCATGTTTTTCATTTTTAGTTCAATTGCCTCATAAGCAAGGTTAAGCATTTCATGTTTTTGAGCCAAGTCATTGTGCTTTCCCACGAGTGCTTGGTTTGCTAAGTCAAGCTCATGATGATCAAGCTTGATTTGAGCATTTTCCTCCTCGATTTGCTTGACATGTGTCTTGAGCGTGTCATGCTCTTTAAGCATGGTTACATACTTGTCATGCAAATCGAGCTTCGCACTCTCAAGTTTAGCACAAGCTTGTTCAAGTGCTTTAACCTTGCTCTTTTCCCTTTTTATGATGACATGGTATTCATTTATCATAGATGCTAGTTCATCGGGGGAGAGCTCATCATCATCGCTAGAATCGTCACATACCTTAGAGTTACCTTTAGCCATGAGGCACATAGGAGGTGGACGAAGAGGTGAGTTGTCTTTGTCGACGACGGCAAGGCCCGCCAAGTTTTCTTCATCTTCACTCTCTTCATCGCTTGACTCTTCATCCGTGATCCACTCATTTGCCTCGCACATGAAGACTTTTTGAGGCCCTCTTCTCTTCTTTGGAAAGAGCTTGGTTTTCTTGCCCTTGTCAAATTTCTTCTTTCCAAAGGCGCGCTTGGGTTTGACCTCTTCTTCATCTTCATCACTTTCTTCTAGCTTTCTATACTTTCCTTTGTGGTTGTCCTTCCTCTTGTCGGGTCTTGGACAATCATATGATATGTGGCCTTGATCACCACAATTGTAGCATGTTTTGTTTTCATCTTTTCTTGGGAGGAAGGCTTTCTTCTTTGGATCAAAGGAGTATCCCTTCTTTGCGATTTTGGAGTTTAGACGTGAGAATTTTCTCATCATCAACGCAAGCTCATCATCGTCATCTTCGCTTGTTGCTTGCTCTTCTTCGCTTGAGCTAGGCTCAACCACTTTCTTTTTCTTGGGAGTTGTCTTCTTGGTTGAAGCTTTGAGAGCAATAGTTTTTGACGATGACTCCTCCATCATTCCAAGTACGCTCATCTCATGAGCATGAATTTCTCCAATGAGCTCCGAGACTTCAATGTTGTCAAATGATTCCTTTTGGAGCATTGAGTTGATAATGTTGTACTTGGGCTTAGGTAGAAGCATGAGGATCTTGCGGTTGATAAGTCCCTTACCAAGAGAAGCAATGTCAAGTGCGTTAATCTCCTCAATGAGCACATTTAAACGAGAAAACATTTGGTTAACATTCTCATGAGGAAGCATTTTGAATTCATCATACTTGGATTTTAGCAAGTGATATTTGAGTTCTTTAACACGAGATGAGCCCTCATGAATTTCAATTAGACATGCCCAAATTTCACAAGCTTTTTCCTTACTAGCAATTCTTGCAAATACATCTTGACTAATGCATTCATAGATGGCATTTCTAGCCTTAGCATCCCATTTTAGTTGATCACCAACATAGTTAAGATCTCCAAATCCCGCATGGGTCGCTTCCCACACTTCGGGAGCAATGGCCTCTAGGTAGGCACGCATGCGTGCTTTCCAATAGGCAAAGTTCTTGCCCTCGAAGATAGGAACCGAACCCCCATTCTTGGCCATTTAAGCTCTCTAGCGGTGAAGCTAGAATGATCCAATGAGCAACAAGGCTCTGATACCAATTGTAAGGATCGAAACGCCCAAGAGGGGGGGTGAATTGGGCTTTCTTTCAAATTTTAAGACAATTACAAACTAACAACTTAAAGCCCAATTCCCTATGCAATTAAACTATGCAATCAATGTAAAATTAAAGTTGCGGAATGAAGATTGCGTAAGAGTAAAAGGGAGAGGGATGCAAACGCTCAAGGGACACGGAGTTTATCCCGTGGTTCGGTAAGATCACAAGGATCTTCCTACATCCACGTTGTGGCACCCACCGAAGGGTTTTGCCACTCCCAAGTCACCGAGACTAGGGGCTTCTTCACTATTCTTCTCCGTTCGCCAACCTCGGCAAGGTGGAGCTCAAGCCTTGTACACTTTGGGATCCTCCGAGCTTCCACAATCTTCTTGGCAAGCTCCGGAAGTTGCACACACCAAGGGTCACTCCCTTTGGGCTCTCACTACACTAGAGACTCCAATCACCAAGAATGGAGGCACCCAAGCACTATCTCTAGCGAGTTCTAGCCTATCTCTTGGTGTACAAATGATGAACAAATGATGTGAAAGTGATTGCTCTATTGCTTGAATGCTCTAGGATGTGTAGAGTATGTCTGGGCTTCAAGTCTAGTCGATTTGACAGGTTGAAGGGGTATAAATAGCCAGCCTCCACGAGATAGCCGTTGGAAAAGTAGGCTGACATCACTTCTCTGCGAACACCGGATGATCCGATGTCTCCCCTTCAGTTATCATCGGTCAAAGCCAAATTAGCTGATGTCACTGTGTCAGATATGACCGTTGTTAGACCGATGTTGATCTCTCTACTCATCGGATGATCCGGTGGCTCTTCCTCCAGAATTTTGCTTGATCTTGAGGCTCACTGGAGTGATTGACCGATGTGTGTAAGTCTGCACATCGGATGATCCGGTGCTTCACTTGGTCCAATGGTATTGCAATCTGTGATGATGGACCGATGTCACTGAGCCACTCACATCGGATGATCCGGTGAGTGCATTTGTCTGAGGTCTTCTTCTTCAGCTGAACCAACTCGACCGATGCAGTCAACTCCAAGACCATCGGATGATCCGGTGTGTTCAACTTGTTGACTTCGAGTTGTTTTGAGTTGTTCTTTTGGAATTTTGAACTTGTGACCTCTTTGACATTTGTTTGAAGTGTTGTTTTGATTGTCTTCAAGCATTGAGTGATATCAAGTTAGAGCTTTCACTTCTTGTCTTCATATGATTTGATTTGATCTCATTCGTTGATTTTATATGGGTCTCCAATGTAATTTTGATTTCATTTGATTGAGTGTCATTGAGACCTTGCATTCACAAATTCATTAGTAATATCGAATGGTTGTCATTAATCACCGAAACCGTACCTCATGGGGCCTAGATGCTTTCACTTGTTTAAATTTACTCCCAAGTAAGGTGATATTCCTTTTTGAAGATTCAAAAGAGCAATGCCAACACTTACTCTCGTGAGGGTGCATAATAATTGAATGGTGAGAAGGTTTAAACCTTCCTTGCCAATGTAAGCAAAAATCATTCAATCTTAATGCAATTCAAAAACGGAAAATTTGAGCTTGTACCTCAATTGAAGAGCAGTCCGGATTGAAGGTCGTTGTGTGAGAAACTCACGACCATGGATTTTGGTGTAGCCTTCATGTTCAATGTCTCCTACCAAGTTGAGGTTGGAGTAGAATGAGCTTCATGTTGTTCCTCCATCGGACCACCATCTTAAGCATTCCTCAACCATGAACTCAAAACGAGATCGATGGAGGGATATGCGCTTGATGGGGCCTTCCAACCTCTTTGCAAATTTTGTCTTGGCTGCACAAAAATCAAGAACAAACAAAACAACTCAAAAACGGGTTACGTTAGCTCAAAAGTATGTTGTACCCTTTGCCAAATTGTTCCCAACTTGAAAGAACTTGCAGATGCATTGAATATTAAGGGAAATATTTGTTGGTTTAAATTAGGAAGATGAATTCAAGTGGTTACACCAAAGTTTCATATCCAATTAAACTTATTTCCTAATTTAAAATTTTTGTTTTATGAAGGTGTTGACGGCTGTTATATACCAATTTCATCCGTCAATTTAACTCAATTATGTGAAGGATTTGTCATTCTTGCACACATCACCTTTCTATCTAACCCAATTCCACTTGGACTTGGAGAAATATGTGTATGTAGCATTTTATGCAGGAAATAAGGAAATGTAGAGGGACCAATCCTATAAAATATCATCCCAACCAATCAAGCGATGACACATGGCATCCCATGTATCAAATGGCCCACAAACAGAAGTATCTGAGGAGATCAACGGTGTATTACCCATATACATCAAAGGGACCCACCTGGCAGCCACCTGGAGAAAGCACACGAGAAACGGTGCAGTGACCAGGTCGGACGAACCAGGGGGTCGGCCGACCTGGTCTCTGCACCAAACTCGGTTAGTCTCCACATGTTGGCTCCTCCCGGCTTCCTGAAGTATATGGTGACTGATTCGCGCGCTTTTGGTGGCGGGAACCGACCTCAACACTAGTATAAATCGGACCACCTACCCCTCACTTCAAGACACACCACTTGAGCTTCATCTCTATTGTATACACTATCATCCATAGTCTTAGAGAAGTTAGGTTGTAGAGAGGAGAGTCTCTAGTCCCATGTCCAAATTGGGAAAGGAGTAAGGAGTCTCTCTCTTCCCAATCCTACAATGGGAAAGGTATGCCTCATGTATTATTTCTTGTATTTGTGACTTTATGCATAATAAAGATAGTATCTTTAGTCTCTACTTATACATATACTTGGGCAAAGCGTTTCTTGTTTGATTGTGGAGTCCATGTATGTTGAAGGTATAGCTTCTATGACTATTTCATCATGAACATATCTCATTATAATAGAACCTATAGACCCCCACTATAGTCTAGTTAATTATAACATAACTAGGTTAATATGGATAATTATGTTGTTTATCAACATTGGTTCAATGATGATTCAATTCATTGCCTTATGATGGATTGTGCCTAGGCTCTTAAGGTAATTACTTAATATGCTAGCATGGTGCTAGGATAGCTAAGTAGCATTGGATGTCTCGTAGACCCACAGATTGAAGAGGTAGGTAGTAGGTGGTGACAGCCCTATCCGTCCTTTGTAATCCTCCACGTTCGGCTATGCCACAGGCTATTGGCAGAAGTCGCCCTAGTATTGCTAGGGGTAAGCCCGTGCCCGATGTGTTGAACCACATAGCATAAGTATTCACTATTAATCTAGCTTATGGATAATTAGTTTAGACTATGTATATGTACAATAGAGCATAGTAGGAGTACCTCCATAACTCTCAACCTTAACTAACCTCTAGGATCCTCTTACCCCCTTAGACTTGAAAGCTTTTGTGTGTGTCACACTACCTCCACTATTATTTTATCCATCCTTACTATATTCTTACCTGGACCTTTCTACCCTGTCCACTCGATGATTGTTATATCTCTTCCCTGCCTTCCTTTGGGATCAAATAAATGACACCCTTGGGAATACTCTTAAGGGGAAATGCTACAATGATACCTCCGTGCGCTTGCGGAATTCACTCTGTGATCCAATAGAACCGTTAACAAGCATTTCTGACACATCAGTTGGAGATGTTTTGTTAATGGTGCATAAGAAATACCAACAAGCATTTTTGGTGTCGTTGCCGGGGATGATTTGTTAGTATATCTTAGGAGCCGTCAACAAGCATTTCTGGCGCCATTGCCGGGGATGATTTGTTAGTATATCTTAGGAGCCGTCAACAAGCATTTCTGGCGCCGTTGCCGGGGAAGGCAAATAGATATATAACATGACTGAGTGAATAGGATAGAACCCTGGGTAGGATTTTAGTAGGATAACCATTCTTTGTTTTCGCATTTTAAATGTGAAAACAGGGTAGTGTATGTCTGGTTTCCGCTTGTCGGAAAACTTTGTTGAAGATCCCGAATCTCTTCTGAGAGACTGACCTCGTGTCGTTACTCCATAGAAGATTCGAGCAGCAAAGCAAGCCAGCATTTTTGCACCAAAAATCCAAACGTCAATGGCTGAGAAGACCCTTCGTGAGTTCTTAGCTCCCTCTGCTAACAACGTGCCTATTGGGCCCACTGTAAACACGGGAGATGTGAACTTCGAGATCAAAACTGGCCTTATCACTATGGTGCAAGCCAACCCATTCTGTGGGAAGGCTAACGAGGATGCAAGTGCTCACCTGCAACAGTTCCTCGAGATCTGCAGCACTTTTAAGATCAAGGACGTGTCTCCGGATGCGGTCCGTCTGAGACTGTTCCCGTTCTCTCTCCTTGGGAGAGCGAAACAGTGGTTCTACGCGAATTGAAGTGTTGTAGACACTTGGGAGAAGTTTTCTACGACATTCCTCGCCAAATTCTTCCCGTTGGGCAAAACCAATGCCCTACGTGGAAGGATTTCCAACTTTCAGCAAGAGCCCAAGGAATATATTCTCGAGGCATGGGAAGGCTTCAGGAGTACATCCTAGCCTATCCCCACCATGGGATGGATGACTGGCTTCTTATTCAGAATTTCTATAATGGGCTGATCCCATCAGCTCGTGACCATTTGGATGTTGCTGCTGGAGGAGCCTTCTTCTCATTGACGGTGCCAAAAGCTAAAGATCTTATTGAGAAGATGGTGTCCAACATGGGATGGAACGATGAGCGTCTCCATACCCGACAGCAAGGTGTAAGGACCGAATGCCCAAGAGGGGGGGGGGGGGGTGAATTGGGCTTTCTTCGAAAAATTCTAAGCAATGAACTAAAGCCCAATTCCCTACGCAAACTATCTATGCATTCTAGTGGATAGAAACTTCGTGGAATATAAAATCCATAAAAGTAAGGGAAAGGAGAAGGATGCAAACTCCCGAGGAGACAAGTATTTATCCCGTGGTTCAGCAAGATCGTCAAGATCTTCCTACATCCACGTTGTGGCACCCACCAAAGGGTTTTGCCACACCCAAGTCACCGAGACGAGGGATCTTCACTATTTCTCTCTGTTCGCCTCCCTTGGCAAGGTGGAGCTCAAGCCTTGTACAACTTCGACCTTCCGGGCTTCCACACACGCCTTGGCAAGCTCCGGAAGTCTTCTCATAGTTACAAACACCAAGGGCACTCCCTTGAGGCTCTCACACTATCCTAGAGAGTCCACTCACCCAGAATGGTGGCACACAAGCTCTCTCTCTAGCTAGTTCTAGCCTAAACCTTGGTGTACAGATGATCGAAATGGTGTGGAAGTGATTGCTCTTGGTCTTGAACACTTGTGAATGTGTTGATGGTGTCTGGTGATCAAGACTTAATGAAATGACAGGATTAGGGGGTATTTATAGCCAGCCTCTCCGAAATAGCCGTTGGAAAAGTAGGCTGACAGAACTTTACTGTGAACACCGGATGATCCGATGTATCCCCTAACATCGGTCAAGTTACTTTAGGTGACGTCATTGTGTCAGATATGACCGTTGTTAGACCGATGTTGATCCTGTCTTCTCATCGGATGATCCGGTGGCTCTTCCTCCAGAATTTACTCAAAACATGATGCTTACTGGAGTAATCGACCGATGTGTGCTTCTGTGTACATCGGATGATCCGGTGAGTTGATTTTGAGAATTGGTCCAAAAATAGTTGCTTCTTTTGAATTGGACCGATGTACCACTTCCTACACATCGGATGATCCGGTGTGTACTACAGTTTTGAGGTCTTCTTCTTCTGTTGACACAACTCGACCGATGTAGTCATTTCACAAAACATCGGATGATCCGGTGAGTTGATCTTGTTTGCTTCGAGTTGTTTTAAGTTGATCTTTTGGAATTTGCTTGAGTGACCTCTTTGACATTTGTTGGGAATGTTCTTCTGATGAATATTGAGTTCCTTGTGTTGTCAATTTTGATGGAATTGCGTTGACGTATGAGTTCTTCTTTTAGTCTTCATGAAAATTGATGAACCCCTTCGAATAGTTCGTTGAGGGGTCTCCATTTGTATCCAATGAGCAGTAGATGATATGAATAGATAGTTCATTACGTTTGATGTGTTATACGTGAGACCTCGCATCCACAAACTCATTAGTAATATCTAACGGTTGTCATTAATCACCGAAACCGTACCTCATGGGGGCCTAGATGCTTTCACAAGGCATGCACACCTCGAAGGAGGTGGACATGATCGCTGCAAAATTGGACCTCCTATTGAAGAAAATTGATGGACAAGCCAGTGGTGAAGTGTCTGGCAATGCTTATGCCCTAGACTCTCACGTCACGTGTGAAGTCTATGGCAACACGGGTCATATGGGCAATGATTGCCAAGAAACTCGTGAGGATGCCCTATACCTCGCCAACAATGGAAATTTCAACAACAACAATGGCTATCGTCAAGGAGGTCAAGGGTGGGGTCAACAATGCCCATTCTTTCAAGGAGGGTACAACAACAATGGCAACCCTGGAAATCAGCCCAACTTGAGAGAACTTGCCATTAGCCAGCTCAAGATCAATGATGTCCTATCCAAGAAGCTGTCAGCTGATGACAAGACCCTGGAAAACATCAATGCAAAGATTGAAGGACTATCCTCAGCATTCAAGAATCAACCGAGCTTCAATAAGATGTTGGAAACTCAGTTGGCACAACTTGCTACAGTTGTCCCTCCATTGGAAAACAACAAAATTATGGGGCAGCCAGAAGCCCCAGTGGGGAATGTCAATGCAGTGGTTACGAGAGGAGGAAAGACCACTCGTGACCCACCATATCCCACACAAGAAAAGAGGACAACTGAGCCTGAGAAGGAGGATGTCCCAAGTGAATTACATGGTGAGAGAATGGCCAAACACTTTGAAGACACCAACTTATTGCCATACCCTCACAGACAAAGGAAGCCAACAGTGGATGAGCAATTCAACCGTTTTATTGAGATCATCCAAAAGATCCACATCAATGTGCCCTTGATTGATGCGATGCAAGTACCCACTTATGCTCGCTATCTCAAGGACATATTGAACAACAAACGGCCATTGCCCACCACTGAGTTCGTCAAGCTTACGGAAGACTGCAGTGCAGCCATCCTCAATAGGCTTCTTGAAAAGAAGAAGGACCACAGATGTCCTACAATTTCATGCTCAATTGGGGCTCACCACTTTGACAAGGCACTTTGTGATTTGGGAGCAAGTGTTAGTGTGATGCCCAAGGTTGTGTTCGACCAGCTGAACTTCACAGAGCTGACTCCAACACCAATGCAGCTACAACTGGCTAACTCTTCAGTCCATTATCCAGCGGATATTGCTGAAGACGTCCCAGTGAAGATCTGGAACTGCTTCATACCCGTGGATTTTGTGGTACTAGACATGGACACTGAGAAAGATACACCACTCATTCTTGGGCGTCCATTCCTAAGCACTGCAAAAGCTCGCATAGATGTGGGAGTTGGAGAAATCCACTTCCATATCAATGGCAAGGAGGAAAAGTTTAACTTTCGGCCAAGATTAGAGCAATGCTCCATGATTTGAATCAAGTATGGGCCGAATGATAAACACATCAGGGAAGTCGAAGTCACACCTCCAAAGGTGGACTCACTCATCACATTCATGAAAAGATTAATCTACGAGGAGAATCCGTCATTTCGACCACGCCGATATCCAAAGGCGACAGAATCGTCTGGACCTTCCCAAAGGCCCAAGTCCACCAAGCCGTCAAAGAAGGAATGGCGGAAAAAGCAAGACAAGCCGTCCGAGCCCATCCCTCCAGGCCCGAATGTGAAATGAAGACGGAGGAATGTCCATCTCATCGGACGGTGATGAGACCTACGCTAATAGGTTAAATTGGTAGTTATCCCACTTTATTTTTCTTTCATTTTTTTTCCACCCCATTTGGATTTTTCCCATTGCATATTTAATTTTTCCTAGCAAGTTGAGAATATATTCTATTATCATTTTTCTTTCTTTTCAAAATAAATTTTTTATTGGATTTGAAAAGGGTTTTTATTTGAAAAACAATTTTTTCTGAGCTGCACATGTGGCATTTCACCAACATGCTAACTTTATAGCCGTTGGGGAGCCACTTGCCAAAAATGGAACCAGGGGGGCCACCTGTCAGGTCGGCTGAACCCCTTGGTCGACTGAACAGGAAGTGGAGCCAAATTGGCTCCCCTTCCTCCAACGGCTGTATTTTGAACCCCAAGTGACTGTTGGAGGGTGCACCCTATAAATTGTGGCCGTGAGGAGCACCTCTCTTCACACACCACATCATTTTACACCTCTCCAAGTCACTCTCTAGCTCACCTTGTTTTTCTTGCTCTTAATTGCAACACTCTTGCTCAAATCCGTCCCCAAAAAGATTTTCTTTTGTTTGCATTTGCATTTTACACTCAAACTTTCAAGAGGAGAAAATTCGTTGAGAGTTTTGTTTTCCAAACATCGCTTCTTTTCGGATTTTTCTCGCCTTGTTTTGTTCTTGCTTGTTGAACTCAAAAAGACATGAAGAGGTTGTTCGGAAAGAGGATGGAGGCTGCAAGCTCAAGCCATGGTGAAGGTTCTAGTGCACGCCTCTCTTCCATGGGTACAAGCCCAAGGAGGAGAAGTGTGTGTGAGGACACTCCCATGGAAGAGAGAAGCAACCCACACCAACTTCTTCATGACAACGACCTCGACATATGAAGCGAAGTTGAAGATCAAGCACGCAGGCTTCTCCAAGATTGTGAGTTCTGCCACACCAAGGCTCATGATCCACATTTGATCTCCAAAATAGGTATGGACTCCGAATTTCTTTCCATTTGGCATGCTATTGGATTTGATGACTTTGCTCATATAGAGGAGAAAGGTTCACACCTTCTCACTATCCAATTCCTTTGCACGCTAAGAATAGGGTTTGATGGTATTTCTTTTAGATTATTTCAAAAAGAATACAACATCCTATGGAAATAATTAGGTGGCATCCTAGGCTTCCATAAACAGTGTTTGCTAGATTTAGACAATTTGCCTAAGTTTAACAAACAAAGTTTTTGGCATGAGCTAACTAGTGAGGTCACATGTAGGGCTCCTAGGAGTAGCCACATCCAAAACCCTACCTTACGGTTCATGTATAGATGGGTGGCTATGACTATGTTCCCTAGGGGGGATGTTAGGGTTGTGCGAGATGATGAATTGAAAATTTTGTTTGCCATGACTAAAAAGATAAAAGTTGCTCCAGTCAAAACCATGATGACACAATGGTTAGATTACATTTCAAAATCAGGACCAATTGAATGCACTTCATTGATTACTCATATTGCTGATTGGGTAGGAGCACTTAAATACTCTTCATTTGAATATATTGAAACTGAAAGAGAATTAATTGATGAAGACTATTTAGTGCAAGGACATACCCTTAAGCATGATCAAGATGGGTCCTTGATATTTTTCTATCCCGGCTTTGTCAATGAAATTTGGTTACCTAACCCGGATTTTCATTTGCACAAATGTCGGAGGCTAACTATTAATCTTCTTCCTCTTGAGGAAGCAAGAAGAAGTAATGTCTCTGGTATGGTAACAAGGAATCGTGCGAGGGCTGTAGCCACAGGCATGCCACTGATAATCTCTCTGGTCCATGAATACCAAGAGGAAGAGAACCCAACGGGTTGTGAGCCCGGATGGACTCAACCTCCGACGTATGAGACTGGGGGATCATCTTGGCAAGAATGGCAAAGGTATCCACCCTTATCCACTTCAAGCTCTAGCAGCTTGCCCCAACGTCCATGAGAGGACATCGTTCCTTTTCGGCTAGAAGTCATCATGACTATATCCAAGGAATGACGGAGCTCACTAGACATATGGGAGAACTTGAAGTGAGAACGGGTGACATCTACAACACACTCCAGGAGCATGTTCAAGGTACCCAGGATTAGCAACAACACATGGATGCTCAATTCACCAACTTCAACACGGCGCTACAACAACAACAAGCCAATGTTGCAGCGTACTTCCGTCATCAAGGGTTCAACCCTTATCACGGAGGTAGTTGAAGAACAAGTTTGGGGGAGGACCCCCACTTGAGGTAACATGTATCACATTCCTTGCATATTTATTTTCCATCCATCCATCATCCACCTTGCATTTTAAAAAAATAATAGGTTAGATTTGCTTTCATCAAATAAAGATGTGCGGTAAGAATGATTTAGAATTTACATAGATGAAATGATGAATAGTTGCCCTGTTTTATTTTTCTAAGTCTCTAGTTTACAACTTGCTACTCTCCGAATATTGCTTTCATTGGTTTGAAATAATTTTACCTTAATTTGGAAGTTGTGGGTAGCAAAAGCTTGATCTAATTCTAGGTTATTGCAAGACTAGAATTGGTAATAGGGCTGCTAGTCCTAGTTTGAAAGTAAAACTTAGATTTCCGGAGAAATTCTAAAAAGATATAAGTTTCCCTCAATTGATTGGAAATACCTACCAAAGCCATATGATATTCATACATATACAAAACCTTATGCATATGCTATTATCTTTCACATTGAGCCTAGTCAAACTAGTATAGACCAATGTGAGAAATCATTCAACTCTTTTTGAATTCAAGACTTCACTTGCACATGCTATACTTCTACACTAGAAATAAGCAAAACGTCCATCATATCCACCATACCACAACAAAAATAGAAACTCCATGTTATTCATGTTTAGCACTCTCTTCAAAATTCATTGCAAAGAAAGGGAGTAGAATACATGGCTACAAAAAGAAAATGAAAAAAATGCTTACATCATAAGCACAAAAAAAAGATAAAAGAAAAGTAGCCATGTTTCATCCCTGCAAAAGAAAGAGAGATTATACCAAAAAGGAGTTATCTCAAGTATCCACATCCACTTCCACTCCATCACACATGCACCAGTCTTGAATCAAAAAGTTTTGATTTGAATTCTCCTAAGGCTTACTCTTTTGACTTAGCAATATATGTGATACAAATATGCCTACTTACTTTCCTTATCAAGCTCCATATACAAGCCATATTCAATGAGTTGGAATAGTAGAGGCACAATGCTTTGGTGAGGAAATATTTCCACTATCCACAAAGGAGTGATTAAGAGAATCAAATTAAGGTACTTAATATCTAAATTGAATTCTCTGGGATTTAAGTGGAACTTGATTTCTATGCTATGTTTGCTCCAATTGCTATTCTACCTTTCAACTACTCATGAATATGAAAAAGCATAAGCCCCATGATGACTTAAGAAAGGTAGAGTATCATAGCCAATTTCTGCAATACTAGGTAGAGTATCTTGTTGTGCATTAGATACTTTTGAAAATAATACATTGTAGCAACTCCTGATCATCAACCTAAAGTCTTGACTTTGCTCGGGACGAGCAAAGGATAGGCTTGGGGGAATTTGTTGACGACTGTCATATACCAATTTCAACCGTCAATTTAACTCAATTATGTGAAGGATTTGTCATTTCTTGCACACATCACCTTTCTATCTAACCCAATTCCACTTGGACTTGGAGAAATATGTGTATGCAACATTTTATGCAGGAAATGAGGAAATGTAGAGGGACCAATCCTATAAAATATCATCCCAGCCAATCAGGCGACGACACGTGGCATCCCATGGATCAAATGGCCCACAAACAGAAGTATCCGAGGAGATACAATGGTGTATCACCCATATACATCAATGGGACCCACCTGGCAGCCACCTGGAGAAAGCACACGAGAAACGGTGCAATGACCAGGTCGGCCGAACCAGGGGGTCGGCCGACCTGGTCTCTGCACCAAACTCGGTCAGCCTCCACGTGTTGACTCCTCCCGACTTCCTGGAGTCAATGGTGACTGATTCATGCACTTTTGGTGGCGAGAGACGACCTCAATACTAGTATAAATAGGACCCCCTACCCCTCACTTCAACACACACCACTTGAGCTTCATCTCTATTGTATACACTATCATCCATAGTCTTAGAGAAGTTAGGTTGTAGAGAGGAGAGTCTCTAGTCCCAAGTCCAAATTGGGAAAGGAGTAAGGAGTCTCTCTCTTCCCAATCCTACATTGGGAAAGGTATGACTCATGTATTCTTTCTTGTATTTGTGACTTTATGCATAATAAAGATAGTATCTTTAGTCTCTACTTATACATATACTTGGGCAAAGCGTTTCTTGTTTGATTGTGGAGTCCATGTATGTGGAAGGTATAGCTTCTATGAATGTTTCATCATGGACACATCTCATTATCATAGAACCTATAGTCTAGTTAATTATAACATAACTAGGTTAGTATGGATAATTATGTTGTGTATCAACATTGGTTCAATGATGATTCAATTCGTTGCCTTAGGATGGATTGTGCCTAGGCTATTAAGGTAATTACTTAATACGCTATCATGGTGCTAGGATAGCTAAGTAGAATTGGATGTCTCGTAGACCTACAGATTGAAGAGGTAGACAGTAGGTGGTAACAACCTTATCTATCCTTTGTAATCCTCCACGTTCGGCTATGCCACAGGCTCTTGGTGGGAGTCGTCCTAGTATTGCTAGGGGTAAGCCCGTGCCCGATGTGTTGAACCACATAACATAAGTATTCACTATTAATCTAGCTTATGGGTAATTAGTTTAGACTATGTATATGTACAATAGAGCATAGTAGGAGTATCTCCATAACTCTCAACCTTAACTAACCTCTAGGATCCTCTTGCCCCCTTAGACTTGAAATCTTTTGTGTGTGTCACACTACCTCCACTATTATTTTATCCATCCTTACTAGATTCTTACCTAGACCTTTCTACCTTGTCCACTCGATGATTGTTATATCTCTTCCCTGCCTTCCTTTCGATGATTGTTATATCTCTTCCCTGCCTTCCTTTGGGATCAAATAAGTGACACCCTTGGGAATACTCTTAAGGGGAAATGCTGCAATGATATCTCTGTGTGCTTGCGGAATTCACTCTATGATCCAATAGAACCGTTAACAAGCATTTTTGACACATCAGTTGGAGATGTTTAGTTAATGGTGCATAAGAAATACCAACAAGCATTTCTGGCGCCGTTGCCGGGGATGATTTGTTAGTATATCTTAGGAGCCGTCAACTGAAGGTTGGAAATTTTACTCTCCAACATGCAAGTGTGAAAATTCAAACATGCTAAATGCAAATGCAAAGATTGATGGCAAATTCAAATATGGAATTAGGAAAACAAATATGAGATAACTACCAATTAACCTATTTGCAAGGACTCACTGATTTTTTTTTGAAGTCCGATGAGTGGGACTTACCTCCGTCCATTTTAGTGCGATGATTTATTGTCCAATTCTGGAGTTGAAGATGTGGACAACTTCTCTTGATTTATATGCCAAATCCCCTTTGGCATGTTAGTTAGACATGTGGGCCACATGGTGGCCCTAGCCTCTCCGTCATCTTGATGAAGACTTGTTGATGTAGTGACAGCTTTTCCCTCTTGAAGATATTCTATCATGAGCATGGTGAGGCTTGTCCTTCTTTAGGGGTGCTACTTCGACCTTTTTGATATTCTTTGGAGTTAACCCATACTTTGATCATAGATCAAAGGTTTCCTTTGACATGATGACATGTGGACTCCACAATCAAACAAGAAACGCTTCATCCACAATGTCACTTGCCCTAGGTTGCATGGGCTTGGTCGAAGGGTAGGAATCCCAACAAGTGATTATGGGATATCTTGGATCTTGAATGCTCTTTAAGTTTCTTGTCCTTGGCCAAGAGCTTCATGTAAGTGTTGTGTTTATTTCTTGCTTGGCCATGGACAAGATACTTCAAGGTAGGCTAGTTGAACTTAAATCCCTTGAAATCCGCATAGCCTCCTTGATTGCAAGAGTGATGTTAATTCCACCCTTGACCTCCTTGTAGGTGATAGCCATTGGAGTTGTGTTTGGAAGGAAGAATTCCCATAGGTCTTTAGGAAAATGATTCCCCAAGTGACCCATGTTGACATAGTTTTTCACAAATCATGTGAATATCCTTGGCTTGGATCATCCAAACTCTTCTCCATTGGCTTGATCTTTTTGTTACTCAATGGGAGGTGTAGTTCCTTAGCCAACATTTGCACCTTGTTAAGTGTATGCCAAGATAAGGGAACTAGAGCATTTTTCAATCCACCCCTCGAGTGGAGGCCATAATCTCATCCATGATGAATGAGAATAGGACTCCTTCAGCTCCAGCACGAATGTGGTCATGGATTGGTGCAGCCAACCCATGATATGAGTGTTGGATGAGGAGCCAACTATCCACCCCATGGTGGAGGCAAACCAAGAATAATTATTGGAGCCTGCCCCAAGCTTGGCGATGGATGACTTTGGCTCCTATTGGAAGCAGAAATTCTCTCGCGAAAGGCAATGGTGTTGCCTAGCGGACAATTGTGGAGTTACGCCTTGAATTATCTTGCAGTTGAGCACTTGCGTCCTCGTTGGCCATCCTATAAAATGGGTTAGCCAACAGTACCCTATTTTAACACAAAAGGATAACACAAACAAGGGTAATCCTATCTAAGAACTATTAGTACCTATAGCTTATAACAAGTGATAGCTATCCTTTACTTACTTTGTCTTCATCGACAACGGCGCCAGAAATGCTTGTTGACAGCTACTAATGTCACATATCATCTCTAGTAAGAGATGAGGTATGCAAGCGCACAGAAACTGTCGTGTAGCATTTCACCCAAGAGTATTCACAAGGGTATCGTATTTATCCCAAAGGAAGGCAGTGGAATAAAGTAAACACTACTCTTATGATCAAGCTATGGGATACTAATCAATTATCAAGACAGGGGTAAGTTGATAATACATGGGTAGTGTGACACACGCCTAAGAAATCTATTCTAAAGGGTAGATGAGTCCTAATAGAGGTTAGACTAAGAGTTGTGGAGTTGCTCCTACAATGCTTCTAATATACATATACACAGCCTAGGTTAGATACTAATGAGCATGTCAATGGTGAATCCTTATGCTAAGTTGTTCAACACATCGGGCACGGATTTACCCCTAGCCATACTAGGATGACTCCCACCAAGAGCTTGTGGCATAGCCGAACATGGAGGATTACAAAGGACATATAGGGCTTTCACCATCTACTGCCTACCTCTTCAATCTGTGGGTCTACGAGACATCCAACGCTACTTAACTATCCTAGCACCATGCTAGCATATTAAGTAAATACCTCAGGAGCCGCGACACAAGCCATCCTAAAGCAATGAACTAAATCATCGTTGAATCAATGTTGAGACATAGCATAAGTTATTCATATTAACATGGCCATATCATAACTATTTAGACTATAGTGGGGGTTTATAGTGTTTATGATGATAGTATAACGACATTAAGGCATGATCATAAAGACTATTCCTACCATATACATGGAATCCACAATCAAACAAGAAATGCTTCATCCAAGTATATGAATAAAAGAAGACTAAAGATAATATCTTTATTATGCATAAATTCACAAATATTAGAAAAGATATATGAGCCATACATTTCCCAACTTGGACTTGGGACGAGAGGCTCTCCTCTCTATAGCCTAACTCCACTAAGGACTAAGAGAACTAGTGTATACAATAGAATGATGCTCAAGTGGTGTGTGGTGAAGTGAGGGGTCCTATTTATAGCTTGGAGAAGGGTCGGTTCCTGCCACCAAAAGCGCGCGAATCAGTCACCACTGACTTCTTCAAGCCGGAAGGAGCCAACACGTGTCGTTTGACCGCATTTGGCGCCAGGAAGGGGTCGTTCGACCTGATGGTTCGGCTGACCTGGTCCTGGCTCCAAACGGCCAGTTCTTCCTCCATGTGACTGACAGGTGGGTCTCATTCCATGATATGGGTGCTACACCATTGGATGGACTCAGATACTTCTGTTTGTGGGCCATTTGATCCATGTGGTGCCACGTGTCAATACCTGATTGGTTGGGATGGTATTTTATAGCATCCATCCCTTTGTTTCACTTCAATTCTGTATAAAATGCCTGCATGCACAAATTTCTCCAAATACAAGTGGAAATAGGTTAAGTAGAAAGGTGATGTGTGCAAGAAATGACATTTCCTTCACATAATTGAGTTATATTGACAAGTGAAATTGGTATATAAAAGCCGTCAACAAAAGCAAGCCAGCGCAACCGCGCCAACAACCGAAACACCAATGGCCTAGAAGATCCTTTGTGAGTTTTGGGCTCCCTCTGCTAATAATGTGCCTGTTGGGCCCACTGTTAACCCGGGAGATGTAAACTTCGAAATCAAGACTGGCCTGATCGCTATGGCGTAAGCCAACCTATTTTGTGGGAAGGCTAATGAGGATGCAAGTGCTCACCTGCAGCAGTTCCTTGAGATTTGCAACCCTTTTAAGATCAAGGATGTATCTTCTGATGTTATCCGTCTTAGGCTGTTTCTGTTTTCTCTTCTTGGGAGAGCGAAACAGTGGCTCTACGTGAAACGAAGTGTTGTGGACACTTGGGAGAAGTGTTCTATGGCATTCCTTGCCAAGTTTTTTTCATTGGGCAAGACTAATGCCCTACGTGGAAGAATTTCCAGCTTCCAGCAAGATGCCATGGAATCTATTCCCGAGGCTTGGAAAAGGCTGCAAGAATACATCCTGGCCTGTCCACACCATGGGATGGATGATTGGCTTATTATCCAAAACTTCTACATCGGGCTGACCCTTCCGCCCGTGACCATGTTGATGCTGCTGCTGGAGGTGCCTTCTTCTCATTGATGGTGCCCAAAGCCAAAGACTTAATTGCGAAGATGGTGTCAAACATGGTTTGGAGCGACGAGCGTCTCCATATCCGCTAGTGAGGCATGCACACCTTGAAGGAAGTGGACATGATCACTACCAAATTGGACCTCTTTATGAAAAAGATAGTTGGACAAGCCAATGGTGAGGTATGAGGCAATACCTATGCCCTAGACTCCCACATCACATGTGAAGTATGTGGGAACACGGGCCATTCGGGCAATGACTGCCCGGAAACCCGTGAGGATGCCTTATACGTAGCCAACAATGGAAACAACAATGGCTATCATCCAGGAGGTCAAGGGTGGAGCCAACCACGCCCTTTCTTTCAAGGAGTGTATAACAACAATGGCAACAATGGAACTCATGCCAATTTGAGAGATCTTTCCATTAGCCAGCTAAAAATCAATGATGCTCTATCCAAGAAATTGTCAACTAATGACAAGACCATATAGATCATTAATGCCAAGATTCAAGGACTATCCTCAGCCTTCACAAGTCAATTGAGCTTCAACAAGATGTTCAAAAATGAGTTGGCTCAACTGGCAGCTGCTGTTCCACCAGTGGAGAATGGTAAGATGCCAGGACAGCCCGCACCTCCAGTGGAAAATGTCAACATGATTTCTCTACGGGAAGGTAACTGGCTAAAGGACCCTGGATTTCCTACGATATCATGCTCGATTGGGGCTCACTACTTTGACAAGGCTCTTTGTGACCTTGGAGCAAGTGTGAGTGTGATGCCCAAGGTGGTCTTCGACCTGCTGAACTACATAGAACTTACTCCAACGCTAGTGCAGCTCCAACTGGCTAACTCTTCAGTATGTTATCCAATGGGTATCACTGAAGACGTTCTGATGAAACTCTAGAATTGCTTCATACCCGTGGATTTTGTGGTGCTCGACATGGAGGTCGAGAAGGATATGCCGCTCATTCTTGGGCGACCATTCCTTAGCACCATGAAGTCTCACATAGATGTGGGAGCTGGAGAAATCCACTTCCATATCAATGGCAAGAAGGAGAAGTTTAACTTTTGTCCAAAGTTGGAGCAATGCATTATGATCCACATCAAGTATGGGTCGAATGTTAAACACATTCAAGAGATCGAAATCACACGCCCAAAGGTGGACCCTCTCATTTCATTCATGAGGAAATTAATCTATGCGGAAAACCCATCTTATCGTCCACGATGACATCCTAAGAAGACAAAGAAGTTCGGGCCTCCTCAAAGGCCCAAGTCCACCAAACCGCAAAAGAAGGAATGGCGAAAGAAGCAAGACAAGCCGTCCAAGCCCATCCCTTCGGGCCCAGATGTCAAGAAATGAAGAAGAAGGATTGTCCATCCCATCGGACGATTGTGAGACCTAGCCAACACGTTAAATTGGTAGTTATCCGTTTCTTTGATTTTCCTTTTCTCTTCATTTGGTTTTCCTCATTTAGTTTTATTTTCCCCACTACATATTTGGTTTTTCTTAGCAAGTTGAGAATATTCTATTCTCAACTATCATTTTTATTTCTTTATTTTTCACAAAAAGAAAAATGTTGGGCTTTGAAAAAATGAGTTTTTATTTGAAAAACTATTTTTCTGAGATGCAAATGTGGTAATTCACCAACATGCTAATTCCATAGCCATTGGGGAACCACCTGCCAAAAGGGAGAACAAGGGGCCCACTTGTCATTTCGGCCGACCCCCCTGTTCGGCCGACATGGGGAAAGGACCATTTTGGCTCTCTTCCTCCAACGGCTACATTTGATTCCCTTGTGACCGTTGGGGAGTGTACACTATAAATTATGGCCGTGAGGAGCACTCCTCTTCACACTTAACCTCATTTCATACCTCCCCAAAGTCACCCTTGCTCACATTGTTTTTCTTGCTCTTCATTGAAGTACTTTTGCTCAAAATCCAACCCAAAAAAATTTGCTTTTGTTTGTATTTGCAATTTGCTCTCAAGTTCTTCGAGGGAAAATTTGTCGGAGGTTTTGCTTTTACTAACATCACCTCTTTAGAGTTTTTGTCTTGTTGTGTTCTTGCTTGTTGTGGCCACTAAAGGAATAAAGAGGTTGTTTGGAAAAGGAAGGAGGCTGCAAGCTCAAGCCATGGTGGAGATTCAAGTGCACACCCCTCTTCCGTTGCTACACCAAGTTCACAGAGGTGGAGTGTAGGTGAGAACACTCTCATGGGTGAGAGGAGCAACCCACACCAACTCCTCCACGACGACGACCTCGACATACAAAGTGACATCGAAGATCAAGCACGCAAGCTCCTCCAAGATCGTGAGTTTTCTCATACGAAAGCTTATGATACCGATTTGATCTCCAAAATAGGTATGGATTTCGAATTCTTTTCCATTTGGTGTGCACTAGGATGGAACAATTTTGCTCACATAGAGGAGAGAGGTTCACGCCTTCTCTTCATACAATTCCTTTGAACACTTAAAATAGGATTTGATGGTATTTCTTTTAGATTATTTCAAAAAGAATACAACATCTGATGGAAAAAATTAAGCGAAATCCTAGGCTTCCATAAAACGTTGTTTGCTAGACTTAGACAATTTGCCTAAGTTTAACAAGCAAAGTTTTTCGCAAGATTTAACCAGTGAGGTCAGATGTAGTGCACATAGGAATAGCCACTTGCACAATCCTACTCTACGCTTCATGCATAGATGGTGGCTATGACTATGTTACCTACAGGAGATGTAAGGGTAGTGCGTGACGATGAGCTGAAAATTTTATTTACCATGATTAAAAAGATAAAAGTTGCTCCAGTTATTGTCATGATGACACAATGGTTAGACTATATTCTAAGAACAGAGCCAATTGAATGCACTTCATTGATTACCCGTATTGCTACTAGAGTAGGGGCACTAGAATATTCTTCATTGGAGTATATTGAATATGAAAGAGAATTAATTAATGAGGATTATTTATTGCAAGGACGTACCCTTAAGCATGATCAAGATGACTCTTTGATATTTTATTATCCCAGTTTTGTCAATAAAATTTGATTACCTAACCTAGATTATCATTTGTACAAATGCCAGAGACTAACCATTAACCTTCTTCCCATCGAGGAAGCTGAAGAAGTAATGTCTCTAGCAGGGTAACTAGAAGCCGTACAAGGAGAGCGGCTATGCCCCCGACAACCTGTAACACCCTCATTTTCATGCATCATGCCTTGCATACATTCATATGCATGTTTAACATTAACCCATAACAAGAGGAACAAGTTTAAAATTGATTCGGAGCATTTAAAATTTGATTTGGAACAAAACCGCACTTAAAAATGTAGGAAAGTGCGGACTAGTCCGGTTTTGCTGAGGACTAGTCCGATTTCTCTCTGTCTAAAAACGGACTTGTCCGTTTTTGCTGCGGATTAGTCCGATATTTGCCTCTGGACAACTTCGGACTTGTCCGATCTTGTGCGGACTAGTCCGGTTTTCCATGAATCCTTGAAAATTTGTTAAGTCCCTGGACTTGTTCGGACTAGTCCAGTGTTCCAGCGTACTTGTCCGTTTTCCTTTCTGACTAACATCGGACTTGTCCGATTTTAGGCCAGACTTGTCCGATTTTCTCTCTGGACGACTTCGGACTAGTCCGGTCCTGTCCGGACTTGTCCGATATTTCGTGACTCCGAGTTGATCTTTTGTTTTACGACTTGTTTCTTGGGTTTCACGTCAAGTGGGCCTAGGTACGTCGTGCCTAACTCTTTTAGAGCCCATGTGGGACTCTAAACCGGCCTCTACTCATCCCTAAACTCGAAATCCATCTAACCCTAGCCTCCACCTCTATATAAACAACCCCACCCCTTGGTTTGACATCTATTTGCCACTTTTCCACCCACCCAAACCCTAGTTCGTGGAGAGCCACCATCAAGGAGGGAGGAGAAGATCCCAAGCAAGAAGAGGAAGAGGAGGAAACGAAGGAGGATCAAGATCTCCACCAAGTTTCGTCCTTCACCACCAATTCCTCCCCAAGTTCATCACCAGCCCTAGATCATCGAGATCCAAGTGCTACCTCCAAGTTTCTTGATTCATTGGAGTTCTAAACACCTGGTATACCTTCTATTCTCTTTTCCTTACGTGAATTCAACCCCTAATCTCCGAATTTACGTCGATCTAGAAAACCCTAATCTCCTGATCTCGTCAAGTGCGGACTTGTCCGGTCCCTAGTGGACTAGTCCGATCTTTCTGGTTAAATTGAGTTGAATTAATTCTAAAATTTGATCTAATCAACCCCAAACCTGTATAAACTTGTTAAAATCTATTAGAGCTAGTTGGTGATCATTAAAAGCAATCTAGTAACAAGTTCTACCTTGCATATGCATCAATCATGCATGTCATGTCATATTGAGTAATATTTGTGCACTCTTTGATTGTGTTTCTTGTCTTGTATGTTTATTGTGTGGATTAGACGGATTTGCGCTAGAGAGTGCCGCGGAGGATCTACAGCACCAAGAGTTTGAAGGCTTTGACCCTAACCAACAACAAGAGCAAGGCAAGTGTCCTTGAAGCATATTGATCCTGTTTTTAAAATAAATGTTTTGTTTGCAAAACTGCATGCTTGTGTCAATTTGATGGGAAATCCTATGGTAGGAAGTTTACTAGTTTTGTTGACCACCCTTGTCACTTGGAATTTATGGTAGAGAGTCGGGAAGGCTTTTTACCTTTTGCTTCGCTTAATCAACTGGGATGGAAAACAACTATACCAATCAATTTATTTATGCATGGATGAGATTATGGATAACATGAATGGGTTAATATGGTATTGTGATGGGTGATCTAAGCAAGCCTGGTATGTGGATGGGTTGGATGTTATGGTGGTTTGCTTGCTTTAGATCTAAGGACCGGTTCATGAGAGAATAAGCCAGGACTACAGTGCCACCACGAGGCCAAGTATGGGTGCGGCGTAGCTGATTAATTAGGGCTTTGCTAGTTCTATTTGGACCATTGTGGATGCTCGGGGAAGGGGTAGTCGGAGTGGGTTTGTTGATGAATGGTGGGACTACCCTGGGATCCGAATGGCTCAAGAGGGGGCCCTTGGTTGAAGATGTGCTCAGTTGGAGGCATCGCCACCGGTGAAACCTCAGTGGGGTCTAAATAGGCTAGTAATCCCTTTGTAAAGGCTATTTTGTGATCTCTTGGCCATACACCAAAGGAAGTGTAATTGGCATAAGAGAGGTTTCTTTAGTCGCCGACGGGTGATGAAATCACAAACACGTGGGTAAAGAGGTACAAACTCTGCAGAGTCTAAATAAACTATCATGATAGCCGTGCTCCCGGTTATGAGCGCCTGGATGACCTACATGATTAGAGGGAAATTGGAATTTGGGATGGTTATGGTCTGATAATGGTTATGGATTAATTTCTGGTATTGAATATGGTTATTGACGATGGTGAAATATGGAATTATGGATGAGGATGGCGAATTGTGGAATGGTATTATGGTATTACTTATGATTGTGATGGGTTTATTTCACATACATGTAATATATTGCTTTTCAAATGTTTTACTGTACTTTTCAGCACTTAGCCATTATTATTGTCGTCATTTGAATCAGCCACATGTCATACTTTCCACACTTGCTGAGTACGACATGTACTCACTCTTGCAATCCCCCACCCCAACAGTTACAGGTCAAGATTGGGAGTTTAATGGCGATAATGCGGAGTTCTAGGCCATGTCTACCGTCAGCTTTGCCTGTGGTGTTGATTGGAGCTGCGCATACATACCCTGTCGCTTATGCTGCATAGTTGCTTAGTTTGCTTAATTAGTTTATTTCCGCTACATTAGTTGAACTTGTCATTAATATTCATTGGAGCTTGTATTCGAGGATAATATGGTTTGCGTAATAAAATTTGGTTAATTAATCTTGTCTTGTGGTAATTTTCTGTATACTCTTTTGTGATTGCACTCGTGTATGTGTGATGAACATCCTGGGCACACATATGCGTTAGCTTGGTTCATTTTCGGAACCGGGCGTCACAGATTGGTATAAGAGCCACAGGTTGACCTTAGGACGCAGCCTAGATAGAATGGACACTTTAGAGCACATAGGAGCACTCAGGAATCGATTTGATTTTTGTTGGTGTGCTGTTTGCTATATATATTGTTTGCTTGTGTGCTTAATAGAGGATTTTGGGATGCCTTAGCATTGCCATGTCCACCTAGGCTAGTGTAGCTAGCTGTTTAGTTTCATATCCCTTGATGCATATAGTTGGGGACATTTTCTAATTCTACCTATTGCTTTTCTTCAGATGGTGAGGACTCGCAACCAGAGGGATGGCAATGATGAGGAGGAGAACAATGGAGTGCCTCAGGACAACAATGGACAAGGATCTACTCAAGGAGCTATCAATATTGAGCAGCTTTTGGCCATGCAAAACCAGCTCATGCAGACTATGATACAGACAATGGGACAACTGCAGGCTGGCAATATCAACAATCAGCCCCACATGCCTCCACCGCCACCCCCGCCTCCTCATAACCGATTGGGAGAGTTTATGAGGACTGGGCCGCCAACCTTTGCTCAAGCCGCAAACCCTATGGATGCGGATGATTGGCTCAAGTCCGTGGAGAAGAAGCTAGCCATTGTCCAATGCAGTGACCGGGAGAAGGTGCTATTTGCTTCTCATCAACTCGTTGGAGCAGCTGCGGATTGGTGGGAATCTTATTGCAATGCTCACGAGAACCAAGAGAGAATTACTTGGGCCGAATTCAAGGAAAATTTTCGTTCTCATTATGTGCCCGAGGGAGTTATGATCTTGAAGAGGCAAGAATTTGAGAACTTGAGACAAGGAAAATCAAGCGTGAGTGAATATCTCAATAAGTTCACTCAACTCTCAAGGTATGCGCCTGAGGATGTTAGTCGGGACAGCCGAAAGCAATACTTGTTCATGAGGGGCTTGAACAGTGAGATCCAAGTTCAACTACTCAATTGTGATTATGCAAATTTCCAGAAGCTTGTGGACAAAGAAATTGTGGTTGAGAACAAAATCCGTGAGATGGAGCAAGAAATCAAGAGGAAGGCGCCATATCAAGTACAGTAACAAGGAAGTAATGTGCGCCCTTGCTTTGCGCCGCCCAATGCGCCTCACTACAGCTCCTCTATTCCTGCTCAGCGCCCTGGATTTGCACCGCGCCCAACTCAGTTTGTGCAGTAGCGCCCTGTTATGCAAGCACCTAGGCCTCCAATGCCTTATGCACCTCGTGCTGATTTTCCTGGTGCTAATGTTCAAAACCAAGCTCGTCCCAATAATTCTGGTGGAGTTAAGAAGTGTTATACTTGTGGAGAAGCTGGACACTTTGCGCACCAATGTCCTAAGTCGGGCCTTGGTCAAGGAAGCAATGCACTGAGGCAAAACCCAAGACCTCATGGAGGACAACCACAAGGAAGTCGTGGAGAGCAGAATTTTGCTCGTGGCAACGTGAACCATGTCTCTACGGAGGATGCTCAACAAGCGGATGATGTGGTCATCGGTATGTTTCTCGCCAACTCTAACCCCGCGACTATGTTATTCAATTCTGGAGCATCGCATTCATTCATTGCATCGAAGCATGTTGCCAAGTATAGTTTGCTTATCTCTCATATGAAGTTTACTCTATTGGTTAAGTCTCCTGGAGGAGAGATGAGGACAAATATAGTATGTCCAAAAGTAAGCCTTAGAATAAGGGGGGTAGACTTCTCCGCCAACCTCATAGTTTTGGATTCTCAAGGATTGGACATTATACTTGGTATGGACTGGTTAAGGAAGCACAATGGAGTTATTGAGTGTGCCACGAAGACGGTGAAGTTGACCAATGAGGAAGGGATCACCGTAGAATTTGAAGCATCTCAAACCGCACCGAAGCAATTGGAGTTGAATCATATGGACGGTGCCACAATTGAGGAGATTCCGGTGGTGTGTGAATTTTTGGATGTTTTTCCAGACGAGTTGCCAGGTATGCCACCCGATCGAGACATTGAGTTTGTTATTGATTTGATACCTGGAACTGCACCTATAGCTAAGAGGCCGTATAGGATGCCTCCTATGGAATTAGCGGAGCTCAAGAAGCAGATTCAAGAGCAATTAGAGAAGGGTTTCATTCGCCCTAGCTCTTTGCCTTGGGGAGCGCCCGTTCTATTTGTGGACAAGAAGGACGGATCCCAAAGGATGTGCGTGGATTACCGAGCTCTCAACGAGGTAACAATCAAGAACAAGTACACCTTGCCACGCATAGAAGACTTTTTTGATCAGATGAAGGGTGCTTGTGTCTTCTCTAAGATTGACTTGAGGTCGGGATACTTTCAAATGAAGATTAGACCATCGGACATACCCAAGACAGCTTTTAGGACACGGTATGGATCTTATGAGTACACCGTGATGTCTTTTGGATTGACAAATGCGCCTGCCTACTTTATGTACCTCATGAATAAGGTCTTCATGGAGTACTTAGATAAGTTCGTTGTGGTGTTTATTGATGATATTATGATCTACTCGAAGGATGAGAAGGAACATGAGGAACACTTGAGGCTTACATTGCAGAAGCTACGAGAACACCAATTGTATGCCAAGTTCAGTAAATGTCAATTCTGGTTACGGGAAGTTTCTTTCTTAGGCCACATTATTTCTGGAGGAGGAGTATCAGTTGACCCAGGGAAGGTGAGAGATGTGCTTAAGTGGGAACCGCTGCAAAATGTCAAGGAAATAAGGAGTTTTCTTGGGATGGCTGGATATTACCGTAGATTCATCAATGACTTTTCCAAGATAGCCAAGCCTATGACGGAGTTGCTAATGAAGGGAAAGGCGTTCCAATGGATTGAAGCTTGTCAAAGCAGTTTTGAGGAGTTGAAGAAGAGGTTAACAACAGCCCCAGTTTTGGTATTGCCGGATGTAAGCAAGAGTTTTGATATTTATTGTGACGCATCAAGACAAGGACTCGGATGCGTGCTTATGCAAGAAGGTCAAGTGGTCGCCTATGCGTCAAGACAATTGAAGAAACATGAGCAGAACTACCCGACACACGATTTGGAACTTGCAGCCGTGGTACATGCATTAAAAATTTGGAGACACTATATTCTTGGACATAGGTGTGAAATTTATACGGATCATAAGAGTTTGAAGTATATTTTCACACAAACGGATCTGAACTTGAGGCAACGAAGATGGTTGGAGCTCATCAAAGATTATGATTTGGGGATCAACTATCATCCGGGGAAGGCCAATGTAGTGGCCGATGCTTTGAGTAGAAAGGGAGTAAGTCACCAACTCACAGTTCGAGAGGTACCATCCGAGCTATGCAAGGAGTTTGAACGGTTGAACCTTGGGTTTGTAAACGAGATGGAGATGGTGGAATTAAACCCAACCTTGGAGCAAGAAATTCGAGAGGCACAAACCACAGATGAGGAGATCAAGGAAATCAAGGAAAGAACCGAAGAAGGGAGAGAATTCAGATTTGACAAGGATGAACATGGTACCTTATGGCTTGGAAAGAGGATCGTTGTGCCTAATGTAAAGCATATTCGGGAGACAATATTAAAGGAGGCACATGACTCGCCTTACTCGATTCACCCAGGTTGTACGAAGATGTACAAAGACTTGAAGACTTGCTATTGGTGGGATAGCATGAAGAAGGACATAGCCGAATATGTTGCATTGTGTGACGTGTGCCAACGAGTCAAGGCGGAACATCAAAGGCCAGAAGGGTTATTGCAGCCATTGAAGATTCCAGAGTGGGAGTGGGAAGAGATTGGTATGGACTTTATAGTTGGATTACCGCGAACCCAGTATGGCTATGATTCAATATGGGTCATTGTAGATCGGTTGACAAAATCAGCTCACTTCATTCCTGTCAAGACCACATATACCACCGCGAAGCTAGCAGAATTGTATATGGAGCATATTGTGTGCCGACACGGAGTACCGAAGAAGATAGTCTCGGATAGAGGTTCTCAATTTACCTCTAGATTTTGGCAAAAATTGCATGAAGCTTTGGGAACGAGGTTGAATTTTAGTTCAGCATATCATCCTCAAACGGATGGACAAACCGAGAGGACCAATCAGATTTTGGAGGACATGTTAAGAGCTTGTGCTTTAAGGCATGGGAAAAGTTGGGACAAAAGCTTGCCATACGCGGAATTTTCATACAACAATAGTTACCAAGCAAGCTTGAAAATGTCACCATATGAAGCGCTTTATGGGAGGAAGTGTAGGACACCTTTATTCTGGAATGAAGCAGGGGAAACTCAAGTATTTGGTCCGGACGTGTTGCAAGAAGCCGAAAAGCAAGTCCAAATAATTCGTGAAAACTTGAGGGCTGCCCAATCAAGACAAAAAGGCTATGCGGACAATAGGAGAAGGAAATTAGCCTTTGAAATAGGAGATTTTGTTTACCTCAAGGTGTCACCAATGAGAGGTCATAAGAGGTTTAACATAAGGGGTAAGCTCGCACCTCGTTACATTGGACCATTCAAGATTTTGGACAAAAGAGGAGAAGTAGCATATAAGTTGGAGATGCCAACCCATCTTTCAGACGTACATGATGTGTTTCATGTTTCCCAACTCAAGAAGTGTCTCAGGGTACCGAAGATCAAGTGCCAATGGAAGAATTGGAACTAGAAGAAGATTTGACGTATGCCGAGCAACCGGTCAAAATCATGGAAACTAAGGAGAGGGTCACAAGGAATAAGGTCATTAGATGGTGTAAAGTTCAATGGAAGCACCACACAGAAAAAGAAGCGACGTGGGAATTGGAGGATGATCTCAAGAAGGACTTTCCCTATCTCTTCTCTTCCGCGTCGAATCTCGAGGGCGAGATTCATTTTAAGGGGGGTAGGTTTGTAACACCCTCATTTTCATGCATCATGCCTTGCATACATTCATATGCATGTTTAACATTAACCCATAACAAGAGGAACAAGTTTAAAATTGATTCGGGGCATTTAAAATTTGATTTGGAACAAAACCGCACTTAAAAATGTAGGAAAGTGCGGACTAGTCCGGTTTTGCTGAGGACTAGTCCGATTTCTCTCTGTCTAAAAACGGACTTGTCCGTTTTTGCTGCGGATTAGTCCGATATTTGCCTCTGGACAACTTCGGACTTGTCCGATCTTGTGCGAACTAGTCCGGTTTTCCATGAATCCTTGAAAATTTGTTAAGTCCCTGGACTTGTTCGGACTAGTCCGGTGTTCCAGCGGACTTGTCCGTTTTCCTTTCTGACTAAGATTGGACTTGTCCGATTTTAGGCCAGACTTGTCCGATTTTCTCTCTGGACGACTTCGGACTAGTCCGGTCCTGTCCGGACTTGTCCGATATTTTGTGACTCCGAGTTGATCTTTTGTTTTACAACTTTTTTCTTGGGTTTCACGTCAAGTGGGCCTAGGTACGTCGTGCCTAACTCTTTTAGAGCCCATGTGGGACTCTAAACCGGCCTCTACTCATCCCAAAACTCGAAATACATCTAACCCTAGCCTCCACCTCTATATAAACAACCCCATTCCTTGGTTTGACATCTATTTGCCACTTTTCCACCCACCCAAACCCTAGTTCGTGGAGAGCCACCATCAAGGAGGGAGGAGAAGATCCCAAGCAAGAAGAGGAAGAGGAGGAAACGAAGGAGGATCAAGATCTCCACCAAGTTTCGTCCTTCACCACCAATTCCTCCCCAAGTTCATCACCAGCCCTAGATCATCGAGATCCAAGTGCTACCTCCAAGTTTCTTGATTCATTGGAGTTCTAAACACCTGGTATACCTTCTATTCTCTTTTCCTTACGTGAATTCAACCACTAATCTCCGAATTTACGTCGATCTAGAAAACCCTAATCTACCGATCTCGTCAAGTGCAGACTTGTTTGGTCCCTAGCGGACTAGTCCGATCTTTCTGGTTAAATTGAGTTGAATTAATTCTAAAATTTGATCTAATCAACCCCAAACCTGTATAAACTTTTTAAAATCTATTAGAGCTAGTTGGTGATCATTAAAAGCAATCTAGTAACAAGTTCTACCTTGCATATGCATCAATCATGCATGTCATGTCATATTGAGTAATATTTGTGCACTCTTTGATTGTGTTACTTGTCTTGTATGTTTATTGTGTGGATTAGACGGATTTGCGCTAGAGAGTGCCGCGGAGGATCTACAGCACCAAGAGTTTGAAGGCTTTGACCCTAACCAACAGCAAGAGCAAGGCAAGTGTCCTTGAAGCATATTGATTCTGTTTTTAAAATAAATGTTTTGTTTGCAAAACTGCATGCTTGTGTCAATTTGATGGGAAATCCTATGGTAGGAAGTTTACTAGTTTTGTTGACCACCCTTGTCACCTGGAATTTATGGTAGAGAGTTGGGAAGGCTTTTTACCTTTTGCTTCGCTTAATCAACTGGGATGGAAAACAACTATACCAATCAATTTATTTATGCATGGATGAGATTATGGATAACATGAACGGGTTAATATGGTATTGTGATGGGTGATCTAAGCAAGCCTGGTATGTGGATGGGTTGGATGTTATGGTGGTTTGCTTGCTTTAGATCTAAGGACCGGTTCATGAGAGAATAAGCCAGGACTACAGTGCCACCACGAGGCCAAGTATGGGTGCGGCGTAGCTGATTAATTAGGGCTTTGCTAGTTCTATTTGGACCATTGTGGATGCTCGAGGAAGGGGTAGTCGGAGTGGGTTTGTTGATGAATGGTGGGACTACCCTGGGATCCGAATGGCTCAAGAGGGGGCCCTTGGTTGAAGATGTGCTCAGTTGGAGGCATCGCCACCGGTGAAACCTCAGTGGGGTCTAAATAGGCTAGTAATCCCTTTGTAAAGGCTATTTTGTGATCTCTTGGCCATACACCAAAGGAAGTGTAATTGGCATAAGAGAGGTTTCTTTAGTCACCGACGGGTGATGAAATCACAAACACGTGGGTAAAGAGGTACAAACTCTGCAGAGTCTAAATAAACTATCATGATAGCCGTGCTCCCGGTTATGAGCGCCTGGATGACCTACATGATTAGAGGGAAATTGGAATTTGGGATGGTTATGGTCTGATAATGGTTATGGATTAATTTCTGGTATTGAATATGGTTATTGACGATGGTGAAATCTGGAATTATGGATGAGGATGGCGAATTGTGGAATGGTATTATGGTATTACTTATGATTGTGATGGGTTTATTTCACATACATGTAATATATTGCTTTTCAAATGTTTTACTGTACTTTTCAGCACTTAGCCATTATTATTGTCGTCATTTGAATCAGCCACATGTCATACTTTCCACACTTGCTGAGTACGACATGTACTCACTCTTGCAATCCCCCACCCCAACAGTTGCAGGTCAAGATTGGGAGTTTAATGGCGATAATGCGGAGTTCTAGGCCGTGTCTACCGTCAGCTTTGCATGTGGTGTTGATTGGAGCTGCGCATACATACCCTGTCGCTTATGATGCATAGTTGCTTAGTTTGCTTAATTAGTTTATTTCCGCTGCATTAGTTGAACTTGTCATTAATATTCATTGGAGCTTGTATTCGAGGATAATATGGTTTGCGTAATAAAATTTGGTTAATTAATCTTGTCTTGTGGTAATTTTCTGTATACTCTTTTGTGATTGCACTCGTGTATGTGTGATGAACATCATGGGCACACATATGCGTTAGCTTGGTTCATTTTCGGAACTGGGCGTCACACAACCTCCACGATCCATGAGTACAAAGAGGAAGATAACCCAACGGGTGATGCATCCGGATGGACTCAACCTCCATCATATGAGACCGAAGGTCCGTCTTGGCATGGATGGCCAGGTGCCGCATGGGAGCCACGCCTATCCACTTCAAGCTCTAGGAGCTTGCCTCCAACGTCTATGAGAAGATGTCGTTCCTCTTCGGCTAGAAGTCATTGTGACTATAGCCAAGGAATGATGTATCTAATGAGATGTATGGAAGAGATTGAAGTAAGAACGGGTGACATCTACAACACTCTCCAAGGGCATGTTCAAGGTACCCAGGACTGGCAACAACACATAGACGCTCAATTTACCAACTTCAACTCCACGCTACAACAACAACAAGCCGATCTCGCAGCATACTTCTGTCATCAAGGGTTCAACCCTCATCATGGAGGTGAGTGAAGAACAACCTTGGGGGAGTACCCCCACTTGAGGTAAATTGTATCACACCCCTTGCATATTTATTTTCTATTCAGCCATCATCCACATTGCATATAAAAAAATAATAAAGGTAAAGTAGTATATATTTGTTTTCAAATAAAATAAAAGATGTGCGGTAAGAATGACTTGGACTTCACATAGATGAAATGATGAATAGTTGCTCTGTTTTAATTTTACTAAGTCCCTAGTTTACAACTTACTACTCTCCAACATATTGCTCTCATTGGCTAAAAATTGCTTTTGCCTTGATTTAGAAATTATGGATAGCAAAATCTTAATCCATTCTATGCTGTTGTTAGATATGATATAGTGATAGGACTGCTATTCCTAGTATTAAAGTGTGTCGGTACCCTGGGAACCATACACCCCTTGAGATTACAAAGATCTCAAGGGAAAATCATCTACTTGATTTGAAGACCTTCAGAGGCCCACATGTCAGACATAACCGGACCTGCTTCTCCAACATGGTTAGACCCAGGGTCGCCATGTGTACTATCAAACCGGAGCTACCGCCCACAAGGGGGAAGCTCCGGGCTATGTACCGAAATAGCACCCCCGGACCTAACCCCAGACCGAGGGAAGCTCTGGAACTGACACGTGTCAGGCAGCCCCGGACCTATCTGTTTCTCACAGTATGCTCCGGAGCTGCCACGTGTCCAACCGTCAGACCTTCAGCCTCTAACCTCTGGAAGACTCCACAACGGCTCCGGATCTTCAAAGGGGAATCAAGGACTTCAAGACCCGATTAAGTGTCATTAATACTATATTAATGACACACAATCGGACGACCTTAATTACTAGTAACGGTGCTGTCAAAGCCCATAACTCGGTCATTAAGGGCAATTAAACGTGTTGAATGTGTATCAATATCAGTAACCGCCGGGGCCACATGTCGGGCCAGGCTAACTTGTAACGGCCTGCCCTTGTACTATAAAAGGACAGGCCGACAATACATAGGACACATTATATACACTACACGCTCACTCTACACCCTGAACTCACTTTGAGCTCAGACAACCAATACAACACCAACACATCCTGTGGAGTAGGGTATTACGCTCAGGCGGCCCGAACCACGTAAATCTCCATGTCTACTGTGTCATTTACAATTCACCTTCTTGAATCTCCGCGCGCCCACACCGAACCTCAAACTCCTCTAACACTTTAGTAGTGTCGGGAGATCTGACGGATCAAAACCACCGACAGTTGGCGCGCCAGGTAGGGGGTCGCCCGAGATTTCAAGAATGGTGAACTCAGCTGCTGGATCATCCAACGGTCATCCTGCTGTTCAAGCTGTTGGGGGCAATCCCTCCAATATGCAGCCACCAGTAGGAGCCTCAGCGCCAGCAGGAGTCACACTACCACCACCGCCGCCTCCACCAGCAAATCAAGCTGGACAACGCGATGGTGCACCGGCGTCAATCACTGCATTGGCAAATCATGACAACCCGGAACACGCGCTCCATGCAGCACGTGCTCTTCTCCAACGTCCACCACCTCCGAATGCATCCCGGGATGCACTGGAGCAGTGGAGGGCTGATGTGGAACATTTGGTTGCAGCAGCAGCCGACCGCATCAGCAACCAGGGTCCTCCTCTTTCAGGACGGGCCCCGTCGCAGCGGTGGACCTTGTCTGGCAGACTTGGTCCGCACATTTCCAACAACAGGAGACGTGCTGCATCACAGCAGGTAACGTCATTGCCCTCCGGGGCACGACGCACTCACACGGTATCAAGGCTTTCAACTCATGACCTCCGGGCGGAGCTTGATCGCCGATATCGCCAGCAAGACGGCCGAGTCCATATTGAGCGTGCTCGTGAAAGACGAGAAGCTCAAGATGTTCCTGCTCCCGAAGGAGTAGGAGGAGGCTGTTCAGCCCTAGCCATGCATCTGCGTATGGTCAGGTGGCCACAGAAGTTCCGGCCTCACCTGCCGGAGAAGTTCGACGGGACCGTAAATCCTGTCGAATTTCTTCAAATTTACTCCACTGCTATCTTGGCAACTGGAGGAAATGAGGTCGTAATGGCCAATTATTTCCCAGTGGCTTTAACTGGGACCGCCAGGTCCTGGTTTATGAGCCTTCCGCCCAACTCTATCAACAGTTGGGAAGAGATGTGCCGGCAGTTCACCGCCAACTTCGGGAGTTCTTACACCCGACCAGGCACTGAACTGGACCTTTTTGCAGTCGTGCAAAAAGGGGGAGAATCCCTGCGATCATTCATCTAGAGGTTCTCTCAGGTACGAAACACTATCCCTTCTATCTCTAGCACTTCTGTCATCGTGGCATTCAGACAGGGTGTACAGGATAAGAAGATGTTGGAGAAACTGGCGATCAAGGAGATCACCAGTGTCACGGAACTCTTTAGTTTGGCCGACAAATGTGCCAGAGCTGCGGAGGGCCGTGAAATGCACTCCAAAACAACTCGGTAGGATCACAAGAAATCCTCCAAAGGAGAAGCCACTGCCTCCGGGAGTGGCAAGAAGAAGAAAAAGACCAACGGCAAGAAGAAGCCATCGGCCGGTGCATCCAATGCTGCAACTGCTGCAGCTCCGAGTGGCCGGGGGCCACGCCCCGAGAAGCGACCTCGACCGTCTTCTGAAGACGGTGGCAAACCCAAGGTGTGGTGTCCAATTCACAAAACGGACAGCCACAGTTTGGAAGACTGCCGGGAGGTCCAAAACCTTGTCGAGCGCTACAACAAGCGCCGGGAAGAAGCTCCTTTCCGACAGAGGGAAGGAAAACAAAAAGTTGACGAAGCTCCGGCTAAAGAGGAGTTAGGTTTTCAGGATCCCAAAAAGGTCCTGAAGGCCGTCTACACCTCCGTCGATGACGATTCCGACGTCTCTGACAACGAGCGTCGGAAGACCATGAACACCATTTTCGGTGGGTCATGGGACATCACCTCCCGTCGCGTCATCAAGACTATGCGTCGGGGCATGGCTGCTGTAGCTCCTACAGCCAGGGCGGAGCCTCATCAGAAGTGGATGGACACAACCATCACTTTTGATGCTTCGGACTGCCCTCGAAGCATGGTTGGAGCAGATCAGCTACCTTTGATGGTATCTCCTACCATCAATAACATCCAGCTCCACCATGTCATGGTAGACGGAGGTTCGGGGCTCAACCTCATAAGCTTCGAAGCTTTTACCAAGCTTCAGCTCAGACCTTCGGATCTCCACCCCTCCCAACCTTTCTCCGAAGTAGGTCCGAGGGCCATTACCCCACTCGGAGCTATTACACTCCCCGTTACCTTCGGGACCCGGGAGAAGTATCGCACCGAGAAGTTGGTCTTTGACGTTGCTCAGATCAACTTACCCTTCAATGCCATCTTGGGTAGGCCTGCCTTGTACAAATTCATGGCAGCTGCTCATTATGGTTACCTGGTGTTAAAGATGCCAACACCAGTAGGTGTTCTCCGGATCCGCGGAGATCGTACCGCCGGAGTAACTGCTCTGGAAGAACTCCATGCGCTTACTACGGCGCAAGAGGAGGACTCCAGGCAGGAGCAAGCTCCAAAACCCCCGAGCATTCGTCAGCGAGGCTCGACTTCTGCACCTCGTGTGCAGCCAAGCGGCGACACTGACATTTCCGTCAAAGTTGTCCAAATCGGTTCCGATGCCGCTCAGACCACCCGTATATCGGGAGGATTGAACGACAAATAGGAACTCGCGCTCATCGCTTTCCTCCGGGCTAATGTCGACATGTTTGCCTGGCAACTGTCACAAATGCCTGGGATCCCCAGGGAAGTGATTGAGCACAATCTGAAGATCTACCCCGACGCCCGGCCTGTGCATCAGAAGCCTCGGAAGCAATCCGTAGAGCGACAGAACTTCATTTGGCAAGAAGTGAAGAAGTTTCTCGAAGCTGGATTCATCCGAGAAGTCTTCCATCCAAAATGGCTGGCAAACCCAGTCGTTGTGCCCAAGGCCGGCGGGAAGCTTCGGATGTGTATCGACTACACAACACTAAATAAGGCATGTCCAAAAGATCCATTCCCACTACCTAGAATAGATCAGATAGTGGATTCCACCTCCGGGTGTGAATTACTGTGTTTCCTAGACGCATATTCTGGGTATCATCAAATCAGAATGTCTAGGTAAGATGAAGAGCATACCTCTTTCATCACAGTAGATGGATTGTACTGTTATACAGCCATGCCATTTGGTCTCAAGAATGCAGCTTCAACCTTTGTACGAGCTATGTACAAAACCTTTGAAGAACTCATTAGAGACATAGTGGAAGTGTACGTCGATGACATCGTGGTTAAGATCAAGAACAAGGAGTCACTCCTTGACACCTTGCAGGCTGTCTTCGATAAGCTGCGGGTCACCCGCACAAAGCTAAACCCAGACAAGTGTGTCTTCAGGGTTAGCTCCGGAAAACTTCTTGGTTTCCTGGTAAGTCACCGGGGCATAGAAGCTAATCCAGTGAAGATCAAGGCCATTGAAGACATGCGGCCACCAGCCCGCATCAAGGATGTCCAAAAGCTAACTGGATGTCTAGTAGCCCTCAGCCGGTTCATTTCAAGACTGGCGGAACGGGCACTCCCCTTCTTCAAGTTATTGAGGAAGTCTGGACCATTCCAATGGCCTGAAGAAGCAGAAAAGGCGTTCCAGGAGCTAAAACAGTTCCTCACCACCCTACCAATTTTGGCAGCTCCGAACCCTGGTGAGCCTTTGCTGCTTTACATTTCAGCCACTGACGAAGTCGTCAGTATGGTCCTGGTCGCGGAGAGACCAGAACTACCCCATACTCAGGAATCCAGACCCCTTCGGGAGGGTCTGGAGAATCCTGAAAGCAAGTCTGGGTCCCAGCTCCCAGACTTGAATCCACAAGGAGTCACTTCAGAAGACCCAAACCCCTCTGGGAGGGTCCAGGTCGCTTCTAAAGAAGCTCCGGGATCCTCCAACCAGGACCTAGAAGTCCTCGAAGAAAATCCGGATCCCTCCGGGAGGATCCGGGTCAGTGAAGAGGAAGCTCCGAGCCCCTTCGGGAGGGTCTGGACCATTCAGCGCCCAGTGTACTTCATCAACGAAGTACTACATGATGCCAAGACTCGATACTTAGAGGTGCATAAGCTGCTCTATGCAGTTCTTATTGCCTCCAGGAAGCTTCGCCATTACTTCCAAGCTCACAAAATCTCAGTGGTGACCTCTTACCCACTTCGAGCAATCTTGCATAATCCCAACTCAACTGGGAATATTGCAAAGTGGGCAGCGGAATTGGCTGAATTCGATCTCGAATTCATTTCAATGCAAGCCATCAAGAGTCAAGCATTGGCAGACTTTGTGGCGGGATGGACTCCCTCTCCATCAAACCCTGGGGGCCCCAGTGAGCAGAAGCCGGAACACGAACCTCCGGTCTTCACCGAGCCTCACTGGACCCTCTACTTCGACGGCTCCATGCAAAAGCAGGGGGCCGGAGCAGGAATCCTTCTCCTCGCACCAACCAGAGAGAAGGTAAAATACATGGTACACCTTGACTTCAAGGCGACCAACAACATGGCGGAGTACGAAGCACTCATCTACGGACTAAAGGTGGCACTGTCATATGGTGTCAAGCAACTACTGGTCAAGGGAGACTCACAGCTCATCATTAAGCAAGTGAAGGGTGAATGCTCCTGCAACAATCTCCAGCTAGCTGCTTACCTCCTTGAAGTCCAGAGGCTTCAAAAGGACTTAGAAGTCCTAGATCTCCACCATGTCCAGCGTGCCCATAATGCTGAAGCCGACGAACTCTCGACGAAAGCGTCAACCGGAGCTCCGGCTCCCGACGGAACTTTTGTTCGGAGGTTGTCAAAACCCACAGCTCAGCCTGCCGAACTGAGCGAAGGGGGCGAGATTAGCATCCCGAAGCTGACGGTCCCGATGGCCCTGTTACCATGGCAGCCATCAAGGGTCGTAGGTGCTGCCGGAAGCTCCGAGCAACCCAACACGCAAGACTCAAATGCTCAAGTTAGTTCCGATGCATGGATCTCGGAGATCCGGAACTACTTGAAAGACAACATCCTTCCTGACGATGATGCATCCACTGACCGGGTAGTCAGATTGGCTAAAAAATACACGTTGGTAGAAGGGGATCTCTACCGGCGCGGTGCCAACGGCATCCTAATGCAATGCATCACAAGGGAAGAAGGCTGCGAGCTCCTCGCAGAAATCCATGGAGGCGAGTGTGGGAACCACGCGTCTTCCCGCACGCTGGTTGGTAAAGCCTTTCGGCATGGCTTCTACTGTCCTACAACACTCCAGGATGCAACTGAGCTGGTGAAGAAATGCGAAGCATGTCAATTTCATGCAAAGCAAATTCACACACCGGCTCAGCCCCTACAAATGATACCTCCTACATGGCCCTTCACTGTGTGGGGGATGGACATCTTGGGACCTTTCCCAAGAGCCGTCGGAGGTTACAAGTTCCTGTACATTGCCATTGACAAGTTCACCAAGTGGTCGGAAGCAACTCCAGTTGTGACAATCAACAAGCAATCTGCTATCAACTTTTTGCAGTCCATTGTATGCAGATTTGGAGTCCCAAACAAAATCATCACTGATAATGGGACCCAATTAACAAGCTCTGCATTTCAAGTATATTGCGAAGACCTCGACATTCAAGTTTGCTACGCCTCTGTAGCTCACCCAGCAAGCAATGGCCAAGCCGAGAGAGCAAATGCTGAAATCCTTAAAGGACTCAAAACGCGCACCTATGAGCGCTTGAAAAAACATGGAGCCAACTGGATTGAAGAGCTTTCGCCCACTTTATGGGCCAACAGGACAACTCCAAACCGGTCAACTGGAGAGACACCCTTCTTCCTGGTGTATGGAGCTGAAGCAATCCTTCCTCCGGAAATCACCTTGGGGTCACTCCGGGTCCGGACCTTCGATGAAGCCACGCAGGACCAGCTCCGGCGTGAAGACCTAGACCTCCTTGAGGAGGGAAGGTGCCAAGCAGCTATTCGAAATGCCCGATACCGCCAAGCCCTTCGGCACTATCATCAGCGGCATGTACACAACTGGCAGCTCGAGGAAGGCAATCTGGTGCTACGGAGAATACAATCCAGAGAGGGGTTAAACAAACTCTCCCCCAGCTGGGAGGGACCCTTCCGAGTGATTAAAGTATCCCGTCCCGGAAGCGTTTGCTTGGCTACCGAGGATGGGACATCTCTCCCAAATCCTTGGAACATTGAGCACCTCCGTAAGTTCTACACTTAATATCACGGAGGTGAGTCTGTAGTAACTTGAGGTGTATGTTATAGAGTCATTGTACAGAGTCGGGTAGTTCCTCCGGGAGAACAGCCGGACCTTTCCTGGAAGGTCCGAAAAGTTCATGCAACACTTGTCACAGTCTCAGGACTAAAAGTGTAGCTAGCTACCCTGGGTCAAACGAGAAATGAAACACGCTTAGCCTGGTTCCGTACCCTAAGAGTGTACTTGTTTCCCCTGTACCCCGGACCTATAATGAAAGACATTTTCATATGAAACGGACTCCACGTGCATTTATTTTGTACAGGCTCAACATTTTTTATTTTTCTCTTTCTTGTCTATAACAAAGACGTGCAATTCTTAAGAAATTTTAGTTCAACCGGTTCATATACGATTCGAGTTGTATTGTTGATTCCTTTTTATTCAAATATTGTTCATGGCCCACTCGCCTGAATGCCGCCAAGCCAATCTAGGGCCGGAGTGTGCTATCGACTTAGCCTGGTCAAGCACCCTAAGTACGCCACTCTACCTACACCCCGACAGGCCGAAGTAAGGCGGGTCCAAGTACAATTGGATCTGGAAGAAAAGACAACACATTCGATTGTATTTAGAATCGCGTTTGACCTAAAATTTTCTTGAGAATCGTAAGCCCTGACGAAGTTATAGGCAAGAAACGAATTTTACTATTTTTCTTGGCTTCAGAGTGCAGGAAAAATAAAAAATCTACGTTGATGGAGAAAAGCCGGAGCTAACAAAGCTCCGACTCCCCTAGGTGGCTTGTAATCGATGTTAAGCATTGAAAACGAGCATCACCGGAGCAACCAAGCTCCGGTAGAGCTAGGGGGGCCAGCCGTCGACGCTAAATAAAAGATGGTGAGAAGACCCCACAAACGGAGTCCGCTGCCAGCAAACTACGTGTTGGCAAAGGTCACTGCCGGAGCTACTAGCTCTGACACCCCGGAGGACTAACTATCGATGCTCTACGCGTTGATAGGGACTATTGCCGAAGCTACTAAGCTCCGACGATAGACAATGCCAGAGCTTCTAAGCTTCCACAACCTCAGGGGGCCTTCACTATCGAATACTTCAGACCTACGCTCTACAAGTTCGAAGCAAATGAGTCCTCAACAAAACACAATATCCTCTTGCTACATGTTCACAATCAAATTGTGTACATCTACCAGGGGGCCAAGTGAAGACAAAAGTGTTGAAGACAAAAAGTAAAATTCACAAAAATTTGGGGATTTCATTCATCTCGAGACAAGGGATTACAAAATTGAGGAAGAAAAATAGAGAATACAAGTGGGAGCTACAGAGATGGTCCTAGACCCTATGGAAGAACTAGGCGACCTTCTGGGCAACCTCCGACACGTTGGCTCGGGCAGCTTCACCTTCTCCTTCAACGGGACCTTCAAGCACCGGGTCCAGAGGGAATTGGGGATTCCGGCTGGTGTAGCACATCAGCACATACTCTGCGATGTTCTTCGCCAGGGATTGCCCCTCAACCTCCAATTGCTCTGTGATGACGTCGCCCACCTTGGAGAGTTTGCTACCTGCCGAGCTCAACGCCTGCAACGCTAGGTCTGGCTCCGGCTCCGGATCATCCGGACGCACGGGATTGAAGCCCATTGGTGTCAGTGCGTTGTTGGCCTTGCCCAGGAACTCCCATATCTGCAGGGAGTCCGCAGTCCTCAAGCCCTTCAATTCTTCCAAGGATCTTCTGGCCGCCACCAGTTCAGAATTCTCGCGAGCGAGGCGCTCAACTTCTTTGGCGTTTTGCTGAATCTTTTCAGCAACTCGCTTCTCGAGTTTTTCGAGCTCCTCCTCCCGGAGGTGGATCTTGTTCCGGCAGTCAACTAGGTCCTTCTCCCTGCCCCTCACTTTCTTCTCCCTAACTGCGATGGCACACTCTTGCTCGTAGAGTTCCTGCCCCCGCACCCAGGCCTTCTCCTCCTCCTCAGTGCAGTGCTCTTCCAATTTCTTGGCGCGCTCCTCGAGGCCCTTGTCAGCCAGAGCCACCTTTTCGATGAGCTCGTCCTCCCTCCTTAAAACGTCATCCCGCAGCTCAAGGAGTTTTTGCTCTTCATCTTCGAGCCTTTTCTCCCTCTTCTCAAGTGCCTCCCGGCGCTTGATGAGAGTAGTGTTAATGGCTTCCAGCCTTTCTTGGCGTTCATCAGCCGCACTATTAGTTGCTTTGGCCTGCTCATAAATGGCCCGGGATTGAGCGTCGAGGGTGTGAGTCATGCTCTCCCTGTCATCCAATAATTTGACCCAGTATTCCAGGCGGACCTTCTCCCGCTTGATCCATTCTTTGTCATCTGCTAGCCTCGACTGTGCCAGCTTGGTCTCGAAGTAGAGCCGGTTACACCACCGCCTAAGGGTTTGGCGCTCCTCTTCAAGAGCCTTGCTGTCGTGGAAGAATGCCAGCTGAACTTGATGCAGACTGGAGCAGGCGTTGTCAATAGATAACGACAACGGGATAGGTTCCGGACCTGCTGGGGTCTCCTCTGCTAGTTCTAGCGGGTTTTCAGTTACAAAAATTGGGTCCAACTCCACAAGAGTGGTCCCCTGAGCCTCTATGGCACTAGGGCTGTCCTCTGGGATGGCCTCAGTCGCCATCGAGGAAGGTCCCGCTGATGAAGTTCCGACCTTCGGAAGTGGTTCCGAAGGCCCCGCCGCCAGGTCTTCATTTGCCCCCTCAGGCAGGGGGCCAGCAACCTCTTCTGAGCACTCCAGCTCAGCTGCAGGTACCTCCGGCGTTATCACTCCCGGAGCAGGAGCTGCTTCTGACTCCGGCCTGAGCACCTCCTCTACTGGGGGCTCGAGCGCTGATGCCTCTGCAACAACCGGCTCGGGAGCCGGAAGGTCTTCAACATCAACCGGCCCTGCGACCGGAGCTCCAACAACGACCGGCTCTACGACCGGTGCTTCTGAAATAGCCGGCCCAACCGTCGGGACTTCCTCAACATTCGGCGCGCACGCCGGGACTTCAACTACCTCCGGCTCAACCGCCGGAGCTTCGACAATTTCCGGCTCTAGGGCCGGAATTACTGCTTCCTCCGGCTCAACGGCCGGAGATTCCATCATCTCTGCACCAGGACCCGGAGCTTCAACCTCCGGGCAGGTGCCGTTGGCGCATCTTCTCTCCCGCGGTCCGGCGCTACCGCGGGAGTCTCTGGGGATGAGTCAAGGTCCATGACCACGACAGCTGGTGCCGGAGCTTTCGCAGCTTCAGCCACCACTTGGGGCGGCACCGGGACAGGAGCAGAAGCTTCTGCCCTCACAGCTTCAGCTGCTGTGGCCGAGGGTGGAGCCTCACTCCTCTTCTTGGGAACGCTGCAGATGATGGACGAAGAAACTTAAAAAATAGTTACTACAACAAAACAACTATCCAAGGTAAAGATTAAAAATTACCTTGGGAGGCTTCTGCACCAGCTTTTGCGGAACCTCTTTCCCGGGCGTTCTAGGCTGGTCATAGCCGCCGCCGGCGTGGAGGCTCCGGAAGCCCCCCCGGAACTCGTTGCAGCCACGTGCATTTCCCTAGTCGAGGCCCCCCTCGATCGGGAAGAACCTCCGGTCCTAGAGGCCTCAACCGGCCCTGGTGCTAGAGTCGCATGCCCGGAGCTAGCACCCCAGGAGGACGCCGCTGCGGGTATAGTCGCCACGGTTGTAGAAGACCTCCCCCTCCAGGGAGAAGGAGCCGATGCAGAGGTGGCAGGCCTGACGGACCTTCCGTCGGCATGCTGCAGCTTCCTCTTCCGGCTCAAGGGTTCGTCCGCCGGCTCCTTGCCCTTGCCGACAACCTCGACCCTTGGCTTCGGGGCAGGGTCGGAGCCACCTTCGAAAACCCTAGGGATCGCCACCCTGGAGATCGATCTTCTCTCGACGACACCAAGGTCGTCAAGCACAGGCATCTTCCGCCGGAGCTCCCTGCTGAACTCTACTTCCACGTTCAGAGGGAGAAAAGTTGATGGCGGAGTCAAGTCGTCACCCGCGACGTCGATGCCGTGCTGGAACTTCTTGAGATGAAACTCCAAGGTTGTCCCCACCATGTTGGACTTCAGCCCGGTCTCGACCCGGTCGTCGTCCATCACGCTGTTGAGGGCCCAAGCGAGTTTTTCTCTCCTCTTCAGTGGTGCCCACCTGTTGACCAGGAAGTTACAAAACACCGCCTGAGGGGTTAATCCTCCCTCCACGCACTAGCAGATCCTGGTCAGAGCAGGGTTGAAGGCGTCCGCCAGCACCGGAGCTTCACTCCAGATTGTTGTGTCAATGTTGGGGAGGCCTTCGGGCAGCTCTAGCCTCTCGTGCTCCTCCACCCGGATGACTATCCAGTCCTTCTTCCAATCATCCCACTTCCCAGAGGGAAACGACCGGAGGTACTTGAATGGGCACTTCTTGCGCTTCACGAAGTAGTAGAAGCCAAGGTACTCATTGCTCCTACTGGTGGTATGGACGGTGAAGAAGGTCCGGAAGAGTTCAATGCAGGGGGGATGCCCACCCACATCTCACATATGTGGACGAAGATAGACACAAGGAGAATGGAGTGGGGGCCAAGGTGGTATAGCTGCAGACCATAAAAGTCTAGCAGCATCAAGAAAAAGGAGGAAAAAGGTGGGATCAACCCCACCATGGCGTACGAAGAGAAGTACACCATTTCGCCGGCGTGCTCCTTCTCAAACGAGAGCTCTCCCCCGGCGCGGACCAGACGGTTGAAGAAGTCCGGGGACTATCCCATGAGGGCCCGGACCTTCTTCAGGTCACCGTCGGTCTTCAAACGGCTCTCGCGGAGACCCAACTCCATCGCGGCACAGCAAGGCAAGAGAGGAAAAGCGAGCACAAGTTGGGAGTTTGAGCGCAAGAACAGATGAGAGCCGTAAAGAACTCCAGACGGTGCGTGCCTTCCTTATTAAGTAAGCCCTCACAATGCTTGGATGGAAACCGCAAGGAAGTCGAAAATACTACTAAAAAATCCTACCCCGCCGATGACAAGAGGGCCCGGGACCACTCCGGCGATCAAGTCGAGGTTCTTACCCAGGCAAACGGTTGTCATCATGAGGCGGGAAGCCCGAAGGCGGCAGCCTGACAAGGCGCGCGGAACCGATACGATTTTCGTATCGGGAACCGGCGACCTTCAATTGCGTGAGATCCGCACGCCAAAGATCTCATCTACCGCACACGGGATACGCCACATGGCGAGGATTTAACTCCAAACCATCGCCAACGGCACATCCGAAGACCTTTGAAGACTCAGTTCAAAAGTCGCGAGGATGGACCCACCTCCGGCGGAATGACTTCACCCAAGGGGTCTTCCCCAGAGGTGGGCCCAGGGGGCCACTGTCGGTACCCTGGGAACCGTACACCCCTTGAGATTACAAAGATCTCAAGGGAAAGTCATCTACTTGATTTGAAGACCTTCGGAGGCCCACATGTCAGACATAACCGGACCCGCTTCTCCAACATGGTTAGACCCAGGGTCGCCACGTGTACTATCAAACCGGAGCTACCGCCCACAAGGGGGAAGCTCCGGGCTATGTACCGAAATAGCACCCCCGGACCTAACCCCGGACCGAGGGAAGCTCCGGAACTGACATGTGTCAGGCAGCCCCGGACCTATCTGTTTCCCACAGTATGCTCCAGAGCTGCCACGTGTCCAACCGTCAGACCTTTAGCCTCTAACCTCCGGAAGACTCCACAACGGCTCCGGAACTTCAAAGGGGAATCAAGGACTTCAAGATCCCGATTAAGTGTCATTAATACTATATTAATGACATACAATCGGACGATCTTAATTACCAGTAACAGTGCTGTCAAAGCCCATAACTCGGTCATTAAGGGCAATTAAACGTGTTGAATGTGTATCAATATCAGTAACCGCCGGGGCCACATGTCGGGCCAGGCTAACTTGTAACGGCCTGCCCTTGTACTATAAAAGGACAGGCCGACGATACATAGGACACGTTATATACACTACACGCTCACTCTACACCCTGAACTCACTTTGAGCTCAGACAACCAATACAACACCAACACATCCCGTGGAGTAGGGTATTACGCTCAGGCGGCCCGAACCACATAAATCTCCGTGTCTACTGTGTCATTTACAATTCACCTTCTTGAATCTCCACGCGCCCACACCGAACCTCAAACTCCTCTAACACTTTAGTAGTGTTGGGAGATCTGCCGGATCAAAACCACCGACAAAGTGAAACTTGGATTTCCGGAGAAAATTCTAAAAAGATTTAAGTTACTCTTATTTGATTGGAAATACCTACCAAAGCCATATGACATATTACATTGATGGACCTTATGCATATGCTATTTGTCTTCACATTGAGCTTTGTCAAACTAGTATAGACCTATGTGATATTTCATTCATTATTTTTTGAATTCAAGACTTCACTCGCACATGCTATACTTCTACACTAGAAGTAAACAAAATCCCATCATACCACCATTCCACAATAAAAAGATAAATTCCATATCCTTCATGCTTAGTACTCTTCCACAATTTATTGCATAAAAAGGGAGTAGAAGACATGGCTTCAAAAAAAAAGTAGCCATGTTTCATCCCTGCAAAATAAGAGAGTCCACTCAAAAAGGAGTCATCTCAAATATTCACATCCACTCTAGTCCATCACACATGCACAAGTCTTGAATCAAATAGTTTTGAATTGATTTCTCCTAAGGCTTGATTTTTTGACTTAGCAATATTATGTGTTGCCAATATGCCTACTATATTTCCTACCAAGCTCCACATACAAGCCTTATTTAGAGATAGGATGGATTTAGGCAAAATGCCTTGGTGAGGACATATTTCCACTATACATAAAGGATAGACCGAGAGAATCAAATTGAGGTACATAGAATCTAAATTGAACTCTCCGGAATTTGAGTGGAACTTGATTTCTAGGGTATGTGTGCTCCATTTGCTGTTATATCTTTCAACCACCCATGAATAGGAGAAGGCATAAGCCCCACAATGACTTGAGATGGGTGAAGTACCATGCCAATTTTTTGCAATACTAGGTAGAGTATTTTGTTGTGCACACGGTACTTTTGAAAATGTAGAACATTTTAGCAACTCTTGATCATCAACCTAAAGTCTTGATTTTGCTCAGGACGAGCAAAGGATAAGCTTGGGGAAGTTTGTTGACGGCTGTTATATACCAATTTCACCCATCAATATAACTTAATTACGTGAAGGAATTGTCATTTCTTGCACATATCACCTTTCTATTTGACCTATTTTCACTTGTCCTTAGAGAAATAGTACATGCAGGGAATTATTGCAGGAAATGAGGTAAAGGAGGGGGAGCAATCCTATAGAATACCATCCCAGCCAATCAAGTGATGATATGTGGCACCACATGTATCAAATGGCTCACAAACAGAAGTATTCGAGGCCATCCAATGGTGTATCACCCATATCACTCAATGGGACCCACCTAGAAGTCACCCCGAGGAAGCACACTGAAATTGGTCCAAATATTTGTTCTGCCGACTAGGGGGTTCGGCTGACCCCTTCCTGGCGCCAAACTCGGTCAGCTTCCACGTGTCAAGTCCCTGTGGTGCCCTGATCACGATAAAGACTGATTCAAGTGCTTTTGGTGGCGGGAACCGGCCCTTCTCCACCTATAAATAGGACCCCCTACCCTCACTTCACACACACACCACTTGAGTATTCATCCATTGTATACACTATTATCCATAGGTTTAGAGGAGTTTAGGCTGTAAAGAGGAGAGCCTCTAGTCCATAGTCCATGTAGGAGAGGATTAGTAGTCTCTTCCCAATTCCTAATTGGGAAATGTATGGCTCTCATATTCCTATTTGTATTTGTGACTTTGCTCTTAATAAAGATGTTATCTTTAGTCTTCTATTGTTCATATACTTGGATGAAGCATTTCTTGTTTGATTATGGATTCCATATATATGGTAGGAGCAATATTTTTGATTATGCCATCCAATTCTCATTATATCATCATAAACACTACAAAGCCCCACTATAGTCTAATTAGCTATGACATGATTATGTTAATGTGAATCACTTATGCTATGTATTAACATTGGTTCAACGATGATTTAGTTCATTGCTTTAGGATGGCTTGTGCCTAGGCTCTTAAGGTAATTACTTAATATGCTAGCGTGGTGCTAGGATAGATAAGTAGCGTTGAATGTCTCGTAGACCCACGGGTTGAAGATGTAGGCAGTAGGTGGTGACAATCCTATTTGTCCTTTGTAATCCTCCACGTTCGGCTATGCCATAGGCTCTTGGCGGGAGTCGTCCTAGTGTTGCTAGGGGTAAACCCGTGCCTGATGTGTTGATCCACTTAGCATGAGAATTAATAATTAATATGATCATTAGTAACTAACTTAGGCTATGTATATGTATATTAAAAGCATAGTAGGAGTATCTACCTAACTCTTAGCCTAGTCCCTCTTCACCTCATCTACCCCCGTTAGGATAGAGTGCTCTTGTGTGTATCACACTACCTCCAAATTATCATCTACCCATCCTTTCTACAACCCTATCTAGACCAACCTAGCCTCTCCATTGGATGATTGTTTTGCTTCCACCTAGCCTTCCTTTGGGAGAATATAAATGACACCCTTTGGGAATACTCTAAAAGGGGAAATGCTACATCGATAGATTCCTGCGCTTGCATATTTACATATGTGTTTTGAAAACTATCAACAAGCATTCTCGGCACCCCTGCTAGGGATGAATTGTTAGTAGTGCGTAGGAAATATCAACACATGGTACAAGGATACTGTACAGAGGAAGCTGTGGAGTGGGCTCTAAACTACACTGGCCCGAGTAACCCAATTGGTGTTCCCAAGTCTCGTCATGAGGGGAGGCTCACAGGGAAAGGGACCATTGGGCAGAAGGTTGTAACTCCAGATCCACAATTATTCTTCTGCGCTCATTTCCACGTGTTGCAACATGTGTCCATTGTGTCAGAGTACTTCGATGAGCACATGGAGGTGCTGCTTAGAGACAATCCTGACCGCAACGAATCATAGTTAGCAAATGAATACATGAGAAAATTTATTGGCTGGCTCCGGGATCAGATTTCTCACTCATCAGATACTCAAACAAGTGAATATCTAAAAAAGTTGGCTCATGGTATTATATCCACAATTATTACATATCAAGTGTACGACATAAATGGATACATGCTCTACATTGTAGAATAAGATAAGAAAAGCACGTATCAGAATAGTGGTGTTTGTGTTGATGCTTATGATGCTACGGGCCAAGACAAAAAATGTACTATGGTAAAATGCAAGAGATTTGGGAGCTTGACTTTCAAGGATTCAGGATTCCTCTTTTCCGTTGCAACTGGGTTGATGGAATCAAAGGTGTTGTACAAGACAAGTACGGGTTCACTAGCATTGATCTTAACTGTCAAGGATATAAGTCAGAGCCTTTCGTGTTAGCAGAAGATGTTGCTCAAGTGTTCTATGTTTTGGACACAACAAATAAATGACTTTAGGCAGTGTCGAAGTGTTTGATACGACACTTCCCCCGGACCTGGTAAGAAGCAGCCCGCGGAGGTTCTTTTATGGTTGGGGTACGCAGAGATCAAGATCAAGATGATGACCCCAAAGATTTACTTGGTTCGGTCCGCCTGAGCGTAACACCCTACTCCATGGGTTTTGTGTTGTGTTGTGTGAGTCTGTTCACTAGTATGCATGTTAACTTGGATCAGTTCAGGCGAGATGAGATCTGATGTCCTTGAGTACGTGCGATACAACCCTTTTATAGTTCTAAGGACTGACTGTTACAAATCTTGTCTGGCCCAACATGTGGCCCTGGCGTATTTAATGGCCTAATACATTGTCTAAAGAGTATTAAGCATGATTAATAGTGTGATAACGTGCCTTAATGGCTGTGTTACCCCTATTAACAGTGCTCTAATCGCTTGTTGTTAATTCAGCATTAACGACATGTAATTACATCTTGTAACTGCCGCTTTAATTACCCTTGATGGTTCGTGCTGAAGGAGATCTGTCAGTGTATATGTCGATGTAGGTTCGGAGGCTCCACACGTGGAAGCTCCAGAGCTTTCCCTTACGGGAGGTTAGGTCCGGGGCTACTGTACACGTGTCGACACCGGAGCTCCTCTCTGCTGGGGGTTAGGTCCGGGGCTGTTGTACACGTGTCAGCACTAAAGCTTTCCTTTGTTGAGAGCTTAGTTTCAGTTTTCCTTTACACGTGTTGACCCAGGAGCTTCCCATATGAGAGGAGTGGGTCCATTGCAATGTGATATGTGGGTCCCGAGGAGACCTTCAACTCTGACAGGTAGAACTCCCTTGTACTCTTTGTGGTACTAAGGGGTACCCAGTACTCAGGGTACCGACAAGTGGTTATACCTGGAAAACGACGAATCGTTGAAGTCGAGAATGTCGTTGATGAGGAAGAGTTTGATCAATTTGATGAGATTCTTCCTTTCGCCACCTCGATGATTAAGCCAAGAATACCATCGACCAACAAAGCTCATTACTTGCACGACAGTCACCATGAAAAAGTCAAGAATTTCAAAAAACCAAGACCGCAACGTAAAGTAGCAAATTGATTGTGTGTAATATGCTCAATTTGTAAAAATATGGTTGACTTGTGTGAAAAATTGAGTTCCATTTGGATATTTGTGTGATATATGCTCAAATGTGTGAAAATATTGTCATTTGGGTGAAATTTTGACTTTCATTGGTCATATGTGCTTTGTTTCTGCTGGAGCAGTACTGATGTCTTGTGCTTTGTTTCTCATCGAGGACAATTTGGCACTTGCTCTGCCCTGGCAAATGGGAGACGCGCTCTAAGTAAGCACATCTCGTATGCTGCTGTGAATGTTCCACCACGGAAGCAAAAGGGAGACGAGCTCTAAATAAGGACCGTCAACAGCGTGCGACCCTCGCCCGCGATGCCCTCGGCGCCCGCATGCCCTGCCTGCAACTCCTGGCCATGAAAGTGGGGGTGGGAATGTGAGGAGACTACGAATTTTGGTTCTTGGATGGGAATGTGAGGCGATTGCAGATGCGGGTGAGGCGCAATACTTAAAAACGAGGGAACAAATGGGAAAAGAGCTCTAAATAACATTGTCTCGTATCTCAAAATAAGGGAGACGAGCATTAAGAAGGTTGTATCCTCTCTGAAACAAATGAGAGACGAGCCCAAAATAGGCCTGTCTCCCATACATGTAAATAAGAGACGAACTTTATTGAGGCGCGTCTCCGATTGATAATCTGGCACTTGTTCTGTTTCCCCATTTCCCCTTCGACATTTGTATTGTAACTTGTTTGTATAACTTGTTTGTAACAAACCTTTATTTATGAACTGGAATATTTGTCTAAGGATCTGTGTCACGGGCGCATTCGATAGTCGATAACAAAAAGACAACAAACCACTCGATAGTCGATACCAAATATTCATTAGCATTTTGTGAAAATAAGCATTATTACAAACAACAAAAGAAAAAACAGACGATCGCCTAGTCCTCCGGTGGATACTCAACCCCACACTTCTCGGTGATTGCCTCGACCAAACCCTTGCGGCCTTCCACCCCAAGCACCTCACCGACCTCTCCTGCATAACGTGAAGACGACCAACCACTACACTTAACCCGTAGAGGTAGTGGCCGATGTTGGTATCATGCTCGCCCATTCCAATACATGTTGTAAGGCGACCAAGACCTAGAAGTCGCATGACATGAGATGTACTATTAAACACATCCCTCGCCATCAACTTATGATAGTCTTTAAGGTTGTGCTCCTTTTCCATGATGGCGACCAATTACTCCAGGTGAGCGATTATCCCCAGCAGGTATTGTCACTCTTCCGCCCAGGAAGGTGGCGGGGGTGTGGCTGGAGCTGGGGATGAAGGTGCGGTTGGAGCTGGGGACGGAGGAGCGGCCATTGAGCTAGGGATGGAGGAAGAGCAAGAGGAAGGATATGGTGCAGCTAGAGGAAGAGGAAGGCTATGGTGCCATTGATGGTGCGGAGAAGGGGAAGGCCTCCCCTATATATGCAGAGGACCCTCTGACTTGTGACTTGGTCACTGCCATGTGAGGCCCACATGGCACGGTCCCGCATGTCATAGACCAAGTCACTATATAATGGTGCAGAGAAGACAATGAGGTCGAAGCGCTTCGAATTCTATGCGCGATGGCAACTCTGCGCACGAATGGCATTATGGCAACAAACTCACGATTAATTTCGCGGCTTGATGTGGGCCCCACTCCCTGTATGGAACCATTGTGGTTTATGATGGAGAAAAAGGGAGACGCGCTAGAAACAAGGTTGTCTCCTATATCAAGAGAAAAGAGACGTTCTCATACCAAGCGCGTCTCTGATGTGAAGACAAGTAGGAGCGCTTCGAATTTTGCTCGCGATGGCAGATGCATTAGAGGTCACTTACATGTAGGCCCACATCCTCCACAGAGGCATCATAGGTCACTAACGTGTGGCCTGCCTCCTTTGCAGAGGCATTTGAGGTCACAAACATGTGGTCCCACATACCTGTGGGACCCAATTTTTCTTTTTGTTGGAGCAAAAGGGAGACGAGCTCACCTGAGGCGCGTCTCCGATCTGTGTAAAATGCGAGATGAGCTCAGGCACATCTCCGATGGTTGCCCTAAAGTACTTTTTACCTCTCGCGTGCGCTCTCTTCCCAACACTTAGCAAAAAAATTTGACGGTTTAGATCTCGTGCGCTTATCACTTTTCGCCCTAGAAACTGCCGCGCCGGAGCACGCCGTCGCATCGTCCCCTTCCTCGAAGCGCGACACTGCCCACTTGGTATTTGTCGTGCTACCACCGTCGACCTCGACTCCGCCTCGTCCCCGACCTCATCCTAGTAACTTTTTATGTATTGGTTACTAATAATAAGGTTTGTCGCGCATTGGTTGGAGTCAAAATGGTCCATGCTTGAAACTCTTTGGAGGTTCAATGTTTAGTATATTGACATGTTAACCGGTCAATGTTCAGTATATTTTCGGAGTACTGCGCTTAGACTATTATGCTTTGGCTAGTACCTCTTATTTAAAAATAGAAGGTCTTGAGGTGTCTTTTTTCGGAGCTATTGTCTTTACATGTAACTTGTGTGATAGATTTTTTTCGGAACTATTTGTCTTTACCTGTGTAATGTGTCTTTTTAATATGGGGGTAGAACATTGCTTTGCTGTTGAAATTACTTGTGACAGTCTATTATTTAATGTTTGTTTGGTTGTGTCAGATTGATTTGGATTGTCCTTACACTTGGCACATAGTTTTTTTTTCTTATTAAGGTACAAATGCCATGAGAGAATTTGCTCCCTTATGTGATTGTTTGTGCGAATGCGACTGAAATTTGATAATGTTTTATAAGATTTTAGTGAATTTTATTGAGTTGAGGATGTATCAGTTGGAGCATCATCAACATATTGAAGAGGAGACTCAACAACAGACTCTTCATCAGCTACGGGCTCAGCAACAGGCTCTGCAGGAGAAGGCTGACCAGCAGAGTTTGCAGCAGACTCATGAAGGATGCATCAGTTAGATCCCATTCAGAACTTCCTCTGGTAAAAGAAGGAGAAGATCAAAGACGATGTGGCTGACAGACGTTATGAGTGTTGATGCGGTCAATGACGAAGGCTTACCCCTGGAGAAGAAAGTGAGTACGAGACTGTCCAGGGTTTGTGGTCTAGCTGTCCAGAAAAGGATGTCACTAACCCTTCAAGGATTCGATGACTTGACTGACAATAAAAAGGATGAACTCTTCAAAAACTCTATTCAAGCATACGTTCAACATACAAAACAAAAAAAAAAGCAGAAGGAGAAGAAGCTAGCCATGAAGATGATCTCTCATGCTTGGAGGAGCTACAAATATAATCTTGTGACTATTTGGAGGAACCAGGAAACCCCCTTCCATAAGTATAAACATTTGTCACATGACTTTACCAAGAACAGTGAATATATGAAGTGGCTCTGATCGCAGAACAAGCTAGACCACCACCTCGGCAACACAGGTTATGCCGAAAAAAAAGAGTTGGGAAGAAGAGGATGAAAGATTGGCCCAACTAGGTCTTGAAAATCAATACAACAGTTTCTGTGGACGGCTGAGACCATTTATGTGTGCTCATTCTAAGCTGACAGAGTCAGGCCAGGCACCTTCCATAGCCAGAGCACCTCTGATGTCGCTCAAAGGTCCTTGAGCCTGAGCAGCGAAGACTCAAATGGTGAGAGGGCAAACGGTGCCCTCTGCAAGGCCCTGCAAACCAAGGAGCAACGATGTCGTGTTTGTTGTGTTTCCAGTAAGTTGACCTGGAGGGACGGTTTTCCGGAATACAAAACTATGTACCGGAAGCGGAAATCGACCTCGACACCATAGGTTGACGTGGAGGAGTTGAAAAGACGGCTGAGAAGGAAGCTCCTACGAGACCTGAAGCCTATACTGGAGGGATCATCTATACAATTCCCTAACGCGTTCTTAAGTAACAACGAGGAGCATAGGAGCAGCTTAGCTTCTACAGCAGCTCAGGGTGGACAACCACATGAGGATCTTCAAGCACCAGCGTCTAGACCTTCAATGGAGCCGGACACAATAGATAACTTGACTCAGCCAACAACATGCGACCTTATGCTAATGGTCGGAGGAAGCATTCAAATGGAGGTCAGGAGAGGGCTAGTGTCTGTACCCAACAGACTAGGTACCCCCACGCACAGGATGAAAACACCTAAGTGCCCTGCCTCCCCATTGAGGCAGGGTCCAGTGACGCCACATGTCTAGCTGGAAGCGCATCTAGGCATACCCTCGTGGGTTTTCGACAATTGTTGACAAACACACGAGATCCTAATGAGATTTGTTGAGATGAAAGCAGGTCTGCGGAGAATAAAACTAATGGTACACAAGAAGGTGAAAAATGAGGAATAAGAAGGGAACAACCAAAATGAAGAATGGAAGTGCAAAGTAGTTTTTAGTGTATAGGATGTGTGTGAGAGACACATCCCAATAGCTCATGACTTTGCATAGAGGGTAAGGGCTAAAATCAACAAGTTATGCAATTCTTCGGAGCATCGGACAAGTCCGTTCTCCAGCGGACTAGTCCGACTCACTTTCTGTTCCCGTACGGACAAGTCTGAAACCAAGCCGGACTAGTCCAATTAACTCTCTGTTTCTTTGCACGGACAAGTCCCAAGATGCAGACTAGTCCGTCAATATAACACACACCTCACCTAGCACGGGACAAGTCCGTCTTGATATGGACTAGTACGATTTGGTTACTGGACTAACAACGGACTAGTCTGGTCCATTACGAACTAGTCCAGTTCACTCATTGTAATTAGGGTTTCAGGTGTGTTGCACATTGCACGTACATATTACACAGCACCGTACTTTTCCAGTCCCATGAGCGTACTAGTCCGGACGTCAGGAACCTTAATAATAACTTTTTTGAAATGGCTATAAATGTGATCCAGGACTCCATAACCACGAACTAAGAACCCTAGCGTTGTCACGTGTCCAAAGAGCACAAAAACACTTATCCCCACACATCTAAAGCCTTAAAAGGTTAAATATTTTGAGAATCAAGATTTGGGAACGGAAGATCGATGTCTATGCATTATTGAGCTCTTGGGGGTTTGATCTCTCATACACTCTCACGTCTCTTGTACATTTTTGAGTGTATTTGATTTGCTCTCTTGATGTTGTCGGAGTCTTGTTCCGACAATTCTCCCGGTACTACTATTGGTAGCCCGCAGAGTTTGTAGTTCGGTATTAGGCGCGCAGAGATTCAGAACATGATGGCAAGTAGACACGAGGATTTATGTGGTTTGGGCCGACTGAGCGTAATACCCTACTCCACAGGGTGTGTAGTTGTTGTATTGAGCGTTTGAGCACTTGTGAAGGTGTGTCAGAGCTGAGTATGGAAGAGGTCTCAGAGTCGAGAGGGAGAGCCCCTGTGTATCGCTCGACCAGACCTTTTATAGTACAAGGACTGGTCGTTACATCGCTAGTCTGGCCCGACATGTGGCCCTGGCGGTTACAAATGCTTAATACACAATTAATGAGGTTAATTACCCTTAATAACGTGGTAACGGGCCTTGATAGTGTCGTTACTGGTATTAAGGGCAATCCGATCGTGTGTCATTAATATGGTATTAATGACACTTAATCGGGTCTTGAAGTCTTTGATTGCCCCTTGAAGGTCCGAGCCGTTGGGGGTCCTCCTGTCTTGCTCCTTGAAGTTGAAGGTCCGGCGGCTGAACACGTCGCAGCTCCGAAGCTTGCTGTCTGGGACGGGAAGGTCCGGTGTAGTTGTACACGTGTCAAGACCGGAGCTTCCCTCTGTCGGGGGTTAGGTCCGGAGGTGCCGCACTGGTATTTAGCCCGGAGTTTTCCCATTTGTGGGACATAGCTCTGGTTGCAGTATACATGTGGCTGCACCGGGACTAATCATAAGAGAGGCAGGTCTAGTCCCGTATGACACGTGAGGCCTTCAGAGATCTTCAACTCAGACAGGTGAAGTTCCTTTGGTCTTTTTGCAGTCCCAAGGGGTATACGGTACGTAGGGTACCTACAGTGGCCCCCTGGGCCCACCTCTGGGAGAGACCTTTTGGATGAAGTCATTCTGCCGGAGGTGGGTCCGTCCTTCAGTTTTTGAGCCGTGTCTTCAAGGGTCTTCGGATGTGCCGTTGGCAGTAGTTCTCAGTTAAACCATCGCCGCGTGGCATATCCAGGATGCGACAGGTGAGATCTGAACGTGCGTATCTCACACAATTGAAGGTCGCCGGTTCCCGATACGAAAACTGTAACGGTTCTGCGCGCCCTGTCAGGTCGCGGCCACCGAGCTTCCCTTCTTTCGTGATGTCAACCGTTCGCCTGGGGTAAGGACCTCGACTTGATCATCGGGGTGGCCCCGGTCCCCCTTATCATTGGCAGGGTGAAGTTTTTGAATTGTACCGTTGGCTCCTCTGCGGTTTCCATCCAACCGTTGTGGGGGCTTACTTAAGAAGGAAAGCGCGCACCGTTTGGGGATTCTTTACGCCTTCATTTGAACTTGCGCTCGAATCCTCCAAACTTTAGCCTACTTTTCATCTCGCCCCGCTGTGCTGCGATGGAGTTGGGTCTCCGCAAGAGTCGACTTAAGACCGACGGTGATTTGAAGAAGGTCTGGGCCCTTATGGGGTGTTCCAGTGACTTCTTCAACCACCAGGTCCGCGTCGGCAAGCTTCCGTTCGAGAAGGAGCAAGCCGGAGATATGGTGTACTTCCTTGGGTACGCCATGGCGGGTTTGATCCCGTCTTTCTCCACTTTCTTTCTGATGCTGCTTGATTTCTATGGTCTACAGCTCCACCATCTGTGCCCCCACTCAATCTTGCTAGTGGCGACTTTCGTCCTTTTTTGTGAGATGTGGGTGGGCGTGCCCCCTTGCGTGGAGTTGTTCTGGACTTTCTTCACTGTCCACCCGACCGGGAAGAGTGATGAGTTCATCGGCTTCTACTACTTCATGAAGCGTAAAAACTCTCCCCTCAAGTACTTGAGGTCCTTCTTTTCAAGAAGTGGGACGACTGGAAGAAATACTAGGTGGTCATCACCGTTGAGGGACACGAGAGGCTGGAGCTGCCTGAAGGTCTTCCTCGCATTGACACTGACACTTGGAGTGACGTGTCGGAGCTGTCGAGGGAGTACAGACCCATCCTGGATAGAATCCAGGAATGTGTCAAAGGTGGGGTGACCCTGCAGATGGTCTTTGGTAACTTCCTGACAAACAGATGGGCCCCGCTGAGGGCTAGGAGCCGGCCTGCCTGGGCCTTCAACAGTGAGATGGACACCAACCGCATTGAGGTCGGCTTGGACACCAACTTGACCGGTGAAGCCTTGAAGACCCATCTCAAGAAGTTCCAGCCTGGGAACATCGGCCCTGGCGACGTGTCTCCACTGGCGGCCTTCCTGCCTCTGAATATGATACCAGAGGAGTGCACAGAGCTCCAGAGGAAGATGCCGTTGTTGGATGACTTGGGCCTGGTGGAGAGGCGATCAACCTCCGGGGTGGCAATCCCCGGAGCTTCTGAAGGCGGCTCCGCTCCCGCCCCAAAGCCAAGAACCGAAGTCGTAGACAAGGACAAGGAGTTGGCCGAGCCCTCGAGCCGCAAGAGGAAGCTGAAGCATGCCGACGGGAGGTCCGTCAGACCTGCTGCTTCCACGACGTCTCCTTCTCCCCGGCGGAGGAGGTCTTCGGTGGCGGCAACCACCCCAGCATCGGCATCTCCCCGGGGCGCTAGCTCCGGCCATGCGGCTCCGGTACCAGGGCCTCCTAAGGGCTTCGGTTCCGGGGGTCCTTCTCAGTCGAGGGGGGCCTCAACCAAGGTGTAACACCATCATTTTCATGCATCATGCCCTACATACACTCATATACATGTTTAACATTGACCCACAACAAGAGGAACGAGTTTAAAATTGATTTGGAGCAAAACCGCACTTAAAACGCAGGAAAGTGTGGACTAGTCTGATTTTACTGAGGACTAGTCCGATTTCTCTCTGAATAAAAATGTACTTGTCCGTTTTTGCTGCGGACTAGTCCGATTTTGGCTCTGGAAAGTTTCGGACTTGTCTGATTTTGTGCGGACTAGTCCGATATTCCATGAATCCTTGAAAATTTGCTAAGTCCCTGTACTTTTCCGGACTAGTCCAATGTTCCAGCAGACTTGTCCGATTTTCTCTCTGTTTAAAGTCAGACTTGTCCGATTTTAGGCCAGACTTGTTCGATTTTCTCTCTGGACAACTTCGGACTAGTCCGGTCCTTTCCGGACTTGTTCGATATTTCGCAACTCCGAGTTGATCTTTTGTTTTACGACTTGTTTCTTGGGTTTCACGTTAAGTGGGCCTAGGGACGTCGTGCCCAACTCTTTTAGAGCTCATGAGGGACTCTAAACCGGCCTCTACTCATCCCAAAACTCGAAATCCATCTAACCCTAGCCTCCACCTCTATATAAACAGCCCCACCCCTTGGATTGACATCTATTTGTCACTTTTCCACCCACCCAAACCCTAGTTCGTGGGGAGCCACCATCAAGGAGGGAGGAGAAGATCCCAAGCAAGAAGAAGAAGAGGAGGAAACGAAAGAGGATCAAGATCTCCACCAAGTTTCATTCTTCACCACCAATTCATCCCCAAGTTCATCACCAACCCTAGATCATCAAGATCCAAGTGTTACCTCCAAGTTTCTTGACTCATTGGAGTTCTAAACACCTGGTATACCTTCTATTCTCATTTCCTTACGAGAATTCAACCCTTAATCTCCGAATTTACGTCGATCTAGAAAACCCTAATCCGCTAATCTCGCAGAGTGTGGACTTGTCCGGTCCCTAGCGGACTAGTCCGATCTTTCTGGTTAAATTGGGTTGAATTAATTCTAAAATTTGATCTAATCGAATCTAAACCTGTATAAACTTGTTAAAAGCTATTAGAACTAGTTAGTGATCATTAAAAGCAATGTAACAAGTTCTACCTTGCATTTGCATCAATCATGCATGTCATAACATATTGAGTAATATTTGTGCACTCTTTGATTGTGTTTCTTGTCTTGTATGTTTATTGTGTGGATTAGATGGATTTGCGCTAGAGAGTGCCGCGGAGGATCTACAACACCAAGAGTTTGAAGGCTTTTACCCTAATCAACAGCAAGAGCAAGGCAAGTGTCCTTGAAGCATATTGATCCTATTTTAAAATAAATGTTTTGTTTGCAAAATTGCATGCTTGTGTCAATTTGATGGGAATCCTATGATAGGAAGTTTACTAGCCTTGTTTAACCACCCTTGTCACCTGGAATTTATGGTAGAGAGTCGGGAAGGGCTTTTTACCTTTTTGCTTCGCTTAATCAACTGGGATGGGAAACCAACTATACCACTCCATTTAATTATGCATGGATGAGATTATGATTAACATGAACTGGATAACATGATATGGTAATGGGTGATCTAAGCAAGCCTGGTATGTGGATGGGTTGGATGTTATGGTGGTTTTGCTTGCTTTAGATCTAAGGACCGGTTCATGCGAGAATAATCCAGGACTACAGTGCCACCACGAGGCCAAGTATGGGTGCGGCATAGCTGATTAATTAGGGCTTTGCTAGTGCTGTTTGGACCATTGTGGATGCTCGGGGAAGGGGTAGTCGGATTGGGTTTGTTGATGATTGGTGGGACTACCCTTGGATCCGAATGGCTCAAGAGGGGGCCCTTGGTTGAAGATGTGCTCAGTTGGAGGCATCGCCACCGGTGAAACCTCAGTGGGGTATAAATAGGCTAGTAATCCCTTTGTAAAGGCTATTTTGTGATCTCTTGGTCACACACCGATGGAAGTGTGAGACGGCACAATAGAGGTTCTAGTCATCGAAAGGTGACGAAATCACAAACATGGGGGTAAAGAGGTACAAACTCTGCAAAGTTAAATAAAACTATCATGATAGCCGTGCTCCCGGTTATGAGCACCTGGACAACTTCCATGATTAGAGGGAAATTGGAGTTTGGGATGGTTATGGTTTGGTAATGGTTATGGATGGTTATGGATTTATTTCTGGTATTGAATATGGTTATTGGCAAATGGTGAAATCTGGAATTATTGATGAGGATGGTGAATTGTGGACTGGTATTATGGTATTACTTATGATTATGATGGGTTTACTTCACATACATATAATATATTGCTTTTCAAACGTTTTAATGTACTTTTCAGCACTTAACCATTATTATTGTCGACATTTGAACAAGCCACATGTCATACTTTCCACACTTGCTGAGTACGACATGTACTCACTCTTGCAATCCCCCACCCAACAGTTGCAGGTCAGGATTGGGAGTTTAATGGCGATAATGCGGAGTTCTAGGTCGTGTCTACCGTCAGCTTTGCCTGTGGTGTTATTGGAGCTGCGCTATACCCTATTGCTTATGTTGCCTAGCTGTTTAGTTTGCTTAATTAGTTTATTTCCGCTGCATTAGTTGAACTTGTCATAAATATTCATTAGAGGTTGTATTCGAGGATAATATGGTTTGTGTAATAAAACTTGGTTAATTAATCTTGTTCTGTGGTAATTTTCTGTATACTCTTTTTGTGATTGCACTCGTGTATGTGTGTTGAACATCCTGGGCACACATATGCGTTAGCTTGGTTCAATTTTCGGAACCGGGCGTCACCGATTGGTATCAGAGCCACAGGTTGACTATAGGACGCAGCCTAGATAGGATGGACACTTTAGAGCACATAGGAGCACTCAGGAATCGATGTGTCTTTGGTTGGTGTGTTGTTTTGTTGTTTGCTATATATATTGTATGCTTGTGTGCTTAATAGAGGATTTTGGGATGCTTTAGCATTGCCATGTCCACCTAGGCTAGTGCAGCTAGTTGTTTAGTCTCATATCTCTTGATGCATATAGTTGGGGACGTTTCTAATTCTTACCTATTGCTTTTCTTCAGATGGTGAGGACTCGCAACCAGAGCGATGGCAATGATGAGGAGGAGAACAATGAAGTACCTCAGAACAACAATGGGCAAGGACCAGCTCAGGGAGCTATCAACATTGAGCAGCTATTGGCTATGCAAAACCAACTCATGCAGACCATGATACAAACAATGGGACAGCTGTAGGCTGGCAATATCAACAATCAGCCCCACATGCCTCCACTGCCACCCCCGCCTCCTCATAACCGGTTGGGAGAGTTTATGAGGACTAGGCTGCCAACCTTTGCTCAAGCCGCTGACCCTATGGATGCGGACGATTGGCTCAAGTCCGTGGAGAAGAAACTTGCTATTGTCCAATGCAGTGACCGGGAGAAGGTCTTGTTTGCTTCTCATCAACTAGTTGGAGCAGCTGCGGATTGGTGGGATGCTTATTGCAATGCTCATGAGAACCAAGAGAGAATTACTTGGGCCGAATTCAAGGAGAATTTTCGTTCTCATTATGTGTCTGAGGGTGTTATGATCTTGAAGAGGCAAGAATTTGAGAATTTAAGGCAAGGAAGATCAAGCGTGAGTGAATATCTCAACAACTTCACTCAACTCTCAAGATATGCGCCTGAGGATGTTAGTCGGGACAGTCAGAAGCAATATTTGTTCATTAGAGGCCTCAACAATGAAATTCAAGTGCAATTGCTCAATTGTGACTATGCAAATTTCCAGAAGCTTGCGGACAAAGCAATTGTGGTTGAGAAAAAGATCTGTGAGATGGAGCAAGAAATCAAGAGGAAGGCGCCATATCAAGGACAGCAACAAGGAAGTAATGTGCGCCCTCGACTTGCACCACCCAATGCGCCCTATTTCAGCTCCTCTATTCCTGCTCAACGTCCTGGTTATGCACCACACCCAACTCAGTTTGTGCAGCAGTGCCCTGTCATGCAAGCACCTAGGCCTCCAATGCCTTATGCGCCTCGTGCTAATTTTCCTAGTGCAAATGCTCAAAACCAAGCTCGTCCCAATAATTCAGGTGGAGTTAAGAAGTGTTATACTTGTGGAGAAGCTGGACACTTTGCGCATCAATGTCCTAAGTCAGGCCTTGGTCAAGGAAGCAACGCGTCGAGGCAAAACCCAAGACCCAATGGAGGACAACCACAAGGGAATCGTGGACATCAGAATTTTGCTCGTGGCAACGTGAACCATGTCTCTATGGAGGATGCTCAACAAGCGGATGGCATGGTCATTGGTATGTTTCTCGCCAACTCCAACCCCGCGACTATGTTATTTGATTCTGGAGCATCGCATTCATTCATTGCATCAAAGTATGTTGCTAAGTATAGTTTGCCTATCTCTCATATGAAGTTTACTCTATTGGTTAAGTTTCCTGGAGGAGAGATGAGGACAAATATAGTATGTCCAAAAGTAAGCCTTAGAATAAGGGGGGTAGACTTCTCCGCCAACCTCATTGTTTTGGATTCTCAAGGATTGGACATTATACTTGGTATGGACTGGTTGAGGAAGCACAATGGAGTTATTGAGTGTGCCACAAAGACGGTGAAGTTGACCAACGAAGAAGGGATCACCGTAGAATTTGAAGCATCTCAAACCGCACCAAAGCAATTGGAGTTGAATCATATGGACGGTGCCGCAATTGAGGAGATTTCGGTGGTGTGTGAATTTTTGGATGTTTTTCCAGACGAGTTGCCAGGTATGCCACCCGATCGAGACATTGAGTTTGTTATTATTTAATACCTGGAACTGCACCTATAGCTAAGAGACCATATAGGATGGCTCATATGGAATGAGCGGAGCTCAAGAAGCAGATTCAAGAGCAATTAGAGAAGGGTTTTATTCGCCCAAGCTCTTCACCTTGGGTAGCGCCCGTTCTATTTGTGGACAAGAAGGATGGATCCGAAAGGATGTGCGTGGATTACTGAGCTCTCAACGAGGTAACAATCAAGATCAAGTACACCTTGCCATGCATAGAAGACTTGTTTGATCAGATAAGGGTTCTTGTGTCTTCTCTAAGATTGATTTGAGGTCGGGATACTTTCAAATGAAGATTAGACCATCGGACATACCCAAGATAGCTTTTAGGACACGGTATGGATCTTATGAGTACACCGTGATGTCTTTTGGATTGACAAATGCGCATGCCTACTTTATGTACCTCATGAATAAGGTCTTCATGGAGTACTTGGATAAGTTCGTTGTGGTGTTTATTGATGACATTATGATCTACTCGAAGGATGAGAAGGAACATGAGGAACACTTGAGGCTTACGCTATAGAAATTGAGGGAGCGTCAATTGTATGCCAAGTTCAACAAGTGTCAGTTTTGGTTGAGAGAGGTGTCATTTTTGGGTCATATAATCTCAGGAGGAGGAGTATCGGTTGACCCGGGAAAAGTGAGAGACGTGTTGAAGTGGGAACCGCCGCAAAATGTCAAGGAAATAAGGAGTTTTCTTGGGATGGCTGGATATTACCGTCGGTTCATCAAGGACTTTTCCAAGATAGCCAAGCCTATGACGGAGTTGCTAATGAAGGGAAAGGCTTTCCAATGGACTCAAGCTTGTCAAAACAGTTTTGAGGAGTTGAAGAAGAGGTTAACAACAGCTCCAGTTTTGGTACTGCCGAACGTGAGCAAGAGTTTTGATATTTATTGCGATGCATCGAGACAAGGACTTGGATGTGTATTGATGCAAGAAGGTCAAGTGGTTGCATATGCATCAAGACAATTGAAGAAACATGAACAGAATTACCCCACACACGATTTGGAACTCGCGGTCGTGGTACACGCATTGAAGATTTGGAGACACTATATTCTTGGACATAGGTGTGAAATTTATACGGACCATAAGAGTTTGAAGTATATTTTCACACAAACAGATCTGAACTTGAGGCAACGAAGATGGTTGGAGCTCATCAAAGATTATGATTTGGGGATCAACTATCATCCGGGAAAAGCCAATGTAGTGGTCGATGCTTTGAGTAGAAAAGGAGTAAGTCACCAACTCACAGTTCGAGAATTACCATCCGAGTTATGCAAGGAGTTTGAAAGGTTGAACCTCGGATTTGTAAATGAGATGGAGATGATGGAGTTAAACCCAACCTTGGAGCAAGAAATTCGAGAGGCACAAGCCGCAGATGAGGAGATCAAGGAAATCAAGGAAAGGATCGAGGAAGGGAGAGAATTTAGATTTGATGAAGACGAACATGGTACCTTATGGCTTTGAAAGAGGATCGTTGTGCCTAATCTAAAGCATATTCGGGAGACAATATTAAAGGAGGCACATGACTCACCTTACTCAATTCACCCTGGTTGTACAAAGATGTACAAAGACTTGAAGACTTGCTATTGGTGGGATAGCATGAAGAAGGACATAGCTGAATACATAGCATTGTGTGATGTGTGCCAACGAGTCAAGGCGGAACATCAAAGTCCAGCTGGATTATTGCAACCATTGAAGATTCCAGAATGGAAGTGGGAAGAAATTGGAATGGACTTCATAGTTGGGTTACCACGTACTCAGTCCGGGTATGACTCAATTTGGGTAATTGTGGATCGCTTAACCAAGTCGGCTCATTTTGTCCCTGTGAAGACCAAATATAAAGCTGCACGATTGGCCGAAATATACATGGAGCATATTGTGTGTCGACACGGAGTCCCGAAGAAGATCGTGTCGGATAGAGGTTCTCAATTTACCTCCAGATTTTGGCAAAAATTGCATGAAGCTTTGGGAACGAGGTTGAATTTTAGTTCAGCATATCATCCTCAAACGGATGGACAAACCGAGAGGACCAATCAGATTTTGGAGGACATGTTAAGAGCTTGTGCTTTAAAGCATGGGAAGAGTTGGGACAAAAGCTTGCCATACGCGGAATTTTCATACAACAATAGTTACCAAGCAAGTTTGAAGATGTCACCATATGAAGCGCTTTATGGGAGGAAGTGTAGGACACCTTTGTTCTGGAATGAGGCAGGAGAAACTCAAGTATTTGGTCCGGATGTGTTGCAAGAAGCCGAAAAGCAAGTCCAAATAATTCGTGAAAACTTGAGGGCTGCCCAATCAAGGCAAAAAGGCTATGCGGACAATAGGAGAAGGAAATTAGCCTTTGAAATAGGAGATTTTGTTTACCTCAAGGTGTCACCAATGAGAGGTCATAAGAGGTTTAACATAAGAGGCAAGCTCGCACCTCGTGGACCGTTCAAGATTTTGGACAAAAGAGGAGAAGTAGCATATAAGTTGGAGATGCCAGCTCATCTTTCAGACGTACATGATGTCTTTCATGTTTCCCAGCTCAAGAAGTGCTTGAGGGTACCGGAAGAACAAGTGCCAATGGAAGAATTGGAATTAGAGGAAGGTTTGACTTATGCCGAGCAACCGATCAAAATCTTGGAAACTAAGGAGAGAGTCACAAGGAACAAGGTTATTAGATGGTGTAAAGTTCAATGGAAGCACCACACAGAAAAAGAAGCAACTTGGGAGCTAGAAGATGATATCAAGAAGGACTTTCCCTATCTATTCTCTTCCGCGTCGAATCTCGAGGGCGAGATTCATTTTAAGGGGGGTAGGTTTGTAACACCCTCATTTTCATGCATCATGCCCTACATAAACTCATATACATGTTTAACATTAACCCACAACAAGAGGAACGAGTTTAAAATTGATTTGGAGCAAAACCGCACTTGAAACGCAGGAAAGTGCGGACTAGTCTGATTTTACTGAGGACTAGTCCGATTTCTCTCTGACTAAAAATGGACTTGTCTGTTTTTGCTGCAAACTAGTCTGATTTTGGCTCTGGAAACTTTTAGACTTGTCCGATTTTGTGCGGACTAGTCCAATATTCCATGAATCCTTGAAAATTTGCTAAGTCCCTGGACTTTTCCGAACTAGTACGGTGTTCCAGCGGACTTGTCTGATTTCCTCTCTGTTTAAAGTCAGACTTGTCCAATTTTAGGCCAGACTTGTCCGATTTTCTCTCTGGACAACTTCGGACTAGTCCGATCCTTTCCGGACTTGTCCGATATTTCGCAACTCCGAGTTGATCTTTTGTTTTACGACTTGTTTCTTGGGTTTCACGTTAAGTGGGCCTAGGGACGTCATGCCCAACTCTTTTAAAGCCCATCAGAGACTCTAAACCGGCCTCTACTCATCCCAAAACTCGAAATCCATCTAACCATAGCCTCCACCTCTATATAAACAGCCCCACCCCTTGGATTGACATCTATTTGTCACTTTTCCACCCACCCAAACCCTAGTTAGTGGGGAGCCACCATCAAGGAGGGAGGAGAAGATCCCAAGCAAGAAGAAGAAGAGGAGGAAACAAAAGAGGATCAAGATCTCCACCAAGTTTTGTTCTTCACCACCAATTCATCCCCAAGTTCATCACCAACCCTAGATCATCAAGATCCAAGTGTTACCTCCAAGTTTCTTGATTCATTGGAGTTCTAAACACCTGGTATACCTTCTATTCTCTTTTCCTTACAAGAATTCAACCCCTAATCTCCGAATTTACGTCGATCTAGAAAACCCTAATCCGCTAATCTCGCAGAGTGCGGACTTGTCCGGTCCCTAGCGGACTAGTCCGATCTTTCTGGTTAAATTGGGTTGAATTAATTCTAAAATTTGATCTAATCGAATCCAAACCTGTATAAACTTGTTAAAAGCTATTAGAACTAGTTAGTTATCATTAAAAGCAATCTAGTAACAAGTTCTACCTTGCATTTGCATCAATCATGCATGTCATGACATATTGAGTAATATTTGTGCACTCTTTGATTGTGTTTCTTGTCTTGTATGTTTATTGTGTGGATTAGACGGATTTGCGCTAGAGAGTGCCGCGGAGGATCTACAGCACCAAGAGTTTGAAGGCTTTGACCCTAATCAACAGCAAGAGTAAGGCAAGTGTCCTTGAAGCATATTGATCCTGTTTTAAATAAATGTTTTGTTTGCAAAATTGCATGCTTGTGTCAATTTGATGGGAATCCTATGATAGGAAGTTTACTAGCCTTTTTTAACCACTCTTGTCACCTGGAATTTATGGTAGAGAGTCGGGAAGGGATTTTTACCTTTTTGCTTCGCTTAATCAATTGGGATGGGAAACCAACTATACCACTCCATTTAATTATGCATGGATGAGATTATGATTAACATGAACTGGATAACATGATATGGTAATGGGTGATCTAAGCAAGCCTGGTATGTGGATGGGTTGGATGTTATGGTGGTTTTGCTTGCTTTAGATCTAAGGACCGGTTCATGTGAGAATAATCCAGGACTACAGTGCCACCACGAGGCCAAGTATGGGTGCGGCGTAGCTGATTAATTAGGGCTTTGCTAGTGCTGTTTGGACCATTGTGGATGCTCGGGGAAGGGGTAGTCGGATTGGGTTTGTTGATGATTGGTGGGACTACCCTGGGATCCGAATGGCTCAAGAGGGAGCCCTTGGTTGAAGATGTGCTCAGTTGGAGGCATCGCCACCGGTGAAACCTCAGTGGGGTCTAAATAGGCTAGTAATCCCTTTGTAAAGGCTATTTTGTGATCTCTTGGCCACACACCGATGGAAGTGTGAGACGGCACAATAGAGGTTCTAGTCATCGAAAGGTGATGAAATCACAAGCACGTGGGTAAAGAGGTACAAACTCTGCAGAGTTAAATAAAACTATCATGATAGCTGTGCTCCTGGTTATGAGCACCTAGACAACTTCCATGATTAGAGGGAAATTGGAATTTGGGATGGTTATGGTTTGGTAATGGTTATGGATGGTTATGGATTTATTTCTGGTATTGAATATGGTTATTGGCAAATGGTGAAATATGGAATTATTGATGAGGATGGTGAATTGTGGACTGCTATTATGGTATTACTTACGATTATGATGGGTTTACTTCACATACATATAATATATTGCTCTTCAAACGTTTTAATGTACTTTTCAGCACTTAACCATTATTATTGTCAACATTTGAATAAGCCACATGTCATACTTTCCACACTTGCTGAGTACGACATGTACTCACTCTTGCAATCCCCCACCCAACAGTTGCAGGTCGGTATTGGGAGTTTAATGGCGATAATGCGGAGTTCTAGGCCGTGTCTACCGTCAGCTTTGCCTGTGGTGTTATTGGAGCTGCGCTATACCCTATTGCTTATGTTGCCTAGCTGTTTAGTTTGCTTAATTAGTTTATTTCCGCTGCATTAGTTGAACTTGTCATAAATATTCATTAGAGGTTGTATTCGAGGATAATATGGTTTGTGTAATAAAACTTGGTTAATTAATCTTGTTCTGTGGTAATTTTCTGTATACTCTTTTTGTGATTGCACTCGTGTATATGTGTTGAACATCCTGGGCACACATATGCGTTAGCTTGGTTCAATTTTCGGAACCGGGCATCACACAAGGTGACGCCGATGGCAGCAGCAATCTCCAGGGAACCTTCCGGAGCTACCACACCAGTGGCGATAGGGTCCGGCCCCGAGCGTCCGGGGAAGAGGTTCCGTGCTAGCTAGAGCAGAAGCCTTCTGAGGTAAATTTGGTTTTTTACCTCAGTTGATTGTTTTTTGTTGTAACTACGTTTTATGTTTCGTCGTCCTTCATCCACACAGTGCCCAAGAAAGGAGCTGAAGCTCCGGTTCCTGCAGCAGCAACTGAGGCTGTGCAGGCGGAGGCTCCAGCTCCAATCCCAGCGCCACCCCAAGAGGTGGTTGAGGCTGCGATAGCTCCGGTGCCGGCTGTCGTGGTCCTGGACCTCGACTCGTCCCCAAAAGTTCCCGTGGTAGCGCTGGACCACGGGAATGAAGATGTACCAGCGGCACCAGCCCCGGAGGTTGAAGCTCCGGGTTTGGATGCTGAGATGACACACGCTCCAGCCTCAGAGCCGGAGGTAGCTGCAGTCCCAACCCTAGAGTCAGATGTTGTTGAAGCCCCAGCAGCAGAGCCAGTGGTTGATGAAGCCCCGACGGTAGAGCCGGGTGTTTATGAAGTTCCGGCGGTGGAGCCGGTCGTCTAAGAAGTTCTGGCGCCTGAGCTGGTTGCTGTAGAGGTGCCGGCGCTCGAGCCCATGATGGTCGAAGCGCCAGCGCCTGAGTCGGCAGTGGAAGAGGCGCCAGCATCGGAGCCAAAAGTGGCTTCAGCTCCGGCCGAACCTTCAACACCTGCCCTGGAAGTGGTGGTCCCGGAGGTGCCCACACCTGAGCCAGGGTGCCAAGATGAAGTTGCCGGCCCCCCGCTTGAGGGACCAGTTATTGATGACTAGGTGGCGGGACCTTCAGAGCCAACTCCAGAGGTCGAAACTTCTATTGCAGGACCTTCCTCGGCGGTGGCTGAGGCTACCCCAGAGGGCGGCCCTAATGCCGTGGAGGCTCAGGGGACCACTGTTGTAGAGTTTGACCCGATTTTTGTTGTAGAGAACCCGCTGGAACCAACGGAGAGGACCCTGGTAGGTCCGGAGCCGATCCCTCTGTCGTTGTCTACTGACAACGCCTGCTCCAGCCTTCATCAAGTGCAACTGGCCTTCTTCCACGACAGCAAGGCCCTTGAGGAGGAGCACCAAACCCTTAGGAGGTAGCGCAACCAACTCCAATTCGAGACCAAGCTGGCGCAAACCAGGCTGGCTGACAAAAGGGAGTGGGTGAAGAAGGAGAAGGCCTGGATGGAGTACTGGGACCAGCTGCTGGACGAGAGGGAAAGCATGACGCGATCCCTTGAAAACCAGTCCTGGGCCATCTACGAATTGGTTGTAGCTACTAATAATGTAGCGAGTGATCGCCAAGAGAGGCTCGACGCCATCCACGATAGCCTCGTCAAGTGCCGGGAGGCTCTTGAGGAGCGGGAGAGAAAGCTCAAAGATGAAGAGCAAAAACTCCTGAAGCTGTGGGATGACCTTGTGAAGAGGGAGGAAGAGCTTACTCAGAGGCTGACTCTGGGTGACAAGAGTCTCGCAGAGCGCACCAAGAAGCTGGAGGAGCGTTGCGAGAAGGAGGAGAAGGCTTGGCAGTGTGGACAGGACCTCCACAAGAGGGAGGATGAAATTGCTGCCAGGGAGAAGAAGGTGCAGGGTCGGGAGAAAGACCTGGTCGACTGTTGGAACAAGATCCACTTCCGGGAGGAGGAGCTCAGTAAACTCGAAAGGCAGGTTGCTGAAAAGATTCAGCAGAACACCAAAGAGGTTGAGCACCTTGCCCGGGAGAATTCGGAGCTTGCAGTGACCAGAAGATCCCTGGAAGAGATGCGAGGCTCGAGGACTGTGGAGTCCCAACAAGTTTGGGACTTCTTGGGCAAAGCCAACGATGCGCTGACGCTGATGGGTTTTAGTCCCATGCGTCCAGATGATCCGGAGCCGGAGCTTGACTTGACGTTGCAAGCGTTGAGCTCGGCGGGCAACAAGTTCACCAAAATGGGCGATGTTATCGCAGACCAGGTGGAAACCGAAGGGCAATCCCTGGCGAAGAACGTCGTAGAGTTCATGCTGACGTGCTACACAAGTCGGGACCCTAACTTCCCACTGGACCCGGTGCTTGAAGGCCCCATCGACGGAGAGCGAGAAGCCGCCAAAGCCAACGTGTCGGAGGTTGCCCAGAAGGTCGCCTCGTTCTTCCATAGGGTCTAGGACTCTCTCTTTGTAGCTCCCGCTTGTATTCTCTCTTCTTTTTCTCCAATTTTGTAAGCTCTTTTCTCCAGATGAATGAAATCCAAGTTTTTATGAATTTTATATTTTGTCTTCAACACCTTTGTCCCACTTGGCCCCCTAGTAGATTGTGAACATGTACCAAGAGGATGTAGCACTTTGTTGAAGACTTGCGTGCTTTGAACTTGTAGTCTGTAGGTCTGAAGTCGCCGATAGTAGGGTCCCCCTAAGGTTGTCAGAGCTTAGTAGCTCCGGCAGTGACCCTTGTCAACGCCTAGAGCATCGATGGTTAGTCCTCTGGGGTGTCGGAGCTTGGTAGCTCTGGCAGTGACCACTGTCAACACGTGGTGCGTCGACCACAGACCCCACTGGGGAGTCTTCCCACCATCTTTTCTTCACGTTGATGGTTGGCCCCTGGCTTTACCGAAACTTAGTAGCTCCAGTGACGCTTGCTATCAATGTTAAAACATCGAAAACAAGCCATCTTAGGGGATGTCGGAGCTTTAATAGCTCTGGCTTAATTCACCATAACCATGAGATCTTTATTTTTCCTGCACACTGAAGTCAAGAAAAATAGTAAAATCCATTTCCTATCTATAACTCAATTGCGGCTTACTATTCCCGAGAAATTTTTAGGTCGAACGAAATTGTAAATACAATCAAGTGCACTGGCTTGTTTCTTCTAGGTCCAATCGTTTCTGGACTCGCCTTACTTCGGCCTACCGGGGTGTAGGTAGAGTGGCGTACTTAGGGTGTAGGACCAGGCTAAGTCGATAGCACACTCTGGACCTAGATTGACTTGGCGGCATTCAGACAAGTAGACCATTAACAATGTTTAGACCCAGAAGAATTGACAATGCAACTCGAATTATACATGAATTGGTCGAGCTAAAGTTTCTTAAGAATTGTACAACTTTGTTATAGACAAGAAAGAGAAAAATAAAAAATATTGAGCCTGTACAAAATAAATGCACGTGGAGTCTGTTTTCACACAATGATGTCTTTCATTATAGGTCCAGGGTACAGGGGAAACAAGTACACTCTTAGGGTACGGAACCAAGCTAAGTGTGTTTCATTTCTCATTTGACCCAAGGTAGCTAGCTACACTTTTAGTTCTGAGACTGTGACAAGTGTTGTCTGAACTTTGCGGTCCTTCCGAGGAAGGTTCGACTATTCTCCCGGAGGAGCTACCGGACTCTGTACAATGACTCTATAACATACATCACATGTAACTACAGACTCACCTCCGTGATATTAAGTGTAGAACTTACGGAGGTGCTCAATGTTCCAAGGATTTGGGAGCGGTGTCCCACCCTCGGTTGCCAAGCGAACGCATCCAGGACGGGATACTTTGATCACTCGGAAGGGTCCTTCCCAGCTGGGGGAGAGTTTGTTTAACCCTTCTCTAGATTGTATTCTCTATAGCACCAGATCGCCTTCCTCGAGCTGTCATCTGTGAGCATGCCTTTGGTGATAGCACCGAAGAGCCTCGTGGTATTGAGCATTCCGAACAGCTGCTCGACACCTTCCCTCTTCAAGAAGGTCAAGGTCTTCACGCCGGAGTTGGTCCTGCGTGGCATCGTCGAAGGTCCAGACCCGAAGCGACCCCAAGGTGATTTCCGGGGGAAGGACTGCTTCAGCTCCGTACACCAGGAAGAAGGGTGTCTCTCCAGTTGACCGGTTTGGAGTTGTCCTATTGGCCCACAGGGTGGGCGGAAGCTCAACGATCCACTTGGCTCCATGTTTTTTCAGGCGCTCATATGTGCGCGTCTTGAGTCCTTTTAGGATTTCTGCATTTTCTCTCTTAGCTTGGCCAATGCTTGCTGGGTGAGCTACAGAAGCGTAGCTAACCTGAATGTTGATGTCTTCGCAATATCCTTGGAATGCAGAGCTTGTGAATTGGGTCCCGTTATCAGTTATGATCTTGTTTGGGACTCCAAATATGCATACGATGGGCTGCAAGAAGTTGATAGCTGATTGCTTGTTTATTATCACAACTGGAGTTGCTTCCAGCCATTTGGTGAACTTGTCAATGGCAACGTACAGGAACTTGTCACCTCCGACGGCTCTTGGGAAAGGTCCCAAGATATCCATCCCCCACACTGCGAATGGCCATGTAGGAGGTATCATTTGTAGAGGCTGAGCTGGTGTGTGAATTTGCTTCGCATGGAACTGGCATGCTTCACATTTCTTCACTAGCTTAGTTGCATCCTGGAGCGCTGTAGGCCAGTAAAAACCATGTCGGAAGGCTTTACCGACCAACATGCGAGAAGACGCGTGGTTCCCACACTCGCCTCCATGGATTTCTGCGAGGAGCTCGCACCCTTCTTCCCTTGTAATGCACTGCATTAGGATGCCGTTGGCACCACGCCGGTAGAGATCCCCTTCTACCAGTGTGTATCTTTTATCCAATTTGACTATCCGGTCAGCGGATACACTATCTTCAGGAAGGAAATTGTCTTTCAAGTAGCTCCAGATCTCTGAGATCCATGCATCGGAGATATCTTGAGGATTTGAGTCTTGCGTGCTGGGTTGCTTGGAGCTTCCGGCAGCACCTACGACCCTTGATGGACGCCATGGTAACAGGGCCATCGGGACCGCCAGCTTCGAGGTGCTGGTCTCGCCCCCTTCGCTCAGTTTGGCAGGCTGAGCTGTAGGTCTTGACAATCTCCGGATGAAGGTTTCATCGGAAGCTGAAGCTTCGGTTGAAGCTTTCGTCGAGAGTTTGTCGGCTTCAGTGTCGTTGAGACGCTGGACATGGCAGAGATCCAGGACGTCGAAGTCCTTCTGAAGCTTCTGGACTTCAAGTAGGTATGCAACTAGTTGAGGGTTGTTGCAACAACATTCACCTTTGACTTGCTTTACAACAAGCTATGAATCACCCTTTATCAACAGCTGCTTGACACCATACGATAGTGCCACCTTGAGCCCATAGATTAGTGCTTCATACTCCGCCATGTTGTTGGTCGCCTTGAAGTCAAGGTGCACCATGTATTTAACCTTCTCCCCGGTCGGAGCGAGGAGAAGGACTCCAGCTCCGGCCCCCTGCTTCTGCACGGAGCCGTCGAAGTAGAGAGTCCAGTGAGGCTTGTGACGACCAAAACCTTAGGTTCCGACTTTTGCTCACTGGGGCCCCGAGAATTTGATGGAGAGTGGGTCCATTCCGCCACGAAGTCCGCCAATGCTTGACTCTTGATCGCTTGCCTTGGGACGAATTCGAGGTCGAACTCGTCCAATTCTGCTACCCACTTTGCAATGTTCCCAGTAGAGTTGGGATTATGCAAGATTGCATGCAGTGGATAAGAGGTTACCACTGAAATCTTGTGAGCTTGGAAGTAGTGTTGGAGCTTCCTAGAAGCAATAAGAACTGCATAAAGCAGCTTATGCACCTCCAGGTACCGAGTATTGGCATCATGAAGTACTTCGCTGATGAAGTACACTGGGCGTTGGACTGTTCGGACTCTCTCGAAGGGGCCCGGAGCTTCCTCCTCATCAACCTGGACCCTCCCGGAGGGGTCCGGACCTTGTTCGAGGACCTCTGGGTTCCTGCTGGAGGAACCTGGAGCTTCTTCTGCAGTGACTCGGACCTTCCCGCAGGGGTCCAGCTTTTGTTGCTCAGCAGCAATGACTTCTCTACTTGAAGGAGGTGGCTCCTCTGGCATCTCGCCTTGAGGATCCGGGTCTGGGAGCTGGGACCCAGACTCGACTTCAGGTAGCTCCGGACCCTCCCGAACGGGTCTGGATTCCTGAACTGGAGATGATTCTGGTCTTTTCGCAACCAGGGCCATGCTGACAACTTCGTCAGTTGCGGAAATGTAAAGCAGTAATGGCTCACCAGGATTCGGAGCTACCAAGGTTGGTAGAGTGGTGAGGAGCTGCTTCAGCTCCTGGAATGCCTTTTCTGCTTCTTCAGACCATTGGAAAGGTCCAGACTTCCTCGATAGCTTGAAGAAAGGTAGCGCTCGTTTCGCCAGTCTTGAGATGAACCGGCTGAGGGCAGCTAGACATCTAGTCAGCTTCTGGACGTCCTTGATGCGGGCTAATGGCCGCATGTCTTCAATAGCTTTTATCTTCGGCGGATTTGCTTCTATTCCTCGGTGGTTAACCAAGAAACCAAGAAGTTTTCCGGAGCTAACCCCGAAGACACACTTGTCCGGGTTCAGCTTCGTGCGAGTAACTCGCAACTTGTCGAAGACAGCTTGTAAGGTGTCAAGGAATGACTCCTTGTTCTTGATCTTGATGACGATGTCATCGACATACACTTCCACTACGTCTCTAATGAGCTCTCCAAAAGTTTTGTACATAGCTCGTACAAATGTTGAAGCAGCATTTTTGAGACCGAATGGCATGGAAGTATAACAATATAATCCATCTACTGTGATGAAGGAAGTATGCTCTTCATCTTCCCTAGACATTCTGATTTGATGATACCTAGAATATGCGTCTAGGAAACACAGTAATTCACACCCGGAGGTGGAATCCACTATCTGATCTATTCTGGGTAGTGGGAATGGATCTTTTGGACATGCCTTACTCAGTGTAGTGTAGTCGATACACATCCAAAGCTTCCCGCCGGCCTTGGGTACAACGACTGGGTTTGCCAACCATTTTGGATGGAAGACTTCTCGTATGAATCTAGCTTCGAGCAACTTCTTCACTTCTTGACGTATGAAGTTTTGTCGCTCTACAGATTGTTTCTGGGGATTCTGGTGTACAGGTCGAGCGTCAGGATAGATCTTCAGATTGTGCTCGATCACTTCCCTAGGGATCCTAGGCATTTGTGACAGTTGCCAGGAAAACACGTCGACATTAGCCCGGAGGAAAGTGACGAGCGCGAGTTCCTATTTGTTGTTCAGACCTCCCGATATACGGGGGGTCTGAGCAACGTCGAAAATGATTTGGACGAATTTGATGGGAATGTCGGTGTCGCGGCTTGGTTGCACACGAGGTGCGGAGGTTGAGCCTCGATGACGAATGCTCGGGGGTTTCGGAGCTTGCTCCTTTCCGGATTTTTCCTCCTGCGTTGTAGCAAGCGCATGGAGTTCTTCTAGAGCTGTCACTCTGGCGGTGCGATCTCCACGGATCCGAAGAACACCAGCTGGTCTTGGCATCTTCAACGCCAAGTAGCCATAATGGGCGACAGCCATGAATTTGTACAAGGCTGGCCTGCCCAAAATGGCGTTGAATTGTAAGTTGATCTGCGCCACGTCGAAGACCAACTTCTCAGTGCGGTAATTCTCCTGGGTCCCAAAGGTCACCGGAAGAGTAATGGCACCAAGTGGGGTTATGGCCCCCGGACCTACTCTGGAGAAAGGTCGGGAGGGGCGAAGATCTGAAGGTCGGAGCTGAAGCTTGACAAAAGCTTCAAAGCTTATGAGGTTCAACCCCGAACCTCCGTCCACCATCAGTGGAAGTTGGCCAGCTCCTATCATGTTTTGAGGGCAGTCTAATGCATCGAAAGTGATGGCAGTGTCCATCCACTTCCGGTGCGGCTCCGCCCTGGTAGTGGGAGCTATTGAGGCCATGTCCCGCCGCATGGTCTTGACGACACAGCGAGAGGTGATGTCCCACAAACCACCAAAGATAGTGTTCATGGTTTTCCGACGTTCGTTGTCGGAGACGTCAGAGTCGTCATTGACGGAGGTGTAAACATCCTTCAAGACCTTTTTAGGGTCCTAAAAGCCTAACTCCTCTTCAGCTAGAGCTTCATCAACTTTCTGTTTTCCTTCCCTTTGACGGAAAGGAACTTCTTCTCGGCGCTTGTTGTAGCGCTCGGCAAGGTTCTGGACCTCTCGGCAGTTTTCCAGGTTTTGGCTGTTCGTATTGTGTATTGGACACCACATCTTGGAGCTGCCTCCGTCTTGATATGATAGCCGAGGTCATTTCTCGGGGCGTGGCCCCCGGCCACCTGGAGCTGCAGCAGCTGCAGTAGTAGGTGTGCCGGCCGACGGCTTTTTCTTGTTGTTGGACTTTTTCTTCTTCTTACCACTCCCGGTAGTAGTGGCTTCACCCTTGGAGGACTTTTTGTTGTCCTTCGAAGGTGGTTGGCAGTGCATTTCATGGCCCTCCGCAGCTTTGGTGCACTTGTCCGCCAAGCTGAAGAGTTCCGTGACACTGGTGACCTCCTTGGTCGCCAGCTTCTCCAGCATCTTCTTGTCTCGTACGCCCTGTCTAAATGCCACAATGAGAGAATCACTTGAGATAGAAGGTATAGTGTTTCGTACCTGGGAGAATCTCTGTATGAAGGATCACAGGGACTCCCCCCCCTTCTGTTTGACAGCAAAAAGGTCCAGTTCGGTGCCTGGTCGGGTGTATGAACTCCCGAAATTGGCGGTGAACTGTTGGCACAGTTCCGCCAAACTCTTGATGGAGTCGGGTGGAAGGCTCATAAACCAGGACCTGGCGGTCCCAGTTAAAGCCACGGGGAAGTATTTGGCCATCACGGCCTCATTGCCTCCGGTCGCAAGGATTGTGGTGGAGTAGATTGGTGAAACTCGGTGGGATTGACAGTCCTATCAAATTTCTCCAGAAGGTGAGGCCGGAACTTCTGCGGCCATCTGACCATGCGTAGGTGCATGGCCAGGGCAGAACAACCTCCTCCTACTCCCTCGGGAGCAGGACTGTCCCTAGCCTCTGGCCTTTCACGAGCGCGCTCGATATGGACACGGCCATCCTGCTGATGGTAACGGCGATCAAGCTCCGCCCGGAGGTCGTGAGTTGAAAGTCGGGTTACCGTATGGGTACGTCGCACCCCGGAAGGCAGCGACGTCGCTTGTTGAGATGCAGCACGCCTCCTATATTTGGAAGTGTGCGGACCAAGTCTACTCGACACGGTCCAATGTTGCGATGGGGCCCGCCCCGAGGGGGGAGGACCTTGATTGCTGATGCGATCGGTTGCTGCTGCAACCAGGTGTTCCACATCAGCCCTCCACTGCTCCATTGCACCCTGGGATGCTCCTGGAGGTGGTGGACATTGGAGAAGAGCACGCGCAGCATGAAGCGCGTGTTCAGGGTTGTTGTTCGCCGATGCCGTGACCGACGCAGACGCCCCATCCCGTTGTCCAGCTTGATTCGCTGGTGCGGACAGTGGCGGCGGAGGCATGACTCCTGCTGGAGCCATAGCACCTGTTGGCTGCTGCACATTGGAGGGATTGCCTCCAACAGGTTGCACAGCAGGGTTGCCATTTGACGATACAGCAGCAGAGTTCACCATCCTTGAATCTCGGGCGCCCCTACCTGGCGCGCCAACTGTCGGAGTCTTGTTCCGGCAATTCTCCCAGTACTACTGTTGGTAGCCCGCGGACTTTGTAGTTTGGTATTGGGCGTGCAGAGATTCAGAACACGATGGCAAGTAGACACGAGGATTTACGTGGTTTGGGCCCCCTGAGCGTAATACCCTACTCCACGGGGTGTGTAGTTGTTTTATTGAGCGTCTGAGCACTTGTGAAGGTGTGTCAGAGCTGAGTATGGAAGAGGTCTCAGAGTCGAGAGGGAGAGCCCCTGTGTATCGCTCGACCAGTCCTTTTATAGTACAAGGACTGGTCGTTACATCGCTAGCCTGGCCCGACATGTGGCCCTAGCGGTTACAGATGCTTAATACATAATTAATGAGGTTAATTACCCTTAATAATGTGGTAACGGGCCTTGATAGTGTCATTACTGGTATTAAGGGCCTTCCGATCGTGTGTCATTAATATGGTATTAATGACACTTAATCGGGTCTTGAAGTCTTTGATTGCCCCTTGAAGGTCCGAGCCGTTGGGGGTCCTCCTGTCTTGCTCGTTGAAGTTGAAGGTCCGGCGGCTGAACACGTGGCAGCTCCGAAGCTTGTTGTCTCGGACAGGAAGGTCTGGTGCAGTTGTACACATGTCAGGACCAAAGCTTCCCTCTGTGGGGGGTTAGGTCCGGAGGTGCCGCACTGGTATTTAGCCTGAAGCTTTCCCATGTGTGGGACATAGCTCTAGTTGCAGTATACACGTGGCTGCACCGGGACTAACCATAGATGGGAGGCAGGTCCGGTTCCGTATGACACGTGGGGCCTTCGGAGATCTTCAACTCAAACAGGTGAAGTTCCTTTGGTCTTTTTGCAGTCCCAAGGGGTATACGGTATGCAGGGTACCGACAGATGTAATCTTGCGGGAGCCCTCAGCTTGTGAGTAGCCCCATTGACTCGGTGATTACCCTGTGATAGTGGAACTCAAGTCGGCCTTCATGATGACTTGAAGAGATAAAAGTTTGGTTGAGACCCGACTCTGTGTGAGCTCCCCAATGAGGATGTAGATATCTTTTGTGGGATCGAACCTCGGTAAAAATCCTAGATCTTTAGTTTTGCAATCATCACTATCTAGGACATAGATTTAATTATATTTGCAACTTGTACTAATTTTGTATTCCACGTGCAAATTACTCATCATAAACACTTTCTAAAGTTGTTTGGATAGTATACTGCATTCCTCTATTGTAACGCTCAAGAAAAACACAAAAAACAGTTAATCCTTTTGTAGGCGTAACTTGCACACCAGACTAGTCTGCATCTTACACCGAACTAGTCTGGCCTTCCCGTATTTGAAAATTCTGTTAAGTATTGCAGGAAAAAGTTTAAACGCCTATTCACCCCCCTCTAGGCCACATTCAATTGTATAGGATCAAAGAGCACGTGAAAAACTACCAGAGGGAGGGTGAATGGTAGATAAAAACTTTTTCAGCAAAAGCAACGAAAAAACACTCGACAGAAAATCAATTTGTTAAGAAATTGTATGTGAAACTAATCTAAACATGATCAATCATGACAAAACCAGTATAGATTGTTAAGGATCAAGTCACGAAGATATGACAACAAGAATTAGGGAAAAGCGTCGAGAAAAACTCAAGTTACGATCGACACATCGAACAAAGATCAATCTGTTCTGCCTGAGAAAAATCAGATCTACAACACTGCAAAGTAACTCGTGTAGATCAGAAACCACAAATCCAATGACCGTAAAATTTTTACAAATGATATATAATCAAGTTATGAAGACAAACCAAAAAGAATCACATCAATTGGATCTGCAAAACTCGAGATATGATAAAACCACGGAAGCAAGATAGTGCTATGTAGAAACTCGATGAGAAAAACTTGTCTGAATCAAGTCGGACGGACAAGGCACAAAAGTTCATTTAAACTACGATCTTTATTTAATATAACACAGGAGGAACAGTCCAAAATCCACCTTGGAACCATGTTGCAACGTTCATGCACTCCTTGCACACGTGCAAACACTTTCTAACGACGTCCACGATACCTTCATATGCCTTGTTCTTGATTCAAACATGTCGCGCGACCTCCCGATCAATTTGAATGTAGGCCTAGAGGGGGTGAATAGGACTTTTTGAATATTTGTCGAATCTTGCAGCACTCAACAACTGGTTTAATACCAGAGATATCGAACTAATCCGGTAAAGTGCGGACTAGTCTGGTGTTCACGGACTAAGCTTATTAAATGTAACACCCTAAATTTTCGCATCATGCATTGCATACATAATCATGCATTAAACACTAGTAGAATAAAAGAAAAATAATAAAACATATATATATACAAATGTATGTAGCAAAAGAAGAAATAGAAAATAATAATAGCCTAAAACTTGTAATAGGGAATAAGAATAAAAATAATAATAATAATATATATAAATAACAATATATAAAAGTAGAAAAAAATATTAATAATATATGTTATAAAAATAATAAATAATAAAATAATAAATATATATAATATTAATAATATATATAAAATATATATATATATTATAAAGAAAAAAAAGAAAAAAAAAGGGCAACCCGCCGGCCAGGCTGGCCCAGCCGGCCGAGTCGCCCCAGCGCGCCCCACGCCCGAGGCGCTGGCCCCGCCGCCACGCACCCGCGCGGCGCGCGTCGCCCGAGCGAGCCGGCCCCGCTCCGCCCGAGGCGCCCCCACGTCGAACCCGCCGCCTGCCGCTGCAGCGCGCAGCGCGCCCGGGCCCCGGTCCCCCCCCCCCCCCCGATGCGACGGACGCCAGCCCCGCTGGGCCCCTCCCGCGCGTGGCCTCCGCGCCGTCCCGCCTCCGAAAATTTTTCGCGTCCCGCCTCCCGCGCCGTAACGTCCCGCCTACCGACTCCCTCCCGCGTACGTGCCTGCCGCCGTAACGCCTCCCGATCCCGCCGGGTCCGGAACCGATTCCGGATGACTCCCGCCGCCTCTATAAAAGGAACCGAAGGCCTCGATTCCAGCCGCCAGAAAGCGCCGCCTTCGGAAGAAAAGCCGCCGGAACCAAGGTCCAGAGAGCTGCGCCCAGGGAAGAAAAAAAGGGAAAAAGAAGGGGAAGAAGAGGAAGAAAAAGAGGAGGGCACCACCGTTCGCCGGAGATCGTCGCCGACATCGCGCCGATGTCGTCGTGCCGCCGAAGGACTGCTGCACCATCTATTTCGTCTACGCGTCGCATTTGTTCCGCGACTGTCAAGCCGTCAGATCTACGGTAGGCCATGTTCCCGATGCGAATTTTAGCGATCATATTGAATCTAATAGGCGTAAATTGATTTTAGTTGCACCATAATTTTATTTTCAGCAGCATTAATCCACCCTAAAACCCCCGTAAACTCATATGAACACGTATGAACTAGTCGCATCTAATTAATAAACGACCATAGTAAATTAATTATTAAACTGTGCATGCATGCATGTCATTGCATGTTGATTATTTTGTGTGCATTATGTTGAATTATATGTCTTCTTGTATGTATGATCACGCGTAGAGGAACGTGCTCAAGAGGCTGCATACGAGGATTTCCAAAACCAAGACTTCGAAGCGCTTGAGCAACCCTATCCGCCGGAGCAAGGCAAGTGTCCTTGAAGCATATTGATCCTATTTTAAATTAAATGTTTTGTTTGCGAACTTGCATGCTTGTGTCAAATTGATGGGAATCCTATGGTAGGAAGTTTACTAGTTTTGTTTGACCACCCTTGTCACCTGGAATTATGGTAGAGAGTCGGGAAGGGTTTTTACCTTTTTGCTTCGCTTAATTAATTGGGATGGCAAACAACACTACACATTTAATTATGCACCAATGATATTCTGGTTAATGTGAACTGGTCGATATGATGGGTGATCTAAGCAAGCATGGTTATGTGGATGGGTTGGACGTCATGGTGGTTTGCTTGCCTTAGATCTAAGGACCGGTTCATGCGAGAATATGTCAGGTCAACAGTGCCACCACAAGGCCAAGTATGGGTGCGGCGTAGCTGAATAATTAGGAGCGCTGCTAGTATTGTATGGACCATTGGATGGCGCGGGGAATGGGAGTCGAGGAGGACTGCCCTGGGATCCGCATGGCACACGAGGGGGCCCGTGGGTGGGAGAATAGAGATTCAAGCCTGCCGGTGAAACCTTAGTGGGCCCGTACATACTAGTAGTCCCTTTTGAAAGGCTATTTTGTGATCTCTTGGCCACACACCTACGGAAGTGTTAGATGGCACAATGGAGGTTTCTTAGTCATCGAAAGGTGATAAAATCACAAACATGTGGGTAAAGTGGTACAACCTCTGCAGAGTGTTTAAAAACTATCATGATAGCCGTGCTCCCGGTTATGAGCGCCTGGATGACCTACATGATTAGAGTTGGGAATTGGGTTATGGTTGGTTTATGGTTATGGTCTGGAATTGGGTTATGGTTGGTTTATGGTTATGGTTTGGTAATGGTCATGGTTTATGGATTATGGTCATGGATACGAATTTGAGTTATGGTAATTGGACATGGATAATGGTAATGTTGGCAATAATTGGATATGGTTTATATTTTGTTAATATGATGGTTATGATGCGATTGTTTCACATAGACATAGTATAATGCTTTTCAAATGTTTTACTGTACTTTTCAGCACTTAGCCATTATTACATTCGTCGTTTGGATAAGCCACATGTCATACTTTCCACACTTGCTGAGTACGACATGTACTCACCCTTGCATTCCCCCCCAACAGCTACTGGAGACAATTGGGAGTACCCTGAGGATCACGAGGAGTACTAAGTTGCGTACCGCCGTCAATTGCCTGTGGATTGGAGTCGTGCTGTTTAGTTTATTTTCCGCTGCAATTATTTAGAGTTTTATCATTCGTGAACCATTGGATTATTGTAATAAAGTACTTGTTTATTAGTTAAGACGTGGTTAAATTCTGTTTATCATTTGTGAATCACTCGTGTATGTGTGTTGAACATCCTGGGCACACATATGCGTTACGCTTGGTTCATATTCGGAACCGGGCGTCACAGATTGGTATCAGAGCCGCGTTGACCATAGGACGCAAGCCTAGGTAGAATGGACACTCTAGAGCACTTAGGAACACTCTTCTAATATGCTATTTTTGAAAATTTTTGCTGTTGTTTTGTTTCCCTTATTTTCAGCGGCAAAAAGTACTGATCGCTGCTGCGTTTTTGATAAAAAATTTCGGAAGTGAGCAATATTAAGTGCTGCTGTTTTGTTGTGTAAATTTTCGCGAAAAGGGTGTGTTTTGCTGCTGTTATGTGTGGGTAAAATTATTGTGTTGGTTGCTGTATTTTTTTCTCTTTATTTTTCGTTCTTTTGGAACCGCTGCACCGCTCTTTTTCCGCCGTTTTAGCTGCTGAAATTTTCAGATTTGTATTTTGTTATATTTTTCTTTCCTCTAATGTATTTTTGTTTTCTGTAGATGGCCCTCACCAAGACAACCCCCCGTAAGTCGACCGGTGGACTTGTGCCCCCGCGTAGGTTGGCTAGTCGCTCTCCGGCCGTCGACCCCCGTCACCCCGTGGTGATCCGTTCTAACGGCAGAGCCGCAGAACAACTGCGACACCGTCTCCGTGCCCTACTCCGTGAGGCTGGCTACCGTCACCACAGCCTCTCGCTCTCCTACCACACCACTGGAGTGCAGCGCCCCGGCAGGAAGGAGTGGAGCTGCAAAATCTATATCTACTACGGTGACGAGTTGGTGAAGACCCACAGCAGCCCCGCTTGGAGGAGCTCCCGCCGATCTGCGGAGCAGGATGCTAGCTGGGAAGCAGCCACCTTTTGGAGCCACGCCTGCCGTTTTCGTCTGGAGGACACGGTGCACGCCTTCGTCCCGCAGCGTCCCAGTGGCACTGCGCGCTTCGTCTCCAGACACGTGGAGGGACCCCTGGACCTCCCGCAGTCTCGTCAGACTGTTGACGACGTGACCCAGCTCAGTGCACGGCTTCAGAGGGCGCAGCAGGAGATTCAGGATGGACGTGACATCGCCCAGCGCCACGAGGCGATAATCAGGAGGTATCGTCGGATCACCGACGAGGACCCGGACGACTACGCGTCCGACACCCCGAGGACCCCGACGACGACGACGACGACGACGAGGACCTGGATGAGTTCCCGCTCGACGATGAGTAGTCCTCGACCTATGCCACGACTCAAGGATAGGCACACCCCCATTAGTTAAATAAGAGCGATGTAGATATACTTGTGTGACCTTGAGTTGTGTTACTTCTTTTAGGATCTTTGTAAATTCTGTTTGGTGCTTGTTTGAGTGCTTGTGTGCTTAGTAGAGAGTTGTGGAATGCTTCGGCAATTGTCCACATCCTCATAATATAGGTCTATATTAATGAAGGATTATTTAGTGTCACATACCTTGATGCATATAGTTGGGACGTTTCTTTCCAAATTCTAAATCCTCCTGTCCCCACCTTTCTTTCGCCAACAGATGGTGAGAACTCGTAACCAGAGGGATGCCAACGATGAGGAGGAGCGCAATGAAGTACCTCAGAACAACCAGGGACATTCTCATGGAGCTATCAATATTGAACAACTGTTAGCTATGCAGAACCAGCTCATGCAGACCATGATACATACCATGGGACAGCTGCAAGCTGGCAACAACAATCAGCCCCACCTGCCTCCACCGCCACCCCCGCCACATCACAACCGTTTGGGAGAGTTCATGAGGACCAGACCGCCTACCTTTGCACAAGCCACAGACCCAATGGAAGCTGATGATTGGCTGAAGTCTGTTGAGAAGAAACTTGCTATTGTCCAGTGCACTCATAGGGAGAAGGTTCTGTTTGCATCACATCAACTAGTTGGAGCAGCCGCTGACTGGTGGGAAGCTCTTTGCAACGCTCATGATAATCAGGAGACAATCACTTGGGCTGAGTTTAAACAGAGTTTCCGTTCCCACTATGTACCTGAAGGAGTTATGATACTGAGAAGACAAGACTTTGAAAATCTCAGGCAAGGAAGGATGAGTGTGAGTGAGTATCTCAAAAAATTCACTCAATTATCAAGATATGCTCCAGAAGACATCAAAACTGATAGTAGGAAGCAGTATCTGTTTATGAGGGAGCATCAATTGTATGCCAAGTTCAGTAAATGTCAATTCTGGTTACGAGAAGTTTCTTTCTTAGGCCATATTATATCTGGAGGAGGAGTATCAGTTGACCCAGGGAAGGTGAGAGACGTGCTTAAATGGGAACCGCCACAGAATGTTAGGGAACTTCGGAGTTTCCTTGGAATGGCTGGATATTACCGCTGATTCATCAAGGACTTTTCCAAGATAGCCAAGCCTATGACCGAATTACTCATGAAAGGGAAGGCATTCCGTTGGACTCAAGCTTGTCAGGATAGCTTTGAAGAGTTAAAGAAAAGGTTGACAACCACCCCGGTGTTAGTATTACCAGATGTGAGCAAGAGTTTTGATATATACTGTGATGCATCAAGACAAGGATTAGGATGTGTGCTCATGCAAGAAGGCCAAGTGGTAGCTTATGCATCGAGGCAACTAAAGAAACATGAGTTGAATTATCCTACGCACGACCTTGAACTCGCAGTCGTGGTACACGCCTTGAAGATATGGAGACACTATGTTTTTGGTCACCGATGTGAGATTTATACAGATCACAAGAGTCTCAAGTACATATTTACGCAAACGGATCTGAATCTGAGGCAACGCCGATGGTTGGAGCTCATCAAGGATTATGATGTGGGAATCAACTATCACCCAGGGAAGGCCAACGTAGTGGCTGATGCCTTGAGCCGAAAAGGAGTAAGTCATCAACTCACAGTTCAAGAACTGCCATCCGAGTTATGTAAGGAGTTTGAACGGTTGAACCTTGGATTCGTAAATGAGATGGGAACGATGGAAGTCAACCCAACATTAGAGCAGGAAATACGGGAAGGACAAACAAAGGACAAGGAAATACAGGAAATCAAGGAAAGGACCCGAGAAGGAAAAGAATTCAGATTTGATGAGGACGAACAGGGTACCTTATGGCTTGGAAAGAGGATTGTGGTACCTAATGTCAGGCATATTCGAGAAACAATATTGAAGGAGGCACATGACTCGCCTTACTCAATTCATCCTGGCTGTACGAAGATGTACAAGGACTTAAAGACATGCTACTAGTGGGCCAGCATGAAAAAGGACATAGCCAAATATGTTGCACTTTGTGATGTGTGCCAACGAGTTAAAGCTGAACATCAAAGGCCAGCCGGATTGTTACAACCACTAAAGATCCCGGAGTGGAAGTGGGAAGAGATTGGTATGGACTTTGTAGTTGGATTACCGCGAACTCTGTCTAGCTATGATTCAATATGGGTTATTGTGGATCGATTGACAAAATCAGCTCATTTCATCCCTGTCAAGACCACATATACCACCACGAAGCTAGCATAATTGTATATGGAGCATATTGTGTGCCGACACGGAGTACCGAAGAAGATAGTCTCGGATAGAGGTTCTCAATTTACCTCCAGATTTTGGCAGAAATTGCATGAAGCAATGGGAACAAGGCTGAACTTTAGTTCGGCGTATCACCCTCAAACAGATGGACAAACCGAGAGGACCAACCAAATTTTGGAAGACATGTTGAGAGCATGTGCTTTAAAGCATAGGAAAAGTTGGGATAAAAGTTTGTCGTATGCTGAATTCTCGTACAACAATAGTTACCAAGCAAGTTTGAAAATGTCACCCTATGAAGCATTATACGGAAGGAAATGTAGGACTCCCTTGTTTTGGAATGAAACCGGAGAGAATCAAGTGTTTGGTCCCGACGTGTTACAAGAAGCTGAAAGGCAAGTCCAAATAATACGGGAAAACTTAAAGGCTACCCAGTCTCGACAGAAAGGTTATGCTGATAATAGGCGAAGGAGTCTGACCTTTGAAGTTGGAGATTTTGTATACCTCAAAGTGTCACCTATCAGAGGTCAGCGACGGTTTAACGTCAAAGGAAAACTGGCACCACGTTACATCGGACCATTTAAGATTCTGGACAAGCGAGAAGAGGTAGCTTATCGACTTGAGCTGCCGACGTATCTCTCCGATGTACACGACGTATTTCACGTCTCTCAACTCAAGAAGTGTCTCAGGGTACCGGAAGAACAAGTGCCGATGGACGAGTTAGAACTTCAAGAGGATTTGTCTTATGTCGAGCAACCTATCAAAATTTTGGACATAAAGGAAAGAGTCACGAGAAATAAGAGGATCCGTTGGTGCAAAGTGCAATGGAAACACCATACGGAAGCCGAAGCTACATGGGAACGTGAAGAAGACCTGAAGGCAGAATTCCCTCATCTTTTCTCCACGCTATCGAATCTCGAGGGCGAGATTCACTTTAAGGGGGGTAGGTTTGTAACACCCTAAATTTTCGCATCATGCATTGCATACATAATCATGCATTAAACACTAGTAGAATAAAAGAAAAATAATAAAACATATATATATACAAATGTATGTAGCAAAAGAAGAAATAGAAAATAATAATAGCCTAAAACTTGTAATAGGGAATAAGAATAAAAATAATAATAAAAATATATATAAATATATATAAATAACAATATATAACAGTAGAAAAAAATATTAATAATATATGTTATAAAAATAATAAATAATAAAATAATAAATATATATAATATTAATAATATATATTATAAAGAAAAAAAAGGGCAACCCGCCGGCCAGGCCGGCCCAGCCGGCCGAGTCGCCCCAGCGCGCCCCACGCCCGAGGCGCTGGCCCCGCCGCCACGCACCCGCGCGGCGCGCGTCGCCCGAGCGAGTCGGCCCCGCTCCGCCCGAGGCGCCCCCACGCTGAACCCGCCGCCTGCCGCTGCAACGCGCAGCGCGCCCGGGCCCCGGCCCCCCCCCCCCCGACGCGACGGACGCCAGCCCCGCTGGGCCCCTCCCGCGCGTGGCCTCCTCGCCGTCCCGCCTCCGAAAATTTTTCGCGTCCCGCCTCCCGCGCCGTAACGTCCCGCCTACCGACTCCCTCCCGCGTACGTGCCTACCGCCGTAACGCCTCCCGATCCCGCCGGCTCTGGAACCGATTCCGGATGACTCCCTCCGCCTCTATAAAAGGAACCGAAGGCCCCGATTCCAGCCGCCAGAAAGCGCCGCCTTCGGAAGAAAAGCCGCCGGAACCAAGGTCCAGAGAGCTGCGCCCAGGGAAGAAAAAAAGGGAAAAAGAAGGGGAAGAAGAGGAAGAAAAAGAGGAGGGCACCACCGTTCGCCGGAGATCGTCGCCGACATCGTGCCGCCGTCGTCGTGCCGCCGAAGGACTGCTGCACCATCTATTTCGTCTACGCATCGCATTTGTTCCGCGACTGTCAAGCCGTCAGATCTACGGTAGGCCATGTTCCCGTTGCGAATTTTAGCGATCATATTGAATCTAATAGGCGTAAATTGATTTTAGTTGCACCATAATTTTATTTTCAGCAGCATTAATCCACCCTAAAACCCCCGTAAACTCATATGAATACGTATGAACTAGTCGCATCTAATTAATAAACGACCATAGTAAATTAATTATTAAATTGTGCATGCATGCATGTCATTGCATGTTGATTATTTTGTGTGCATTATGTTGAATTGTATATGTCTTCTTGTATGTATGATCACGCGTAGAGGAACGTGCTCAAGAGGCTGCATACGAGGATTTCCAAAACCAAGACTTCGAAGCGCTTGAGCAACCCTATCCGCCGGAGCAAGGCAAGTGTCCTTGAAGCATATTGATCCTATTTTAAATTAAATGTTTTGTTTGCGAACTTGCATGCTTGTGTCAAATTGATGGGAATCCTATGGTAGGAAGTTTACTAGTTTTGTTTGACCACCCTTGTCACCTGGAATTATGGTAGAGAGTCGGGAAGGGTTTTTACCTTTTTGCTTCGCTTAATTAATTGGGATGCCAAACAACACTACACATTTAATTATGCACCAATGATATTCTGGTTAATGTGAACTGGTCGATATGATGGGTGATCTAAGCAAGCATGGTTATGTGGATGGGTTGGACGTCATGGTGGTTTGCTTGCCTTAGATCTAAGGACCGGTTCATGCGAGAATATGCCAGGTCAACAGTGCCACCACAAGGCCAAGTATGGGTGCGGCGTAGCTGAATAATTAGGAGCGCTGCTAGTATTGTATGGACCATTGGATGGCGCGGGGAATGGGAGTCGAGGAGGACTGCCCTGGGATCCGCATGGCACACGAGGGGGCCCGTGGGTGGGAGAATAGAGATTCAAGCCTGCCGGTGAAACCTTAGTGGGCCCGTACATACTAGTAGTCCCTTTTGAAAGGCTATTTTGTGATCTCTTGGCCACACACCTACGGAAGTGTTAGATGGCACAATGGAGGTTTCTTAGTCATCGAAAGGTGATAAAATCACAAACATGTGGGTAAAGTGGTACAACCTCTGCAGAGTGTTTAAAAACTATCATGATAGCCGTGCTCCCGGTTATGAGCGTCTGGATGACCTACATGATTAGAGTTGGGAATTGGGTTATGGTTGGTTTATGGTTATGGTCTGGAATTGGGTTATGGTTGGTTTATGGTTATGGTTTGGTAATGGTCATGGTTTATGGATTATGGTCATGGATACGAATTTGAGTTATGGTAATTGGACATGGATAATGGTAATGTTGGCAATAATTGGATATGGTTTATATTTTGTTAATATGATGGTTATGATGGGATTGTTTCACATAGACATAGTATAATGCTTTTCAAATGTTTTACTGTACTTTTCAGCACTTAGCCATTATTACATTCGTCGTTTGGATAAGCCACATGTCATACTTTCCACACTTGCTGAGTACGACATGTACTCACCCTTGCAATCCCCCCCAACAGCTACTGGAGACAATTGGGAGTACCCTGAGGATCACGAGGAGTACTAGGTTGCGTACCGCCGTCAATTGCCTGTGGATTGGAGTCGTGCTATTTAGTTTATTTTCTGCTGCAATTATTTAGAGTTTTATCATTCGTGAACCATTGGATTATTGTAATAAAGTACTTGTTTATTAGTTAAGACGTGGTTAAATTCTATTTATCATTTGTGAATCACTCGTGTATGTGTGGTGAACATCCTGGGCACACATATGCGTTACGCTTGGTTCATATTCGGAACCGGGCATCACATTAAACTTAATTGATTGGTTTGATTCTTTTATGTGTATAGCGGAAGTATGGAATCAAACAACAGTTTAATAGCTATATACTGAATTATGTCACACTTAAGTCTTATGTTTAACAATTTAACGTAAGATGAACAATGTGTGTGAAACCCTAGATTAAGTTGATTAACTTGAATGATGAACAATGAAACAAGACACAAGTGTTTATCCCGTGGTTCGGCTACCACAAAAGGCCATCTACATCCACGTTGAGGAGTCCAGAAAAGGATCAGGTCTTCTCCAACACTACCCTCGTTGGATCACCACAAAGGCCAATCCTCTTCCACTAATCACAAAGGGGTGAATAACCAAATTCAAGGGCGATCTCACACTTTGAGAGCTCCCTTAGATTACAAAACACAATACCACCGAAAACACACTCAAAAGTTACAATTTAAATGCAGGAGTGTGTTAGAGAATCAAACCAAGAGCTCAATGTGGTGTAGCAAGTGTCTCTCCAATGATCTAGATTAAATCCTCAAAGGATTGGACGATTTTGCACTTAATTTCGTGGAGAGAGGTTGTTTTTGAGTCTCTTGGGAGGTATGACGGCGCTAGGGTTCGAGAGAGTGTAAAAGTGGGACGTCCACCTCTATTTATATGTGGTTTCTAAAAGTGACCGTTAGGGTTCAGAAAGTTCGGACTAGTCCGTGGTGATCACCGGACTAGTCCGGTGTGCTGTGTGTTACAAACCCTAAGAGTCCCGAAATATCGGACTAGTCCGGCTGAGAGCGGACTTGTCCGATTTTGCTACTGGAAGTCTTCGGACTAGTCCGATGTCCATCGGAGTTGTCCATACATGTGAAACCCTAAGTGTGTTGGATGACAAGTCCGCACTCGGAGGACTTGTCCGACTTGGATCAGTGGGGTTTTTCGGACTAGTCCGTGTGAACATCAGACTTGTCCGGAGTGGATCAGAAACGATATCGGACTAGTCCGGTTGATAACGGACTTGTCCGATGTTGTGTGACTTGTGTAGTGTTTTGAGGACTAGTCCGCACTGGGGGTGGGACTAGTCTGATTCTAGTCAGAAGGATATCGGACTATTCTAACATATATCGGACTTGTCCGATCTGGTGCAGAAAGGTTTATCGGACTAGTCTGGTGACGAACGGACTAGTCCGATCCTGTGAAACTTTTTGCAATGTGTGTGTTTAATTATCATTGAGCTCTTGAGGTGTGTTTCCTTAACACACTCCATACACAATAATCTGCTATTCTTTTTCTTTGAGCTCATTTCCGCTTTGCTCCTCCTCATCCCTTCTTTTTGGTATTTTGCTCATTTTTTCATTATAGGCCTGCATTCATCTCAATAAAGAGGTTAGGATCCCAATTGCTTGTCATAAATCATCCAAAACCCACAAGGGAGTCCTAGATGCACTTTCAATCTCCCCCTTTTTGGTGATTGATGACAAACAATTGAGATTTCACAAAATATGACAAAAATTGAGATTTTCATAAAGTATGCAGATATGAATCAAATACATCAAGCAGTGAGAGAATTATCCATATGTGCATTCTTTATGGTGGGATGCATAACTAAGTACATTAAGACATCGAGAATGACATAATTTGCATTAATCAACCAAAATAAAGCACACATGTCATTCCAGGAGCAATGATTACAGATTTTAACCAGTACTTCTCAAATTAAGTAAGCATTGCATTCACAAAACCAAAGTTAATCTTAGAAACACAGTTAAAACATTACAATCACAAAGATAGATAAAAAGAGCTCTCTCCTCGCATCCTACAGCTAAAGCTAAGACTCCCCCTCAATCTCTCCCCCTTTGGCATCAAGACACCAAAAAGATGAGAGGAGGGTCCTAGGGTCTTCACTCTTCACGGTCGGTCCTCTCGTCGTCGTCTTCGTCTTCTTCATCATCAGCTTGACGAGGAGGAGAAGGAGGAGGTACGGAGCCACTCGAACCCCCAATGCCAAAGTAGGCAAGCTCGGAGGGGTTCAAGGGTGCGATCTCAGTGTAGTCTGGATCACTAGAGATCCAATGGGATCAATCTCCAGCTTTTGGCAAATTTGCTTCACATTGGCCTTTATGTATTTCATGTCCTCCCTTCTCTTCTGATTGAGCTTGTGGGCCTTCACTTTGGCCTTCTTGCAGGAGGTGAATATAGCAGCCAGATACTTGAGGATTCCACTAGCTGATCCTCTCTGAGGGGCTTCCCTAGAAGCAGGGACAGCCCTGACACCTTCACTTGATCTTGCCGGTGCCTCGGGATTGGAGCACGTCGAAGGAGCAGCCTGCACACTCGGCTTTTGAGGCATTTGAGGCCTCAAGGGGAGATGCTCCACATCTTTCACAAATTCAATGTCGGTGACTTTTTCAATCACAAACATAAGGTAAGAAGCATATCCACAAGATCTGTTGGGAGTGCAAGAGATGTTTACCATATCATTCCAAATGTATTCCGCCACATCAAATGGGCGGTCCTTGCTTATGACTCTCATCAGAGTCCGGAGGTATCCTTGCACACTCCCTGCGTCCCCATCCTTAGGGGCAATGGTCTTTCTTAGCACTCTGTTCAACACCACAAAGAATGGCTTCATGTTTTTGGTGGAAGGAGGGTTGAACTTTGAGTTTGGCTCATATAGAAACTTCATATTGTCCTTGTCAATGACCCCAATGTTGTGTATAACTAAGCAATCAGACCTTGTGGAGTCAAGGTGAAGCAAGCTAGTGAAATCTTCTTGAGTGATGCTGTACTTGGATCCCTGGGTCATCCAAGTGACACTCTCTTCATCCTCACTAGAGAAGTGACAGGTCGCAAAGAACTGCGCAATCACTTCATCATTCCAGTTGTGTTTGAAAGCAAACAGGACTCTCAGTCCATGCTTTCCAATGGCTCTCACTACATCAGTGAACGGTGAGTAGCCCTTCTTCTCAAAGTGTGCCCAGTCAATCCACTGACTGTGCAACACGGGGGTCTTCATCGGTAGATACACCGATTTGTAGAAATCTGCATGGAAGTTGCACCAGAACCTTCCATCTGCAGCTTGCTTCGGCCTGCCATACCAGTCAATGCTTCTGAATTTTGCGGCCGAGTCACTGCCCTTGCCATTGAACTTCTCCTCAGTAGGGTCCCGGACCCCTTCCCTGGGAGCATGCAGCTTCAAGGGCCTGACTGGCCTCGTCGCTATCCCTTTTTCCTTGCCCTTTGCTTGGCGGGCACTTGCCGAGCTAGGGCCACCACCAGCCTTAGAGGCTGGCACCTTGGAGGCCGGCTTCTTCGCTAGCACTTTCCTCCGAACCTGAGGAGGGGAAGGAGCAGGCTCGGAGGGTCTTTCTTGGCGCTTCTTGCCAAGACCCGTCGAAGTCCGAGGTGCCACCTCGTGGTCCATCTCGGCCTCAAAGTCGGAGATTTCATCGTTTGAGCTAGACATGATCTGAGAATCATTTGCAAGAATTATGATAAGTGATACAAGGCATAGGTATGAAAAGATAGCAAGGAAGTGAATTGAGGAACTGAAGAATTAGGTTTTAAGTTCAGAAACATTGGACTTGTCCGGTGCAAAGGCACGGACTAGTCCGGGGGACCGGACTTGTCCGTGCATGGACCGGACTAGTCCGGTGTTCATCCTCAAAAACCTAACATAGTGGACAAAGGCTGATTCCTAATGCATAACAAGTTTAGCATACACGTAGTACATCAAAGGGGCATGTATCTAGCGGAAGATGCTAGGCTATTCGATCAACAATGGAGAAAAACAAGATTTCTAGGGTTTGGGAGAAAATTACCGAAGAATTCGATTGAAGCTTGAGGAATAGGGAGTTGGAGCCCGGACAAGTCCGCTAGCTTCAATCCGCACGAGGTCAAGCTTGATTTGCGCCCAAATGCGCACCTTTTTTATGATGGGATCAAGGAACCTCCTTGGGAGCTCGAGCGCAAGAGAGATAGTGCGTGAGGAAGAGTGGGGATGAGAGGAATTAGGGTTTTGTGGCGGCTAGGGTTATGGACACGAAAAATCGTACAAGTCCGGAGTTGACCGGACTAGTCCGAACTCGACCAGAGAGCTATATCGGACTAGTATGTGGTCTATCGGACTAGCCCGGCCTAACCGGCACTCGGTGGACTAGTCTGTAGGGGCGAACTAGTCCGGGTAACCACAGACTAGTCCGTGGTCACCAGGAGAAATTTGCATAGCCCATTCATATATATTTGAAGGTTCATAAATAGAGAATGGAGGGGCAAAACAAATCAATTAATCTTGATGAATTTGATCAGTAAGCATACAACAAACAATCAATGATCATAATTCACCAAGATCTAGTAATTGACATAGTTTTTCGAGAAAAATTGAGAGGGGTGATTTTCACAAATCAATCAACATTTTGATGAATTCATACAGGTATGCAACCTTTCAAGCCACACTCCGAGAATCAAGGATATTTAGTTCATTTCGGAGTTCGCAAAAATGTTTTTCATCAAGTGGCTTGGTGAATATGTCGGCCAATTGCTTTTGGGTGTTGACACGTGAGATGGTTATATCTCCTTTCATGGAATGTTCTCTCAAGAAATGATGTCTTATGTCTATGTGTTTAGTTCTAGAGTGCTCAACTGGATTGTGGGCAATTTTAATGGCACTCTCATTGTTACAAAGGAGAGGAATACGGTTCATATTGTAACCGTAATCCCTTAGAGTTTGTCGCATCCAAAGGAGTTGTGCACAACAACTCCCGGCTGCAACATACTTCGCTTCGGATGTGGATAGGGCAATGGAAATTTGGTTCTTGGACGACCAAGAAACTAAGGATCTTCCTAGGAATTGGCATGTGCCGGAGGTGTTTTTTCTATCTACTTTGCACCCGGCATAATCTGCATCGGAATAACCAATGAGATTGAATTTTGAGCCTTTTGGGTACCAAAGACCAAGGTTGGGTGTATGAACCAAATATCTCAAATCCTTTTTACGGCTGTCAAGTGACATTCCTTAGGGTTGGCTTGAAATCTTGCACACAAACACACACTTAACATAATATCTGGCCTAGATGCACATAAATAGAGTAGAGATCCAATCATGGAGCGATATACCTTTTGGTCGACATTAGGTCCATCTTCATTGAGATCCAAGTGGCCATTTGTTGCCATGGGGGTCTTTATGGGCTTTGCCTTGTCCATGCCAAACTTCTTAAGTATGTCCTGCGTATACTTGGTTTGGCTTATGAACGTTCCTTCCTTTTGTTGCCGCACTTGGAATCCCAAAAAGTATTTTAATTCTCCCATTATTGACATTTCAAACTTGTCTGTCATGATTTTGCTAAATTCCTCACAAAAAGATTGATTAGTTGATCCAAAAATTATATCGTCAACATAAATTTGACAAATAAAAAGATCATTATTTAAATTCTTTGTAAATAATGTATAATCTACTTTGCCAATTTGAAAACCATTCTCAATTAAGAAATCTCTAAGACACTCATACCAAGCTCTAGGAGCTTGTTTGAGGCCGTAGAGAGCCTTACGCAATTTATATACGTGGTCGGGGAACTCTTCGTCTTTAAATCCGGGTGGTTGCTCCACGTACACCTCTTCCTTGATCGGTCCGTTGAGGAAGGCGCTTTTCACGTCCATTTGATACAGCTTGAAATCATGGTGAGTAGCATATGCAAGTAATATTCTAATAGATTCAAGCCTAGCTACTGAAGCAAAAGTCTCATCGAAATCCAAACCTTCGACTTGTGAGTACCCTTTGGCCACAAGTCGTGCCTTGTTCCTTGTCACCACCCCGTGTTCGTCTTTTTTGTTGCGGAAGACCCACTTGGTGCCGACGATGTTTGCATTAGGTCTTGCCACAAGTTCCCACACTTTGTTTCGCTTGAAGTTGTTCAATTCTTCTTGCATCGCCACCACCCAGTCCGGATCCTTCAATGCATCCTCAATCCTGCGTGGTTCCAAAAAGGATACAAATGAATAATGCTCACAAAAGTTAGCTATGCGAGATCTAGTGGTTACTCCCTTTTGGATGTCACCAATGATGTTGTCGATTGGGTGATCCCTTTGGACGCATTGGTGTACTCTTGGATGTGGCACTTGAGGAGTTGTGTCTTCATGATTGTCTGCTTCTCCCCCTAAGTGGTTGCCTTCATTGACTTGTTGATCATTTTCGTACTCTTGTGGTTGATCTTGTGTTGAGGCTCCCCTTTGATTGATGGTCTCCTCTTGTGGTTCATTTTCCTCATGTTCGTGTGAAGGTGGTTCTTGTGGTCGAACTTCACCTAGAGCCATTCTTTTCAATGCTTGACAAGGAGCTTCTTCTTTACCTAATTCACTTGAATCAACTTGCTCCTTTTGGGAGCCATTAGTCTCATCGAACACTACGTCACATGCAACTTCAACAAGTCTGGAGGCCTTGTTGAAGACACAATAGGCGTAAGTGTTCGAATCATAACCAAGCAAGAAACCTTCATCGGACTTCGAAGCGAACTTTGAAGTCATAGGCTTCTTGTTCAGGATGTAACATGGAGAACCGAAAACTCGAAAATATGAAATGTTTGGTTTGTTACTGGTAAGTAGCTCATAGGGAGTCTTCTTGAGTAGTCGATGGAGATAGAGTCGATTTGCGGCGTGGCAAGCGGTGTTAATCGCTTCCGCCCAAAATTGATCCGATGTCTTGTACTCATCGAGCATTGTCCTTGCCATCTCAATGAGTGTTCGGTTCTTTCTTTTGGCAACTCCGTTTTGTTGTGGCGAGTATGGCGCTGAAAATTCATGCTTGATGCCCTCTTCATCAAGGTACTCCTCCACTTGTGTGTTCTTGAAATCAATGCCATTGTCGCTTCGAATACTCTTGATTGTCGATGAAAATTCGTTTTGGGCTCGCTTGAAGAATTTCTTGAGTGTTCCTTGTGTTTCTGACTTATCATGCAAAAAGAAAACCCAAGTGAAGCGAGAAAAATCATCAATGATAACTAAACCGTATTTGTTACCGCCGATGCTTATGTAAGCAATTGGACCAAACAAGTCCATGTGAAGTAGTTCGAGCGGTCTTGTCGTAGTCATGACGTTCTTTGCGGGATGATGTGCTCCAACTTGCTTCCCGGCTTGGCACGCGCTACAAGGCCTGTCTTTCTCGAAAACAACATTCTTCAAACCTCGGATGTGATCGCCCTTGAGGAGTTTTTGAAGGTTCCTCATACCAACATGCGCTAGCTGTCTATGCCACAGCCAACCCATGTTGGTTTTTGCAATCAAGCATGTATCGAGTTCAGCTTTATCCTTGTTGAAGTCAACCAGGTAAAGCTTTTCATTCAACATACCCTTGAATGCAATAGAACCATCACTCCTCCTAGAGACGGTCACACCCTCGTTAGTGAACAAGCAATTATAACCTTTGTCACATAGTTGAGATATGGACAGAAGGTTATAATCTAAAGATTCAACGTGTAAAACATGAGAAAGCGTGTGTTCAGAGGATATTGCAATTTTACCGGTACCGATCACCCTTCCTTGACTATTATCTCCGAAGTAGACGCCTTCGTTTGGGTTCTCGTTCTCTTCATATTCCACGAACATCCTCCTTTCTCCGGTCATGTGATTGGTGCACCCACTGTCCAGCACCCATTTGGATCCACCAGAGGAATAGGCCTGCAAAAACAACTTACGCTTTGGTTTTAGGTACCCAAGCTTGCTTGGGTCCTTGGAGGTTAGTCACAATACATTTGGGGACCCACACATGGGATTTTGTGTTCCCATGGCGTGGCCCAACATAATAAGCATAGACCTTGCCAAGGTTGTTTCTCATTAACACATAGGAGGCATCAAAAGTTTTAAATAAAAGCTGTTGTTGTTCATGAGTCGGACTAGTCTGGAGGGCCGGACTTGTCCGGACGACCGGACTTGTCCGGACACGGACCGGACTAGTCTGGTATTCATGTGAGTTCAGGTTTTTATCCTTCGACTTACCAGTTTGAGAGGATCTTCCCTTCACAAAGGAGATCCTTCCCTTGTTATTCTTATGACTTCCAGCATGTAGCTTTTCATCATAGGAGTAACCAAAGCCATACTTGACATTTGGAGGTCTTTGGACCAAGTATGCACTACGTGCATAGTTGATCTTCTCCTTGTCAAATATGCTACATTGAGTAGGATTTTTATCCTTTGTGGAGATTGATTTCCCTTTCAATCTGGTGTCAGTTTTACCACATGTGCACATATGAGCAAATTCTGTTTTAGTGGGTTGAGAAGGTGAGTTTGAAGAAGAGGAAGGTTCACTCAGCTTGAGTGACTCAACTTGCACTTCAAGGATCTTGTTAACCTTGATTAGGTCAGCAAGTTTGTCCTTAATTGCAACATTTGAGTCGGTTAACTCCAAGCAAGCTTTCTTGCTTGAAGCTAACTCAAGCTCCAGTGAACTGTTTTTCTCCTTTTCAAGCTCTAGAAGTTTTTCAATTTCGACATACTCCTCCTTTTGGGAGATAATCATGTCCTCTTGATGATCAATTAACCTTTCCTTCTCAACAATTTGGTCAAGTAAAAATTTCATTTTTGTTGCAGTTTTCCTATCTAGTCCATTTAGCATATCCTCATCATCACTATCTATTTCATCATCACTAGAGTAGGAATGCATGGAAGGGGTTTTGATGTTTACCTTGTGTTTACCTTCCTTTGCCATAAGGCAAGTGCCATTTCCCTTTCTTGCACCGAGTGTAGGAAATAGTGTAGATTTCTTGGATGTGTTCTCGATGGCTATGCTAGCCATCTCTTCTTCATCGGATGATGAGGACTCATCGTTTGAGTCCCACTCCTTCCCAATATGCGCTTGTTCGGCTTGTTTCTTTTCTTGAAGAACTTCTTAGGTTGAGTCTTGGATTCTTTAGCCTTCTTCTTGTTCTCCTCATATGGGCAATCCACTATAAAGTGGTTATATTCACCACAATTATAGCACGCCCGTCTCAATTTTGGATTTGTTCTTTCCTTGCACTTGCCTTCACTTGATTTTGTCCCTTGCTTTTTCTTCATTATTCTCTTGAACTTTTTCATGAACAAGATCAAATCCTCTTCATCTAGCTCACTACTCTCTTCATCACTGGCCTCCTCTAGTTGTGCTTCTCTTGCTTCTTTGGATAGAGGCTTGAGGGTGGACTTTAAAGCAACTCCTTTCTTCTTCGCCGAAGTGAGGTCGGCAATTTCTTTGACGTGCTTTGCTTGCTTCTCCATCATTTCAAAGTTGATAATTTTACCAAGCAATTCATCTGGAGTCATCCTTTTGTATCCGGGGCTTTCTCTAATCATGGAGCATAGCGTGACATTGTGAGGCATAAAGGCTCTAAGGATGAGCTTTACCACCTCGTGGTCATTCCACTTCTTGCTCCCATATGATCGCACTTTATTGACAAGTGTCTTCAATAGATTGTACATATCCTGAGGTGACTCGTCTTCCTCGATTGTGAATCTTCCAAGTTCGCCTTCGATCATCTCAATCTTTGCTTCACGCACATGCCGATCACCTTCATGTGCGGTTTGCAGAGTATCCCATATTTCCTTAGCAATTTTGAGTCCATCCACCTTGGTGAACTCGTCCCGACTGAGTGAGGATGTGATTATAGTTGCGGCTTGAGCATTTCTATGAATGGCCTGCTCTTGGCTTGGGGTGAGCTCTTCGTCGTCATCTGGAATATCTATCCCTGTGCATACAATATGCCATAAACATGGGTTGAGGGAAATCAAATGCATTTTCATATTCTGCCTCCACATGGAGTAATCACTTCCATCAAAGTGTGGGGCTTTTCCAAGTGGGATAGATAAGTAATGGTTGTTATTGGAATTTAGACGATCATAGTTAAAAGGATATCGGGAGTAGTCGGTGTGACTACTCCCCTTCTTCTTCTCTTCAACCTTTGCTTTCCCTTTGGAAAGTGCCTTCTTTCTGAGGAGTGCCTTCAGCTCCAGCGTCTCCTCATCATCGTCCTCGAAGTCTTGAATGGCTTCGAGGTACTTCTCCAGTCTTTGGGTCTTGTCGTTGTTAACCTCCTCTTGGTTGTTGATTTTGTGGACGTCCTTCATGTCCGACATGGTCTCTTCGAGTGGTTAGACTCTTTCTTGAAGAACCTTGCTCTGATACCAATTGAATGTAGGCCTAGAGGGGGGGTGAATAGGCCTTTTTGAATATTTGTCGAATCCTGCAGCACTCAACAACCGGTTTAATACCAGAGATATCGGACTAGTCCGGTAAAGTGCGGACCAGTCCGGTGTTCATGGACTAAGCTTATTAAACTTAATTGATTGGTTTGATTCTTTTATGTGTACAGCGGAAGTATGGAATCAAACAACAGTTTAATAGCTATATACTGAATTATGTCACACTTAAGTCTTATGTTTAACAATTTAACATAAGATGAACAATGTGTGTGAAACCCTAGATTAAGTTGATTAACTTGAATGATGAACAATGAAACAAGACACAAGTGTTTATCCCGTGGTTCGGCTACCACAAAAGGCCACCTACATCCACATTGAGGAGTCCACAAAAGGACCGGGTCTTCTCCAACCCTACCCTCGTTGGATCACCACGAAGGTCAATCCTCTTCCACTAATCACAAAGGGGTGAATAACCAAATTCAAGGGGCGATCTCACACTTTGAGAGCTCCCTTAGATTACAAAACACAATACCACCGAAAACACACTCAAAAGTTACAATTGAAATGCAGGAGTGTGTTAGAGAATCAAACCAAGAGCTCAATGTGGTGTACCAAGTGTCTCTCCAATGATCTAGATTGAATCCTCAAAGGATTGGACGATTTTGCACTTAATTTCGTGGAGAGAGGTTGTTTTTGAGTCTCTTGGGAGGTATGACGGCGCAAGGGTTCGAGAGAGTGTAAAAGTGGGCCGTGCACCTCTATTTATATGTGGTTTCTAAAAGTGACCGTTAGGGTTCAGAAAGTTCGGACTAGTCCATGGTGATCATCGGACTAGTCCGGTGTGCTGTGTGTTGCAAACCCTAAGAGTCCCGAAATATCGGACCAGTCCGGCTGAGAGTGGACTTGTCCGATTTTGCTATTGGAAATCTTCGGACTAGTCCGATGTCCATCGGACTTGTCCGGACATGTGAAACCCTAAGTGTGTTGGATGACAAGTCCGCACTCGGAGGACTTGTCCGACTTGGATCAGTGGGGTTTTTCGGACTAGTCCGTGTGAATATCGGACTTGTCCGAAGTGGATCAAAAACGATATCGGACTAGTCCGGTTGATAACAGACTTGTCCGATGTTGTGTGACTTGTGTAGTGTTTTGAGGACTAGTCCGCACTGGGGGTGGGACTAGTCCGATTCTAGTCAGAAGGATATCGGACTAGTCCGACATATATCAGACTTGTCCGATCTGGTGCAGAAAGGTTTATCGGACTAGTCCGGTGACGAACGGACTAGTACGGTCCTGTGAAACTCTGTGCAATGTGTGTGTTTAATTATCATTGAGCTCTTGGGGTGTGTTTCCTTAACACACTCCATACACAATAATCTGCTATTCTTTTTCTTTGAGCTCATTTCCGCTTTGCTCCTCCTCATCCCTTCTTTTTGGTATTTTGCCCATTTTTTCATTATAGGCCTGCATTCATCTCAATAAAGAGGTTAGGATCCCAATTGCTTGTCATAAATCATCCAAAACCCACAAGGGAGTCCTAGATGCACTTTCACAACTTAACCACAATTTCTCCTGAACTTGGTTGTTGAATCTCATCTTCTCCCTAAGACTAGTTCAATGAATCTCGTCACCAGCCATGTTTTGAACTCAAGCAACACCTGCACATGAATAAACAACCAATACTTCCGAGCACAAGTCCTTGACTTGACTCGCATTAGTTCCAAAACCACAACACCTTACGTGAGCACCTCACATAAGCATGTTGCAAATCATAGCAACGAATTAACCACCATGATTAGCCAAAACACATCAAAAACTTAGTAAAAGAATACTAAGCAAACTTTCCATAGATGTAAAGCAAGTACCAAACATTGCAAGTTAAAAGCGGAACTACTGCGATCTAGCACCGGACCTTACCAAGGACAACCAGACCTTGAACAGGAGCTTACTAAAGCTAGCAGGACCTAGCGCCGGAGCTAACCAAAGCTAGTCAGACCTAGCGCCGGAGCTAGCAAAAATATGTTGGACCTAGACAAAGAAGTCGGACCTAGCCAACCTAGCCAAAATAAGTCAGACCTAGACAAAAAAGTCGAACCTAGCCAAAGCAAGTCAGACCTTACGTCGGACCTTGTCGAAGCTACCCAAAACAAGCTGGACCTATCGTTGGACCCTGCAGGAGCTCGGACCTAAAGTCGGACCTTGTTGAAAATGGTATTTTGGCAATATTCAAAACTTTATCATCATGGCCAATGTATTCGGCACACATATGTCTCACAATCTCTCCCTTGATGAATGCATTGGCAACACCACTTAGAATCCAAACATTGGCTTATCCACATGAAAATTTTTGAAAACAATTTTCTCCTTGATATATTTCTCCCCCTTTGTAAATCAGGAATAAAATGAGAAGAAAAATAAAAATCCCCCCTTGAGAAGAATCGTGCCAAAAACACTTGTGAATGTGTGCAATGTGTGATCGATTTCTTCCCCTTTGACAATGTATTCAGCAAGGTTCAAAAGAGAAATTTCAATTGTCATGAGCATATTATAACAGATACATATAAAATAAAGCTCATCCAAGTCATATTGTCAAGTAACTTACACTATCACACCAATGAGATATATAAAGTAGTGTAAGCTATGCTACCGATCAAGTGAATTTTCAATTCAAGCAAGTCATGATCTCATAAACTTAACTATTTCAAGTCCTGAAAGCATGACACTTGTTGCTGTATTTTTCATTTTTCAATATTATTTAAAGCACAAATTCTGATCATATAATATTTGCAAGAGATTATATGCCGCATCTGCCTTATTCTAACAAACCAAGCCAAGCCTATGTCATTTGACTATCAGAAGCTTAAGGACATGATTTTAGTCATACACAACTTCTTCCAAGTTCATATCTAAGTGCAATGATAAGCAATCTCAAAAGAAGAAGTGTGATGCATGCATATTCTCTTGATCTTTTCTAATTTTTCTATTTGATCATAAAAACTCAATATGTGAGTTGATTACTTGATTAATTTTTCATTATTAAAAGCACTTGTGAGCATGCGGACAAGTTCAAAACAGCAGTTAAGTTTGATCATGACCAGATTTAGTGTAAGTAATTATTCCAATTACTAGTCATGGCAAAAACTACAAAATGTATAACATGAGTAATGTAGTAAGAACTTTCAGCATGTAAAAGGAATCACAAAGTCATATATGTATGAAATACTATGCTCATTATTTCAGATTCACACATAGACTTCTCATGTTTCAAAAACTCCCCCTCAATATAAGCCATGAGGATGAATAACCCCTATTTTACTATGAATGACATAAAAACGAGTGAAATCCAAAGGTTTTGTAAAAGTGTCAACCAATTGTTGTTCGGTATCTACATGGTGAAGCACAATGTTTCCTTTTTCAGCATTATCACGGAGAAAGTGATACCTAATGTCAATGTGCTTTGTTTTAGAATGTTGCACGGGGTTTTTAGCAATGAAAATGGCACTAGTGTTATCACAAAACAGCGGAACACTATCTAAATCAACCCCATAGTCCTTAAGTGTTTGAACAATCCAAAGAATTTGTGAGCAAGCACTAGCAGCAGCTACATATTCAGATTCGGTCGTGGATTGTGAAACTGAACTTTGTTTTCTAGAGGACCAAGCAACAAGTGAATTACCAAGAAAATGACAAGCTCCCAAAGTACTTTTCCTATCAATCCTACAACCCCCAAAATGAGCATCCGAAAAAGCTTTCAAAGTAACGGTTGAGGAAGAAGGAAGAAAAATGTCAAATTCTTGAGTTCTATGTAAGTAACTGAGAATTCTTTTGACGGCTTGACGATGTGAAGCACGTGGGGAAGCTTGAAACCGTGCACAAAGACATACGCTGAATTGTATGTCCGGTCTTGATGTCATGAGGTACAAAAGTGATTTGATCATGCTTCTATATTTTATTTGGTCCACGGGTTCACCATCTTCATCAAGTTCAAGTGTTGTTGTTGTACCCATTGGTGTCCGAAGAGTCTTGCTTTTGTCCATGTTGAAGCGCTTAAGAAGGTCTCTTATATACTTCGTTTATGCACAAAAGTACCTTCCTTGGTTTGCTTGATTTGCAGCCTCAAAAAGCATGTGAGTTCTCCCATCATACTCATCTCAAATTCTGAACTCGTCATAGCTAAAAACTAGGACACGATATCATGAGAAGCTCAACCAAAGATAATATCATCCACATACACTTGAACGAATAATGAGTCATTGCCGTACTTAAGTACAAAAAGACTTTTATCAACCTTGCCCATGGTAAACCCCTTTTCAAGTAAGAATGTTTTAACCTATCATACCATGCTCTAGGGGCTTGTTTGAGACCGTACAAGGCTTTGGATAGTTTGTAAACATGATTAGGAAAATCTGGATTTTCAAAACCCGGGGGTTTCTTGACATAAACCTCCTCATCTATGTAGCCATTAAGAAAAGCACTTTTAACGTCCATTTGATATAACTTGAAACCTTTAAATGCAGCAAAAGCTAACAAAATTCTTATGACTTCTAATCTTGCAACGGGAGCAAAAGTTTCATCAAAATCTAGATCTTCAATTTGTATGAAACCTTGAGCAACCAACCTAGCCTTATTCCAAATCACAACTCCATCCTCACTATGTTTATTTTTAAACACCCATTTAGTTCCAATTAAAGTGTTACCTTGAGGTGGAGGTACAAGTTTCTAAACATTATTTCTTTCAGAATTTTCTAACTCTTCTTGCATGCAATAATCCAAGATTCATTAGTGAGTGCGTGTGATATATCTTTGGGTTCAAAAGAAGCAACAAAAGCAGAATGAGCGCGAGAGATTGGATCACAAAACATGTACTGTGTGACTCGTTCGTGCAATCTTCTAATAATCTCTTGTGGAGGATGGCTTTAGGGAACCCGGAGGGGAGTAGATACTTCACAAGCTTCTTCTTCTTCATGTTCATCACAAATCGATGAGCTTATGACCTGAGGACGATCTGGACCAGCAATGGTGGTCGTCCATGCTGGTTGTGAATCAAAATCAGGAGCTGGAACAATATCATTAGCTGTTGAATTTTCGGGCAGCAGCACCACTTCTTCCTCACCTTCAACAAAAATACTCTCCCCCTGCGGATATGGATCTGAACCTGCAATATTTTTGCTAGTACCTGGGCTAGCTTCATCAAAAGAAACCTCACAAGTCTCCACAATTTTGTTAGTATCAAGTAAAAGCACACAGTAGCCTCTAGTATGAGATGGATAACCAAGAAACATGCCATCAACAGACCTAGGTTCAAATTTATCAAGATTACCATGTTTCTTAACAAAGCATTTGCAACCAAAGACCCGGAAGTGTGTGACACTAGGCCTATGTCCAAACCGAAGGTCATATGGTGTTTTTCCTAGCTTAGCACGCAAGAAAACACGATTTGAAACATAACAAGCGGTTGCAATTGCATCTGCCCAAAACTTTCTAGGAGTTTGATATTCATCAAGCATAGTCCTAGCCATCTCAACTAAGGTTTTGTTCGTTCTCTCTACAACACCATTTTGTTGAGGTACATAAGGTGAAGAAAATTGGGATCTATTTTATTTTCAGCCCAAAAGTGATCAAACGATTGATTTTTAAATTCGGCTCCGTTATCACTTCTAATTGCTTTTAAAGATCTTGGGTGATCTATTGATAATATAAGAAATGAAGTTTAAAGTGACTAAAAGCTTCATTCTTAGATGCCATAAAGTAAACCCAAGAGTATCTAGAATAGTCATCAACAATCACAAGAACATACCATTTAGCTCTAAAGGATTGAACACGTGAAGATCCTATGGTGTCAAGATGCAAAAGTTGACCCGGTTTAGTTGTCATGGTCATTGTGAGAGGAGCATGTGAACCTGCAACCATCTAAGCATGTCTACAAGAAGAGCACACAATTTATTTGTCCCCTTTAAGCTTAGTCAACCCACGTATGCGAGCAAGAGCACTAACACGCGTTAGAAGATCAAAGCCTAAGTGACCAAGTCTACAATGCCAAAAACATAAGTCTTTTGAATCATTAGCAACTAGACACCTATGCTTAGAAGATGACATATTAAAATCAGCCTTAAAAACTCTTCCAAACCGAGACATGTTAAAAATAAGCTCACTGTTTGAATCTACAACTTTGCAGCAATTTTAGTGAAAATAATTTCAAGATTTTCATCTAGCAATTGTGAAACAAAAAACAAGTTGTATTTCAAATTTTTAACAAGTGCCACATTCTTTAAAGTGCAGTGATCATTTACTCTAACTGAACCCTTAGAAATTATAGAAGTTGAAGAATTATAGGCAAAAGTAACATTTTCTACACGTGACACAAAAGAGAGGGAGGAGAACCAATCTTTGTTACCAGTCATGTGGCGTGAGCAACCTGAATCCACAATCCAAATGTTCTCCTTCCTCAAGCATGTAACCTCTTCATTGTCGCTTTTGTGTTCTACCTCCTCCATACTTGATCTTGACTTGCCCGCCATGAAGCACAAGTTTGCCAAATCATCTTCATCTTCATCACTTTTGATGTCCACATCGCTCGAGCCAAGTTCTTGAAGTCCGTAGATAAAATCTATACATCAATTGACATCCTGTAAAACCCTTCTTTTTCTTGTTGTCTTTTGCAGAAGAGTGCTTCATCTTGTTTGCTTTTCATCACAGGAAGTAGTACCTGAAAGGTTAGGGCAATCCGTGCGAAAATGTCCTGTCTTACCACATTCAAAGCATCGTTGAGGTCCGACATTCCCTCTCCTTCTAGTTCTCACATTTTCAAGGCTTTTGATAACCGAGTAGAGATGAGTGCAAGTTCTTCCTGTGGAAACTCTTCAATCCGTTCAAGGGTTAGAGAGGACAACAAAGCAAGTGTTCCACAAGATGAAGATTGGTCAGAGCTAGGCATGTCACGTTGAGAAACAAATGCAAGAGACTTGTTGGGGTTCTTACGTGAGATTATGTCAATTTCATGAGTTTTCAATTTAGAATATAGAACATCTAAAGTAAGTGTACTCATGATAGTAGATTCACGAATATATGTGACTTTCATCTCCCAAATTGACATGTCTAATGCACTTAGTAGTTTCCTAACATTCTCAACATCTGAAAAATCAACATTGATGTTATGCAAGTTGCTGAGAATTTTATTAAAGCGAGCAAATAGATCGTTGATGGACTTACCTGGTTGCATCTCAAAGCGTATTTACTCCTTTCTAAACATGTCTTGCCTTACCTCCTTGATCGTGTTGGATCCTTCGCGGTAATCACATAGAGCTTTCCAAACATCGTACGCAGATCGGAGGCAAGCAACACGATCAAAGTCACTTTGACTCAACCCTTGTATGATCAAGTTCCGAGCCTTGTTGTTGTTGTCGACATCTCTCATGTTTGCATATGTAACTTGATTGTTTGACAGCACGTCTTAAGGCTTGTACAGCTTTTCCCATATTGCAAAGCCTTGCGCGTGGATGAAAGCCTCCAAACGTGCCTTCCAAACTTGAAAATCAATGCCACTGAACACACAAAGTTTTGCGGAGTATTTCTCCATGATGATTAGTCAAAACACATGCAAATCACAAAGATTAGAGCACTGTGGCTCTGATACCAATTGTAGGATCAAAGAGGACATGAAAAGCTACCAGAGGGGGGTGAATGATAAATTAAAACTTTTTCAGCGGAAGCAACGAAAAATCCCTCGACAGAAAATCAACCTGTTAATAAATTGTGTGTGCGACTAATCTAAACATTATCAATCGTGAAAAAATTAGTATAGATTGTTAAGAATTAAGTCATGAAGATATGACAACAAGAATCACGGAAAACCGTCGAGAAAAACTCAAGTTACGATCGAAAGATCGAACAAAGGTTAATCTATTCTACGTGAGAAAAATCAGATCTGCAACACTGCAAAGAAACTCGTGTAGATTAGAAACCACAAATCCAATGATCATGAAATTTTTACAGCTAATATATAATCAAGTTGTGAAGACAACCAAAAAAGACACGTCAATTGGGTTTGTAAACCTCGAGATATGATAAAATCACCAAAGCAAGGTAGTGTTGTGCAGAAACTCGACGAGAAAAACTTGTCTGAAATAAATCGGATGAACAAGGCATAAAAGTTTCTTTAAACTACGATCTTTATTTAATAGAACACAAGAGGAACAACCCAAAATATGTCTACCACGAGCTTTAGCCTCCCTTGCTTATATAACCATCCATGAGGCCAACCCAAATCAAACTAGGACTCGTATCCTACTTAGTTTCCACTGAAACTTTCCATAACTGCTCAAGACTCTTCTATACGTAGATAGAAGCAATCTTAAGACTTTCAAACACCTTAGGAACATATCCAACATTCCTAAAACAACTCAACTTTGTGACCCACACAAAATCGTATCATAACCAACTCAAATCTTTCCATATTTGAGTCAAACATGACTCAGCTGCAACTTGAGTCCATAACATAGTCGGTTGGACATTTCCGATCAATTCTTTACGTCCACATATGTTCATCACGCCTTGGAACCATGTTTCCACATCCATGCACTCCTTGCACACGTCCAAACACCTTCCAACGACATCCACGATACTTTTATATGCATTGTTCTTGATTCAGACATGTTGCGCGACCTCCCGGTCAACTCAACCATATTTCCTCCCGAATTTGGTTGTTGAACCTAATATTCTCCCTAAGACTAGTTCAATGGACCCCGTCACCAGCCTTGTTTTGAACTCAAGCAACACCTGCATATGAATAAACAACCAATACTTCCAAGCACAAGTCCTTGACTTGACTCACGTTAGTTCTGAAACCACAACACCTTACGTGAGCACCTCACATAAGCATGTTGCAAGCCATAGCAAAGCATTAACCACCATGATTAGCCAAAACGCATCAAAAACTTAGTAAAATAATACTAAGAAAACTTTTCATAGATGTAAAGCATTGCAAGTTAAAAGCAGAACCACTGTGATCTAGCACCAAACCTTGCCAAAGCTAACCGGAGCTTACCAAAGCTAGCAGGACCTAGCACCGGAGCTAACCAAAGCTAGTCCGACCTAGCGTCGGAGCTAATCAAAGCTAGTTAAACCTAGCGCCAGAGCTAGCAAAAACATATCGAACCAAGACAAAGAAGTCGGACCTAGCCAACCTAGACAAAATGTCAGACCTAGATAAAGAAGTCGGACCTAGCCAAAGCAAGTTGAACCTTACATCGGACCTTGCCGGAGCTACCCAAAACAAGCTAGACCTATCGTCAGACCTTGCAGGAGCTCGAACCTAGAGTCGGACCTTGTTGAAAAGGTTGTTTTAGCAATATTCAAAACTTTTATCGTCATGGCCAATGTATTCAGCACACATAGGTCACACAAATTGGTATCAGAGCCAGTCTCTCCATTTACGAGACTCGCCACTCGGAGAGACAAATGGCCACTGACAAGACCAACAAGATCCCGAAAATGCCCATCATTGGAGACGAACAAGACACCAAGGTGTTCGATGTGCTAAAGGAGCACGATCACGATGATGAAGAAGTGCGTCAACTCAAGGCGCTTCTAAGGAAGAAGCTCTCAAGCCAAATGAGCAAGAGAGAAGACAAGAAGCCAACGGGGAGTGGTCATCATGACTACTCCCGATATCCTTTTAATTACGACCGTCTTAATTCCAGCAATCACTATCTGTCTATTGCCATAGGAAGACCTCCAGATTTTGACAGCAATGATTACACAATGTGGAAATACAATATGAAAATGCATCTCATTTCCTTAAACCCCAGTCTTTGTCATGTTGTATGCACAGGTACAGATATCTCAGACACTGACGATGAACTTACCCTGAAGCAAGAACAAGCAATTCACTGCAATGCACAAGTCGTTGCAGTGATTACTTCATCCTTGAGCCGAGAAGAGTTTACCAAGGTGGATGGACTGGAAAGTGTTAAGGAAATATGGGATACCCTCAATACCGCGCATGAAGGAAATCGCTCCATCCGCGATTCGAAAATTGAAATGCTTGAAGGAGAATTGGGGAGATTTGCCATTGAGGATGGTGAATCCCCTCAAGAAATGTAAAACCAAATGAAGGAACTTATCAACAAGATTCGTTCCTATGGAAGCAAAAAGTGGACCGGTCATGAGGTTGTCAAGAGGATGATAAGAGCATTCATGCCCTGCAATGTCACCTTATGCTCCATGATTCGAGAAAGTTTGGGGTTCCATAAAATGACTCCAGATGAACTATTGGGCAAAATTATATCATGAGATGATAGAAAATGAAGCTCAATACTTGGTTGAACCGATCAAACTATTTCACTTATGATCTGGCCTGGTTGATCCAATCATGATATTGAAGGATTGGACCTTTTCTCGAGAAACTTCAGATCTCGAGAAGTTTTGAAGATGAAGAATATTGTCGAGCTCAACTCATCAAAGAATAAGGGGGTGGCCCTCCATGTAACTTCCAAATCAAAAGACAAGAAAGTCCATAAGGTGCAGGACAATGAAGATAGCGACAATGTGAGAACCGACATGGATGACGAAGAAATGGTTCTATTCATTAAAAGGTTTAAGAGGATGATGAGGAGGAGAAAAGGAAACAACTCTAGTGAAGGCAAGAGCAAGGATAAAGACAAGTCCAGATCTACGAGGGCATGCTACAATTGTGGTGAATATGGGCTCTTCATAGTTGATTCCCCATATGAAGAAGATGACAAGAAAAATAAGGAAGCTAAACAACATGACAAGAAGACCTTCATGAAGAAGAAACATGTAGGTCAAGCACACATTGGCAAGGAGTGGGACTCAAACGACGAGTCCTCCTCTAAAGACGAAGATAGGGTGGCAACTATTGCCATCAAGAAGCCTTCCATGAAGTCCACTCTCTTTCCAAACTTGGGTGGATGGATGGAGTCAGACCACACTTGCCTTATGGCCAAGGAAGGCAAGAAAAATGTCATATCTAAACCCTCATCTTTACATTACTCTAATGATAAGTTTGATAGCAGTAATGAAAATGAACACATGCTTAAGAGCCTAAGTAAAAGTGCATTAGCTAAAATGAAAAACTTGTCAGATGAAATATTTGAGAAGGAAGACCTTATCAACTGACAAGAAGATATGCTCATCCTTCAAAAGGAGAGATATTTTGAGGTTGAAAAGGCTCTTGAGCTTGAACAGAAAAAGCGAGAAGTACTTGAGTGTGAGCTAGTGTTGAGAAAGGAAACTTGCTCAAATCTAAATGATTTGAATGTTGTACTTAAGGATGAGATTGTTAGCTTGACAAAAGTTAACAAGAACCTTCAAGACAAGTTGAATCACTCAAGTAAAGTGCTCCCTCCTCTTCTAAGATCTCACATTCTCCGAATATCAAGTCCATTCCACCTTAAACTTGTAATTGTACTAATTTGGTTCTTGACCTGAAAAATGAGCTTAAGGCACAAAGCAAAAATTCACCCATATGTCGCATTTTTGATAGGGAGAAGATCAAGTATTCACGAAGTGCATACTCGGTTACTAGATCTCCTAATATCAAGGATCGCCTTGGATATTTTCGAGGTGAAAAGTGTAATGCTAGAAACCCCAAGAATAACAAGGAATTGGTTGCTTTTGTCAAGGAAGGCTCAAATAAAGTCGAGAAGAATCACCTGCTTCACCTGCAAGGGAACAAAGGTCAAAGCAAGCACATGAATGCACAAGGGCTCCAGCTGCTACATCTGCTCCTCCACCCTCCAGAGAGTCCTCAAGTGGTGTTCTAAAGATGCTTTCCTCCATCTTTGCATCTTGCCTCAAAGTGGAAGTGAAGCAACACAAGGAAAGCTTAGCTAGGAAGGAGCACTAGAGGTACATGAAGGACAATATAAAGGCTATGTGTGATAAGTTGGACATTGAACCAGTGGGATCTCTGCAGATCTCCGAAGACTCAACAGAGAATGTCACAGAGCTTCCACCTCTCATAGAACAGGAACTGGCTTCCTTTGGACTTGGCAATGTCTCTATTCCTCCTCCTCCTCAGCATGAGCATGAAGATGAAGACGAGGACAGGATCGAGAGCGTGAGAGGGAGTGACAGAGAGTAGCTTCGCTCAATTTTTTCCATTTTGGTGCCTTGATGCTAAAGGGAGAGAGATTGAGACTAGTGATATATTTTGAGCCTTAAGGACTATTGATCATGGACATGTATCTTTTATACTTTAAGTTACAAACTACTGTAATTTTTACTTGGATGATGCCTATTTTGTTTAATTTAGATGTGTGATGCTCATTATGATATTCTTGTGATGGTTGTTCATTATAATTATTGTACTTTCAATCATGCACATCACAATATTTGCTCACACATATTATATAGGCACCTCACCATAAAGAGTGCATATATGTGAGAAATATCTCCTGTTCACATTTGTCATTCTCATATATGCACACTGTATGAAAATCAAATTTTTACTCTTAATTGTGAAATCTCAAATGGTTGTCATCAATCACCAAAAAAGGGAGAATGAAAGTGCATCTAGGCATAACCATGTGGATTTTGGACGATTGATGACAAACAAACGAGATCCTATCAAGATTTGTTGAGATGAAAGCAGGTCTACGGAGAATAAAACTAATGGTACACAAAAAGGTGAAAAATGAGGAATGAGAAGGGAATAGCCAAAGTGAAAAATGGAAGCACAAAGTAGTTTTTAATGTATAGGATGTGTGTGAGAGACACATTCATGACTTTGCATAGAGGGTAAGGGCTAAAATCAACAAGTTAAGCAATTCACTGGAGCACCGGACAATTCCATTCACCAGCATACTAGTTCGATTCACTATCTGTTCCCGTACGGACAAGTCCAGAACCGAGCCGGACTAGTCCGATTAACTCTATGTTGCTTTGCACGGACAAGTCCCAAGATGCGGACTAGTCCGTCAACATAACACACACCTCACCTTGCACCGGACAACTTCGTCTTGACACGGACCAGTCTGATTTGCTACTGGAATCACAACAGACTAGTCCGGTCCATTACGGACTAGTTCGGTTCACTCACTATAATTAGAGTTTCAGGTGTGTTGCACATTTCATGCACATACCACACAACACACCGGACTTGTCCGGTCCCATGAGCGGACTAGTCCGAACTTCACGATCCCCAAGAGTAACTTTTATGGAATGGCTATAAATGTGATCCACAGCCCCATAACCACGAACTAAAAACCCTAGCACCGTCACATGTCAGAAGAGCACAAAAACACTTCTCCCCACACATCTAAAGCCCCAAAAGGTTAAATCTTTTGGGAATCAAGATTTGGGAAAGATAGATCGATGTCTACGCATTGTTAAGCTCTTGGGGGTTTGATCTCTCATACACACTCGCATCTCTTGTACATTTTTCGAGTGTATTTGTTGTAATCTTGTGGGAGCCCTCAGCTTGCGAGGTAGCCCCATTGACTCGGTGATTACCCTGTGATAGTGGAACTCAAGTCGGCCTTCGTAGTGACTTGAAGAGGTAAAGGGTTGGTTGAGACCCGGCTTTGTGTGAGCTCCCTAATGAGGATGTAAATTTCTTTCGTGGGATCGAACCTCAGTAAAAATCATTTGTCTCGTGTGTTCTAGATCTTTAGTTTTGGAATCATCACTATCTATGGCATAGATTTAATTATATTTGCAACTTGTATTAATTTTGTATTCCACGTGCAAATTACTCATCATAAACACTTTCTAAAGTTGTTAGGATAGTTTACTGCATTCCGCTGCTGTAACATTCGAGAAAAACACAAAAATCAGTTGATCCTTTCGTAGGCGTAACTGGCACACCAAACTACTTCGCATATTACACCGGACTAGTCCGGCCTTCCTGTATTTGACAGTTCTCTTAAGTATTGTAGGAAAAAGTTTCAACGCCATTTCACCCCCCCCCCCTCTAGGCCACATTGACCAGCAGGATCAAACCCCGTCCCTCCTCAGGGATAGGCTCCGGTACTGCCACGTGGACCTCGACACGGGACTCGACTCACCCAAAGAGGCAGGCTCTTGGGCTGCCACATGTCTAGCAGGACAGGACCCCACTCCTCCACAGTAGTGGGCTCCGGTGACGCCACGTGGCCCTGCGCTGCGGGTTGGCCTCTCCCGCAAAGGCGAGCTCCAGAATCACCACGTGTTCTGAAGTCCAGGACCCCCGACTCCTCTTAGAGTTGGGCTCTAGGGCTGCCACGTGACCCGCGGTGCAGGACTCGCCTCCCCCACAAGGGCGGGCTCCAGTGCTACCACGCGTCCTGCAACTTGCCCTGGCTGGTAGGTTGCGGGAGCAATGGGCGGTGCGCCTTGTCCAAGTCGAGCCTTGAAGGAACATGCATTCCCCAGATGCACGACATGGTGCACGCCATCAGGTACCGCTACATCCGACCGCATCGCAGTGAAGGCGCCGCAAGGCTACCCCACGGTGCCAAGTAGGTAGCTTGCAGCAACAAGACGGATGGGACATTCCCTACAATCATCAATGACTACACCAAGCCACTGGCGTCCAACGCGGAAAGACGTTGAGTCTTCAAGCCATGGTAAGAGGCAGCGTACGCAAGAAGCCATTAGATCTTGTACACGCATAAGATCGTGAAAGTGCATCTAGGCATTCCCTTGTGGGTTTTGGACGATTGATGACAAACGAATGAGATCCTAATGAACTTGTTGAGATGAATGCAGGTCAACTCATATTAGATAGTTTGGTGCACTCAAAAAGTGAAAAATGAAGTGATGAAGAAAAAGAAAAGCCCAATTGATGAATGAAGCGCAAAGTACACTAAATTGTATAGGATGTGTGTGAGAGACACATCCCAAGAGCTCAAATCTTTGCATAGGGGTAAGGGCTTAAAATCAACCTTAAGATTCACTGAGCACCGGACTAATCCGTTCATGGACCGGACTAGTCCGTTCAACTCTCTGTTGTCTCACTTCACAGTGCACTGGACTAGTCCGTTCGTGAACCGGACTAGTCTATTTATCTTTCTGGAATCTCACTTCACAGTGCACCGGACTAGTCCGCTCTTGGACAAACTAGTCCGTTAAACTTTCTGTCGTTCCATAACATTGTGCATTGGACAAGTCCGTTCATGGATCGGTCTAGTCCTTCAAACCCTCTGATGTTTCATAACACATTTGTCCGGACAAGTTCGTTCATGGATCGAACTAGTTTGAGTAACTTTCTGATGTTCCGATACATAATGGACATGTCCAGACTCCTACCAAACTAGTCCGGTATACCTCACACAAATTAGGTTTTCTAGTATGATGCACATTCCACGCGGATTTTACACAGCACACCAGACAAGTTCGGTCACTAGTACAGACTAGTCCGACCGTCAGGATCCCTAACGGTAATATTTTTGGAAACACTATAAATAGGAGATCCACGACCCCACAAAGATAGAACTTGGATTCTACTGTTCATAATTGAAACCCTAGCGCCGCCGCTTGTCCCAAGAGCACAAAAAACATCTCCCCATGCATCTAAGGTCCTCCAAAGTGAAATCCTTTGAGTATTCAGATTTGGGATTGGGAGATCGTTGTCTACGCGTCATTGAGCTCTTGGGGTTTGATCTTTCTACACTCTTGCATTATTTGTAATCTTTTCGAGTGTATTAGATCATCTTTTCTATTGTAATCTTTGTGGGAACCCTCAACGTGTGAGGTTGCCCCACCAACTCGGTGATTACCCGTGTTAGCGAAATCAAGTGGCCTTGTGTAGTGACTTAAAGAGGGAAAGGATTTGAAGAGACCCGACTCTGTGTGGGCCTCCTAAACGAGAACATAGATCTCTTTGGTGAGATAGAACCTTGGTAAAAATCCGCGTCTCGCATGCTTTACTCTTTTACTTCTGCAAGTTTCATCATCTAGAGCATTAGAATTGATCCATCAAACAATTTGTGTTCCACGTGCAAGTTTGCAATTCTAATTGTTCAAATCAAGTTTGTTTGAATAGTTGTTTGAATTCCACTGCTCTAACACATACAAATTCTACTATAACACTTGATCAGTTCATACCACACAAGCACACCGGACTAGTCCGCACTCACGCCGGACTAGTCCAGTCTACCAGGAATTTAACGATTTGATTAAGTGTGCAAGAAAACTTTTAAAGCCTATTCACCCCCTCTCTAGGCCACATTCAATTGGTATCAGAGCAAGGTTCACCATTTACGAGACTCACCTCTCAAAGAGATCAAATGGCCTCAGAGAAGAACAATGAGATCCCAAAGGTGCCCAACACTGAAGAAGAACAAGACACAAAGGCATTCGATGTACTCAAGGAAAACAAACACGATGATGAAGAAGTGCATCAACTCAATACGCTTCTGAGAAAGAAACTACTAAGCAAAAAGGGCAAGGAAGAAGATAAGAAGATGACGGGGATTGGTCATCATGACTACTCCCGATATCCTTATAATTACGATCGTCCTAATTCTAACAATCATTATCTTTCAATTCCTATGGGAATATCTCCTCAGTTCGACAGAAATGACTATACCATGTGGAAGTACAATATGAAAATGCATCTAATCTCCTTAAAGCCCAGCCTTTGGCATGTTGTATGTACAGGTGTAGATATCCCAGATAACAACGATGAACTCACTCCGGAGCAAGAGTAGGAAATTCACCGCAATGCACAGGCCATTGCAGTGATCACTTCTTCTTTGAGCCGAGAAGAGTTCACCAAGATTGATGGACTAGAAAGTGCCAAGGAAATATGGGATACACTCAAGATAGCTCACGAAGGAAATCGATCAGTTCATGAAGCAAATATTGAAATGCTTGAAGGAGAATTGGGGAGGTTTGCCATTGAGGAGGGCGAATCACCTCAAGAAATGTACAATCGGATGAAGGCACTTATTAACAAGATTCGTGCCTATGGAAGCAAGAAGTGGACCGATCATGAGTTCGTCAAGAGGATGATAAGGGCATTCATGCCCCACAAAGTCACTTTGTGCTCGATGATCCGAGAAAGTCTGGGGTTCCGTAAAATGACTCTGGATGAACTATTGGGCAAAATCATCAACCCCAAGATGATGGAAAAGGAAGCCAAATATGTAAAGGATCTTGCAGAGCTGACTTCATCAAAGAATAAAGGGGTGGCTCTCAAGGCGACTAGTAAATCAAAAGACAAGAAAGTCCATAAGGTGCAAGACGACTAAGACATTGAAGATATGAGCACCGATATGGATAACGAAGAAATGATTCTCTTCATGAAAAGATTCAAGCACGTCATGAGAAGAAGAAAAGGCAACAATTCTAGTGAAGACAAGAACAAAGAAAAATACAAATCCAGATCTAGAGGCTCATGCTACAACTGTGGTGAATATGGTCACTTCATAGTTGATTGCCCATATGAAGAAAATAATAAGAAGAAAGAAGTGAAGCCTCAAGAGAAGAAAACCTTCAAGAAAAGAAGGCAAGCTTATCAAGCACACATCGGAAAGGAGTAGGACTAAAATGATGAGTCCTCCTCGGATGATGAAGATGAGATGGCAACAATTGCCATCAAGAAGCCCTCCATGAAGTCCACTCTCTTTCCAAACTTGGGACGATTGAAGGAGTCCAACCACACTTGCCTTATGGCTAAGGAAGGCAAGAAAAAGGTCATATCTAAACCCTCATCTTTACATTATTCTGATGATGAGTTTGATAGCAGTGATGAAAGTGAATACATGTTTAAGGGCTTAAGTAAAACTGCATTAGCTAAAATGAAAATGTTGACAGATGAAATATTTGAGAAGGAAGACTTTATCAACCGACAAGAAGATATGATCGTCCTTCAAAAGGAGAGATATTCTGAGGTTGAAAAGACTCTCAAGCTTGAAAACAAAAAGAGAGAAGCACTTGAGTGTGAGCTAGCCTTGAGCAAGGAAACTTGCTCAAATCTAAATGATTTGAATGTTGTACTTAAATATGAGCGTGTTAACTTGACAAAAGTTAACAAAAACCTTCAAGTACAAGTTGAATCACTCAAGCAAAATACTTCCTCCTCTTCTAAGAGATCACCCTCTTCAAATATTCAATCTATTCCAATTAAAGCTTGTAATTGTGCTAATTTGGTTCTTGACATGAAAAATGAACTTAACGTGGCACAAATCAAAAATTCACCCAAAGGTGGCATTTTTGATAAGGAGAAAATCAAGTATGCACAAAGTGCATACTCGGTTACTAGAGCTCCTAATATCAAGGATGGTCTTGGATACTCTCGAAGTGAAAAGCGTAATGCTAGAAACCCCAAGAATAACAATGAATTGATTGCTTTTCTCAAGGAAAGCTCAAATCAAGTTAAGAACACCAAACATGTTCCCTCCTTACATGAAAAAGTTAAAATTGGACCAACCATTATGTTTCATGACTTCAATGCCTCATATGTTCTTATGAAGAGTGAATTTAACTATGTTTATGCCAAGTATGTTGGGCCACTCCACAAGAGTCCAAAATCTTATGTGTGGGTGGCCAAATGTCTTATCACTAACCTCCGAGGACCCAAGCAAGCTTGGGTACCTAAAACCAAGGCATAATATGTTTTGTAGGTGTACCCCCTTCGGTGGATCAAAAGAAGTGCTTAACTGACATCAACCACATGACTGAAGGAAAGAAAAACATTCATAGGGTACAGTGAAAATCCAAGTTCATATCCACCCATACTATCAACACAAGTGCTCAAGATGTACAACAACCGGAGAGCAATGATTAAGGGGGAGCCTCGACACGAGAAAGAGCTCCATATGTACAAAATCAACTTAAGAAGATCAAAATAATCAATACAATAATGGAGACAATGATCAAGGGGGGGCTGAATAAAATGAAGAAGAAAAAGAGGTTACCAGACCATAAATGCTTCTAGACCATATTAAGCTGGTATATCAATCCATGCTATTAATTTATTATACTCTTGTGCATCTAGGCTCAATACCGTACTGAGTATATGCTTTGTGTGCAATGTTTCAATATGCTTGATGCTCAAAACGTGGCTTGAAGCATTGCATACCTGATTGATTCTTCAAAATTTACTTATTTTTGCGAAAATTTGCCCCTTATCTCGATTTTTCTTGAAAACTATTTAAATTAGTGAACCTTGGTGAATTATGGCGACTGTTGACTGCTTATTGGTCATATTTATCAAGATTATTTGTGAAATGATTTCCTTTAGATCGCTATTAGATCAAACTCCCAAAATCGATTTGTTCATATTCTAATATGTCCAGGTGACCCGGACTAGTCCAGCGTCAGCACCAGACTAGTCCGTTGTTGCAGACTAGTCCGTCCCTGGTCCAGCATATCGGACTTGTCCGGTACTACACCGGACTAGTTCGTTTGTATTGGGCTTAACCCTAGCCCACCGCCAGGACTTCATCTTCCACCTCTCACAATCGCTTTTGCTCTCTCTCTCCTCTAACTTGAGCTCCCAAGGTGATTTTTGCATTTAAACACCAAAATTGAAGATTTCTTCACAAAAAATCTTCTCCTCAACGCGAATCTTCCCCACTCCAGACTAATATGGACCTCACTCCGTGCCTCCTCTTCGAATTGTTGCTTTTTTGTAAAACTCTCTCCTAACCCTAGTTCTCACCTTTCCTTCAATCTTGCTTATTTTTCTTGATCATAGGGCATACATTACCTTTCTAAATGTATTGCTACTACGTTCCTACTTGTTTTCATCCACTCGAGCTAGATTTGTTGGAAATGGGAAGTTAGGATTCATACGTAAGTCTGGACTAGTCCGATGTCTAAGTGCGGACAAGTCCGGTCAAACGAACAAGTCCGTACTATGAAAACAGACAAGTTCGGTACCCTGACATATTGAACCTCTGAATTCTTATTTCTACCAAGTCTACAATCAATTCTTATCAATCCTTGAGTTCTCCTGTCAGGCATGATGTCGTCAGCTTTCGAAGACATCTCCTTTGATTATGAAGATGAGTGTGACCGTGCAAGGGTACAAAAGGCCAAAGAGAGAGTTATGAAGAAGAGATATGACCACAAAGTTCACTCCTCTCCTCCCGACGATGCTCTTCCTAAGAAGAGGGGAGTGGTAGTGAAGAAAGCTCAGAGCAAGGATGATGTTGGTGCCAGATCAACGGTACCTAGGAGAAGCGCCAACAAGGGCAATGGACTGGCTAGTGGTCTCATTGGCCCGTTGAAGATGAAGGCTCCTATTCACCGCAATAGGAAGCGCTCAAGTGATGATTTTATTGTAAAATGGTATGAACTGGCTGACAAATACGGGAAGATGAAGTCTATGAGCAGCCTAAACAGTCAGTTGACCCAACGTTCTGGAGCAACTTTCATGCTGACTATTATGAGCATGTTTACATAAAGATGAGGAACCCAATGATTGAAAATCAGTGGTTCAATATCACCTATTTCCAATCCACAAAGTGCCAAGCCTATCAAGAGGTCCTGGAGGTATTGGAGAGACATGGGTTGAAGGATCTCATATTCTTCCAGTGGGACTGGAACAATGAGGTTATAACTCAGTTTTACTCCACTCTCTACTTCGCCCGTGATGATGGGGACAAGATGATATGGATGACACATGAATCAAAGTATAGTATCACTTATGAGGAATTTGCCAGGATACTTCATCTTGAAGATACCTTAGAAATGATCTCATTATTCATAACTTGAAGCCTCTAGAGAAAGATGAGCTAGATTTCCTCTATGATACAAGAATGTCTTACACGTCTCCAACTACAAAGTATTTGAAGCCATTCTTTGCAGTTCTGAATAGAATTTTGAGGAAAACTATAACTCCCAAGAAAGGAGGTGCAGGAATCATACAGGGGACTCTAAGGACCTTGATGAAAGTGATAAGCAAGAGAAGGACCTTCAATGTCTTTGAATACATCTACAATGACATTGTGAACATCTCTGTCACTCCGAACAGGTCCTGTGGCTATGCACCTTACATTATGTACATGATTGAGAAGGTGACAGGACTTCAGTTTGTCAAAGATGTTCATCACACAGGCCTCAAGCCCAAGAAGCCTATAGTATGCACTGTTCTCTCTGCTCCTACCTCACCTGCAGTGGAACAGAGATCTAAGCAGGCTCATGAAGGCACAAGGACTCAAGCTGCTACTCCTACTCCTCCACCCTCTATAGAGTCCTCCAGTAGTGTGCTAAAAATGCTTTTATCCATCTTTGCATCCTACCACAAAAGTGGAAATTAAGCAGCACAAGGAAAGTCTGACTAGGAAGAGAAATTAAAGATATGTGAAGACCAACATCAAAGCTATCTATGAGAAGACATTGAGCCAGTGGGTTCACCTCAGATTTTAAAAGATTCTGAAGAGGATTTCACTAAAATGGCACCCCTCTAAGAGCAAGAATTGGCTTCATTTGGACTAGATGGCATCTCCGCTCCTCCACATCAGCAAGCACTTGAAGATGAAGAAGAAGATGAAGATAGAACCGAGAGTGAGGGAGGCAGGGATGATGAGTGATTCCCCTTAATTTCTTCCTTTTTGATGCTTTGATGCCAAAGGGGGAAAGATTGAGACTAGTAGCTTATTTTGTAGCCTTAAAGACTTGTGATCAAGGAAATGTATTTTAATTTGAAATTATTGTAATCTCTTTTGGATGTGACTACTTTATTTAATGTGTGATGCTTAGATTAATATTAATGTGATGGTTTTTGCTATAATTGTTATGTTCTTATCTTTTGGCATGTCACAATATTTGATCGCACACTCTATAGGCACCCCACCATAAAGAGTGCATATATGTGAGAAGTTTTCATTACTCATTTATTATTCTCATATATACACACTTTATGAAGATCAATTTTTACTCTTAATTATGAAATATCAATTGGTTGTCATCAATCACCGAAAAGGGCGAGATTGAAAGTGCATCTAGGCATTCCCTTGTGGGTTTTGGACGATTGATGACAAACGAATGAGATCCAAATGAACTTGTTGAGATGAATGCAGATCAACTCATATTAGATAGTTTGGTGCACCCAAAAAGTGAAAAATGAAGTGATGAAGAAAAAGAAAAGCCCAATTGATGAATGAAGCGCAAAGTAGACTAAATTGTATAGGATGTGTGTGACAGACACATCCCAAGAGCTCAAATCTTTGCATAGGGGTAAGGGCTTAAAATCAACCTTAAGATTTACTGAGCAACGGACTAATTCGTTCATGGACCGGACTAGTCCGTTCAACTCTCTATTATCATACTTCATAGTGCCCCGGACTAGTCCATCCATGGATAGGACTAGTCTGTTTATCTTTCTGGAATCTCACTTCACAGTGCACCGGACTAGTCCGCTCTTAGACCGGACTAGTCAGTTAAACTTTCTTTTGTTCTATAACATTGTGCACCAGACAAGTTTGTTCATGGATTGGACTAGTCCTTTAAAACTCTCTGAAGTTTCATAACACAATGCACCGGACAAGTCCGTTCATGGACTGGACCAGTCCGCGAAACTTTCTGATGTTCCAATACATAGGTCACCGGACATGTTCGGACTACTACCGGACTAGTCGGTTATACCTAACACAAATTAGGGTTTTTAGTGCACTGCACATTCCACGCGGATTTTACACAGCACACCGGACAAGTCCAGTCACCAGTACAGACTAGTCCGGTCGTCGGGATCCCTAACGGTAATATTTTTGGAAACACTATAAATAGGAGATCCACGACCCCACAAAGATAGAACTTGGGTTTCACTATTCATAATTGAAACCCTAGCGTCGCCACTTGTCCCTAGAGCATAAAAACACATCTCCCCACGATCTAAGGTCCTCAAAAGTGAAATCCTTTGAGTATTCAGATTTGGGATTGGGAGATCGTTGTCTACCCGTCACTGAGCTCTTGGGCTTTGATTTTTCTACACTCTTGCATTATTTGTAATCTTTTCGAGTGTATTAGATCATCTTTTGTGTTGTAATCTTTGTGGGAGACCTTAACGTGTGAGGTTGCCCCACCAACTCGGTGATTACCCGTGATAGTGGAATCAAGTCGGCCTTGTGTGATGACTTGAAGAGGGAAAGGGTTTGAAGAGACCCGACTATGTGTGGGCCTCCTCAATGAAGATGTAGATCTCTTTGGTAATATCGAACCTCGGTAAAAATTTGTGTCTCATGTGCTTTACTCTTTTACTTCTGCAAGTTTCACCATTTAGTGCATTAGAATTGATCCATCAAACAATTTGTGTTCCACGTGCAAGTTTGCAATTCTAATTGTTCAAATCAAGTTTGTTTGAATTCCGCTGCTATAACACATACAAATTATGCTATAACGCTTGATCAGTTCATACCACACAAGCACACCAGACTAGTCCGCACTCTCATTGGACAAGTCCAGTCCACCAGGAATTTAACGATTTGATTAAGTGTGCAGGAAAACATTCAAAGCCTATTCGCTGCCCCCTCTAGGCCACATTCAGATCGTCTCGGGGCCACTTGTCGGGCCCCGGACCCCACTTGTAAGGCGCCTAACCTTACTATAAAAAAATCGGACAACCACCAACTTAGACAGATCCAATCTCCACAACTCAACACACATACGCCATTCAGACACACTCAAACACAAGCAATACCACTCTCACCGTGGAGTAGTGTGTTACGCTTTGGCGGCCAGAACCATGTAAAATCACCGTCTCACCGTCCCTCATACGCGCAACCTCACGAGAGACTAGCCCCCGCCTAAAAAGGAACCTCCGCGTGCTGCGACTAAGCAGGTCCGGGGGAAGCGTTGCAAGAACATTTCGACAACTAGTATATCCTGATCATACCATGCTTGACGACATCCAGGTCGACACAACATCCTATGTTGTGGTCAAGGTGGACACAGTCCATGAAAATACGAAAAACTTGAAGCTCGAAGTTCCACCGGACGATACAAAGCTGACTATGCGGGATGCAAATGCTAGAAGGGTTCAGTGGATACGGACTTTCATTATTGTTGACCCAGCAGCAACAGCTTTAGTGTCGACCTCTACTGCTTCGATGTCTCCTAAGGCACGTTTGCTTTTGCCTTCAAATCCATAGCAGATGGCTCTGTCTCCAATTACAGAGTGATCATTGCCTCGAGTTATAGAGAAGCAACAGAAGTCTCCAATTAGAGAGCAGTTGCCTCTAGTTATAAAGAAGCAGCAGAAGTCCCCAATTGGAGAGCAGTTGCCTCTAGTTATAGAGAAGTCGCATATATCTCCAATCTAGAGCTGCCACAGAATTCTCCACTTGAACGCACTTGCGTTGGTCTCCACCTTGCACTCGGAGTGCCTTGCTCCCTACACCTGATCAACCACCAACAAAGCCGACGAATAATGTACGTGTCAAGAACAAGAGTCATCCACAATGGCGATTGTCAAAGGAAAATTGCAAGAAACCAGTGAAAGAGTCGGAAGCTAACCCGAGGGCGTCGAAAGCTATGTCGCATGCTAACCCAAAGTTTGAAATGGGAAAGCTGATGTTTACTGTCGGCGCATTCAAACAAGCTGGTAAACCTTGTGTTGACCTTCATAACTACTACATGCAAAATTACAAAACATATCAAGCTTTAATAGGGGGATTCAAGGATAACCACTTTCTGGTGGGTGATGGCTTTTTTGTCATCGACTGGTCCGATCTCTATGACCTTTTCAACCTCGACGCGTTGGATGTCTCTCAATTACGCTACTTCGTATTGTAAGTCCTAGAAAACTAGGTTCTTTCATATATATACTTAATATAAGTGTTATATGTGTCTAACAAGGTTGGCATTTTGCGTGTAGGCACCAGCAACAACTTACTCGTCATAAAACAGGAAACACGTCTCCTGCATATCTTGACCCGCAAATACCACCGAGAACTAATCTTCAATCGTTGAGCAGTCGAAAAGATGTTGTTTATATTTTTTCAAGGTAATGAAACACTACAGTGATAAGGAGCTCCTAGTCATACCGTTCAACTCGGGTAACCGTTGGGTAACTCTAGCAATTTCCACAAAGGAAGACCAAGTCTTGTACTGTGACTCCTCAAGGCTGAGAGATAAAAAAACTTGCGAGCGGAGTACCCGTAATTGGGATGATATTGCTGCCGTTATTGACGAGTAAGTTCCTTCTTCACTTTAGTTTTTTACCACTTCGTCATTGCACGATAATTTTACATTAACGATGAATGTTTTTGTTTAGGGCTTTTGACACATACGTGTGTAAGGTGCTAGGAGGACATGTACAAGAAAAACGCCGACAACTTTAGCATCATACTACATTCGATGTCCCACAACAAGCTCCGGGCAACACGCGCAGCTTCCATATCTGCTTACACATGGTTTTATTTGGACAACAGCCGAATTGCAATGTATGTGTAAGTGCATTGATTTTACTTTATTACTAATCTTTTGCTAAATTTCATTTTATCGTGTGGCAGGACTACGGACCCGCCTTCAGGAACGCTAAAGGTTGTACCTTCGAGCACATCAGAGACACACTATGTAGATTCATCATTTCTGAAATCAATAATCGAAAGGGAGAAATTCATTGTCTATAGGATTAGATGATAGTTATTGTTTGTAAATTAGTTACTTGTTAAGCAGAATGAACAGGAGGATATTCTTTGTGTAATAGTTATTTGGGATATAAGCAGAATGAGCAGGGAGCATTTTTTGTGTAAATAGTTACTTGGTAATTACTACGATTGCAACTTTGTTGATATTTGATTCGTCAATACAATTTAATACGTGTGATCTCTATTTGGCTATACATATGTTTCTGTATGTATGTTGCTGACCTTGGCAATACGGCTATCAAATTCTGGCAAGCTCTAAGATGCAGCCGACAACCAAGATAAACAGAGGTGGGGGCATCTGAAAGCATCTAGGCCCCCACGAGGTACGGTTTCGGTGATTAATGACAACCGTTAATTACCACTAATGAGTTTGTGGATGCGAGGTTTCATGTACAATGAATCAAACGTCGATCAATCACTCATAAATGTCATCTACTGCTCATTGGATGCAAAAGGAGACCCCTCAACGAACTAACCTAAGGGGTTAATCGGAAACAAATGAGGAACTCGTACAACGACGCAACCTTATCAAAATTGGCAACACAAGAAGCTTCATATCCATCAGAAGAGCCATACAAACAAGTGTTCAAGAGGTCACAAGTCCAAAATCCAAAAGATCAGTCCAACTCAACTCGAAGGAAACAAATTGTACACACCGGATCATCCGATGTGTATCAAGTGAACATCGGATGAATACAACAGTAAGCAAATTTTCTGAAGTGTTCTGAAGGACTGAACACCGGATCATCCGATGTTGAAGGCAGATGCACATCGGTCGATTACAACAGAAGCAAATTATCAGCTCAACCAGATTGAAGATCTATTCATCGGATCCTCCGATGATAAAGGAGGTGAAGCATCGGTCTAATAACGGTCATTTCTGACAGAATGACGTCAGCTAATCAAATTAGACCGATGCTCATAAAAGGGGGTCATCGGATCATCCGATGTACACAGAAAAAGTAATCAGCCCACTTTTCCAACGGCTAATTCGGTTGGGCTGAGTATTTAACCCCCTCCCACCAGTCATTTCGGTGAGGCTGGACAACAAGAGCACCACTACACATTCCCCAAGTGTCCAAGACTTAGAATAGTCATTTTCACACTCTTGTAACCCTTTCACACCTCAAGATATAGGCTAGTTCCTCTTAGAGTTAAGCTTGTGTGCGTCCTCTCTGGGTGAGTGGAGACTCTAGAGTAGGGAGAGCCGTGAGAAAGTGCATTCTTGGTGATTGCACTCACCTTGTATCAAGAGGAGAGTGAAGAGATCGCTCCGGAGCTTGCCGAGACTATTGTGGAAGCCCGGAGGATCGAAGTTGTACAAGGCTTGAGCTCCACCTTGCCAAGGATGGCGAACGGAGGAAGTTAGTGGATTCCCTTGTCTCGGTGACTTGGGAGTGGCGATACCCTTAGGTGGGTGCCACAACGTGGACGTAGGTGGATCCTAGTGATCTCACCGAACCACGGGAAAAATCGACGTGTCCCCGTGTCTTCGAGCGTTTGCATTCCTCCTCCCTACTCCCTTTACGATTACGCAATTCTCAATTCCGCACTTAATTCTCTTAATTGCACTATTGGCTTGCTTAGAGAATTAGATTTCACTTAAGCTTTAAATTGACTTAAAATTTGAAGTAGCCCAATTCACCCCCCCCCCCCTCTTGGGCATTCGATCCCTATAATTGGTATCAGAGCAAGGTTGCTCATTGGATCATTCTAGCTTCACCGCTAGAGAGCAAAAATGGCCAAGAATGGGGGTTCGGTTCCTACCTTCGAGGGCAAGAATTTTGCTTATTGGAAAGCACGCATGCGCGCTTACCTTGAGGCAATTTCTCCCGAAGTGTGGGAAGCGACCCATGCGGGGTTTGGCAACCATGAATATATTGGTGATCAACTAAAATGGGATGCTAAGGCTAGGAATGCTATTTATGAGTGCATTAGTCAAGATGTATTTGCTAGAATTGCTAGTAAGGAGAAAGCTTGTGAAATTTGGGCTTGCTTGATTGAGATCCATGAGGGTTCCTCTCGTGTCAAAGAGCTCAAATATCACTTGCTTAAATCTAAGTATGATGATTTTAAAATGCTTCCTCATGAGAATGTTAATCAAATGTTTTCTCGCTTAAATGTACTCATTGAGGAAATTAATGCTCTTGACATTGCTTCTCTTGGCAAGGGACTCATCAACCGCAAGATCCTCATGCTACTTCCCAAGCCCAAGTACAACATCATCAACTCAATGCTCCAAAAGGAGTCACTTGACAACATTGAGGTTTCGGAGCTCATTGGAGAGATACATGCTCATGAGATGAGTGTGCTTGGAATGATGGAGGAGTCATCATCATCAAAGACCATTGCTCTCAAGGCCTCAACCAAGAAGACACATACCAAGAAGAAGAAAGTGGTTGAGCCTAGCTCAAGTGAGGAAGAACAAGCTACAAGTGAAGATGATGATGATGATGAACTTGCAGTGATGATGAGGAAGTTTTCACGTCTCAACTCAAAGATTGCCAAGAAGGGATACTCGTTTGATCCCAAGAAGAAAGCCTTCTTGCCAAGGAGAGATGAAAACAAGACGTGCTACAATTGTGGCGATCAAGGCCACATATCATATGATTGTCCAAGACCGGACAAGAGGAAGGACAAGGGCAAGCATCGCAAGCTAGAAGAGAGTGATGATGATGAAGATGCAAAGCCCAAGCGCACCTTTGGAAAGAAGAAACTTGACAAAGGCAAGAAGACCAAGCTCTTTCCAAAGAAGAGAAGAGGACCTCAAAAGGTCTTCATGTGCGAAGCAAATGAGTGGGTCACCGATGAAGAAACAAGTGATGATAGTGAAGATGAGGAAGAAAACTTGGCAAGCCTCGCTATCGTCAACAAGGATGACTCATCCCTTCCTCCACCGCCTATGTGCCTCATGGCGAAAGGTAACACAAAGGTATGTGATGACTCAAGTGATGATGAACTTTCTCCCGATGAACTAGCATCTATGATTAATGAATATCATGCCATTATCAAAAGGGAAAAGGCTAAGGTTAAGGCACTTGAGCTAACTCGCGCTAAGCTAGAGGGTGCCAACCTCGATTTGCAAGACAAGTATGTCACCATACTTAATGAGCATGAAACGCTCAAGTCACATGTCAAGCAAATCGAGGAGGAGAAGGCTCAAATCAAGCTTGAGTTCCATGAGCTTGACTTAGCTAACTCGGCACTATTGGCTAAGCATAACGAGTTAGTTCAAGAGCATGAGACACTTAGTCTTTCCTATGAAGCAATGGAACTAAGATTGAATAACTTGAAGAAAGAAACTCTTGATGGCAAAACACCCGCTAGTTCACATGCCACTAACAATTTGCATGAGTCTTTGCCATTGAAAGCTAATAGGGAGAAGGAGCTAATGGACGAGATCGAAAGTCTCCGCACTAGTGTGGCTAGACTTTCCAAGGGAGAGGACAAGCACAAGGAGATCCTCTTCCAACAAGCTAAAGGCTTCAACAAGAGGGGACTTGGGACCTTCCCTACGCCCAACAAATGGAAGGTGCCCTCACCGGAGCTTAGGACAAGCTTCATCAAGGAAGTGGGATCCTATTGCCAACATTGTGAGGTCACTGGACATCACACTAGGGAGTGCCCTCTTCCCACTCGTCCTTCTCCAAAATTACCTCCTAACTATTCATCTACTTTCAATGATTGTCACTATCTATTGAGCAAAGTAGGTGGAAAGGTGAAGGCGAAGTTCATTGGCAAAAACATCAAGGGCATGAAGGGGAAGCTCCCCAAGCAACTTTGGGTCCCAAAATCACTTGTATCACACATACAAGGACCTAAGTTGGCTTGGGTTCCTAAACTCAAAAACTAACTTCATGTGTGTAGGTGAACTACAAAGCCGGAGGAAAACATTGGGTACTCGATAGTGGGTGCACTCAACACATGACCGGCAATGATGGTATGTTCACCTCCATAGAAGACCCCGGCAATCATGAACAAGTCACCTTTGGTGATAACTCAAAGGGGAAGGTAATTGGTTTAGGTAAAATTGCAATTTCTAATGACTTGTCCATTTCGAATGTGCTTTACGTTAAGTCTCTTAGCTTTAATTTGCTCTCTATTGCTCAACTTTGTGATCTTGGACTAACGTGCACATTTGACAAAGATGGTGTTGTGGTGTCTAGTGTAGCTAGCAAAGAGCTAATATTCAAGGGCTTTAGGCATGGTCATCTATATTTGGTGGACTTCTCCAACAAGAGCGCAAGCCTAACCACTTGTCTTTTCACCAAGACAAGTTTGGGGTGGCTATGGCATCGGAGGATTGCTCACATAGGAATGAGCAAGCTCAAGAAGTCCTTCAAGCTAGGGATGGTGACCGGCGTAAAGGACGTGACATTTGAAAAGAACAAGCTATGTAGCGCATGTCAAGCCGGGAAGCAAGTGGCTTCGCACCATCCGATGAAGACAATGGTGTCTACCTCCAAGCCGCTCGAACTACTTCACATGGACCTCTTCGGACCGTCCACCTACCAAAGCCTTGGCGGTAATCTCTATTGTCTCGTCATTGTTGATGATTACTCTCGCTATGCTTGGACTTTGTTTTTAGGTGACAAGGGTGAAACCCCGGAAGTCTTCAAGACCTTTGCAAAACGAGCTCAACGGGAATTCCAACTTCCCATCATCAAGGTCCGGAGTGACAACGGCACCGAGTTCAAGAACTACAATATTGGGGAGTGGTGTGACCGTGAAGGAGTCAAGCACGAATTTTCGGCTACATACACCCCTCAACAAAACGGTGTTGTTGAGAGAAAGAACAAGACACTAATCACCCTCGCGAGAGCCATGCTTGATGATTATGGGACGTCGGAGAAGTTTTGGGCGGAAGCGATCAACACGGCATGCCATGCCGCAAATAGAGTCTACCTTCATCGACTTCTCCAAAAGACTCCCTACGAGCTCCTCATTGGGAGAAAGCCCAACATCTCCTACTTCCGGGTCTTCGGATGCAAGTGCTACATCTACCGCAAGAAAAGACTTGGTAAGTTTGAAAGAAGGTGCGATGTTGGCATTTTCCTTGGTTATGCGTCAAACTCAAAGGCATATCGAGTATTCAACCAAACCTCCGGGTTAGTTGAAGAAAGTTGTGACGTTGAGTTTGATGAGACTAATGGCTCCCAAGAGGAGAGTTTTGGTCATGATGATATAGATGATGAGCCTCTACGAGAAGCTATGAAGAACATGACCATAGGAGACATCAAGCCCGAAGTTGAGGAGAGCCATGATCAAGGGGGAGCTTCAAGTCCGAACATCAACACCTCCATGGCGCCTCAAGTGGATGAAGAAGAAGACAAAGATGATCCATTGCCTATGCAAGACCAACAAGCCACACAACACCAAGAAGAAGATGAAGTCCAAGATGAAGTCCAACCACAAGACGAGCAAGATGCTTCACCACCACCAAGTGACTCACAACCGTTGATGAGACATGGGCGCATCTCCAAGGCACATCCAATGGATCAAATCATTGGAAGTCCTTCACGGGGAGTAAGTACTCGTTCACGTCATGTTGCATCTTTTTGTGAGCACTACTCTTTTGTGTCGTGTGTAGAACCCAAAAGCATTGAGGAAGCTCTCCAAGACTCCAATTGGGTGATGGCTATGCAAGAGGAACTCAACAACTTCACCCGCAATGAAGTTTGGGTGTTGGAGGAGCGACCCAAGGACAAGAATGTGATTGGAACGAAGTGGGTCTACCGCAACAAGCAAGATGAGAATGGTGTGGTGGTCCGCAACAAAGCTAGGCTTGTGGCGAAGGGATTTGCTCAAGTTGAAGGTTTGGATTTTGGGGAGACATTCGCCCCGGTAGCACGGTTAGAAGCTATCCGCATACTCCTTGCTTTTGCTTCTCATCATAATATCATGCTTTATCAAATGGATGTTAAGAGTGCATTTCTCAATGGCTATATTAATGAACTTGTGTTTGTTGAGCAACCTCCCGGGTTTGAGGACCCAAGAAACCCTAACCATGTCTATAGGCTAAACAAAGCACTCTATGGACTCAAGCAAGCTCCAAGGGCATGGTACGAGCGCTTAAGGGACTTCCTCGTCATGCAAGGTTTCAAGATTGGGAGGGTGGACACTACACTCTTCACCAAGGACATCGACGGAGACTTATTTCTTTGTCAAATTTATGTCGATGATATTATTTTTGGCTCAACTAACAAAGCTCTTAGCCATGAGTTTGGCAAAATGATGTCTAGGGAATTCGAGATGTCAATGATTGGAGAGCTCAACTTCTTCCTAGGATTTCAAATCAAGCAACTTCAAGAGGGGACCTTCATCCATCAAGAGAAGTACACTAAGGACCTCTTGAAGAAATTTGAGATGGGAGATTGTAGCTCAAGAAGCACTCCAATGGCGACAAATTGTCATCTCGACGCGGACATGGACGGTAAATCTATTGATCAATCTCATTACCGTTCCATGATTGGTTCATTGCTATATCTTACCGCATCTAGGCCCGATATTATGTTTAGTGTGTGCTTATGTGCTCGCTTTCAAGCGGCACCTAAAGAATCGCACAAGAAGGCGGTCTTTAGGATACTTCGGTATCTCAAGCATACCCCAAGTGTAGGTTTGTGGTACCCCAAGAACGCTAGTTTTCATCTCTTAGGTTACTCGGATTCGGACTTTGCCGGATGCCGTGTAGACCGCAAGAGTACCTCCGGGGGTTGCCACTTACTTGGGCGTTCCCTAGTTTCTTGGTCGAGCAAGAAGCAAAATTCCGTGGCTTTGTCCACCGCGGAGGCGGAGTATATAGCGGCCGGTGCATGTTGTGCCCAAATCCTATATATGAAGCAAACCCTCTTGGACTTTGGAATTAAGTTTGGTTGTGTGCCTCTCCTTTGTGACAATGAAAGTGCGGTTAAGATAGCTAGAAACCCCGTTCAACACTCCCGCACTAAGCACATTGATATTCGCCATCACTTCTTGCGGGACCATGAGACTAAGGGAGAAATCTCTTTGCAAGGTGTTAGGTCCGAAGAACAATTGGCGGATATCTTCACCAAACCACTTGATGAGAAAACTTTTTCTAGGCTTAGAAGTGAGTTAAATGTGCTAGATGCATCTAACGTCATGTAAATTGCCATGTTCATGTAAGGTTGCATGTCATATAGGTCTTGCCTAACTCCCAAAGGATAGGGGCGAGCTAGAAATAGTTTTCCCTGAGTAAGCTTTTGGCAGGTTTAAACTTGGCAAGATAGATTTATTTTATGCCTTGCATGATTCCTGTCATATAGACTTGCATTCATCTAATATTTTGCATTATCTTGTTTGACATTGCATACGGTAGATTGTCACAAAGGGGAACCCACATCATGAGAAGGAGACTTGTTTGAAATGCAATATCTCAACTCATATGATGTGGAAAGAGCAAAATTCTAAAGGAACATGCTTTAATGAGATAGAAGTTTCCATACTCTACCTCACAAAGCATGGGCCTTACATTTTATTTGGATATTTTTCCTCCATTTTTCTTGGTGTTCCGTTTGTGTTAAGGTCTAGCCAAGCTATTGGCATATTAGCCTCTTGAGGGGTAAGGGGTTGCCCAAAAAGTCCTAAGACATGTGTTTCTCCTCAATTGTTTGTTCGTCCAAGGACATATATGGGCAGTTTTAGGTTTTCTGTAGTCATCGGATTATCCGATGCTAGGGTCAGCAGCTACATCGGATCAATTGGTGCTTCAGTTCAACGAGCAGATCAGTCAGAACAAAGAAATCGACCGATGAGTTCATTTCAGGAAACATCGGAGCATCCGATGTTCAATCCTCTGTTACCCTGCAGAATTCGACCGATGCTCGACGTAGCAACGTCGGATCATCCGGTGTGCAAAGAGAGTTTTTGGACCAACTCTCTGTTGAACTCGACCGATGATCCCCCCAATGCGCATCGGTCGATCCGGTGTTCGCGTAACGGCTAGGTCATCGGGTTCCTATTAAAAATCGTACGGCCGGCGCTTCTTCACTCCACGCCTCCTCACCTCCCGCGCCGCCGCGCCTCGCCTCCTCCCGCCGCCGCGCCTCCATCACCGCCCCTCGCGCCGCCACCCTAGGCCGCGCCGCCGCCGCGCCTCCATCACCGCCCCTCGCGCCGCCACCCTAGGCCGCGCCGCCGCCGCGCCTCCCCAGGCCGCGCCGCCGCCAAGGGCGCCGCCGCCTCTCTCCCGACCGCCGCCGCCGCGCCTCCCCAGGCCGCGCCGCCGCCGTCCCCAAGGGCGCCGCCGCCTCTCTTCCGACCGACCGCCGCCGCCGCGCCTCCCCAGGCCGCGCCGTCGCCGTCACCTCTGTCGGCTGCCGCCGCCGCCTCTCCAGGGCGCCGCCGCCGCCCCTCCAGGGCGCCGCCGCCGCTTCTCCTCTGGTCACCGCCGGCAGTTCTCCCTGCTAGGGTTTCTTGCCCGAGCCATCGATCGTCGCCGTTCGTCGCCTTTCATCGATCTCGTGTCTTTTCGTCGACGAGGTTTGTTCCGTACAGCGCGACGTCCTTCATTGTTTCCCGTCATCTTTTCGCTAACCCTTGCTCTCGAATTTCTTGAAGATGGCCCGTGATCGCAAAGGCAAAGGCAAGGCTATCGAGGAGCCCGCCGCAAAGAAGTCAAAGCTGTCGAAGGATGCACGACGCGCAGAGTTGGCCGCTCGCGCCGCCGAGGAGCGCAAGCGTGGCCATCGCGGATCCCTCCGGATTCGCGAGGCACGTGAGAGGCAGTCGCAGCAGCAGCCGCCGGTGCAGCCAGTGCCGCCGGACGACTCTGAGGACGAGGACGAGACTGCGGTGACGCCACTGGTTCGCCGGCGCACCGTCAGGACTCGAGGGGGAGGTCAGACCCCCACCGCGAGTCGCCGCCCCACTGCGGCCGACCTCGCTGAGGACAGAGAGGCCCAGAGGGCCATCTACGAGATGGATACTGCTGCCAGGGTCGCCGAAGACGTCAGACTGACAGATTACCGCAAGTACAAGGCCAAGCAGTTGAAGAAGCTCAGATGGACTGCACTGCGTGAGGAGTGGTTCCCGCAGCCCAGGGACACTCGTGTGGACCCCCGGTTCTGGACGGTGACGCAGGCGTCTTTGTACGAGACGTACAGACGTCGGGGGCACAAGCTGTTCCAGCACACGTACATCGATTGGGATCAGCTTGCAGCGGCAGTGGGTCACGGCATCAGGCCGTTCTTTGAGAGGTACAGAGGACTGGTGGATCTGCTGTCGCGCCAGAGGAGTGTCTACGTGGAGGAGTGGGTCCGTGTGTTCTACGCGACACTCTACGTCGCTGAGGGACGTCGGTCCATTCACTTCATGTTCATGGGGCAGTAGCACGACGTATCCAGAGAGAGACTGGCTCAGCTGCTGGGAGTGGACACACACCTCACGTGCCTGCACGAGGTTGTGTACGAAGGAGCAGACCCGCCGAGGAGGCCGCTGACAGGGGGAGTGTCACCCCCGTTTGAGGAGATCAGAGGCTTGTTCACCCACCCTTTCACGCCAGATCAGCCGAGGGTGCCAGCTCTCCTCACACCTGCAGCCAGGACCGTTCACCACATTCTCAGGCGTACACTTCTACCGAGGTCCGGCTACTTAGAGGGGTTCACCAGCCTCCAGCAGACCATCCTGTTCTACGTCTTGAACGGGATGGAGTTCGACATCGTAGATGTGCTGATCTGCGAGATGGAGGACGTGATCACTGACGGAGTCGGCATGCTGAGACAGTTGGTCTACGGTCACTGGATCAGCCGTCTGTTGTTTCTGCTAGCGCCAGAGGACTCGCCAGTCACCGCACCCATGACAGAGATGCACGCCACGAGGTTCGGCCACTACCGGGTGCCGGCTCCTGGAGACCGCCGTCTTGGTCGTCCAGTCGAGCGACAGGTCAGAGCTCGCCTCTCCGAGGAGGACTGGACCGAGTTAGCTCAGGAGGATGAGGCGCTCGCTCAGGCTGAGGCTCAGGGAGGTGGACTTGAGCACGTGTGGTCAGACAGTGACACCAGCGACAGTGTTGAGGAGTACTTCCCTCCTCCGCCTCCTTCTCCGAGGCAGCACGACGCGGAGGCGGGAGCTTCCACTGCTGCACCACCGACGCCTCCACCAGTGTCAGAGGCTCAGGTGTCCCAGCCGTCCGAGCTCACCACACTGCTCCAGCAGATGGTCGAGCAGCAGCGGCAGGACCGGCTTGCAGCCGAGCAGGCCAGGGCAGAGCAGGCTGCGCGGCTCGCAGAGCTTCAGAGGCAGCAGACAGAGATGCAGCTAGAGATGGCCCGCCAGAGGCGCGAGGACACGGACCGGTTCACGAGTCTGGTGGACCAGATGCACCGGAGGACACTGGACCAGCAGCAGCAGACCCAGCAGGCGATGATGGGTATCCTGGGGTTGATCACCAACCTCTACCAGCAGACCGGGATAGCCCTTCCGCCACAGCACACCGGTCTCAGTCAGCCTCCAGCAGCACCTCCTCTGGCTCCAGCTTCAGTTCCAGCACCGGCGTCGCCGATCCCGAGCTACAGCATGTCTCCACTGCTGGCTTCGACGGTGCCGTTCCAGTTCTCGCCTCTCCCGGCCGTGCCTTCTCCTCCAGCAGCTCCAGCTCCAGCCACGTCAGCACCTCCGGCTCCTCCCGCTCCAGCACCAGCTCCGGCGACGTCTACCTCGAGCAGCTCCGACACCGCCGACGTCGACCGCTTCACCGTCGCCCCGAGAGCTCCGGAGTCCTAGGTACTCCTCTTCCCTTTTTGGTGTCTTGATGCCAAAGGGGGGGAAGAGTTAGAGTTAGGGGGAGTGTCTTGGGCTTAGGGGGAGTGCTAGTTATCTTTTTGCTTTCAGGCTTGTTATTTGCTTCTATTTGAGACTTGATTGTTATCTTTTGCTACCATTTGTAATTCAGTATGCTACTTCACTCTTATGATTTATATTTTGATCACTGTTTGAGCCTTCGAGCTCCTTGTGTTGCATGTTGTTCCGATTACATTTCTTTATGAGCATTATGTTTGCGTTTCAAATTCCATTACTTTTATGCTCTACTCGTTGTGTTGTCATCAATCACCAAAAAGGGGGAGATTGAAAGCATCTAGGCCCCCACGAGGTACGGTTTCGGTGATTAATGACAACCGTTAATTACCACTAATGAGTTTGTGGATGCGAGGTTTCATGTACAATGAATCAAACGTCGATCAATCACTCATAAATGTCATCTACTGCTCATTGGATGCAAAAGGAGACCCCTCAACGAACTAACCTAAGGGGTTAATCGGAAACAAATGAGGAACTCGTACAACGACGCAACCTTATCAAAATTGGCAACACAAGAAGCTTCATATCCATCAGAAGAGCCATACAAACAAGTGTTCAAGAGGTCACAAGTCCAAAATCCAAAAGATCAGTCCAACTCAACTCGAAGGAAACAAATTGTACACACCGGATCATCCGATGTGTATCAAGTGAACATCGGATGAATACAACAGTAAGCAAATTTTCTGAAGTGTTCTGAAGGACTGAACACCGGATCATCCGATGTTGAAGGCAGATGCACATCGGTCGATTACAACAGAAGCAAATTATCAGCTCAACCAGATTGAAGATCTATTCATCGGATCCTCCGATGATAAAGGAGGTGAAGCATCGGTCTAATAACGGTCATTTCTGACAGAATGACGTCAGCTAATCAAATTAGACCGATGCTCATAAAAGGGGGTCATCGGATCATCCGATGTACACAGAAAAAGTAATCAGCCCACTTTTCCAACGGCTAATTCGGTTGGGCTGAGTATTTAACCCCCTCCCACCAGTCATTTCGGTGAGGCTGGACAACAAGAGCACCACTACACATTCCCCAAGTGTCCAAGACTTAGAATACTCATTTTCACACTCTTGTAACCCTTTCACACCTCAAGATATAGGCTAGTTCCTCTTAGAGTTAAGCTTGTGTGCGTCCTCTCTGGGTGAGTGGAGACTCTAGAGTAGGGAGAGCCGTGAGAAAGTGCATTCTTGGTGATTGCACTCACCTTGTATCAAGAGGAGAGTGAAGAGATCGCTCCGGAGCTTGCCGAGACTATTGTGGAAGCCCGGAGGATCGAAGTTGTACAAGGCTTGAGCTCCACCTTGCCAAGGATGGCGAACGGAGGAAGTTAGTGGATTCCCTTGTCTCGGTGACTTGGGAGTGGCGATACCCTTAGGTGGGTGCCACAACGTGGACGTAGGTGGATCCTAGTGATCTCACCGAACCACGGGAAAAATCGACGTGTCCCCGTGTCTTCGAGCGTTTGCATTCCTCCTCCCTACTCCCTTTACGATTACGCAATTCTCAATTCCGCACTTAATTCTCTTAATTGCACTATTGGCTTGCTTAGAGAATTAGATTTCACTTAAGCTTTAAATTGACTTAAAATTTGAAGTAGCCCAATTCACCCCCCCCTCTTGGGCATTCGATCCCTACAGCATCTAATAAGAGACGAGTGTCTAACAAGGTGTGTCTCCTTTTAGTGTCGCAGTGACCTTGTCGGTAGATAAATTTGCGACGTGCTGCCACAAAGAGCGTCTCAGATTTCGTAAATAAAGGTGACATCCTAAATCAAAGCTCGTCTCAGATTAGTCTCACAAAAGGATACGATACGACATAAAGACCGTCTCGAATTTCACAAATAAAGGAGACGGGCTAAACTGAGGACCGTCTCGGATTAGTCTCATTAAAGGAAGACGGGTGTTCTTAAAGACCATCTCTCAATTATAACAAATAGGAGACGTGCTTAATACAAGCATTAGTCATTAAATCTGCGATGGGCTTCCATAAAGCCCGTCTAACCGAAAGGAGACAAGCTTTCTTAATGTCTTGAAATCTATGACGGTCTGACATAAAGGTCGTCTCGGATATCTTACATAAAAGAGACGACCTTCTTAAAGCTCGTCCGGGATTACTTAAAAAAGGAAACGGGCCGCCTTAAAGTCTGTCTTGAATTCCTTACGAAAAGGAGACGAACTTTCTTAGAGCTCGTCTCCCATGTATACTGATCGGCGATGCGCCCGCCGCTCGTCTTCGATTACTCTGTAATGTGAGACGCGACGACGGAGACACGCTTTTTGCTCGTCTCGGTTCTTCGTGCGAGCGTGTCTCACATAAGCCTTTCTTACGTAGTGGATGGGTTGCCACACCCGTGAGCATGCATGAAGCGAGCAAGCACGACGAAGTGAGGTGAGTCAGGTGACACATGGATGTGACCTTGAAAAAAATTCATTTTACTACTCTTAAGTATCAATATTGTTCACTTAACCTTCAAAAGAAATTTTCGTTCAGTTTACCCTAACTATTTAGATTGGTTCAATTCATCCTGAATGAAATTTTCTTTTTTTTTTATCTTTGTAAACATCATTTTTCGAAGATAAAATTATATGAGTTTATATGTTACAACATAAAATATATTAGAAAAGTATTTTAGTTTTTCAAATGTATGTAATTATATCTTACGTGGGTGATGGAATAATATAAGAAAAAGTTTATGAAAAATTATAGAAATATTTCTCTAGCATAATGTATGATATAATCTACCATCACGCAAAACTTTAACTTTAAACATAATCCATACAAAAAGAAAAAATAGGAGTGAGCGAATTGAACCAATCTAAATAGTGTGGAGAGTAAACTGAATAAAAAATTTCTTTAGTGAGTTAAGTTAACAAAGCTGATACTTGAAACTTGAACATAGTAAAATAAAAAAAAATTCTAAAAAAAGGCATGCTATGCTGGCGTGCAAATAACACCCCAAATGTACATGTTGAAAGTCATAATGGAACTTCCTCGGCTTCAATGTAATGAAATCTTTTGCCAAGGGGCTTTGCAAGCCGCACAAATGTGGAGATTTTGGGTTCATAATTATTTTTACAAGCCGCTCAATTTCCATGGAAGGGCCTCTTTGCCAGCCCAGGATCCTTCCGGGATCCCGGCCTAATCCCTGGCCCAAAAATCCAGGGGCCAAAATGTCCCTCAAGTCCAATTGGCGATAAAATTTCCCCGTCTGATCCACCGGGGAGCACCGGGCTTTCTGGCCTAGCCTCGCGAGGTCGGGAAGCAAAACCCTGGAGCTCGCTCACGTAGTCGCGTCCCAATCCGATTTCGTGCGCCGCCAGGCATCCTAATCACTTATTTTGATGCATTGATTTATCTTGTTCGATCATGTGAAGGTGTTGTTAGTCCTTGCTATAAAATGGTCAGAGGATAGTCATAGAAGTTCAGTCGTGTGAATATGCTCTCACTAATGTCTATCTTGAGCTTTGTTCATTTACTTGTTAAAATGACACAAGTAATGATGGATCTATAATTTTTAAATGTGTAATGATGCTGCTATCAGTTTCACATTTTATTATATTTTTCTGAGATTTTTTTAATTTTTTTAATTTTTTAAGACTATTTTTATATCTCGGGATTTCTATCCCTCTCATTACCAAGCATACACAGAGAAAATATACCTCGGTGGGAATCCCACCCGGGCTTCCTTTGGATGGACCGGGGTTGGCAGGAATTGAGGGTGGATCCCGGTCATCTAAGGGACAAAATACACGCGTGGGAGTAGAATCCGACCGAAAATTGCGTTTGGCGATGGCGTGGATCAGAAATGGTCCAACCCGATCCCGATCAAATCACGGGTGTAGGAAAACTCTTCAAGCGAGTCTGGGAACAGCTCCCTCGTCGCATCACGCTCATCCTCGACATCTCTTCCGTGTCGACTGCTCCTTCGACAGCTGCACCGTGCTCCTCTCCGGTCATCCCTCCCCGGCGCCGATATTTTCCTGATCTGCTTATCCGCTTCTCGGTCTCATCATCCTTCCTCGATTTGCTAGGATTTGTGACGAATCCCTTGCTTAATCGCAAAATCTATGGGGGCAAGAAAGGAGTGGGAAGCTTATCAGGCTCATCGCCGCCCGTTCCTCTTCCTCACGCTCACCTTCGTCGCGTCAGAGGAAGCGACCGAGGTGGCGGCACCCCCGATTGAGGTCGGACTGCGGGAGAGGCACGCGACGCAGCTCGCGAGGCTCGAGGAGCTCACGGGGTTGCTCGCCAGGTCTGTGCACGCACCCGCCAGATCTGCAAAATGGTAGATCCCACGTCCCCACCATCGCTCGCGGCCGTCGGCGCCCACCAGCCTTGCGGCTCGGGGACGACGCGTACGCCGCCGCTGCGACCGCGCTGCCCTACGAGCATGTGGACAGGCTCACCAAGTACTTCGTCGTCAGCGATTATGTGGCCGGGTCGCGCTCGAGGCCAGCGCCTCCGGCTAGGCCCTCGTCATGTGCTCCTCACTTACCTCCTCCCGTAGCATACGGTTACCAGCAGAAGCTCCTTCTAGTCTTCTGTCACCTCCTGATCTTCTTGTTCTTTTTTTTTTTGTGATTTTGTTTTCGAATTTCTGCACGCTCAGGTTAGTTGATTTCATTTCCTCCTTTTTTATTTGTACCCTTCGGAAGCATCACAATTTTGGTTGCATTAGGACTGTTCCATTCTCACAATCTTGTAGTATATGTGTTTTACGCGTTGTGCTACAATTATCTGAATAAAAATTGGAGTTAAAACAAATTGAGAGGAACCTTAGTTGCATGTTTCATGCTTTCTTGCAGTTCATTTTTTGATGTACTATCGATGGTTGTGAGGTTGAAAAACTAATTAGTTACTTGCAGGTAAATTGATCTGTTTGTTGGTGCTAGACTTTATTAGTCACTTGGGATTCTGTATTTGTTGGTTAAATGTGTTTGCAAGCTAGATACTGCTGATACAAGCAGTGCTAAACCGATCGATGTTTTGTAGGTAGACTGATAAAGAAATCATTGACCTACAATGTAATAGTATGGTGGTTTGTCATCTCCATATAAATCTTGTCTATGGTTTCTAGGAATATGCAATCTCATGTTCAGATGATGTTATAATCAATCATGTTCATAGTATGATATGATATTTTTTTACTTGAAATAATTCTTGTTCCTTTTTACTTAAATTAGGTCTTTTGATCAAATTATTCTAACAGTCTGCTTGTCTGCTTCTACTCGAGTGTTGCTTACTTCTATGATTCAATGGACATTATTTTTGAAATAACTGCAAGTGTGCAATTTTTTTTTTCTCAACCTTCATTCAGTCTACTTGAAATGCAGTGTTGTTGTTTTGAGTATATGTGTTGTGACATGAGAAAAAGGAATTTTATCAACAGCTTCATCCGTTACTTGATGTCAGTAAGACATTCCTTCTTTGCTTTTACAAATCCTGATTGAACTTTGCATCAATTTATGATCAATCAGCATTGTGTCAATTTTTTTTCAACCACTTACATCCTGATGCTGATAAAAGTTTCCTTGTTTTTTGAAGGGATTGATCACATGGAACATGCCATGATCAAGTTATTTAGTGCTATGAAGGTCGTAGTCCAGTTTGTAGCCAAACTGTAAACTAGTGTTTTTTGCTCAAGTCAATATTTATTTCTAATTTCAATTTTTATTTTATTTTTCTATAATTTATTTTTTGTCACAACTATGCTTATTTAAGTTTGCAAGATTTGAATATGAAAGAAATATGGAAGACCTGAGTAATAAACTATTGTTTTTACTGATCCACCTTAATCCACGTATTATCCAAATAAGTATTGCAAAGTGGAGATTAGACCTGGATAAGTGGACATGAATTGGGTGGTGGAGAGAGGATGCACCCAATCCCTGGGCGGATACCCGCACACTTGTATTTTCTGCCCCGGCTGCTGAACAATGCCCCACACTTGTATTTTCTGCCCCGGCTGCCAAACAAGGCCCCAGGGGGAGAGGGAAAATCCCATGGAGATTTCCTGCCCAGGGTTTTCGTGCTCCAACTGCCAAACGAGGCCAAAGTGGGAAAATGGAGTTTTGTGCTGGAGGTTGAATAAGTACTATCTAAAGCACGGTTTCGATCCTACACACAAAAGCCGTTGTTGAATGGACCCTATTTTTTCACACGAAAAATAGCATGTCCCAAAAGTAAACATTTTTTACTCTAACTAAATATTAGAGACTGAATGGATCCAAAATATTGCCCTACTAACACTTTTCTTTTTGTAGAGAAATCTCCGTCGATTCACATTAAGATACTACTCTATCTATCTGAAATAAATGATGTGTAGGATACCCAAATTTGTTCAAATTAGACTAAAATTTAGGTCCTAAGCATCCTCTATTTCAAAATGGAGGGATTATCATTATTTACCGGTGAAATGATCCTCGCGTGGGCCTCCAGCAGATCTGGAGAAACCTCCGCTGCTTCAGGCCCGGCCCAGCCCAGCTAGGAAGGGAGGACTCCTGTCTTGCGTCGCTCGTCCTCGTATCCCTGCCTCTGTCGCTCGGTCTCGCGCAGAACCCAGCTCCTCCCTGCGGATCCGTGGATTGCTTGGATTCGCAGCAAGCAGGCGACATCGTCCTCGTTTGAGGCGCCGCATTGTTACTCCGGCTATCGACTCCGGCGTCGGCGGCTGCTCCAGGTACGTGTCGGTTCCTCTCCCCCACCTTCCTCCCAGATCCACCAACGCGCGCCGACGGCAGCGTCGGGTAACTGCCCATCCGGATGCCCCGAGACGTCATGGCCGTCGTCTCCGGCGAAGTCGGGGAGCTGGGAACTGCCGAGGTGGCACGGGAGCTTCGTTCTACGGGAGGAAACACCCCTCGGCCGTCGCACGAGATCGACGATGACTCACACCTCTCCGGACGCAATGTTATTGTGTGCGTCAAGCAGTTGCCTAGATGTAATTGATGTACTGATCCCTACAGTGATCTCGCAGAAGCAGAAGGCAGGACAAGCACAGGAGAAGCTGCCCCCGCGCGACATCCATCATCTTCGTCACTTAGCTCCAGGTATACTCCTACTGTCGTCACCTTATTGTGGTAATGTTACATTCTATGAGTTAGGTAGATTGATTTTTCCCTCTTCCTTATCAAACCAAATACAAGGCTTCAACTCACTGGTAGCCTGGTAGGTGATGGATGGAATGGGAATCAAGGTGGGAGTTCTGGTTTGGCAGTGTGTGATTAGACTGGATCAATTGAATATGTTGTATGATTTCATTATCAAACCAAGTGCAAAACTTCAGCTCACTGGTAGGTGATGGATGGAATGGGAATGAATGTGGGAGTTCTGGTTTGGCAGTGTGTGATTAGACTGGATCATTTGAATATGTTGTATGATTACAATATTACATTGAGTCTTGCGTTGTGCACATTGTCAGTAGCCTATGAAAATTTATTTTATTCTCTGTGACATGCCAATTAGTTGCTAAAGAAAATAGATAGCCCTTCAAAGGCTATTGAAGAGCACAGTGAAAATGTGAGTACTATTTCAAATACAAACACAACAACTCCAGTATCCAAAATAAAAAAAACCACCCAGATTGCTCATCCAAAACCTGACCTCACATTAAATTCTGCAGTAGAAACCTAGATAAGGATACTAAGCCCAGGATAGCTATCAGCAAAACATGATCTGGGGTAACTAGCAAGGAGGTTCCTCCAGCAGGACTGCCTTAGATATGTACCTGCACAACACACCAAAGACCAAACCAGGCAAGGTGACAGTGAAGATCGAGCATCAAAGATTCAGGTGCAGCATTGTTAGTTGCAGTGACCTGAGTGTTAGGAGGGCCACAGCTGTGTCGAGAATGGCCACACACAGAAGAGTATGTTTGTATGAGAGATAGTGAGGCACTGAGGCTGTGAGGGGAAGATGATGTTGTTGGAAATCGGCCTCCAAATTATCTCTGTGTTCCTGTTCAAGGCTCATGTACTGTTCTGGATGAACAGTGCAGCGTGCCTGGAGCTGAACTAGAAAGCGCAGAGGTGTCTGGATATGGAAACAGAGAGGTTTACAGATGAACAGGAGCCTAGTTCTGTTCTGAGAGAACTAAGGAGGGACAGAGGAGGTCGGTGAGCTGGTGCTGATAGTTTTGATCTAGACGAATCTGTAGAACTCACCTAGAAAGTTTTGCCGTGAGGGCTCTAGTTCTGGGAGACTAGTTTATTCCTTAAGCGGTGGATTTGTCTTTATGCAATTGATAAGATGTGGTACAGGCCAGGGGCCGGCTCCCCTTATTTATATAGCCGGTTACAAGGAGTTTTATCTCCAAAACTCTATCTCTAATACGCCAGGACTCTATCTATATGGGAGAACAAATGTGGACTTAACTCAAAGGAAATCTTCTATCTATTGTTGAGATAATCTTGTTTTCTAGAAGATAATTAAAAGGTGTCCAGATCCGGGTGCATATAAGTATTGGAGATATAGTCCAATTCGTATTTACGTAGGAGTCTTATCTGTAATAGGCTATAAATACTTGGGATTACCAGAGGAATGAGCAAGCAATTCATCCCGAAATCTCAACAATTGGAATTAGAGCTGGGAAGATCGAGGAACGAGCGTACCTCGCGGATCCAGGCGAGTTGAGGCTGGAGAAGGGCGGATCCCGTCGGCTAGATGTAGTTGCTAGGCAGGGGCGACTCAGTCTCGTGGCCGTATCGGAGCGATCGACGTCGAATCCGACGTGAATCCGGGGCGGATTGGGGCTGATCCGGCGCGGATTGGATGGATCTCGACAGAATCAGTGCGAGACCGTCGAACCCCGAGTCAAGGTAGCGATGGCGGCGTCAAGGCGCGTGGATACGCGGCGACGCAGCAACCGCGGCTAGGCAGACGTGCGACGTCGCTGCGGCCACCGGTGAAGCGTTGCGAGGTGTGCGGCGTTGAGGTCGACAATCGTGGGGTGGCGACACTCGTGAGAAAGAGACGACGGCGCTCGAGGAGGAATTGGGTCGGGCCTTTGGGAACTGTTGTTCGGCAGCTAGTGTTTGACTCAACGCTGTTGGCCCGGGCCTTACGCAAAGCAGAGCTGGGTTGAGCATGTTGTTTGGACGAGTACACAATATGGGGGAAAATCAATAGCGTTGCTCTATCCTATGCTAACGAAGACCAATTGTATAGCATGGACAATCAAGATGAAAGTTCTTTTGAAGGTGCAGGGGATATGGGAAGCCGTGGAGGAGGACAAGCCTGATCCAAAGCAAGGTCAATGATCTCTTGTGACCCTCTATCATGATATTGATGAATACACTCATGCGAATTTCCGAGAAGGAGGCGATGAGAGACACTTGGAAGATGATCAAAACAAAATTCTTGGGCGAAGAACATGTGATGGAAGCAAGAATTCAAACTCTCCAGAATGAGCTTGATGTGATGCGTATGAATGAAGGAGACTCTACTCTATTGACGATTTTGCAATAAGGATGATGATCATCATCACAAAGATATGTTGTCTTGGGGGTGAAGTTAAAGAAAGCTATATTGTGAAGAAACTGCTACGTGCTCCGCCTTCAAAATTTCTCCACATTGCATCTACTATTGAATAATTTATTGATATGAAGACGATGATTGTGGAGTAACTCGTTGACAGACTCAAGGCGCATGAGGAATTAGTGAATGGCTTCAACAACAACCATGAGCGTGAAGAAAAACTCTAGTTAACAAGGGAAGAGTGGAAGGCAAGAGAGGGAAGAGATGAAGAGAAGCTCCTTTTGACAAAGGAAGAGTGGAGACCAAGAGAGACAAAAGAGAGGAAGAAGAAAATAGACAAGTCAAAGATTCGATGCTTCAGTTGTCAAAAGTTGGACACTTTGCCAGTGAGTGTCTCAATAACAGGGAAGATGAGAAGACGTTATTTGCGTCGAAAGAGGAATTGTTTTGATCTCACATAGAAGTGTGCTCGGGATGGATGTGTCCATCTTAAGGGGTGTAGTTGTGTCCACTTCAGAGATAAAACTTAGATTTGTGCTCGGGATGGATGTGTCCATATTAAGTGGTGTAGTTGTGTCCACCCCAGGTTGTAGTTGTGTCCACCAAAAGTTAGGTGTGTTCGGGATGTAGTTGTGTCCATCCCAGGGATGTAGTTGCGTCCACCCAAAGTGTGTAGGATGGAATATGTGTGTTTCTATCCTAAGTGTGTCTTAGAAAACAAGATTAGGGTAAATGTTGAGATAATCTTGTTCTCTAGAAGATAATTAGGAGTCCATTCGGGCGCATATAAGTATTAGAGATAAGAGTCCAATTCGTATTCAGGGAGGAGTCTTATCTATAATAAACTCTAAATACCTGGGATTACCAGAAGAATAAGCAATCAATTCATCTCGAAATCCCAACATTTATACTCTTGTCTTTATCTCTAGTCGGTGCTATCTTTCTCTTGCAGATAGCAGCCGCACCAGGACTCCTCCTGCCGCACTACTCTGGTCCTAGTCGGACTCATGACCAGGGTGCCGGTCAGGTGGCAGATCTTGGGCCATTCAACATTCTCCCCCTAACCCACAATCTATCTCACGTCCAAGATCTTGATTCTCCTCATCCTGACGAACTTCTGTTTTCCAAGCGTCTTGGTCAAGATGACGGTCAACTGATCCTATGTAGAGATCTGCTCAAGTACAATAGCACCATTGTCCACGCACTCCCGTATGTGCTTGCTGATGTGCTTGATGTGCTCAAGTCTATGGCAGACTTGTTGTCAACTCTTAACACTGACGCTTTCACCTTTGCAGCCAAGTCTTCCATCAGTCGTGCCATTCATACACTTTGACAGTGCCCCTTGAGCTGTTGCGATATATTCTGCTTCACACGAGGACAAAGTCACCACCTTTTGCTTGCTGGACTGCCATGAAATGGGCCTGTTTCCAAGACAAAACAACACCAACCTCGTGTTCTTCCGGTCCCCCCCCCCCCCAAGTTGCTATCCGAGTAGCCAATCAACTCCATGTTGTTTCCTTTTAGATAGAAGATTCCGAAGTGGAATGTACCTGCTATATAGCGTACGATGCACTTGACTGCAACAAAGTGTTCTTCCCTTTGACTCCTCTAAGAACTGACTCACGTACCCAACCGAGTAGGCAAGGTCGGGGCGTATGTTCACCAGATATTGCAGCCCTCCCACCAAACTCTTGTAGTCCGTTGCGTGCATCAACAGACTCTCGCTTGTCTTGTTAAGATTTAGGCCTTGCTCCATGGGGAATGAACAAGGGTTGCACTCCTCCAGACCAGCTTTTGAGACAAGCTTGGAAGCGTAAGCTGCCTGCCCAATGTTGATCACCGCAGCCGTCTGCCGCACCTCCAGGCCAAGATAATGCGACAGGAGACCCAAGTCGCTCATCTTGAACCGCTTCATCGTCTCCTCCTTGGACTTTTCAATAGCCCCACCTCTTGTGATCACGTGGTCATCGACGTAGACGCCGACGATGAGCTTCTCATCTCCAACTCCATGGAAGTAGATCCCGTGCTCGCTCGTACTCTTTCGGAAATCAGGCGATAGCAAGCTATCCTTGAGCTTGGCATTCCAAGCTTTGGGCGCTTGACGAAGTCTGTATAGTGCCTTCTTGAGCCTTAACACCTTGTGTTCGGCTCCGTCAACGATGAAACTAGCAGGCTGGGAGACGTATACCTCCTCCAACAGATTGCCATTCAGGAAGGCGCTCTTCACGTCCATGTGGTGTACTTCCCACCCCTTGTGCATGGCAACTGCAAAGAGAAAGCGAACAAACTCGAGACGGACTACAGGAGCGGACACCTCGTCGAAGTCTATTCCTTGCCGCTGGACGTAGCCTTTTGCTACCAGTCGAGCTTTGTGCTTGACCACCTCTTCATGCTTGTCCATCTTCACCTTGAACACCTATTTTAGCCCAATGGGTTGTCTTGCAGAAGATTAACAAGTTGCCATGCCTTGTTTTCTTCAATGAACTTCATCTCCTCGAGCATCGCCCACCTCCAACACGGGTGTTGCTCGGCCTAGGTGAAGGAGGAAGACTTGACCAGGGTGCCGGCTAGGAGGAGTCCTGGTCCGGCTGCTATCTGCAAGAGAAAGATAGCATCGACCGGAGATAAAGATAAGAGTCTATAGATAGAAGATTCCTTTAGAGTTGAGTCCAAATTTGTTCTCCCATATAGATAGAGTCCTAGTGTATTAGAGATAGAGTTTTGGAGATAAAACTCCTTGTAACTGGCTATATAAACAAGGGGAGCCGGCCCCTTGCCTGTACCGCATCTTATCAATTGCACAAAGACAAAATCCACCGCTTAAGGAATAAACTAGTCTCCCAGAACTAGAGCTCACACGGCAAAACTTTATAGGAAATCGATCAAAACTGTCAGTGCGAGCTCGCCGACCTCCTCTATCTCTGCTCTGTTCTCTCAGAACAGAACTAGGCTCCTGTTCATCTCTAAACCTCTCTGTGCTTACATCCAGACACCTCTGCGCTTTCTAGTTCAGCTTCAAGCATGCTGCACTGTTCATCCAGAACAGTACAGGAGCCTTGAACAGGAACACAGAGGTAGTTTGGAGGCCGGATTCCCAACAAATATATGAGGAGCAGCACTTTGCAGGGGTCACAAAGGAAACAGTTTATCCTTCTATTTGGCTGCTGCAGTGGAGGTGCAGCACTGTGACCAGCTAATAAAATCTATTCAATGGCTGACAGCCACAACCCTGCCATTCAGTATTGGGAACCCAAACTGCTGCCACTGGGGGTTAGTGAGTTATGCACCTATTGAACTAGTAGGTGCAATTACTCTCACTTTCATACAAACTCCTGGGATTTCTGTTAACTCAGTTATCTGCTTTTTAGTTAAATACTTTCACGACGGATTCGTTTTTCGTTTTTGTTCCATTGGGTGTGTTAATGCAAGAGCTTAATTTTGAATGGGCTGCATAAAAGCTTCCTCTGTACTCTGCAGATGTACTTAATTTCATCATAAACATAGTTAATGTTTCATGCAGCAGTTGTAGTTTGTGCTTGCTTAAGATGCTGTACAATGTTACCTACTAATAGATTTATAGTGCATCAATCTTGTAGGCTGAAGGAAAAGGAGTTGGTGGCTGAGGTTGAAGAAAATTGGATGTTCTTAACTTTTAGAACTTGCTGCTTGTGAAGGTGCCTGACATAGAGCGTCAAGATTCAGGGCCAGGGGTCAGGGAGCGACCTACCGCAGGGTGGGGAGTTTGTTCCTTTTCCTGCGTCCAAGAGGGTAAACTCTTGTTCCATCATGATGGAAGAAGACATGGAAATCGGAAGGTCATATCAGGACAGACCAAAAACTTTTCCTACTGTACGAAGTAGATCATCTGTACCATTGGTATGGCTTATTGCTAAGCTTTCCCCCCCTTTCAGGCACATAAGTGAGCTTCTCTACCATTATATTTAAATTTAGCTTCCGATTGTATTTTCATGTTTCATAGGCACATGTGTATGCATTAATTTATTCATGCAAGCATGTGTGAATATTTCATATTTTTTGAAGTATTTAGTGCTCTGTTTACAGGTTTATCCAGATAGTGACCAAAATAAGTTAATCTTTTTTGCCCATATACAGTAAAGTGTATTGTGGTAAAAAATAACTTGTAGACTGTATTCATTCCTCCTTATATTTACATGGAATTTCATATGGGGAAATTCATTGGTATCCAGTTCTGTCGTCCCCTAAGCAAAAAATCATAATAAGACATGTCCAAATGTGTCATGAAAAATCATGTCTGTAGTGCACAGAGTCCAGTAAACTTGCAAAAGCCAATTTAATTCATATCTGATATTGGGATTCAAAAATACAACTTGCGCTGTTAGCACATAATGATAATGCCAGATTGATTCTTGTACAGTTCGTTTCTTGACATGTAGGATGAATTTGATACTGAAAATTTAATAGATGTACTTAACTACATGATTTATTTATTTTGATTACTTTTTGAAATGTCGCACCATTTGAGCTCATTAATGGGGAGTGGGGACATTGGAATCCGTGGACTAATCCACATACTTTCAAATAAGGTTTACTGAAGTACATTTGGCAACGTAGAATGGCACGCTTAAATCCGTATTTTCTCAAAACTATTCACTGTTTCTTGCCAAGTTTTCTGAGCTATCTGGATTTTTTTCTAATCAACAATTTCCTCTAAATGAAATTCTTTGTACATTTCTGCTGATTACTCATCATAATTCAATAAAGATGACATGATTAAAGTTGGTTTTTTTTCCTTTTCTTATTCAGTTCCTCTTTTGGCTACTACAGGTCTTCCGTATGTTGATGAAGATAAATCCGCGTGCCTTGCTTATTCTTTTTCTTTTGGTCATCAGTGGTGTTTTCTATGTAGGAGCCAGTACATCACCGATTGTGGTCTTTGTGTTCTGTATATGTACAGTCAGCTTATTCTTCTCTCTCTATCTCACAAAATGGGTTCTTGCTAAGGATGAAGGACCTCCAGAAATGTGTGAGGTATTAACAACACTTCAATTCGCTTGCTGAGAATGTACCAACATCCTCATTTTTTATATTTCTGCTTTAAGATTTAATTATGCATATTTAAACTGCAAATGTAAGATTTAGTTCATTAGTTGTATGTTTTTTAAAATTATTATTATGTTGAAAAGTTTTGTTAGGTCCTGGATAGAGCTTTCATTATGTCTGGGGCATCCATTTCAGTTCATCGCTCCATCCCTTTACGTGTCTTTTAGGGTGACAGTTATCTGGGGGACAATGTGTGGATGCTTAGATTCGTCCATAATACGAGTTGATGAAACATGCACTACTTTTACAAGGTTGCGGTAGAGTAGGTAATGCAGTAATGTAAAACATCATTTTAGTTTTAGCAATGTAAGATAGGACAATAATAGAACCATATGAAGTGTCAGATCATTCTAATTGGCCAAACAGAGTTGCAGACAAGAACAGTTGGGGCTTGGACTTCAGGCGACCATTTTACCCTGTACAAACAACATCTACACTTTAGTTGAACATGAAAATCTTCAGTTATCCTTTTGCGACCTGGCTTTAGCCTTATTGACATTTTTGCTCACAAAGCAACACTGCTATAATGGTATATTCAAATCTATTTTTTCCGGGGTATGATGATATACTTTTGACTTATTGGTGTTGCAAATTAGTGGCGCTATGTAGTATGCAACCAATTTTATTTGGAATTAATAAATTTTATGGATTGTTATTATAGCTCACATCCAGTGTTTTAATTGGAGGGAATTGATTGATTTCCATTAGAAAACTGTCAAGGGTGCATATAGAGGGGTACAAACTCGTCCCCCAAGAAGCCTATTGGCTAAGGACTAAAATACCCTCAAACCCCCTAATTACATATAGTCTAACACCTCCCCGCAGTCCCAACATTTAATCACGGCAGATGTTGAGACTGGATCGTAACTCGGAGAACACCGACGAAGGGAGACCCTTCGTGAAGATGTCGGCGAACTGCCACGACGTCAGGACATGAAACAAGCGAACCTCGCCAAGGACAATCCGCTCACGAACGAAGTAGAGGTCAATTGTTGGAATTCCGGAAGTCGATTTCTTGTTTATTCCCTGGGCAATCCCGACTATTTATAGACTATTACAGATTAGACCCTTTCCTAATCACGAATAAGACTCTTTTAAACTACATCAACTCGATTTAGGACTCTTATCCCTAATAGATCTAGTACGCCCAAATCTGGACGCTATCTTCCTTCTAGAAACATGATTATTTTCAACACATCCCCTAATCTTATTTCTAGGACACACTTAGGACGGAGACACACCTATCCATTCTACACACTTTTCGGGTGGACACAACTACACCCTTGAGACGGACATATCCATCTCGAAAACGAATTTGGGTGGACACAACTACACCCTTGGGATGGACGCAACTACATCCCAATCACACCTATTTTGGAGTGGACACAACTACACTCCCAGGATGGACATATCTTCACCCTGCACAATTTTGGGATGGACACATATTCATCCCCGGGATGGACTCATCCTCACCCCGCACACAAGTTTAGGTTGGACGCATCTTCAACCTCAGGATGGACTCATCTCCATCCTGCACACAATCTCGGGATGGGCGCATCTACACCCCGAGCACCTCTTGGTGAGAATTTAGAACAATTCTCCCTCAGACGCAAGAAGCGCCCTCTCCTCTTCCTCTTTCTCCTTTTTGGTACACTTCCGAGCGAAGTGTCCAAACTTCTGAAAAATTGAAGCAACGAATCTTTGACTTGTCCAATTTCTTCTTCTTCGTTTGACCACCTTCTTTTGCTTCTCGTGCTTTCCGCTCTTCTCTCGTCAAGTAGAGTTTCTCCTCATGCTCTTGGTTGAAGCCATGCACTCGTTCTTCATGTGCCTTGAGCCTGTCAACGAGTTCTTCCACATTCACCGTCTTCATATCAACAAATTGTTCAATAGTAGATGCAATATGGAGAAATTTTGAAGGCAGAGCACGTAGCAACTTCTTCACGATATAACTTTCTTTAACTTCACCCCCAAGACCACGAATTTTTGTGACGATGATCATCACTCTTGTGGCAAAGTCGTTGATAGAGTCTCCTCCGTTCATACGCATCATATCCAACTCATTCTGAATAGTTTGAATTCTTGCTTCCATCACGTGTTCTTCACCCAAGAACTTGGTTTTGATCATCTCCCAAGCGTCTTTCACCGTCTCTTGCTTAGAAATTCGCATGAGAGTATCTTCGTCAATAGCATGGTAGATGGCCGCAAGAGCTAATTGATCTTGTTTTGGATCAATTTTGTCTTTTCCTCCTTCCACGGCTTCCCATACCACCTGTGCCTTCAAAAATATCTTCATCTTGATAGCTCATGCTGTGTAGTTGATTTTTCTTAACAAGGGATAGTGCAGAGCCATTTTATTCTCCATATTTTGTGCACACCTCAAAACAATAGGAGCTTTTGGGTACACGTAGCAGCCTCCAAACCAAGGTTCAACCCAATTGTCTGCTGTTTGGACCGCAACCACTTAAGGCAGTTGATCTGGCCTGATCCACCCACGAGGCCCACGAAGCCCTCTCTCTCGCGTGGCCCAGCTAGGCCCAGGCAGCCGATCTGGCCTGATCCGCCCACGAAGCCCTCTCCCTCGCGTGGCCCAACTAGGCCCAGTGGACGCCGGTCTTTGCAACCTTCAAACCCTACCTTCTCTGCTGCTGCCGTCGGTACTTCCCCGCTACGCCCGACTCGCCTCGGCCGCTCAACTCCGCCCGACGAGGCGCCGCCGGCCCGCGCTTCCACCCGCTGCGTCCATCGTCCCGCCGCTGAATCCTCTCCGCAGCGCCGCGCACCCCCTTGTTGGAGTCGCGCCGCCTCCCAGAACGCGACATCGACACCCAATCCACGCCGGATTCGGTCGCCTTCTTCAGATTCATGTCGGGTAGGGGTGGGCAAAAAAACCGAGACCGAAAAAACCGAACCGAAAAAACCGAGACTGAGACCGAATAGACCGAAATATCGGGTATCGAGTACCTATTTGGGTATCAAATCTAAATAACCGATAAATTAGTTTCGAATTCGGGTATCACTCTCGTGTACTCGAAATAACCGAACAAAAAATCTCAAGTTAAATTATGATCTATGAATCCTAAACAATATGGATTTTGACATTTAATTTGTGAGTTTTGATATGTGAAATCATTAGATTAAACTATTTATTTACGATCCATCATTAATTAACTAATAATTTATAGTCTCTCGAGATTAAATTTATGAATGATATTAAACTTATATTGATTGTTGAGAGCATGAAGTAAGAAAAATTTACAATTCGGGTATTTCGGGCAAGACCGAAGACCGAACCGAAATTTAAGTACCCAAAAATTTCGGGTACCTAATATTTGTATAACATTTCGGATAGTGATTTTCAAAAACCAAATTTCAAAAACACCGAAATGATTGTACCGAATTTACCCGGTAGACCGAACGCCCACCCCTAGCGTCTGGTTGCACCGCATCGAGGTCACTATCCGACGAGGTGCGTCTACAAGATCGTTCAGGCTCTGATTACCAATTGTTGGAATTCCGGAAGTCGATTTCTTGTTTATTCCTCGGGTAATCCCGGCTATTTATAGACTATTACAGATTAGACTCTTTCCTAATCACGAATAGGACTCTTTTAAACTACATCAACTCAATTTAGGACTCTTATCCCTAACAGATCTAGTACGCCCAAATCTGAACGCTATTTTCCTTCTAGAAACATGATTATTTTCAACATCAATCTCCACATGCTTCGTTTGCTGGTGTTGGACGGGGTTGGTGCAGAGGTAGACAACGCTAATGTTGTCGCAGTAGACCAACGTGCTTTGGGCAAGGGGAGAGTGGAGCTTCTGGAGTAGCTGCTGGAGCCAGGAGGCCTCAGCCACATCGTTGGCCACGACGTGGTGTTGGAGCCAGGAGGCCTCAGCCACATCGTTGGCCACGGCGTGGTACTCTGCCTCAACATTCGAGTGGAACACCACAGGTTGCCGCTTCGAGGACCAGGAGACGAGGTTGCCGTCCAGGAAGACAACATAGCCAAAGGTGGACCGACGTGTTCGGGCAGCCTGCCCAGTCAACGTCGGCGTAGACGACCAGCTCGGACGCGGAGTCACGTCGAAGAAGAAGGCCTTAGTCAAGGGTGACGTGCAGGTACCGGAGGATGCGCTTCACAACAATGAGGTGCGGCTCCCGTGGATCATGCATGTGGAGGCACACCTGCTGAACTGCGTAGGAGATATCCGGCCTGGTGAAGGTGAGGTACTGGAGCGCACTTGCAAGACTCCTGTAAGCAGTGGGATCGCCGACGGGGGTCCCATCGGCAGAGGAGACCTTAGCCTGGGTATCCACCGGAGTGGAGCACATCTTGCAATCAGCCATGCCCGCTCGCTGAAGGATATTTAGGCAGTATTGTCGCTGATGAAGGAACAAGCCGTTGAGTCGGTGCTCGACTACGACACCCAGGAAGTGGTGAAGCTGGCCTAGGTCTTTCATAGCGAACTCCCGCTGCAAAGCAGAGATGGTGCGCTGCAGAAGAGCCGGACTGGACGCCGTATAGACAGAGCGATAGATAAAGAGACAAAGAGTGAGGTGTCATCGACGTATAGGAGGAGGTAGACAGTGTTACCCTCACGTCAATAGACAAAGAGCAAGGTGTCCGACTTGGCTTCTGCAAAGCCCAGCGAGACCAGGAAGGAGGCAAAGGAAGGAGGCAAACTGGCTATACCAAGCCCAGGGTGCCTGCTTCAGACTATACAGGGACTTGTTCAGCTTGCATGACCATGTCTGGATGAGTTGAATCAACGAACTCTGTCGGCTAAGTGCAGTACACTGTCTCTGTCTGAGTGTCGTGGAGGAAGGTGTTCTTGACATCCACCTGGTGGACAGGCCAAGACCGCGAGAGAGCCATCGACAAAACAGTGTGAATTGTCGCTGGCTTCACCACCGAGTTGAAGGTCTCGTTGTAGTCAACTCTAGGGCACTGAGTGAAGCCTCGGAGTACCCACCGAGCCTTGTACCTCTCCAGGGAGCCATCCGCCTTCTTATGCGTGAACACCCACTTGCCTGTGACAACATTGCCACGACTGGGACGCGGCACCAAGTCCCAGGTCTGGTTGGCAAGCAAGGCTGCATACTCCTCCATAGCGCGACACCAGTCAGGATTGGCAAGAGCGCTACGGACAGAAGACGGTATAGGCAAATCGAAGAGGAGGCAGTCGCTGGAGACATCGTCGACGAGAGGACGAAACCCGAGAACCGCTCAACGGGCCAAAGGACCCCTGCGTCCCGTCGGGTGACCATGGGATGGACGTGATGGGGGTCCCGATGGAGCAGAGGAGGGTGGTAGACCAGAGGCTCGGTGCGAGAGGAGGCCAGAGCACCAAACCGCGCTCGTCGCTGATATACAAGAGCGGGGTTGGTGAAGTGAGATGTCGAGGCCACGTGTGGCGCGGCAGGCGGCAGCATCTGAGACGTTGGGGCCGTGCGTCACGCAACAGACGTCGACAGAGACACTGGGGCCTCGCAGGGCGCAACAGGCATCGTCGAGGGCGTCGAGGCCACACGTGACGCATCAGGCGGCGTCGGGGACGTCGGAGCTGCACGTGGCGCAGCAAACCGCGTCGAGGATGCTGAGGTCGCGCATGGCGCAGCAGACGGCGGCGGAAACCCCGTAGCACCAACCCGCACTTGTCGCTGATAGACGAGATCTGGGTTGGCGAAACAGGACGCCGAGGCCGCATGTGGCGCAGGCGCGCAGCAGGGGACGTCGGGGCCGCGCGGCGCAACAGGTGGCGTTGAGGACACCGGACCCGCGCGTGGCGCAACAGTTGGTGTCAGGGATGTCGGGGCCACGCGTGGCGCAGTAGGTGTCGTACATGCAAGAGGAAAAAGCCAAGGCAACTGTATAGGAGCAACCTCGGGGTTAGTAGAAAAAAGGGAATCCAGCTCGGTGGCAGAGCCATAGGAGGAAGTGGAGACGGGAAAGGAGGACTCGTCGAAGATGACATGTCGGGAGATCAAGACACGGTGGGTAGTAAGGTCAAGACACCGATACCCCTTATGATCAGGGGAGTACTCAAGGAAGACACACCGAGTTGAGCAAGGCGTAAGCTTATGTGGGGTCGTAGCAGAGAGGTTAGGGTAGCATGCGCACCCGAAAACAAGAAGGTGGTTGTAAAGAGGAGTGGCGCCAAACAAGGCAAAGTGAGTGGGTAAACTAATCGCCTTTGTGGGAAGGCGATTAATGAGGTAGGTGGCGGTGTGAAGAGCGTCTGCCCAGTACCGAGCAGGGGTGGAGGTCTGGAACATCATGGAGCACATGACATCATTGGTGGTGCGAATCATACGCTCGGCCTTGCCGTTCTGAGGGGAGGTGTACGAGCAAGACATGCGCAACTGGGCACCGTGAGAGAGAAGAAAGTCACGGAGCGCAGAGTTGCCAAACCTGCGCCCGTTATTGCACTAGACGACCCTGATAGTGCGCTCGAACTGAGTGGACACCCAAGTGAAGAAGTGAGAGAGAGAGAGAGTGACGAACGTATCAGACTTCTTACACAGGGGAAAAGTCCAAGAATCACCACCACCCCTGCATTTATATCACGAAACACTGAGAATAGGAGATGTCCAAAGATCACGGTGAATGAGATAATAAAATGCGCTCAACATGAGTAACAGAGCTCGAAAACAGAAGTCGAACATGGCGACCAAGTTGACAAGCATGACACAAAGACTCACAAGTGCCCCTATTACACGAAATCACTGAACTACTAGACAACTTTGACATGACATCTACACCAGGGTGGCCAAGTCGGCGATGCCAAGTGGTGGACAAAGCTGTCGTAGTCAGAGCGAAAGGCGTTGATGAAGCGGAAGCAGGAAGGCGAAGAGTGTACAAGGGCCCGAGCTCTCACACCGAAGAACAAGACCGGATAGTAAGTTGCTTCACAAATAAACCAAAATGATCAAACTCAATAGAAATATGATTATCAGTGGTGAAACGATGAACATAAAGGATGTTCTGAATAATGTGGTGGCGATAGACCTGGAGACAGCTCAGGCCACATGGAGATCTGGACGGTGGCGACACCATGGTCAGGGAGAGAGAGGAGGGAGGAGAGAGAGGCTAGGGTTAGGGTTTCATCTCCTGGGCTAATCTGATATCAAATTGGAGGGAATTGATTGATTTCTATTAGAAAATTGTCAAGGGTACATATAGAGGGGTACAAACTTGTCTCCCAAGAAGCCTATTGGCTAAGGACTAAAATACCCTCAAAACCCCTAACTACATATAGTCTAACAATTTTAAAATCCTGCCTGGATGCCTAGTCGCCCGCTGGACATCTGGACGCCTAGTCGGGTGCCAGGCGAGGTGGCGTATTAGGGGATTAGGGCAGGGGAGACACGGTCATGCAGCAGGGAAGGCGCCTGGGGTTGGGGGAGGAGGGGGTGGGTTGGGCAGGGGAGCGGGGGCGGTGGCAGTGCTGAGGGCAGGGCAGGGGTGGACAGCAGAGGTGTCGGGGTGAGCGGAGGAAGAAGAAGGGGTGGGTGGCGGCAGAGATGTCGGCTGGGCCTAAACTCGGCCCGATTAATGTGAACCGTTGGGTGCAATCCAAGGTTCATTTTCCAGATCGGGTTAATATATAACCATACCATTATCCTTCTAACCCTAACCTTTCTTCCTCCTCACCTCTCCTCTCTCCACCCGCGGCCAGCGGGCGGCGGCGGCCAGGCAAGGCGAGCCACCCCGGTGTCCTCCCGCCACTGACTGGACACCTAGGTGGCCCCTCAAAAACACTGCTCACATCTATGTCGCCTTCTGTTATTCCTTTTTTGTGTCTTTTTTGGTTTTGCCATCATCATTGAGTTCTTGACATGTCAGATTATGTTGTATGCATTTTTTAATTCAGTGCATTGTTTTGTCAGATATCTGATGCAATACGAGATGGTGCTGAAGGATTTTTTAGGACACAATATGGAACTATTTCTAAAATGGCTTTTATTCTGGCCTTTGTGATCCTTGGCATTTATCTCTTTCGTACTACCACCCCGCAGCAGGAAGCTTCTGGCTTAGGAAGGTGATTTTCTGCTATTATCTGAAACATAGTTATAACAATATCGCGACCTCATGGACCTCTTGAATACACAGGGCAACATCTGCATATATTACAGTTGCTTCTTTTCTCCTTGGAGCCTTATGTTCTGGAATAGCTGGCTTTGTTGGGATGTGGGTCTCTGTACGAGCAAATGTTCGAGTTTCCAGTGCTGCTCGGCGCTCTGCAAGGGAAGCACTGCAGGTTTTATTTTTCATCCTTAGTGTACTTTCATCTATTTCTCTTCCACAACAGAGTGCCAAATCATGACTAATTCTTCAACAGATTGCTGTCCGTGCTGGTGGCTTCTCAGCTATTGTGGTTGTCTGCATGGCTGTATTTGGTGTGGCAATACTTTACTCCACATTTTATGTTTTGCTTGGAGTAGATTCACCTGGTTCAATGAAGGTTACCGACTGTAAGTTTCTTATACACCCGATATTCAAAACTAATGCAAATGGGAAAATGCTGACTGTCAATTATGTTAGATTGCCTTCTTTAAGGTTGAAACTTTATCTTTTAACTTTTCTTGATAGTTCTTGTAGGTTTCACATTCACCTTGAGCCTATCCATCTTGCTTGGGACAGAAAGCCTTTGTTGTTATTGGAACTTGGAAGTACTCTGTTTTGTTTTTCTGACTTTTAGTCGACTAGTTCCTTACCTTCTCACTAATCAGAGGCCGTACCCAACTTCCATCCATGGCTACAAATAGGTGTGGTTGGGCCTGCATGTCAGCAACATTAAATTAAAAATGCTGAAAGTTGAGGCTCTTTTGAAGTTTTGACTTTTGACTGGGGGCAAAATTTAGTATTTCGAGACAAAGCACCGCTATTACAGCTTGATCACGATAAACACTCAAGCATTCACTTTTCATGCTCCATTTTTAGTTAAAACAATTGACATATTTGCTTTAAATTATTGACTTTCGCGAACCTGTGATTCTAGCTTGATACAAAGATGAGGAGAATCCTGTTATTTTGTTGATATGCTTAGAGTGTGATATCTCTACTTGGAGTGGGTCTGCATAATATTATCACATGCTCTGACATCAGATATGTAAGAATATCTATTCATGAATTCTCAGTTATTAGTACCCTCGCAGAGCAAATGCTGCATTAAAACTCTAAAGGATATATAACTATACTGCAGATTTTACCTTATGTTCTTGTAGAGTAACTTCAATTATTCCATGTATTACACAGTTCTCCTTTATGCTCTGAAATTGCAACATATCAAGTTTCAAGTCTCAATCCCGTACACCAGTTATGAGTTTATAGTTGCAATTAATTTTCTAGCCAAAGGGATATTACTAGGTCGCTGATTCATATGATTTAATTTTCTAGCGAAAGGACATTATTTGACTCATATGATTTTTTGCAGTGCCTCTTCTCCTTGTTGGATATGGTTTTGGTGCATCTTTTGTTGCCCTTTTCGCTCAGTTAGGTGGTGGGATATACACCAAAGCTGCTGATGTTGGAGCTGATCTCGTTGGAAAAGTTGAGCAGGGAATACCAGAAGATGATCCTCGTAATCCTGCTGTTATTGCTGACTTGGTATTAATGTTTCTTTAGTAAAAATTTGCAGTACCCTTTTTTTGTATAAGTATAAAGCTCAGTTTTTTTTTCATACACAGGTACTAGTGATGAAAATATATCTATGTGCTTGTTAAGCTTTGTCAGGGATAGTCTGATGTAAAATATCGCTTTCATTTTGAAACTCAATGAATGGTTGTGTACTTCACTGCTAGATGTGCTAGACCTTTTTTTTTTTTTTACTCGGATTGAGTATGCTGTCTCTGCTACAATACTTCATACTATATTTGCTTTGCAAAACTACATGGTTTTCCTATATTTCATATTTGGCTACTATATATGGTTCTATGTTGGTCGTGTAACAAAATATAGCTACTCAGGTCGGTGACAACGTTGGAGATTGTGCTGCCCGAGGTGCTGATCTTTTTGAGAGCATAGCAGCAGAAATTATCAGTGCAATGATACTTGGAGGAACGATGGCAGAGCGCTGCAAAATTGAGGGCAAGTCTTTGTTTCTGTTCCAATATGCCTGGTTGAAATTTCTAGTTATAGCTTGTATTTTGGATAATTTGTATGCTGGCTCCAAGCAATATGATAATTTCCTGTTAATCAATAGTATTAATCTGTGATTGTTTCTTCACATGGACCATTCTTATTTTGAACAAACAAATTGAGAGCTACCTTTTTTGTATGTACTTTTACTGTACCTTGTAACAGCTCGAATCTTGTCTATAATCAGAATTTTATATTGCTGCAGATCCCTCTGGCTTTATTCTGTTTCCGCTTGTTGTCCATTCGTTCGATCTGGTGGTGTCATCAGTTGGAATACTCTCAATCCGAGGAACACGTGAATCTGGAACAATTTCTGTCATTGAAGATCCCATGGCAGTTATGCAGAAAGGCTATTCAATTACTATTATGCTTGCTGTTCTAACATTTGGAGTGGTAAGTCTTGTTTTGGCAAATGACTTTGTTTGATTTTTAATCTTAATGCTTGCAATGACAGTTATAGTGTCTTCTTACTGTTATGAAATTACTCCATTTTTTCCCAAGTGCTGGGTGCAGGAATCATACAAGAGCAACAACAACAAGAACAACCAACAAACATTTGTCCCAAGCATGTTGGAGTCGGCTAGATATGAAACCCAACTATTTTATTTATTTTAATAAAAGAAGTAATAGAAAAGAAGATAAGGGGCACATAAATTGCTAATTTTGGTGCAGGAATCATAATATGCAAAATTTGTACAACATAGTATGCTAAATTTCTCTCATATAAAGTTCCCATTACATAGTTTGCTGAATGAATAATCGAATGTAACCCGTATGTAAACTTAATATCACAAAAAGGTATTGTAAACCACGAACAACTCTCAGTAATGTTTGCTACAAGTCAATCTTGTTTGATGAGTTTTATTATTATTTATGTTTCCATTACTATGGCTGTATTTCTGGTATTATGTTTTGTACTTTACCCAGTAACGTGCATGATCTTTTTCCATGGGCATTTTTTTCACCTCAAGTTGCTTTATGATTATTGACACGTGTTGATTTTCCAGTCTACTCGTTGGCTCCTATACACTGAGCAAGCACCCTCTGCATGGCTAAATTTTGCATTGTGTGGCTTGGTGGGGATCATCACGGCATATGCCTTTGTTTGGATTTCTAAGTACTACACAGATTATAAATATGAGCCTGTCCGCCGTTTAGCTCTTTCAAGCTCCACAGGGCATGGGACTAATATTATTGCTGGAGTAAGCTTGGGATTGGAATCAACAGCCCTACCAGTTCTAGTGATAAGTGTAGCTGTTATAGCAGCATTTTGGCTGGGGCAGACCTCTGGATTGGTAGACGATTCTGGCAATCCTACTGGTGGTCTTTTTGGTACAGCTGTGGCTACAATGGGGATGCTTAGCACAGCAGGGTATGTTCTCACCATGGACATGTTTGGCCCTATAGCTGACAATGCTGGTGGTATTGTGGAGATGAGTCAGCAGGTATTCTCACACCTTTGTTTGTCCACATATGTTCTTGAAAATGTCTCCAGTAATGCTTTTTAGTAGTTTCACTGTTACAATTCTGAAGCATTATGTACCCCCATCCCCTACATGTCCAATCTGATAAATGTAGCATGTCTACTATTATTTATACGTATCATGTTTATGTATGTGGGATTCGACTATCCATATTGTCTTTGTGCATCCTAACTCTGAGTATTGGTGCAGCCCAAAAGCGTCAGAGAAATTACCGACATTCTAGATGCTGTGGGTAACACAACCAAAGCTACTACAAAGGGATTTGCCATAGGGTCAGCAGCACTGGCTTCCTTCCTCCTGTTCAGTGCATATATGGATGAAGTAGCGACTTTTGCCCAATTACCATTCAAGGAGGTATGTGGTATATGCATACCCTTCCACGGGAATATTGAATTTATGTGCTGATAATGATATACACTGGTTTTGCATAATGATTTCAGGTTGACATAGCAATCCCAGAGGTTTTTGTGGGTGGTTTACTAGGCTCAATGCTTATCTTTCTGTTTAGTGCATGGGCTTGTTCAGCAGTTGGCAGAACTGCACAGGAAGTTGTAAATGAGGTCAGGAGACAATTCATAGAGAGGCCTGGTATTATGGTGAGTACATGCTAATAATGCATTTTTCAGTTTTTTATATGCATATAAAAAACTGTCTTTAACTTGATAACTTTATATAATATGACCCAGGACTACAAAGAGAAGCCTGATTACGGACGTTGTGTTGCAATTGTGGCTTCTGCATCCTTGGGAGAAATGATAAAACCTGGAGCTTTAGCAATTGTATCACCCATGGCTGTTGGTGAGTCTTATAGGTTATATTTGTGGTGACTGTCATGCTCGTTTGTGTCCATGATGCTTTCTAATCTGGTTTACATGTTTTGCAGGTGTAATCTTTCGTATTCTGGGCCACTCCACTGGCCAGCCTCTTCTCGGAGCTAAAGTTGTGGCCTCTATGCTTATGTTTGCTACGGTTTCTGGTATTCTCATGGCACTCTTCCTGAACACTGCTGGAGGCGCCTGGGATAATGCTAAGAAGTACATCGAGACTGGTGCGCTTGGTGGCAAAGGCAGTGAAGCTCACAAGGCTGCAGTTACTGGTGACACGTAAGTTGCTCGGTTTATATAATGTTCTTTCCAGTATCCTTTTGACTTGTATTTGAGCTGAGTTTCCCACTGTGGGTCGACACCGTTGGGGGCCTGACATTACTTTGATTCTGAGTGGAATGACCATTTCTTGTATTGCAGGGTTGGAGATCCATTCAAAGACACAGCGGGCCCTTCGATTCATGTTCTCATCAAGATGCTCGCTACAATTACATTGGTCATGGCTCCAATATTCTTGTGATTCACCAACACATCAAGCTTTGACATTAACCCTGCGGAAAACGATTAATTGACTTTTTATTTTTAGTATTACGACATGTATCAGTATTTTTCTAGACACGCGTCTAGATGCCTAGACACAAGACCTGAGGTACATGTTGAGTTTTTTGACCCTATGCGCCACTCTAGATGCAAAAGACCGTGTAGACGAGGCCTCTAGACACGTTTAGACAGCATAACGTGCGTCTGGACGGCGTCTAGACAACAGCTAGGGCTCCCTATGGATTATGAGCAAGAGCAAAGTGAGAGATAATGATGATTAGCCAATGCACACTTAATTGTGTTCTGCTGTTACAGTACAGAAGTAAAGTTATATATTTGAAGCTTGCGACATCCCGTTTGGAGCTTGTACTTCGTTTCGTTTTCAGCGTCCAAGTGATTCAGCATCTAAAAGGGACCAGTGTGTTTCGAATTAAAGTTAGCGGTCTGACAACCTCGCTTAATTATTGTCTGTAATTTTCAATGCTTTTCTCCATGTTGATGCTTACGACATAATTTTCTGGATTGTGGGAAAGGAATGACTAGAAAAGCTGGGCATTGCAATACTTGAAAAGGTGAAGTTGAATTTAACGACAAAACCGGTTCCAGCTGTCCTTTACAAATGGCAGCTCTTGGCATCCTACTTCGGTGTTGCATCTGAAAACACTATCAACACCTCGAAATATTCTACTTTCGGCGCCGAAACCATCAAATATCAACAAGATCTATTCGACTAATCTCAAGCTATAGAACACAAAAAGGGTTTGGCTGGGTTTCGTTGCCAAAGGAATACAGTTACGATAATAAATTGATTATGGGTCTGTTTAAATTTCAGGTGAGAATCTTAAGCACCGAGTAATTTGCAGCTAATTATTACTATTAACTATTACTTCTTGTAATTAATCATTTATCCTTAATTCTATAGGTTAATTAATTATAAAATTATTTTGTTTGATTATTTTACAATTAACATAATCTTTACAATTACAAATTACTGATTAACAATTAACAAAACTAATAAAAAATATTAACAATAACAATTAACATAACCCTTACTGTTGCGGAGCTCCGCGCATCGAGCCGTCGGCCGGCTTCTCCCTCCGTGCGCTTCCTGTCCCAATCGGTTTACAATCAGGAGAGGTGGAAGAAGAAAAGGTTGGGTGCGCACGAATCTCAAAGCTATCTAACGGTCGCTTAAAAAAAGTTTAAATCTCAGGCACCTGTAAAATAGGATTACTAATTGAGTATCTTAGATTACTGATTGATTATCTATAAACGGGACATGAGCTTGGATATTACTCCGTATCACGTATGTGTGCAGCTCCCAAAGGCAACTTGGATATCAGGGTGTTTTGGTTTTACGTGGATTGGATGATACGACCTCGATTAACCCAATCCATGGGTGTGGCAGGTTATACGTGTCGCTTTGTTGGTGTATATAGGAAGGCAAATGATGATGATTCACTCGTGTTTCTTACGTAAATGAGTTAAATGAAGAAACACAACCAACCACTCTAAAATAGACATCTAGTTAAGAATGGATAATTGCACCATAATCATTGTCATGATAAAAACAATGACTAGTATACAATCTAATTTATGAGTCAATCCTGCAATCACCTTTTCCCAACCATTAGATGAAGTGGTTGCATTTTTTTAGTTAACCCCCTCCACCACACGTGAATAAAAGTTAATGAAAAAAACACAAACACCATACATAAGATAGATGATTGCATGATTACACCACAAATCAGATTGCATAGTAATTATTGCCTATGATAAAAATTGATTTTTATATTTGAGACCCTGTTTGGTACAGCTTCTGCTGCAGCTTCTTCATAAAAATAAGTTGAAGCTATGTAGTAGCAGCCTATTAGTTCAGCTGCTTCTCAGAATGAACTAAAAGCTACACATAAGCAAAAGCTGCTTTCCACCAGCTTCATACAAGGTTCAGCTGTACCAAACAGGGTCTGAGACATGCCCTAAGAGGAATGATTCTCAATGAAATTGTTATTAATATTTTTAAAACATATTTTATAATCAAATTGATGTCAAAACATTATAAAATGTGTTCAAACTATTGTTACAATTTTACAACAATAATATAGACACCGCTAAAATTTTGGTACATAAAATATGGTCGTTCATACAAGATATATCTGAAAGTAGAGCTAATGATGCATGGGCAAAGATATATTTTTTAGCACAGCTTAATACCGTTGAACGACCTAAACGGATTATGGTCGACCATTTGTTCAGATAAAAAAATCATATGCACAAACCTTAAAAAGATGTGTAAACCCTAAAAGACAGGATCAAGCATGGAGTCAGGCTAAAAACAGAATCAGTTTCGCAATTGCCACTAATCGGATACCAATAACATCTTTAAGGGGCAGATTGAGTGTTGTTCTCATTTCATCTTCATACTTGTAACAGTTGACCAAATAAATGCACATAACAAAAGTACATTGTCACCGCTCAACTGTCCAGTTCCTCAGACACCGCTGAGGATCCATCTGCGCTACTTAAGTAAAACATCAATCCTCATCAAACTTGATCTTTTTGGCTTCAGGTTGAATGCTCCCGATCTGTAAAATCAAGAACACACAAGCGGATTAGCGTATGGGGTTATTATCATAATTCATACCCCAGGTAGAGTTGCTCAAATAGACATCATGACAGCGAAGGATAGCATATTGCGTCACCCAAAACAGCATTTGTAAGACAACAGTATACTGTCATATATTAAAGGGTGAATGAAACAAACTCATGAAGAAATGAACATCAGAAGTGAACCTGGGAGTTGATGTTGTAATTCTATTTACTTTGCAGTTTATGAGAAAACAGCCGTGGACATCTATAATTGTGTTCATAACTTTTAAAAGCCTCATCGCAATAATGTAATAGACTAATGGGTTCACTCATGTGGCTCTTTATGGTGCATGTGTTATTATATTGATTGGATAACATGGAAATAACATAACCATGTGGAACAGTCATGTGGCTTGTTTGGGTTCCAGATTTGTTATCAACATATCAAGAAGTCATTCAAAAGTCAGAACCACTGTGTGCCAAAGTCACACTTCATGATCCATTATTATACGAGGTAAACGTCTCATTAACAGTGGGATCCTAAAGGGTAGGGAAAATATTAGAAGGTACAAAGAGCGGCTAAGGTTTGACATGGGAGGAGGCAGTAAAATGATACTTGAGAGATTGAAATGTAACTAGAGATTTAACCCATGATAAGATTGCAGGGAAATCAGCAATTCATGTGCTGGAATCATAGGTCACCCGTACTTTGTTTACTCTTCCCTCTCTTTCTATTTGTTTTTTTTAATGTGTTTCATATCTAGCCTACCCAACATGCTTGGGACAAACGTTTTTTTGTTGTTGTATAAAAGTCCCATTATCCATTTTATAAACACAACTACTACTAAAAATGGAGCTATTCTATTTGCTAAGTTAATACATTTTTGTCCTATTAGCTGTGAGCAAATATCCAGAAGAATGTAATTAAATTTTGCCCAACATTTGTGCCTTCTATATTCTCCTAGTCTATTATGAACCATTCTTCCTTGCACGTCATCTCAAAGTCCACAGCTAAGCAAGTATCTAAAGGCCAATATCTACATTTATCATGAAAATTTAAGAAAATGTTTGGCAAATTGAACATGATTATAACATCCGGAAGTAAAATAACTAAATAAGCCTGTGAAAAAAGTTGGTCTGACTGCCACAAAGGTTTCAATGATTTGAACTATGGTCATCAACAATAATATCGGTTTTTAAAAAAACATTGCAGTGACTGATTTCACAAATTATTCTGCAACATGAAAGTCATCAGATTTGCATATCTGTCCAAGAGATGCCCTTATATAAATCAGGTTGAAAATGTTTACTTACAAGGGCAGGACACTCATAATCAATACCAGCAGCCTTGATTCTTTTGCGACGCTTTTCATCTCGCTTTACAATTCCTTCAACCATCCTTTTGTGCTCCGCTACAGTTCTATCCTGCAAGCAATACAGCATAAGGCTATCCGCACTTATGTCCTCTAAACACCTACTCTATACTTTACTCTTCCAGTATATCCTCATGTCCTCTACTCTTCAAGTATGTTTACTTTGTACACCTACTCTATACTTACAACACGTCTACAGTCCTGTACCCTTTACAGTACACCACTGCGGATGGTCTAACAGCTATATAGTACACTGCACATTTATCCGTCAGAATAGTAGTTAGCAAAGCATTACCTTGTTAAGTCTCCTTCGTTCAATTGCTACCCGATCAACAGGAATAAAGCCATGTCGCACCCCTTTCCATCTGTACAAGGTTTATAATAAGATATGAAAATTGCACAAAACAAGAATGTCATTCCCGTTTTAATCCAGAAGCAAGAAATATTAACCACACATAGTTACATCAATGCTGTTTTCACTAAACTGCTGTGTTTCATGTCAAGTAAGGGCATAAAAGATCAATTGTACAATAAGACTTTCTTACAATAAATTGATGAACTGCTCACGACAGCATATATCCTAAGAATACCAACTTTCTGCTCAGGTTTTATTTTGTTGTTTGCTTGTAACATTGCAGTCCCATGAACAAAAAAACACAAGACTTCTTCCAATATAATACGACATTAAATCCTTAAAACTCTAGTTCATCGTTGAATGGTGCATGAATTCAGCACATACACATGGGGCAACATTTTTTTAACAAAAATATGATGCTTCTTATTTTGCCAGATGCATATGTGCTTACTATATAGCTCAAGCCACTATATTGAGCAGACGGATTATTTTCGCAGTCTTCCATTGTTGAGCAAAAAAGTGAAAGCAAACATGCATATATCCTACAGGCAGTATGGCTGGAAACTTACAGTTTTTTATGAACTTTCTCCGGCGGAACAAGTGCAATATGCAAAGTACGCTCAAACAAGAGGTAATTGTTCATCTCATCAGCAACAACCTTTGCCACCTGACACACCAAGTCTAGAAATAGTAAGCACTAAGCAGCCAGCAAAATGAAGAATAGTTCACAACACAGATATCTCAAAAATCGCTTACATCAGGGTTCTCAAACTCGATGAACCCATAATGCTTGGACTTTCCTGTCTAAAAGTATCACAAAACACATGTTAGAGGATTACAAACATAGTTATTAAGGCGTCGCTTAAGCGTCGCTTAAGCGACGCTTAAGCGGTAAGGCGGTTTTTGAGGTTAAGGCGTCCTTGTCGCCTTAATCTTATACATAAGGCGTCCTAAGGCGTCCGTAAGGCGTCCTAAGGCGCCTTAAGGCGTCCGTAAGGCGATAAGGCGAGGACGCCTTACTCCCTGCTTGTTGTTGCTGCCCCTCTACTCCCTCTGTTGCAGTGTGTCACATACTTTTTGCATGATCATACAATGTCTGATGTGTTCGACAACTGGTATTGAGATAAACTTAAGAGATGGGAGTGGTTATTTAATACTATTTATTAGTTATGGTGGACTTTGTCTATTATGTTGGTTTATATTGAACTACTTCTATTTGCTAATTGGTAGTTTCATCCTCATCTATTTGGAATTTGGGACTGCATTCCTATAATTTCCTATTTTTTTATATTAATAAGGCGTCGCCTCGCCTTACGCCTTATCGCTTAAAAGGTAAAAAGAGGGGCGGTCGCCTTAGGTCGCCTTACCGCCTTAATAACTATGATTACAAATACTGCACATGAATCATGTCTCACAATAGCACAAGATACCTTTCTGTTCCGAGAAATCCTAAGCCTCTTGACAGTCCCAAACTGCTGAAAGAATCCTGCAATGAAACCATTAGAACCACTCCTTGGATAACCTAAGCTTTCATGTTCCTGCGTACTATTGATGCTGCACAGAAACCCACCTTCCATCTGTTCCTCGTAGAATCCGTGGGGGATATGCCCAATATAGAGGACGGTGGCAGTGTTCTCCGGCTCGTCGGGTTCCCGCTGCTTCCGCAGCCTCTTACCCGGCCCTCCTTCCAGCGGCTGAAGCGAGCACAAAACAGCGCAGCAACGGCACGCATCAGCACAAAAATCTGGGCTTATTTAATCTGATAGGACGGAGGCAGAGGGAACTGAACCAAGCCACGAACCAGGAAGTCCTTGCCCTCGCCGGAGCGGGGCGCTGCCGTACGCCTCGAGAGCACGCGCCTCTGGCTCCGCTTTTTGTCCCGCATCCCCATCGCGCCGGCACCTTCGCTTCGTTCTCTCTCTCTTACTCTTGGAAAATCCTAAGCATAGAAAGGAAATTATAGCCAAACTCGCGCCGAAATGGGACGTGGTGAGCCGAATGGAGAGGGTTTGTTGCGCGTTCACCTACCTGGATTCGGCTGCGCGGCAGAGGAGAGGCGGTCGGAGAGAACAGAGAACCGTCGCGGGGACGAGGGAGCGAGGGCGGTTAGGGTTTGCGGCGGCGTTCGTTTTGATGGATGGCGAAGGATGTTTTGGGCCTTGGCCCGTGAGGATCATGCCAGGTTGTCTAAGGGCGCCTTTGGTAGCCCAGATTCCCGACGGGTTCCAGCCCAATTCCTGGCTCAGAAAACCACGGGTCGAAATTTCCCTGAGCCGCAAATACATGCACTTGGCAGCATATTTTCCCGGCCCAAATCGCGGGGAGCACCGGGCTTTCTTCCCCGACCTCACGACGTTGGGCAGAAAATCCTCGCCTCTGGCCCGCACCTCTCGCCGCCTCTGCGTTGCTCGCCTCCCGCGGCCCCCATCTTCCCTCGCGCCGCCTCCACTTCTTGGCGATGTACATAGAATCTCATACGAGCTGCCTATTTAAAAAAGGGCATAAATCTGGTGCGTGTTCATTTACTGACAGGCATTGCTTTTGTTGATTAACTGCCAATGGCTTCAGGTAACTTGTACAAATTTGCAAACGAACATGGCAATAGTTTTGAGCTAGTTCGCTTATAGCTTGATCCGCAGTTAGTTTATCAGTTCACCAAGTCCCTTTTGTGGTTTGGAAGTAGTTTATCAGTGGTCCTGTTCATTTCTCTAGAAATTGGTTACAGCTGAAAGAATGATCTGTGTAGAATGCATGTGAACGGAGTTGCTTGCCAATTTAAACTGAACTAGGGAATGATATGTGCAGAATTTTAGCGTTTAGTGCAGAGTCATGCTGATTTTGGTGCCTGAAAAAAATGATCTCTTAATTTCTATTTGCAATTTGCTTCTACTTGTTTCAATGCAGGACAAGTTTTTTCTCTCGAGATGCTATATGGACACGCTTTAAAGACTAAAGATCTCCATGAAGGCAGAAGCGCCAACTTTCAGTTTTTTTGGACCAAATTCAAAAAATCCCAAAATGAAATTAGTGCGCCTAGTAATATCTGGATAATCCTTTTACATCAGTGTTGATTTTTGGATTTGTAGTAATGAGATTTCCATCAGTTTTGTGTTTTACTTTTTTGTGAATTTTTTAAACTATTTTTGTATTTTGGGATTTTTATCCCTTATTTTCTAAACAGGTGCAGGAAAATAAACCCTAGTGAGAAGTCCACCCAGGAGAAGAAGGGTGACAGGAAAACCCCTCCAGGGATTCGGTGCCCTGGATTTTCTTGTCCGGGCTGCCAAATAAAGCCTAAATGGGCTGGACAGCCCACTGTCTCTCGCCATTGGCCAGTTGAGTTAGTAGTCTATTTTCTTTCCATTTTATACTTCCTATATTAAATGAGCAATATATTCTCTTCATTTCTTTTTTGTCACCGGCTAGTTCATTTTTGAACTAATCTATCGATACTGCAAATTAGGTATCCCTTCGTACCAAAAGAAGACGCGTTGAGTTCCACCTTCTACTATTATTGACTTAGGCAACACGTGTCCTCTAGTGTCGCACCTGCCTCCCTACTTAGAGTGGCTCCAGTGCTAACATATGCATTGTAGTGTCAGACCTGCCTCTCTACTTAGAGTGGCTCCGACACTGCCACGTGTCCCGTGCCAGACCTGCCTCTCTCTTTAGGGTGGCTCGGGCACTGCCACATGTCTAGTAGCTCCGGACCTGCCACCACAACAAGAGAAGCTCATGTGCTACCACGTGTCGAGTAGTTCTGGACCTACCTCCTCGCAGAGGGAAGTCTCTGAGCTACCACGTGTCACACGTCCGGATCTATATCTACAACGGAAAGATTTTGGGATCTCTAACGACACTAACATTCAAAGGCTATCAATCGATCATTACAAGACCTGATTAACGCATCATTAATGTCATATTAATGACACACAATCAGAGCTTTTCAAGACCGGTAACGCTGCCATTAAGGCACATTATCACACTATTAACCCTCTTAACACATGTAGATCGTGTATATGATGGTTATTACAGCCAGAGCTACCTGTCGGGCCACGACGCATTCTGTGGCAGCTAGTTCTTGGCATATAAAAGGATTGCGCTGCACGGTAGAACGCAGGCGATCGAAGGCCGAAGTCATTCAGACTAGCTCACGAGTATACTCGCTCATAGCAATCTAATATACAAACACCCCATAGAGTAGGGTATTACGCTCAGGCGGCTCGAACTACGTAAAACTCCCTGTGTCACCTCTTTCTTAGATCTTGATTTAGCTCTCTGCCTAAATACGAACATCCGCGAGCTACTTCTTAGTAGTACTGGGGGAAGTGTCATTGGAACACTTTGACATTTGGCACGCCAAGAAGGGGGAGCTTCAAGATCTTCAAGATGGTCAACTCTGTTGTCGCTTCGAACGGAACGACTGCACAAGCAGTTGGTGGAAATCCCGCCAATGCACAACAGATGGCCAACATCATCCCGATGAATGTCGTCCCACCACCAGCACCACCTGTTGCAGTAGTAAATGCTGCACATCAGGATAGTGACTTTGCGTTGATCATAGAATCGACCAACAACCCAGAGAACGCGTTGAACGCAGCGCGGACTCTCCTTCAACGTCCTCAAGTGTCGGGAGCTTCTCTGGCCGCGCTGGAACAATAGCGTGCTGGTGTTGAACATCTTGTTGCAGCTGCATCCACAACGCTCAACAACCAGGGTCTTCCCAATGCAGGGCAAGTACCTTACCGTAACAGGACCTTGTGTGGAAGACTTTGTCCTATGGCGTCGCAGCTGAGGAGACGTGCGCCCTCTCAGCACGCGACGTCTCTACCCTCAGGGGCTCATTGTACTCATACGGCGTCGAGGCTCCCGACTCAAGATCTCCGGTCAGAGCTTGATCGCCTTTACATTAGGCAGGATGGCCACGTCGACATCGAGCGTAGTTGCAAGAGGCAACTTGCTCGTGAAAACCCTTCTCATCTGGAAGTTGGAGGCAGCTGTCCGGCGCTCACCTTACATCTTCGCATGGTGGAATGGCCACCCAAGTTCCGGTCTCATTTGACGGAGAAGTATGACAAGACAGTCAATCCTGTCGAATTTCTTCGAATCTACTCTATTGCTATTCTTGCGGCAGGAAGGAATGAGGCTATTATGACCAATTACTTTTCAGTAGCTTTGACTGGAATTGCTAGGTTCTGGTTTACAAGCCTACCTCCTGACTCCATCTATAGTTGGGGGGGATTATGTCGCTAGTTCACCGCCAACTTCGGGAGCTCCTACACCCGGTCTGGCACCGAGCTGGACCTTTTTGCCGTACAACAAAAGCCAAGAGAGTCACTGCGGTCCTTCATCCAGCAATTCTCTCAGGTACAGAACACCATCTCTTCTATCTCCAATGCCTCTGTCGTTGTTGCATTCCGACAGGGAGTTCGAGACAAGTATATGTTGGAGAAGCTTGCAACTAAGGATGTCAGTTGTGTCACGAAACACTTCACCCCGACTGACAAATGTGTCAGAGCTACGGAGAGCCGTGAAATGCACTCCAAACCAGCTGCGGAGGTTGGTCAGTCTGCCTCCAAAGTTGGAGATTGGAAGTGGAAAAAAGAAAAAGAAGTCAAGTGGCAAGAAGAAGTCACTTGCCGACACACCTACAGCCGCCACTGCAGCATCATCTGGTGGTCGGGGGCCATGTCCTGACAAGTGACCTCAATCATCATCTGAAGATGGTGACAAGATGTGGTGTCTGATCTACAAGTCTACGGCCCACAAGATTGAAGAATGTCGTGAGGTAAAGAGGCTTGTTGAGCGCAACAACAAGCATCAAGATGACACATCTTTCTGCCAGCGAGAAGTAAAACAAAAAGTCGATGAAGCTCCGCTAATCGGGAGCTAGGCTTCCAAGACGCCAAGAAGGCATTTAAGGCAGTCTACAACACCGTCGAAGACTCCGACAATGAACGTCGGAAGACTCTCTATATGATGTATGGAGGGTCCTGGGATATTACCTCTCAGCGCTTTGTGAAAACTTTGCATCGTGAGATGGCTATTGATGCTCTCACCACCAAGGCGGAGCCCCATCGGAAGTGGATGGACACTCCCACCACCTTCGATGCTTTGAACTATCCGAAGAACACGGTAGGAGTTGGACAATTGCCCCTGATGGTCTCCTCGGCTATCAACAATATCTAGCTCTTTCATGTCTTGGTGGATGGTGGTGCGGCTCTCAATCTGATCAGCTTTGCAACCTTTGTGAAGCTCCAGCTCAGCCTCTCGGAGCTGAGGCCCTCGCGCCAATTCTTCGGAGTGGGTCCTGGAGCTATAACACCTCTCGACTCTGTTACTCTCCCGGTGACCTTCGGGACACTGGAGAACTAACCGGTCTGAGAAGCTGGTATTTGGTGTGGCACACATCAACTTACCCTTCAATGCCATCCTAGGCAGGCCAACCCTTTATAGGTTCATAGCGTTGACCCACTGAAAGTTGCCTAGAGGGGGGTGAATAGGTGAATAACCTAAAATTTGACTTAATAAAAGCAAATCAAATTACAGAGTGCGGACTAGTCCCGTCAGGACAATAGATTTGATCAAAGGTGAGATTTTTATACAATCTAAAGGACTTAACTCGGTGAAATGTAAAGTATATGAGCCTAGCAATCTAGTAGATGGTATGCACGAAGTGATAACAACTAGATAGAGGCGCATCACGAGATTGAAGCGAAGAACGCGTGGAACCCTAACTTGATCTAGCGGAGAACGAGGAAGTCAAATTGAAGACACAAGACGCAGGATTTATCCTGTGGTTCAACCCCACAGAGGAACCTACATCCACGTTGAGGATGCCCACAAAAGGCAGGGTTCCACTCAACCCTTTCCTCACTTAGCCACCATGAAGGTCGACTTTTCTTCTACTAAATCACAAGGGTAATCACCAAATCCATGGGGCAACTCACAACCTGAGGCTCCCATAAGTTTACAACTCGAAAAGATCGAAGATCAACACCCACACGAACACAAATCAATCAAACAAATCGAGAGAATCACCCCAAGAGCTCAAGACCAAACAAACCCTTCTCTTTCCTCTTCCAATCCTCACAAATCCTCAAGAATCGCTCTTAGGACTCCAAGAATGGTTGAGAGAGGGCTAGGATGGCTCTAGGAAAGTTATGGCGGTGCTAGGGTTCGAGAGAGGGCCTTTGGAGGCTGGGGGATCCCTTTTCATAGGAGTTCCGACCATTAGTCGTTGCCACCAGGAAAAGTGCGAACTAGTCCGACCTTTGACCCCGGACTAGTCCGGCCTGTGGGGACCAGTGATGTAATCCTTGACAAACCACAAAGCCCCCGCCACCTTTTGAATTCAAATGGTCACCAAACCACGGACTAGTCCATCCTACAATGGACTAGTCCGATCTCACACATAATTGTTTGTTTCGGTTGAGAACGGACCAGTCTGGTACACCGGACTAGTCTGACCCCTGAGGGCGAACAAGTTCGGCTGTCCAGGACTTAGTCCCAGCAACCATCTCCAAGTCCAGAGTGGACTAGTCTGTCAAGGAACGAACTAGTCCAATCTCAGTTAGGAACTACTTTTCCGGACTGAAACGGACTAGTCTGTCCAGGCGGACTAGTCCGACCCCCCAGGGTGGACTAGTCCGGTCCTTCAGAACTTAGTCCTAGAAGGACACATACACACTCACCACAGACTAGTATGTACCCTATCGGACAAGTCCGAACTTACACAGAACGCTTTGGTCCGCCTAACATCGGATCAATCTGATGTGGCCGGACTAGTCCGGCCTTCCAGCCCGGACAAGTCCGGCCTTGTCCTTAGGGCTGCTTCAACTCATCTCTCAATCTAGTCTAACTTGGACTATGAGCTCTTAGGAGATTCTAACACTTTAACTCATTGAACACACTCAAGCTAAGTGACTAAACTCGACACAAAGAATTTAAAAGCTAAAGTTCCATTCTTTGAGTTCTTCACATTTTCTTCTCTATTTCCTTTTTGAGTGCATCCAATGTCGTCCATCTTTCAATCACCTGTGCTTACACTTGCAAAGCTCATAAGTCCCTTAAGTGTTGTCATTAATCATCAAAACCCACGGGGATTAGCCTAGATGCACTTTCGATCTCCCCATTTTTGGTGATTTGATGACAACACATTGAGGTTTTGATAAAAAATAAAGTTGAGTTGATTTTTATAACCCACACGTGTATAAGGAGCTCCCCTAAATGTGTGCATAGATGATATGCATTAAGTTAGATGCACAAGAATGAAGTCTATGAGAGGCTTATACATTTGTGCGTTATGGTGGGGTGCCTACGTGTGATGCAAGTGTTAAGATGTGAAAAGTGGAGTGAAGTATGCATCTCAAATTTTAATTTAGCATCATCACACATATTTGACTAGAATGATCTTCAATAGAACCAACATGACAAAATAGACAATAAAATTCACATAACATAGAGTGATAGCATAGTGATAATGTCATTACAAACCAAAATGAGAGTGAGTAGCAAAAGTTAACATTATAACCCAGATTTCCAATATATATCATAGTCCATGGACCCAATATTCCCCCTCAATCTCTCCCCCTTTGGCATCAAGACACCAAAAGGGAAAAAAGATTAAGGGAGAAGAGAGAGAGCCTAAAACTACTCATTGTCGCCCTCGCTCGCCTCTCCATGGCCTGGGTCACTCTCCGTCTCCTCATCATCGTGAGTGTCGTCGTCTTCGTCATTATCATCATCGACAACCTCCTCAGCAGCAGGAGCAGCGCTAGAGGGACCACCCCCACCACCAATGAGGGCAACCTCCGCCTCCGAAAGTTCTGGAAATGGTGCGATGTTTTCATCCTCGGAGGCCTCCGGTGACATAGGATTGCCCGCCTTCTCGCAAAGCTTGCAAAGGTACTTGTCGTGCTTCTTTGCCGGCTTGTGTGCCTTCACTTCTGCTTTCCAACACGAGGTGAAGATTGACTTGAGAAACTTGAGTGCAGCACTCGCAAGGTCGCTGGAGGAGGAGAAGGCACAAAAGAGGTACCTCTCCTCGACGCTCTACCAATCTTTGGTGCAGGAGGAGGAATCTGAGGGTGGAGAGCTCTATGCTTGACGTCCTTCACAAACTCCAAGCCTGAGACCTTCTCAATTAAGCACATGATGAGAGGGGCATATCCACAAGAGCAGTTGGGAGTGTGTGATATGTTGAAGATGTCGTTGTAGATATAGTCAAAAACATTGAACTTCTCATCTTCAACTATCAGCTTCATCAAGTGCTTCAAGTTGCCTTGGATCATGTCTGCGTCCCCATCCTTAGGTGCTAGAGTTTTTCTCAAGATCCAATTAAGCACACTAAAGAAGGGGCGAATAATCTTGGTGATTGGGGGATTGTAGAAGCCGACCTCGTACATGAATTCCATCTCCCCCAGATCTAGAGCCTTGAGGTTGTGAATGGTCAGTTCATAGTTCAAGAACTCCTCAAGTCCAAGAATTCTAGCAAAATCATCATAGAGCACAGAATATTTGACTCCATTAGTCAATAAAGTAATCTTCCTATCTCCAAAGGTGGAGAAGTAGCAAGTGGAGTAGAATTGAGTCACCACTTCTGTGTTCCAGTTGTACCGGAACTCAAGCAACTCTTTGAGTCCATGGTGTTCAGCAGCTCGGATTGTTGCATTGAAGGCTTGATGATCCTTCTTTTCCATATAGGCCCAATCTACCTATTAAGCATCTATCACTGGAGTTTTCTTGGACAGGTATACTAGGCGATAATAATCGCAATGGAAGTCACACCAGAAACGAGGATCTGTTGTTGCTTTTTCATACTTGTAGGGATCCTTCATCCTGAGCCTTCTTGCTTTATCAAATCTTTTTCCTTTGAACACATTGCTTCCCAAATCAGGTTGTCGGTTAGGATCATGCACAGGAGGAGTCATGACTAAAGGACTGATGTGACCTTGTGGAGGACCACGAGGCCCGCGGTTTGGTCACGAATGACCAAACTCTTCCTGCCAGAGCTTTCTTCCTGGGAGGAGCCTTTCTGAGTGGCACTTTCTTTGCGGGCTCCTTTCCCTTGTACCTAGTTGTGCTGCTCTCTTCCATGGGTGCTTTGCTTTTATCGGCTGCTTGGGCCTTTTGTTTCTCACCCATGGTGACAATCCTTTTTCTTCTGCTTGCTTGCTCTTCATCCACTTGAGCTTGGGCTGCCTCTTGATCGCGTTTCTTCTTGAGTCGAGCTTCACGCATGCGCTCAAGCTCCACTGCAATAGCAGCTTCCTCCTCATCCCTTCAACGATAGCACTCTTGACGAGCCGCCTCCCTTTCCGGATCAGAAAGAGGAGAGTTGTTGCGCCGAGACATGCTGAAACTCATATAAAAGAAGGATATGAGGTGATATCAAGCAAAATATTGCGGTAGGGAAGTAGAGAATTCACAAAGTTAGGAGTTAACACTGGGATACGCCATACTTGTTCGGTCCCTGGCCGGACTAGTCCGGTCAGGAACGGACTTGTCTGCCTAGTCCGGATCACCCAGTGTTAAACCCTAACTATGCGATTTTTCTACAAAATTTTGATACCAAGGTGCAATATTGCATGGAAAGAATCACAAGGTGATAGATAAGCTAAGAGGACTCTAGTTTATAGGAGGAATGATCTAGAATCGACGAAATCAAAAAGTTCAAGTTAGGTCAAGAACACACCTTGAGATGTGAAAATTATACAAATCTGTGGATGGAAGGGTGGAGTAGTCTGGGATTCGCCTTCCCGACACTCCTAAGAAGCTTCCACACGGATTCCTTGAAGATTTTGAGGGTTAGGATCAAAAATCGCTAATGGGGGCAGTTTTTGGGAGAGAGGTGTACGTTTGAGATTTTGAAATGAAGTGGAGGGGTCGGGCCCGACGCTGGGGGTTAAGTCCCCAGAAGTCCGGACTAGTCCGGACCAGTGTACCGGACAAGTCCGGGTGCCGGACTGGGTCCGGACTAAGTTGCATCTCTAGACAAGTCCGGTGACAAGTCGGACTAGTCCGTTGTGGACTAGTCTGAGCCTGTCCAGACATGTCCCGTGACGCCAGACTTGTCCGGCCCCATGGGCGGACTAGTCTGGTCCTAGACAACAAATTCTCATATATATTGAGAAATTTGCAAGAATGATCCATATGGACTAGGTTTTCACAAATATTCCAATGAATATGGCCAGTAAAGCACACAAACATTCATACAATGACCATGATTCAAGGAGACAATAATTGAAAATAATTTGATATAAAATTGAGAGAGGCAAGTTTTTTAAAGCATGCATAATTTTGAACAGAATACAAAACTAACAATCAGATGTGCAACATCTCAAGACACATTTCGAGAATCAAGGATATTTAGTTCGTTCCTAAGTTTGCAAAATCGTTTTTCATCTAGTGGCTTGGTGAAGATACTGGCTAGTTGTTTTTCGGTTCTCACATGTGAAATGACAATATCCCCCTTCATAGAATGGTCTCTCAAGAAATGGTGTCAGATGTCAATGTGTTTGGTTCTAGAGTGTTCAACGGGGTTATGGGCAATCTTGATGGTACACTCATTATCGCATAGGAGTGGAATATGGTTCATATTGAGACCATAGTCCTTTAGAGTTTGTCGCATTTAAAGAAGTTGTGCACAACAACTTCCGGCTGCGACATACTCCGCTTCGGCTAGGGATAGGGCAATGGAATTTTGTTTCTTGGATGACCATGACACTAGGGACCTACCCAAGAATTGGCAAGTCTCGGAGGTACTCTTTCTATCCACTTTGAATCCGGCATAATCTGCATCAGAGTATCCGATGAGGTTAAACTTGGACCCTTTGGGATACCACAACCCTAGGTTAGGTGTATGAACTAGATAGCGCAAGATTCTCTTTACGGCTATCAAGTGACACTCCTTGGGAGCGGCTTGAAACCTTGCACACATGCATACACTTAACATAATATCGGCCCTAGATGCACAAAGGTAAAGAAGTGATCCAATCATGGAGCGGTATACCTTTTGGTCGACGCTAGAGCTGTCTTAGTTGAGATCGAGATGTCCATTCATCACCATTGGCGTCTTGATGGGCTTGGCCTTCTCTATGTCAAACTTCTTGAGGATGTCTTGAGTATACTTGGTTTGACATATGAAGGTGCCTTCCTTGAGTTGTTTTACTTGGAAACCCAAGAAGAACTTCAACTCTCCCATCATTGACATCTCAAATCTCTCCGTCATGATTTTGCTAAACTCTTAACAAAAAGATTGATTAGTAGAATCAAATATTATGTTATCAACATAAATTTGGCATACAAATAAATCATCATCCATGTTCTTGGTAAATATTGTATAATCGGTCTTCCCTATCTTAAAACCATTATCAATGAGAAAGTCCCTAAGGCACTCATACCAAGCTCTAGGAGCTTGTTTGAGGTTGTAGAGAGAGCTTTGTGAAGCTTAAAGACATGGTTAGGATACTTATCATCCTCGAAGTCGGGCGATTGCTCCACATACACCTCCTCCTTGATTGGTTCATTGAGGAAGACACTTTTCACATCCATTTGAAACAACTAGAAATCGTTGTCGGTAGTATAGGTCAATAATATGCGAATAGATTCAAGTCTAGCTACGGGAGCAAATGTTTCATCGAAATCCAAACCTTCGACTTGAGAGTATCCTTTGGCTATGAGTATAGCTTTGTTTCTTGTTACCACGCCATGCTCATCTTTCTTTTTGCGGAAGAACCCACTTGGTTTCTACCACATTGACATTAGGTCTTCTCATGAGCTCCCATACTTTGTTCCTCTTGAAGTTGTTGAGCTCCTGTTGCATGGCAATTACCCAATCTAGATCTCATAGGGCATCTTCAACCTTAAATGGCTCCAAAGAGGACACAAAAGAATAGTGAGCACAAAAATTAGCCATACGAGATCGAGTCATTACCCCCTTGGAGATGTCTCCAAGTATGTTGTCAACGGGATGATCTTGTTGAACACATTGATGAACTCTTGGGTGTGGTACACTTGGTCTTGAGTCAACTTCTTCATATCCCTCATCTTCATAGTCTCCCCCTTGACCATTGCCACCATCTTCATCTTCAATTCCTTGATCATGGTGATCTTGATTAAGTTGTTGATCTTGGGGATCTTGGACTTGATCTTGTGCTTCGGGCATCTCTTGTGATGGATTTGGGTCACTTGGGCCTTGTTGCTCTTGAGATCTTACGTCACCAAGCGCCATCCTTGTCAACGCAACACATGGTGCCTCTTCTTCATCTAGCACACATTGATCAACTTGCTCCACTTGGGAGCCATTAGTCTCATCAAATACGACGTCATGTGTGATTTCAACACGACCGGAGGTTTTGTTGAAAACATGATAGGCGTAGGTATTTGAGTCATAATCAAGCAAGAAATCTTCATCCGATTTTGGAGCGAACTTCGAAATTCTAGGCTTCTTGTTGAGAATATAACATTTACTACCAAAGACTCTAAAGTAGGAGATGTTTGATTTGTTACCCATTAGAAGTTCATATGGAGTCTTCTTCAATAGGCGATGGAGGTAGAGACGGTTTGTGGCATGTCAAACAGTGTTTACCACTTCTGCCCAAAACCTATCGGAAGTCTTGTACTCATAAAGCATGGTCCTTGATATCTCTATTAGAGTTTAGTTCTTCCTTTTGCCCACCCCATTTTGTTCGGGTGAGTAGGGTGCCGAAAACTCATACTTGATGTCCTCCTCGTCCAAGTACTCTTCAACTTGAGTGTTATTGAATTTGGTGCCATTATCGCTTCTTATCTTCTTGATTCTCAAGGAGAACTCATTTTGAGCTCTCCTCAGGAAACTCTTGAGGACTAAAAGTGCATCTAGGCATCCCTTATGGGTTTTGGTTGATTAATGACAAACAAATGAGATCCTAACAAAACTGTTGAGATTAGTGCAGGTTTTAAAGCAATTAGGAAGAAAGCACAAAAAGAAAGTAGAATGTGGATCCAAAGGGAAAAGAGCTCAAGAGCTGAAAAGATTAGAATTATTATGTAAGGAGTGTGTTGGAGAAACACACCCCAAGAGCTCAAGTGAAAGAGATTACACTCACTGCACAAAAATCAGCATGTGCGGACTAGTCCGATATCAACCGTACTAGTCCGATATCTATCTGACTAAAAACGGACAAGTCCCCCAGGGTGGACTAGTCCGCAGCACTTTACCTTTGCACAACACAGGACAAATCCGATATCAATCGGACTAGTCTGATAATCCTCTGACTAAAATCGAACAAGTACTCCAAGTGCGGACTTGTCCTTAGCCCTATATTTTTTTCGCAACACAGGACAAGTCCGATATCCACCGGACTAGTCCGATATCTTTCTGACTAAAAACGGACAAGTCCCTCCAAATGCGGACTTGTCCTTATTTCTACACAATGTTCATGACACCAGACAAGTCCGATATCAACCGGACTAGTCCGAAAAGTTTCTGTGCCCAGATCGGACTAGTCCACACCTTAACGGACTAGTCTGGTATCCATCAACACTTAGGGTTTTCCACACACCGCACACCGGACTAGTCCAGACTTTACAAACACTAGCGGTAACATTTGGAAACCCTAATATAAATAGAGGTGTACGGCCATACAACATCCTCTCTCGACTTCCTGCGCCATCACACCTCCCAAGAGCCCAAAAATACATCTCTCCACTCATTCTAAACCTAAAAGGATCAAATCTTTTAGGATTAGAGATTGGACAAAGGAGAGAACTTGTTCTACACAATCTTGAGCTCTTGGGTTTGATCTCTAGCACACTCTCATTGTTTATTGTACATATTTTGAGTGTGTTTGGTGGAGTTCATTGCTGTAATCCTTGGGGAGCCCTCAACTTGTGACAAGGCCCATTGAACAAGTTATTTACCCGTGTGTGAATAGTGATTGAGAATCAGCCTCTGTGGTGATTCAATGAGGGAAGGGTTAGTGAAGACCCGGTCCTCCGTTGACTCCTCAAGGGGACATAGATTCCTCCGTGGAATTGAAATGAAGCGTCCCGACCCGCAGATCGAAACTCAACATGTAATATAATACCAAGAATGATGTTCGATACAATATATTACACCACAAGTGGAACCAAATCATACAAAGCTTTATTACAGCGGCATAGTCTTGTGAATAAAAACGAGAATAGCTAACAACGTAATGATAATAGTCAACATAACGGAAACAAGTAGCTCTTCATCGCCCATGGTTCCACCTTCACAGCTTGGGTGTGGATGTGTCCCTACTCGAAGTCCTCAGGCACATAGTCAGGATCATCTAGAGATTATCAACAACGTTTGAGTACAAAGGTACTCAACAAGTTCCACCTCGCCCTAAGGGAGGGGATACAACAATATACATGTGATGAACAAATAACAATGCAACCCGATGCACCCGAACATCTCATCCCGAGATATCCATCATCTCAATCTCACAACAGGTAGCTCTCTAGTTGTCACGACCACACCGTAACCCATCCTATACCGAGGACACGACTATTCGAACGGATTTTACACTCTGTAGAGGTTGTACGTTGTACCCACATGCACAGAACTATCCAAGATAGTTCGTCATAACCGACACCCAGTCGTAACATCACCCAGTCCAGTCGCCCCCAAACCCCAGGTCATGACTCAGCTGAGTCTCCACCTACGAACAATCCACCGTGGACAACCGTCGGGCTAGCCACTGGGATTAGGCTACGCCCTGCCCATACAGGATCATGTGGTCGCACAAAAAGAAGTCATATGAGATGTCAAAACAACTCGGTCCTTAAGGCTTGCCAAGGCCGCCATCATACGCCAACCATAGTCGCAAGTCTACCACCATGGTAGCGCTTACACCAACATTGACCAGTCTGCCCCGGTCTCAACAGATGTATACTCTCCACAGATGTACAACAAAACCATCATCATCTCAATATGCAACCATAGAAACCAGTATGGCTTCTCTCAATCACTCGAGTCACAAAATACTCGCAAATGCATAATCTATCCTACGGGCAACAAGGAATAATCCTTACATAGGTACGACATGAGCAAAAAGGGATCAATGAAAATTTGCCTTCGCTACAGTTCGCGGCGTTGAACTCCTGGTCTTGCGGCGGCTTCGGGTTCTCTTCCAGAACTTGCTTTGAACTGACACACGCGCACAAACAATCCATACAAACAAAGCACACATTGATCAATACATCATATAAAAAATAGTTGTATTAAGTAGATTATGATTTTAGATGAATTTTAGAAGAAGAATCGGATTAATCTAAGATCGTATGAGTGAGATATGCTTTTACTGTGCAGTGGCTGGATTAATTACGAAAATCAGTTTTTTAAACAGGGATTAGGCTAATGGGCTTGATTTCCCTGCTGAACTGGTGCTTCGACCTGATGCGTGGGGCACATAGGTCTGCTCTAAGGCTGATCTAGTGTTGGGTTGGGCTGCAGTCAAGTCAGTAGGCTAGAGCTTAGTTACTAATGAGCCATTAATCAAATCGTTAGGCTACACACCAGGCTTCGTCCTCCTCCAGCAGCTTCCTGCACTTCTCTCTCTAGTCACCAAAGCTGACCTAAAGATGCTCAAATCAAAGGAGGGGAACAAGACAGAGGATGGCCAGGGAAGATGGGAACCGTGCCCTCAGGCCCTTGCATGCCTGCGGGTGGTCGTGAATCGACCAGGGCCACAGGAGCAGCAAGCTCCACGGAGGGGAACAGCCATGGCCGGAGCTGGTGGTGGCGAGCTCGGGGGACAAGAAGAACCGGTCAAAAAACGGGTTGGGGAGGCGGAGTGATGATCAGGCATGCTCACCTTGGTGGGGGTTCGGGTGGAGAACGCTGCTTGGCGGAGATCGACGATGGGCTGGGCCTTGCTACACGGGAGCACAGAAGAGAAAGAGAGTTACGCTGGTTTCGGCTGGTCTGAGTGAGGATAAGGACCGGAGTAGGGTACGGTTGATTTTTATACAGGCTGGATACTAGAAGTAGGTGATTGAGTAGATGAACATAGTAACTCGGACGGGCTGCGAATGAGAACACTGAATGATTCTTTTCGTGAGCGTGTGGTGGTGCTTGTCGCCGGCACTGAACTCGTTGCACGCGTGCACGCCGCATGGTCGGACGGTGCATTGACTAGTGGATGGCGCGATTCGGCTGACGGGACGATGCGGCCGTGGTTCACGGGGCACAGACTGACTATGAGGGTATTAAAGAGTGGCGCGCCGAGGGCTGCTGTGCAAGTGGACGATCCACTACTCATCTATTTACTTGGTCTTGTTTTATATTTTAATTATTTTATTTAAATATTATTCTTATTTAGTCACTTGATTACTTTATAAACTTGATTTTTTTAATATACTGGAAAAGACCAATGTATTGTGGGGCTAACTTGCCCCGTACTTGAAATCTGCGCGTGCCACAGATCGGAGACACCTTAAGATACACGTGATCCCCGCTCTCAAAACTGGGTTCCCGCCTCCTCTTGTCTGCATATCTTTTCTGGCGTGACTGTGCTGCCTTTATATTTGCTTGAATTTCCGCTACTTTGTCTTTCGCTGCTACAATGAAGTATGGTCACTCCACGATACGATCACCCACCTCTGATCACATGAGCGGTGTACGACATTTCCTTCCATAGAGAGCTTCAAACGGTTACATCTTGATGCTGGTCTGATAGTTGTTGTTGTAGGAAAACTCGGCTATTGAAAAACTGTCTTCCCAATCTTTGTCGTAGGTGAGTACAGCGGCTCTCAACATATCCTCCAAGATTTGGTTGACTCTTTCGGTCTGTCCATCTGTCTGAGGATGGTATGCGAGCTGAAGCCTAACTTAGTACCAAGTGCTCTCTGAAGACTTCTCCAGAACATGGATGTGAACTGGGTACCTCGATCTGAGATTATCCTTGATGGCACACCATGAAGATTCACAATACGATCTATGTACAACTTAGCAAGCTTGTCTCCACTGTAGGTAGTGCGCACAGGAATAAAGTGTGTAACCTTTGTGAGGCGATCGACAACTACCCATACGGAATCATTACCATTCTTTGTTCTTGGCAAGCCTGTGATGAAATTCATCCCTATCTCATCCCATTTCCAAACTGGGATTGATAACAGCTGGAGTAAGCCACTTGGCTTCTGATGCTCAGCCTTGATCTTCTGACACACATCGCAGTGGGCCACGAACTTTGCTATGTCACCCTTCATGCCGACCCACCAATACTTCTCTTTAAGATCCAAGTACATCTTGGTAGCTCCAGGGTGGATAGAGTATGCAGAGTTATGAGCTTCGTCCATGATGGTGTTCTGATAGTGGCATTGTGAAGGTACACATAACCGTTTCTTGAACCACAATATTCCATCTCTATCGACTCTAATATCTAGAGCTTTGTCTTCACCGGTCTGTGCTTTCATCTCCATCAATTTTTCATCCTCTTATCGAGCCTTCTTGATTTGTTAATCCAAAACAGGTTGAACACTAAGATTTAGTTGTAGGAGTGAGGTACAACACTTAGGTTCAACTTCAACATCTCATCGCACAATTGTGGTACTTGCGTCACCAAGTGGTGGTAATAGGCCTTTCTGCTAAGGGCATCAACTACCACATTTGCTTTACCCGGATGATAATGGATTTCCAAATCATAATCCTTGATTAGCTCTAACCATCTTCGTTGCCTTAGATTGAATTCCGACTGGGTAAATATATACTTGAGACTCTTGTGATTTGTGTAAATCTTGCATTTGTACCCGATCAGTGCCTCCAAATCTTCAAAGCGTGCATGACTGCACCCTTCCAAGTCATGTGTTGGGTAGTTCTGCTCATGTAGCCTTAGCTGGCGAGAGGCATAAGCTACCACTCGACCTTCTTGCATTAACACACATTCGAGACCTCGTTTCAAAGCATCACAATAAATGATGAAGTTCTTATGAATGTCTGACAAGACTAGTGCTGGTGTTGTGGTTAGCCTTTTCTTCAACTTCTGAAAACTCAGCTCACATGCTTCGGTCCAAACGAACTTCTTGTCCTTCTTGAGCAATTCTATCATTGGTCGAGTCAGTTTAGAGAATCCTTCAATGAACCTCCAATAATAGCTGGCCAAACCCAGAAAACTACGAATCTGCGAAACTAATGTTGGTTGCTCCCAGGATGATACATCTTGAACCTTCTTTGGATCGACTGCAACTCCTTCAGCTGTCAGAACATGTCCAAGGAAGCTGACCTTTCGCAACCAAAATTCACATTTGCTAAACTTGGCATATAGTTGATGACTTCAAAGTCGTTCCAGAACAATTCGCAGATGTTGTGTGTGTTCTTCCTCTCTTCGAGAATATATCAGAATGTCGTCAATGAAGACAACAACAAACTTGTCTAGCTCTTGCATGAACACTCAGTTCATTAGAGTCATGAAGTAGGCAGGAGCATTGGTTAACCCAAATGACATCATTGTGTACTTGAATTTTCCATAGCGAGTCACAAATGCTGTTTTAGGTATGTCCTCAGGTCTGATCCTCACTTGATTATACCCGGATCTCAAGTCAATCTTTGAGAAGAACTTGGCTCCCTTCAACTGATAAAAAAGATCATCAATCCGAGATAGAGGATACTTGTTCTTGATGGTCACCGCATTGAGAGCTCGGTAATCTGTACAAAGCCTCTTGCTTTTATCCTTCTTCTCCACAAATAGAACTGTTGCAACCCATGGTGATGCACTAGGTCTAATGTATCCCTTCTGTTGCAACTCATCTAATTGCTTCTTTAACTCCGCTAGTTCTGGGGCTGCCATTCTGTAAGGCCTCTTGGCGATCGGAGCAGTTCCAGGAACTAGCTCAATAGAGAACTCTACTTCTCTTTCTAGTGGCATGCCTGACAATTCTTCTGGGAACACATCTGCGTACTCTCTGATTACCGGTATTTCTTGAAGTGTTGCAGCCTTCAAGTGATTTATCACTGGTTTCGATAAGCTAGACTGAACATGGCAGGTGATAGTTTTCCCTTCATGGTTGGTCACAATCACCATCCTTTCTGCACAAGCTATGCTTCCCTTGCACTTGTCCAACCACTCCATGCGAAGGATCACATCTATTCCATGGGAGTCCAACACTACTAGATTAACCAAGAATATTGCCCCACTTAGATTCAAAGGAATGTCATTAACTCCTAAATGACAAGGTATATAACCTCCTGATGATTTGGTTATTAAAGGCCGCTTAAGAGCCACTGTTGATATATCATGCGCCTCTATAAATTGTGATGATATGAAAGAGTGTGATGCACCAGAATAAAATAGCACTGAAGCTAAGACTGACTGAACCAAAAACTCATCGAGTAACACTCCTGGTGCTGCATCTGCCTCCTTAGAGTAGACATGGTTCATTGTGGCTTTTCCAAAGGATTGCTGCATCCTAGGGGGTGCTCCACGGCTACCTCCAACTGGTTGTCGTGGTCCATTAACTGAGTTGGAGTAGACTGAGGGCGCTTGCTGGTTCTTGTAAGGACAATTCACAGCAATGTGATCAGGCTCACGACATTTAAATCAAGTCCTCTGGTCACCCATACGACTCATTCCAGGTTGCTGTGGGTTGAAGGAGCCCTGGGTCTTAGCAGGTTGCACTAGTTGTCTGAACGTCTGGGTTGGTGCCCTGTAGGGCACTCCACTCTGGGTCATCTGACCTGAGTATACTGGTTGTTGCTGCCTTGGTACTGAGTAGGCAAACTGTTGGGTCCTCTGTCCAGAATATGACGACTGAGGAGTCCTCTAGGACTTTGCCTGCTGGAACATCTTATTGCTCTTATACTTCCTTTTCCTCTCCTGCATCTCATCTTTCTTGTTCTTCTCTGTGGTGATAGCCTTGTTTATCATGGTGTTGAAATCATGGTAAACAAACGCTCTGATCAAGGTTCTGGTCTCAGAGTTGATGCCACGCAGGAAGGCATCCTGCTTCTTCTCATCTGTGTCCACCGCGTTGGGGTCATAGCGGGACAAGCTAGTGAAACTGTGCAGGTACTATGTCAGAGTCATACCCCTCCGCCGAAGATCCTTGAACTCTGCCTGCTTCATCTTCACGACACTACTAGGGATGTGGTGATCTCTGAATAGTCTCACAAACTCATTCCATATCATTGTCTTTGCATCTGCATTCATATCTTTGTAATCCTGCCACCAAGCTAAAGCATGTCCCCTTAGCTGATGCACTGCCAGTAGAACCTTATCCATCTCATTTGCATGGACAACTTCGAGCTTCATCTTCCGATCCTGCAAACTTGGATGGGTTCAACCTGTTGAAGTCTGCAATCTGGTGGTTGCTCTGAGGTCCTGGCTTATGGTTGTGGAGGCCATTGTTGCCTTGAGCAGCAAACGTGTTTGCCATCATCTCCAGAAGCTGAGTCTGGCGATCAAGGATAGCACACAAGTCTTGGGCAGGTGTCTGAGGAAGTGGTGCCTGTGGAAGTGGTGCTGTCGCCAGGCTAAGTGCACTATTTACTGACGCCTGTGGTTGCGGTGCACGCGGAATCTCTGGGGGATCTTGGTTCCCTTCCTGACCAGTCCTAAGTCGATTTGAGCGGCGAGACATCTATGACAAGGGAATGTGGAAATAGTCAACAATTTATTATTAACTTGTCCATGTGTATGTATATATACACGCTTTTAATATATACTATTATATTTTTTAATATAACACAGAGAGCACACAACCATCAAGCATTGCAAGCAACACACCAAACATTCATTCATGAAAGCAAAAGGGTACATGATACATTGGGGCATGTCGTTCCTAAGTCCATCCCTTCAAGGGTCAGTCGGAACATCTGCCTGACTACCGGGTCCTACATTGCGGTCTTCGAGATCTTCATCTTCAGCTCCACGAGGTGACGTCGGAGGAGTGGGCGGCACAAGCTCACAAATTCTCCTACGAGGGTTGGACAGGTGATACATTGGAACTCCTTCCAGGATAAGCGGTTCAACTGTTGCATTGTCGTGGCGGTCTTTGCGCTTGGCTCGGTCAACGAGGTAGACACCCCTTAGAAGCTGGCTATGGCGGTCGGCCTCCTCCCTGAGATTCTCTTCAGCCAAAGCGACATGACTTTTGGCGCTGGTAGCATGGGCATCAGCTTGTGCTAGTGCTAGTTTAGTCTTCCTCCAACGGGTCTCCAATTTCTCCGCGCGCTTGATGAGGGTCTTCACATGTTGGTTCAGTTGGTCGCATAGGTCATCCAAGCTCAACAAATAGTCGGATATGGCGACAATGGTGGGGTCATCTTCAGTCGACCCGAGTCCTTCCAGGTTGCGGATCCTTGCCATCCATGCAGGACGACTACGATCCATGGGTGGAAAATACTTCATGGGTGTGGAACCCAGATGTCAGTCAAACATGTGGCACAAGTACTTCAAAGCTTTGCGGGCTACAAGCTGGCAGGTATCCGTCATGCGACATCCTGTAGCAATGATGCTCCATGGCTTAATCTCCAAGAACTTGTCACTGGCACCCACGTGCACTGTGACCTCGCAGCTTTCGGTGCCATGCTCCATGAATTCATGACCCACATACTTCGGGCGATCCGGAATACCAAGTCGAATGGTGGCGGCATAGAGCACCTTGGGGAAGCCATCTTCGTTGATTCATAAGGTAGTGATACGGTCCTCGACCATCTGACTCAGAACAGGGCACAAGGATTAGTTAAGAGCAAAACCTATCACCAAGGCTCTACGATCAAAAGGTTCCCAAGAGAAATTCCTTCTACGGTCACTTACGTACTAGGGCCCGCATCCTACATCCAAGTATGGCTCTGATACCACTTGAAGCATCCCGACCCACAGATCGGAACTCAACATGTAATATAATACCAAGAACGATGTTCGGTACAATATATTACACCACAAGTGGAACCAAATCATACAAAGCTTTATTACAGCGGCATAGTCTTGTGAATAAAAACGAGAATAGCTAACAACATAATGATAATAGTCAACATAACGGAAACAAGTAGCTCTTCATAGCCCCTGGTTCCACCTTCACAGCTTGGGTGCGGATATGTCCCTACTCGAAGTCCTCCGACACGTAGTTGGGATCCTCTGGAGATTATCAATAACGTTTAAGTACAAAGGTACTTAGCAAGTTCCACATCGCCCTACGGGAGTGGATGCAGCAATATACATGCGATGAACAAATAACAATGCAACCCAATGCACCCGAACATCTCATCACGAGATATCCATCATCTCAATCTCACAACAGGTAGCTCTCTATTTATCAGGACCACACTGTAACCCATCTTATACCGAGGACACGACCATTCGAACGGATTTTACACTCTGCAGAGGTTGTATGTTGTATCCACATGCACAAAACTATCCAAGATAGTTCGTCATAACCGACACCCAGTCATAACATCACCCAGTCCAGTCGCCCCCAAACCCCAGGTTATGACTCTGCTGAATCTCCACCCACGAACAATCCACCGTGGACAACTATCGGGCTAGCCACTGGGATTAGGCTACGCCCTGCCCATACAGGATCATGTGGTCGCACGAAAAGAAGTCAGATAAGATGTCAAATAACTCGGTCCTTAAGGCTCACCAGGGCAGCCACCATGCACCAACCACAGTCGCAAGTCTACCACCATGGTAGCGCTTACACCAGCACTGACCAGTCTGCCCTGGTCTCAACAGATCTATACTCTCCACAAATGTACAACAAAACCATCATCACACAATATCATCATCTCAGTATGCAACCATGAAAACTAGTATGACTTCTCTCAATCACTCGAGTCGCAGATACTCGCAAGTGCATAATCTATCATACGGGCAACAAGGAATAATCCTCACATAGGTGCGATATGAGCAAACATGGATCGATGAAAACTTTCCTTCGATACAGTCTGCAGCGTTGAACTCCTGGTCTTGCGGCGGTTTCGGGTTCTCTTCCGGCACTTGCTCTGAACCGGCACACACGCACAAACAATCTATACAAACAAAGCACACATTGATCAATACATCATATCAAAAATAGTTGTATTGAGTAGATTATGATTTTAGATGAATTTTAGAAGAAGAATTAGATTAATTGGAGATCGTATAAGTGAGATATGCATTTTACTGTGCAGTGGCTGGATTAATTACCAAAATCAGTTTTTAAAACAGGGATTAGGCTAATGGGCTTGACTTCCCTGCTGAACTGGTGCTTTGACCTGATGCGTGGGGCACATAGGTCTGCTCTAAGGCTGGTCCAATGCTGGGTTGGGCTGCGGTCAAGTCAGTGGGCTAGAGCTTAGTTACTAATGAGCCATTAATCAATTCGTTAGGCTACACACCAGGCTTCGTCCTCCTCCAGCAGTTTCCTGCTCTTCTCTCTCTAATCACCATTGCTGACCTAAAGACGATCAAATCAAAGGAGGGGAACATGACAAAGGATGGCCAGGGAAGATGGGAACCGTGCCCTGAGGCTCTTGCATGCCTGCGGGTGGTCGTGAATCGGTCAGGGCCACAGGAGCAGCAAGCTCCACGGAGGGGAACAGCCAGGGACGGAGCTGGTGGTGGCGAGCTCGGGGGAGAAGAACCGGCCGGAAAACAGGTTGGAGAGGCGGAGTGAAGATCGGGCAAGCTCACCTTGGTGGCGGTTTGGGTGGAGAACGCTGCTCGGCGGAGATTGATGGTGGGTTGCGCCTTGCTACACGGGAGCACGGAAGAGAAAGAGAGTAACGCTGGTTTCGGCTGGCCTGAGTGAGGATAAGGACTGGAGTAGGGTACGGTTGATTTTTATACAGGTTGGATACTAGAAGTAGGTGTTCGGCTAGATGAACGCACTAACTCGGCCAGACTGCGAATGTGAACATTGAATGACGTTTTTTGTCAGCGTGTGGTGGTGCTTGTCGTCGACACTGAACTCGTTGCACACGTGCACGTCGAATGGTCGGACGGTGCATCGACTAGCGGTGCACACGATTCGGCTGATGGGATGATACGGCCGTGGTTCACGGGGCACAAACTATGAGGGTATTAAAGAGTGGCGCGTCGAGGGCTGCTGTGCAAGTGGATGGTCCGCTAGTCATCTATTTACTTGGTCTTGTTTTATATTTTTATTACTTTATTTAAATATTATTCTTATTTAGTCACTTGATTACTTTATAAACTCGATTTATTAATATACGAAAGGTGGGATGTTAACTTCGAGATAAAATCTTGTCTTGCCTGTTCTTGTTTTATCGTTCATCATATTCTAGGGTTTGCATAGTCTTGTGTAACTCACATTGAAATATTGGAATTAAAGTTGATCATTGCAATATCATGTTTCGTGGTTATAATACATTCAAATTGCCAATTGCTTTCCGCTGCATAGGCTACTAGAAGTGAAATTAACGATCAATTTTGATCTTTCTAGTCCACGTATACCGGACTAGTGCGCACCATACCGGACTAGTCCGACCTCTCCGTATTTGACCTATTTGTTAAGTGTTTCAGGGTCCGACAAAAATTCAAATATCCTATTCACCCCCCTCTATACTATATTCAATTGGTATCAGAGCCAAACTCTTCAAAAAAGAATCACCGCTCGAAGAGACGATGTCGGACATCAAAGATGTACACAAGAGCTTCAACAACGAAAAGGCGATGATGAAAAGAACCAGAGCTGGAGAAACTCCTCGATGGCATTCAAGACTGTGAGGACGATGATGAGGAGATGCTTGAACTCAAGGCTCTTCTGCGGAAGAAGGCACTCTCTCCAAAAGGGAAGAAGAAGACTCAAGATGAGAAGAAGAAGACAAAGGGGACTAGTCACACAGACTACTCACGATATTCTTTTAACTATGAGCATCTAAATTCTAATAATAGCCATTACTTATCAATTCCTTTAGGCAAAGCCCCTTACTTTGACGGAAATGACTATTCAATGTGGAGACAAAACATGAAAATGCACCTAATATCTCTTAACCCAAGTCTTTGGCATATAGTGTGTACAGGGATTGATATTCTAGGCAATGATGAAGAGCTAACTCCATGTCAAGAACAAGCCATTCATCGAAATGCTCAAGCCGCAGCTGTAATTACATCATCATTGAGCCGAAATGACTTCACAAAGGTGGATGGACTCGAGATTGCCATGGAAATATGGGATACTCTCAAAACTGCACATGAAGGTGATAGTCATGTACGCAAAGCCAAAATTGAGATGATTAAAGGTGAATTGGAATATTTGCCATAGAAGAAGATGAATCACCTCAAGATATTACAATCGACTGAAGTCTCTCATCAACAAAGTCCGAGCATATGGTAGCAGGAAGTGGACAGATCATGAAGTTGTAAAACTGATTCTTAGGGCATGCATGCCTCGAAACTTGACGCTTTGCTCTATGATTAGAGAAAGTCCAGGGTATCGAAAAATGACCTCGGACGAACTTCTTGGCAAGATCATCAACTTCGAAATGATGGAGAAGGAAGCAAAGCATGTCAAGGAACTTGTCGATCTTACCTCAACAAAGAAGAAAGGGGTTGGTATAAAAGCAACCTGCAAGTCAGCATCAAAAGAAGCACGAGAAGCTCATGAAGAAGATGATGGTGATGATGAAAGCAGTGATGTCGACGAAGAAGACATGATCTTGTTCATGAAAAAGTTCAAGAAAATGATGAGAAGAAGAAAGGGTGGTAGCTCAAATGAAGGAAGACATAGAGACAAACCAAGACCCAAGATGAGACGTGCATGCTATAATTGTGGAGAGTATGATCATTTCATAGTGGATTGTCCACATGAAGATAATAAGAGGAAGAGTAAAGACAACAATCCTTAACAAAAGAAAGTATTCAAGAAGAAGAAGCAATATGGCCAAGCACATCTAGGGAAGGAGTGGGACTCCAATGATGAGTCCTCATCTAAAGAAGAAGAGGAGATGGCCACTATAGCCATCAAGAAGCCTTCCAAGAAATCCACTCTTTTTCCAACCATGGGCGAATGCAAGGACACCGACCACAAATGTCTAATGGCCAAGGAAGGGAAAAGAAAGGTCAAACTAAATCTTCCTCCTCGCATTCCTTCACTAGTGATATTGATAATTCTGGTGATGATAAAGATATGCTTAGTGGTTTAGATGAAAAGACTGCTGCTAAGATGAAATTTCTAATGGATAAGCTTGTTGATAAGGAGGAGCTAGTCGATCGCCAAGAAGATATGATCATTCTCCAAAAGGAGGAATATCTTAAGATTGAAAAGCTCCTTGAGCTTGAAAAGGAGTGAAGTAAATCACTGGAACTTGAGTTAGCTTCAAGCAAGGAAACTTGTTTGAAGTTAAAAGACTCAAACGTGTCTATAAAGAATGAACTTGCTAATTTAACCAAAGTTAACAAGATCCTTGAGACGCAAGTTGAATCACTCAAGCAAAGTGGTTCTTCATCCTCTTCAAGCTCACCTTCTCAACACATCAAATCTGAAACTATATTTATTTCTACATGTGCTAAAAATGACATCAACTTGGAAGAAAAGTCCCAATTGACAAAAGACAAGCATCACTCCCAAAGTGGCATATTTGACAAGGAGAAGGTCAAGTATGCACGTAGTGCATACTCGGTCACAAGACCTCCTAATGTTAAATATGGTCTTGGGTATTCTTATAGTGAAAAGCAAAACACTAGAAGCCACAAGAATAACAAGGATCACATTGCTTTTGTCAAAGGAACCTCTTCCCAAGTTGGAAAACATAGTAACATTGATAAGTTGAACATTGTGAACTCATATTAACAACAAATCTTGTTTAGAACCTTTGATGCTTCATATATACTTATGACAAACAGTTATGGAAAAGTTTATGCTAGATATGTTGGGCCACGCCATGAGAACACCAAGTCTCATGTGTGGGTGCCCAAATCACTTGTGACTAACCTAAAAGGACCCAAGCAAGCTTGGGTACCTAAAACGAAAGCATAATTTCTTTTTGTAGGATTATTCATCCGATGGAGCAAAATGGATGCTAGATAGTGGATGCACAAATCACATGACCAGAGAAAGAAAAATGTTCGTGGAATATGAACAAAATGAAGACTCAAGCGAAGCCATCTATTTTGGTGATAATAGTCAAGGAAGGGTGCTATGTATTGGTAAAATTGCAATTTCATCATAGCATACACTTTCTCATGTTTTACATGTTGACTCCTTAGATTATAACATCTTGTCCATATCTCAATTATGTGACAAAGGTTATAATTGTTTATTCACTAATGAGGGTGTGACCGTCTCTAGAAGGAGTGATAACTCTATTGCATTCAAGGGTGTGTTAAAGGGAAAACTTTATCTAGTTGACTTCAACAAAGATAAAGCTGAACTTGACACATGCTTGATTGCAAGAACCAATATGGGTTGGCTGTGGCATAGACGACTAGCACATGTTGGTATGAGGAATCTACAAAAACTTCTAAAAGGCGATGACATTCGAGGTTTAAAGGATGCCATTTTTGAGAAAGACAGGCCTTGTAGCGCGTGCCAAGCCAGGAAGCAAGTAGGAGTACCACATCCCGCGAAGAATGTCATGACTACAATAAGACCGCTCGAGCTCCTTCACATGGACCTATTTGGTCCAATTGGTTATATAAGCATCGGCGGTAATAAATATGGTGTAGTCATTGTCGATGATTATCCACGCTTCACGTGGGTTTTCTTTTTGCATGACAAGTCAGAAACTCAAGGAACACTCAAGAAGTTTCTTAGGCGAGCTCAAAATGAATTCTCATTGAAGATCAAGAACATACGAAGTGACAATGGGATAGAATTCAAGAACACTCAAGTTGAGGAGTATCTAGATGAGGAAGGAATAAAACATGAATTTTTAGCATCATATTCTCCTCAAAAAAAAAAAAAACAGAGTAGCCGAAAGGAAGAACAAAACACTCATTGAGATGGCGAGGACAATGTTCAATGAATACAAGACTTTGGACCGGTTTTGGGCTAAAACGGTTAAAACCGCTTGTCACGCCATAAACCGACTATATCTTCATCGTCTACTCAAGAAAACATCATATGAAATACTCATCGGTAACAAACCAAACATTTCATACTTTCGAGTTTTTGGTTCAAAATGCTATATTCTCAACAAGAAGCCTAGGGATTCGAAGTCCGATGAAGGTTTCTTACTTGGCTATGATTCGAACTCCTACGCTTATCGTGTCTTCAACAAAGCCTCTGGACTTGTTGAAGTAGCACGTGACGTAATGTTCGATGAAACTAATGGCTCTCAAGTAGAGCAAGTTGACCAGTGTGCGATAGATCAAGAAGAAGCTCCATGTCAAGCATTGAGAAGAATGGCTCTAGGCTAGATTCGACCACAAGCACCACCTCAAAATCCGAATGAAGAAGATGAACAACAAACGGAGGAAATTTATCAAGGGGGAGCTTCCACACAAGATCAATCTCAAGGAGATCAAGAAAATCAACACAGCGATGAGGGCAACTATCCAGAGGGAGACGAAGAAGATTATGATCATGAGAATTAAAGACCACAAGTGCCACATCCAAGAGTGCACCAAAGCATACAAAGAGATCACCCCGTTGACAACATAATTGGTGACATCCAAAAGGGAGTGACAACTCCATCTCGTATAGCAAATTTTTGTGAATACTATTCTTTTGTATCCTCTTTGGAACCATACAGGGTTGAAGATGCACTAAGAGATCCCGACTGGGTGATGGTGATGCAATAAGAATTGAACAACTTCAAGAGGAACGAAGTATGGGAACTTGTTGAAAGACCCAAGTTCAACGTCGTTGGCACAAAATGGGTCTTTCGTAACAAGCAAGACGAACATGGAGTGGTGACAAGGAACAAGGCACGACTTGTGTCCAAAGGTTACTCACAAGTCAAAGGTTTGGATTTTGATGAGACTTTTGCTCCCATAGCTAGGCTTGAATCAATTCGTATACTACTTGCATATGCTACTCACCATGATTTCAAGCTATATCAAATGGACGTCAAAAGCGACTTCCTCAACGGACCGATCAAGGAGGAGGTGTACGTGGAGCAACCCTCCGGGTTTGAAGAACGAGAATTCCCCAACCATGTATTCAAACTGTGTAAGGCTCTCTATGGCCTCAAACAAGCTCCTAGAGCTTGGTATGAGTGCCTTAGAGATTTATTGATTGAAAATGGCTTCAAAATTGGTAAAGCTAATTACACCTTGTTTACCAAGCACTTTGATGATGGTCTATTCATTTGTCAAATTTATGTTGATGATATCATATTTGGTTTAACTAACAAATCTTTTTGTCAAGAATTTAGTAAAATTATGACAAATAGATTTGAGATGTCCATGATGGGAGAGCTAAGATACTTCTTGGGATTCCAAGTGAAACAACTAAAGGAAGGAACGTTCATAAGCCAAACAAAGTACACCTAAGTCATTCTCAGGAAATTTGGCATGGACAAAGCAAAGCCCACAAAGACTTTCATGCCGACAAATGGACACTTAGACCTCAATGAAGATGGACCTAACATGGATCAAAAGGTATATCGCTACATGATTGGCTCTTTACTTTATGTATGTGCATCTAGGCCTCATATTATGTTGAGTGTATGCATGTGTGCAAGATTTCAAGCCAATCCTAAAGAATGTAATTTGACAGCCATCAAAAGGATCTTGCAATATTTAGTTCATACACCCAACCTAGACCTTTGGTATCCTAAAGGCTCAAAGTTCAATCTCATTGGATACCCCGGTGCAGATTATGCTGGATGCAAGGTAGATAGAAAAAAGTACCTCAAAAACTTGCCAGTTCCTGGGTAGGTCCTTAGTTTCTTGGTCCTCCAAGAAACAAAACTCTATTGCCTTGTCCGCAGCCGAAGCGGAGTATGTTGCAGCTGGGAGTTGTTGTGCACAATTCCTTTGGATGCGACAAACTCTAAGGGACTATGGTTACAATATGAACTGTACTCTACTCCTTTGTGATAATGAGAGTGCCATTAAAATTGCACATAACCCTGTTGAGCACTCTATAACCAAACATATTGATATCCAACATCATTTTTTGAGAGACCATTCAATGAAAGGAGACATAGCCATTTCCCATGTCAAAACTGAGAAACAACTAGACGATATCTTCACCAAGCCACTTGATGAAAAACGCTTTTGTGAGCTCCAGAATGAACTAAATATCCTCGATGCTCGGAACGTGGCTTGAAAACTTGCACATCTGTATGCCATCTTCAAAATCAAGTCGATTGTGTTAAAAAATCATCTTTCTCTATTTTCTCCGACAAACTATGTTAATTATTTGATCTTGATGAATTATGGTCATATCTTCATTGTTGTATGTTTACTGATCATATTCATCATGAATATTTGTGTGTTTTTGTCTCCTATTTCTTTTTAGGCACAATCGGATACATACGAAAGGTCTATATAATTTTCTGTCCAGGTGACCACGGACTAGTCCGCACTTTGTAGACTATTCCGCAGAGTGTCCACTAGTCCGGACTAGTCCGGTCCGACCGCGGACTAGTCCAGTATTTCGACTCCATAACCCCTTAGGACCAGCACAGTTCTATCCTTCTTCTTCGTCACAACTTCCCTCAAGTTCTCTCTCCTCACTCAAGTGCTCCCAAGGCGATTTTGCAAGTCCTCCATCAACTCCCCTCAAATCTCCGCGGGAATCGATCTACATTGCAAGGAGATCAAAGACATCGGACTAATCCACTCCAACAACACTCCAAACCCCCTTGAATCGAAGGATTTGGTGATTTTTCTCACCAAACCCTAACTCTTCAATTTTCTTTGATATTTCTCAAATAGATTGACTCCTCTTGTGAATACATGCTTCCCTGTTTGTATTCCATCTACACTAATTCACTTTTGCATTGAGAAACTCCACAATTTTATTTGGCTAGGGTTTGAGCAGCCGCATACCGGACTAGTCCGTTATCAGTGCTGACAAGTTCGATACTCCGGACTAGTCCGCACCTGAACAACGGACCAGTCCGATGGTTGCTGATTAAAACCCTAGCATACCTCGACTCACTGCCATCGCTTGCCTCCAATTATCATCTATGTCGTATATCTCCTTTTTGTCAGGACAATGTCAAACTCAAACGAGCATATCTCTAACTTTGAGGTCGAGATGGATCAAGAGCTCTTGCCTCGTGCTACGATAGATCGCACGAAAAAGAGGCAAGATCGTGCTGATGAGCCTTCACCCACTCCACCTCGGGTGAGGCGAAAAGTCTCGGCTAAGAAACCATCTTCCAAGGGCAAAGATGTGGTTGGATCCAGCTCGACGGCTTCATGCCAAGCGAAGGGCAAAGGAAAGGGTCTTGCCTCTGGTCCAATTGGCCCCTTGGAGATGACATCTCCGAGACAAGGGAGTAGGAACTCCTCAGAAGAGAGATTTAATGGCAAGAAAAGTGATGTGGCCTTGAAATTCAGAAAGATGGATGCTTATAGCAGTGGGAAAGTGGTTGCCGATTCGATATTTTGGAGTCACTTCCACTCGGACTACTACAACACTGTTTCCTCAATATGAAGACTCTGGTGGTTCGCAGCCAATGGATTGACTGGAACCATTTTGAAATGAATATATGTGATGCTTTTGATGAGGTGGTAGAGGCTGCAAAGAGGCATGGTCTAAAGGACCTGTTTTCCTCTAGATACGACTAGAATGATGAAGTTATAGCTCAATTCTTTGCCACTTGTTGCTTTGCCAGCTCGAATGAAGAAAGAGTGACTTGGATGACACATGGATCCAAATACACAATCACTTACGTTGCATTTTCAAGGTTGCTGCATCTTGAGGACACCGGTAATAATGAGATTGTGATCCACAATGATAGTCCTCTACAGAAGGACAAAATGGAGTTCCTCTATGGCACTCGTCTCTGTTACAATCCCCCCTCAACCAAGAACATGAAGCCATTCTTCATTGTTCTAAATCGAGTGCTTCGGAAGACTATTGCTCTTAAAGATGGAGATGCAGGAAGTGTTCAAGGTTACTTGAGAACCTTGATGAAAGTCATTAGCAGGAGAAGGAAGTTTGATATCTTCAACTACATTTGGAATGACATGGTGAACATCTCCTGCACTCAACCGCTCTTGTGGCTATGCGCCCTACATCATGTTTATGATAGAGAAAGTCACAGGGATTGAGTTTGTGAAGGATGTGGAGCACACTGCTTTGAGGCCTCAGAAGCCGCCTCAAGTTGCTCTTCCAACTGCTCCCTCACCCGCATCAAGTGAAGAGGCTCCTAGGAGAGCCCAAGGAGAGGCAAGACCTCCCTCTAGATCAAGGGCCCCTCCATCTCACAAAGGGGCCGCTAGTGGGATTATGAAATACTTGGCTATTATATTTGATTCTTGCCGCAAAACTGAGGTGAAGGTTCATAAGATGAAAAAGGCAAGAAAAGAGCAAATGAGATACATGAAGGACAATGTCAAAACAATATGCCAAAAACTGGAGATTGAGCCAGTTGGATCTCTAGTTATCTCTAAAGACTCCAACTCTGACTTTTTGGAGCTTCCACCTCTCTCTCCTTTCGAGCTTGACTTCTTTGTCCTTAGGGGCGCAGCGAGTGGTTCTTCTCATCCTCCTCCTCATCGTGATGAAGAAGATGAAGAAAGGACCAACAGTGTAGATGAAGGCGGCGATGACGAGCAGATCCCTCCTTCTCTTCCTTTTTGGTGCCTTGATGCCAAAGGGGGAGAGATTGAGGGGCAGTCTTAGGTCGTAGCATTAGTTTGAGAGATAGAGAGTTCTATTCCTCTTATTTGTTGCTACTCTATCATGCTTTTAATCTTTTAAAGTCTAAATTATGCTCTCATCATGCTTTTGGACATGTTTTGTGAAATGATGATTATGTCGTACTATGATCAATGGTCTATGCTTTAAAACTGCTATGTGTGCTTGTTATCCTTGATGATGTTATGATTATGCTCCTTATGTCATTCACAACAATATTATTTCTCACACACATAGTTTTTGCACCCCACCATAAAGAGTGCACATATGTATTACTTCTACATTGACTATTTTTCTCAAAATTCATATGTGCACACTTTATGAAAATCTGAATTTTTCATCATATTTGTGTTATCTCAATTGGTTGTCATCAATCACCAAAAGGGGGGAGATTGAAAGTGCATCTAGGCATCCCTTGTGGGTTTTGGTTGATTAATGACAAACAAATGAGATCCTAACAAAATTGTTGAGATGAGTGCAGGTTTTAAAGCAATTAGGAAGAAAGCACAAAAAGAAAGAAGAATGAGGATCCAAAGGGAAAAGAGCTCAAGAGCTGAAAAGATTAGAATTATTGTGTAAGGAGTGTGTTGGAGAAACACACCCCAAAAGCTCAAGTGAAAGAGATTACACTCACCACACAAAAATCAGCATGTGCAGACTAGTCCGATATCAACCGGACTAGTCCGATATCTCTCTGACTAAAAACGACAAGTCCCCACAGTGCGGACTAGTCCACAACACTTTACATTTGCACAACACCGGACAAGTCCGCTATCGACCGGACTAGTCCGATAATCCTCTGACTAAAATCGGACAAGTCCACCAAGTGCGGACTTGTCCTTAGCCCTAAATTTTTTTTGCAACACTAGACAAGTCCGATATCCACCGGACTAGTCCGAAAACTCTCTGACTAAAATTGGACAAGTCCTTCCAAATGCGGACTTGTCCTCAGTTCTACACAGTGTTCACCACACCGGATAAGTCTGATATCAACCGAACTAGTCCGAAAAGTTTCTGTGCCCTGATCGGACTAGTCGGCACCTTAACAGTCTAGTCCGATATCCATCAACACTTAGGGTTTTCCACACACCGCACACCAAACTAGTTCGGTGTCCATGACAGACTAGTCCCGACTTTGCAAATCCTAACGGTAACATTTGGAAACCCTAATATAAATAGAGGTGTACGGCCATACAACACCCTCTCTCGACTTCCTGCGCTGTCACACTTCCCAAGATCCCAAAAATATATCTCTCCACTCATTCTAAACCTAAAAGGATCAAATATTTGAAGATCAGGGATTGGACAAAGGAGAGAACTTGTTCTACACGATCTTGAGCTCTTGGGTTTGATCTCTCGCACACTCTGATTGTTTATTGTACATCTTTTGAGTGTGTCATTGCTGTAATTCTCGGCGAGCCCTCAACTTGTGAGAAGGCCCCTTGAACAAGTTATTTACCCCTGTGTGATTAGTGATTGAGAATCGGCCTCCATGGCAATTCAAAGAGGGAAGAGTTAGTGAAGACCCGGTCCTCCATGGACTCCTCAACGGGGACGTAGATTCCTCCATGGAATTGAACCTCAGAATAAAATCTTGTCTTGCCTGTTCTTGTTTTATCGTTCATCATATTCTAGGGTTGCATAGTCTTGTGTAACTCACATTGAAATATTGGAATTAAATTTGATCAATGCAATATCGTGTTTCGTTGTTATAATACATTCAAATTGTCAATTGCTTTCTGCTGCATAGGCTACTAGAAGTGAAATTAACGATCAATCTTGATCTTTCTATTCCACGTATACCGGACTAGTCTGCACCATACCAGACTAGTCCGACCTCCCCGTATTTAATATATTTGGTAAGTGTTTCAGGGTCCGACAAAAATTCAAATAGCCTATCCACCTCCCCCCTCTAGGCTACATTCAAGGACACCTTGTGTTTCACCTTTGTCATGTAAGAAAAACATCCAAGTGAAGCGGGAAAAGTCATCAACAATAACTAAGACATATTTGTTACCGTTAATGCTTATGTAAGCAATGGGACCAAAAAGATCCATGTGCACCATCTCCAATGGTCTTGTTGTCGTCATCACATTCTTGGCGGGATGAGCTGCACTGACTTGTTTCCCGGCTTGACACGCGCTACAAGGCCTATCTTTCTCAAAAACAACATTCTTAAGACCTCGAACGTGATTTCCTTTTAGAAGTTTGTGAAGATTCCTCATACCAACATGAGCTAGCCTGCGGTGCCACAACCAACCCATGTTGGTTTTTGCAATCAAGCATGTGTCAAGTGAGTTTTATCCGCGGTGGAGTCCACGAGATAAAGCTTTCCCTTGAGCACACCCTTGAATGCAATCGAGTTATCAATTATTCTAGTGACAATCACACCCTCATTAGAAAACAAGAAATTATATCCCTTTTCACATAATTGGGAAATGATAGATTATAATCTAATGATTCAACGTGCATGATTTGAGAGATGGTGTGTTGTGGAGAAATAGAGATCTTACCCATACCTAGTACCTTACCTTTACTATTGTCACCAAAGTAGATACCTTGACTTGGGTCTTCATTTTCTTCATACTCCACAAACATTCCTCTCGCTCCGGTCATGTGATTGGTGCAGCCACTGTCTAGCACCCATTTTGAACCGCTAGAGGAGTAAGCCTACAAGAAAATTTTAAGCTTTGGTTTTAGGTACGTAAACTTGGTTGGGTCCTTTGAGGTTAGTCACAAGGCATTTGGGCAACCACACACAAGTCTTTGGGCTCTTGCGGTGTGACCCAACGTATTTAGCATAAGTGTAACCAAATTTTGTTTCTCATAAGCACATAAGATGCATCAAAATCATGAAACATGGTTAAATTGACATTTTTAGCATTTTGATCATCTTTGTCAAGTTTCACTATCTCATTAGATGTAGATGAATGATATTCATTCTTGACTTGAAATGAACCCTCTTTGACAAATTCAATTTGCATCTTGTTATTCTTGAGAATTCTAGCATTTTGCTTTCCTCCTCTTGAATAGTCAAGACCATATTTGATCAAGGGAGATCTCGTGATCAAGTATGCACTACGTGCATACTTGATCTTCTCCTTATCAAAGATGCCACCCTTACGTGTGCTCTTGCTCTTTGCCAAGTTAAGCTCATTCTTTAGATCAAGCACAAAGTTAGCACATTTGCGAGTTTTAGTGTTCGAATCCAATTAGGCAAGTTTGACCTTATTGAGGAAGAAGAAGGGACACTTGGCTTGAGAGTTGCGAATTGTGCCTCAAGACTCTTGTGATCTTTGTTCAACCTCACAAGGTTATCTTGGAGCACAACATTCGAACACTTAAGGCTTGAGGAAGCCTCCTTGCATTTCGCAAGTTCAAGTTCAAGTGCCTTGTTCTTTTCCTTTTCAAACTCAAGGAGCCTCTCAAGGTTAAGATTCTTTTGCCTCTCATTGATAAGCAATTCATCTTGTTCCTCGAGAAGTTCTTCCTTGTCTAAAACTTCATCGGAGAGCTTTTTAATTTTAATAATAGCACTTTTACTCAAACCTTCAAACATATATTCATTCTCACTATCACTATCAAAATCCTCATCTTTAATGGAACGCAAGGGGAGTTTAGATTTAACCTTTCTTTTTCCTTGCTTGGCTATAAGACAAGTGTGGCTTGAGCTTTTCCACTCTCCCTTGTTTGGTAGAAGTGTCTTCTTCATTGTTGGCTTCTTGATGGCGACGGTTGCCACTCCAGCTTCATCATTGGAGGAGGACTCATCGTTGGAGTCCCACTCCTTGCCAACATGAGCATGCCCATGATATTTCTTCTTCTTGAACATCTTCCTCTCTTGGGGCTTCTCATCCTTGTTCTTCTTCTTCTTGTCATCTTCCTTTTCGTATGGGCAATTCACAATGAAGTGCCCATACTCACCACTGTTGTAGCACGCTCTCCTTGGTCTTAAATTGCTCTTGTCCTTGCCCTTGCTCTCATAGTTTGACCCTCTTCTATTCCTCATCATTCTCTTGATTATTTTGATGAAGAAGGCCATTTCCTATTCATCCATGTCGTTGCTTTCTTCTTCTTCTTCACTTTCTTCATCATTGCTTGAAGCTTGCACCTTTTTGCTTTTGGACTTGGGTGAGGCTTTGAGAGAAATGCCTTTCTTCTTGGAGGATGTGATCTTGGAAAGCTCATTGACATGGCGTGCTTCCATCTCCATCATCTCGTGGTTGATGATCTTGCCAAGCCCCTCATCCGGAGTCATTTTTCTGAAAGTTGGGACTCTCACAGATGAGAGTGCAAAGCGTCACATTGCGAGGCATGAAGGCTCTAATCATTCTCTTGACTACTTCATGTTCGATCCACTTCTTGCATCCGTACGCCTGACTCCTATTGATGAGAGTCTTGAGTCATTTGTACATCTCTTGAGGGGTCTCGCCTTCTTCCATGGTGAATCTTCCAAGCTCCCCCTTGATCATCTCAATCTTAGCTTCCCTCATGGATCGGTTTCCTTCATGAGCAATCTTGAGAGTGTCCCAAATTTCCTTCGCTTTCTCCAACCCATCCACTTTGTTGAATTCTTCTTGGTTCAAGGTTGAGTTGAGCACGGCCGCCGCTTGAGCATTGTGGTGAATAAGTTGTTCTTGTTCCGGGATCAACTCTTCATCATCCACGGGGATATCTACACCTGTGCAAACAACATGCCAAAGTGTAGGATTGAGAAAAATAAGATGCAACTTCATGTTGTGCTTCCACATGGTGTAGTTAGTCCCATCAAAGTGTGGAGCTTTGCCCATAGGAATAGAAAGATAGTTTGAATGATAATTGAGGCGCTCATAGTTAAAATGATATCGCATGTAATCCTCCTCAAACTTCTTGAGCTTCTTCTCCTTCTCAAGCCTTCTCCTCCTCTTGGCCTCATCTCTTGCTTTTTGAAGAAGGTTCGCAAGGCGCTTCACTTCTTCATCTTCATCTTTAGTTTCTCCATTGAAGGAAGGAGGCTTTGGCTTGTCCTTGGAGGTTTTGCTAGTCTTGTCATGCAAGGGATTGGATCCTTGTCCTCCGGTGTGGCTGTTCTCGTCAGTGCTGGTGGTGTCAACGATCAACATTTCCTTCTCACTATTCCCCACATCTCCTCTCCAAGCAGTTAAGATTTTGGAAGAGTTAGGCTCTGACACCAATTGAAAGTTACCTAGAGGGGGGGGGTGAATAGGCGAATAGCCTGAAATTTAACTCAATAAAAGCTAATCAAATTACAGAGTGCAGACTATTCCGGTCAGGACAACAGATTTGATCAAATGTGAGATTTTTAAGCAATCTAAAGGACTTAACTCGATGAAATGTAAAGTATATGAGCCTAGCAATCTAGTGGATGGTATGCACGAAGTGATAACAACTAGATAGAGGCGGATCACGAGATTGAAGCGAACAACGCATGGAACCCTAACTTCATCTAGCGAAGAACGAGGAAGTCAAATCAAAGACACAAGACGCATGATTTATCCTGTGGTTCAACCCCACAAAGGATCCTACATACACGTTGAGGATGCCCACGAAAGGCAGGGTTCCACTCAACCCTTTCCTCACTTAGCCACCACGAAGGCCGTCTTTTCTTCCACTAAATCACAAGGGTAATCAACAAATTCGTGGGGCAACTCACAACATGAGGCTCCCACAAGTTTACAACTCGAAAAGATCAAAGATCAACACCCACATGAACTCAAATCAATCAATCAAACCGAGAGAATCAACCCAAGAGCTCAAGATCAAACAAACCCTTCTCTTCCCTCTTCCAATCCTCACAAATCATCAAGAATCGTTCTTAGGACTCTAAGAATGGTTGAGATAGGTCTAGGATGTATCTATGAAGGCTATGGCGGTGCTAGGGTTGGATACAGGGCCTTTGGAGGCTGGTGGATCCCTTTTTATAGGGGTCCCGATAATTAGCCGTTGCCATCACAAAAAGTGCGGACTAGTCCGACCTTTGACCCCGAACTAGTCTGGCATGTGGGGACCAGTGATGTCATCCTTGACCAACTACAAAGCCCCCCGCCACCTTTTGAATTCAAACGGTCACCAAACCATGGACTAGTATGTCTTACAACGGACTAGTCCGATCTCACACATAACTGTTTGTTCCAGTTGAGAACGGACCAGTCTGGTACACCGAACTAGTCCGGCCCCTAAGGGCGGACAAGTCCGACCGTCCAGGACTTAGTCCCAACAACCATCTCCAAGTCCAGAGTGGACTAGTCTGTCAAGGAACGGACTAGTCTGATCTCAGTCAGGAACTACTTTTCCGTACTAAATTGGACTAGTTTGTCCAGGCAGACTAGTTTGGCCCGCCAGGACGGACTAGTCTGTTCCTTCAGGACTTAGTCCCAGAAGAACACAGACACACTCACCACGGACTAGTTCGTCCCCTACGGGACAAGTCTGAACTTACACATAACACTTTGGTCCGCATGATATCGGATCAGTTCGATGTGGCCGGACTAGTCCGGCCTTCCAGCCCAGACAAGTCTGGCCCTGTCCTTAGAGCTGCTTCAACTCATCTCTCAATCTAGTCTAACTTGGACTATGAGCTCTTAGGAGATTCTAACACTTTGACTCATTGAACACACTCAAGCTAAGTGATTAAACTCAACACAATGAATTTAAAAGCTCAAGTTCCATTCTTGAGTTCTTCACATTTTCTTCTCTTTTCCTTTTTAAGTGCATCTAATGTCGTCCATCTTTCAATCACCTGTGCTTACACTTGCAAAGCTCATTAGTCCCTTAAGTGTTATCATTAATTATCAAAACCCACAGGGATTAGCCTAGATGCTCTTTCACCCACTATGACTACCTAGTGTTGAAGATGTCAACCCATCAAGCATCCTCCACATTCGAGGGGATCACACTGTTGGGTTACTGTGCTGGAAAAACTTCATGCGCTCGCAGCAGCACAAGAAGCTGAATCCAGCAAGGAGCAATATGCTCAACAACCTCCGAGCTCGCACCAACGCGGCTCAACCTCTGCACCTCGTGTGCACCCAAGCGGTGACACTAACGTTCCCGTCAAAGTCGCCCAAATCGGTTCTGATGCTACTCACACTACTCGTATATCGGGAGGTCTAGGTGACAAATAGGAACTTGTGCTCGTCACTTTCCTCTGGGCAAATGTCGACGTGTTTGCATGGCAACCATCACAAATGCCTGGGACCCCCAAGGAGGTGATCGAGCATCATCTGAAGATCTACCCTGATGCACGACCTATACAACAGAAGCCCCCAGAAAGCAATCTGTTGAGCAGTGGAACTTCATCAGAGAAGAAGTCAAGAAGTTGCTTGATGCTGGATTCATCAGGAAGGTACATCATTCGTGATGGCTGGCAAACCCAGTCGTCGTGCCAAAGGCCAGTGGGAAGCTTCGGATGTGCATCGACTACACCACTTTGAATAAGGCATGTCCAAAAGACCCCTTTCCACTACCAGGAATAGATCAAATAGTGGATTATACCTCTGACTGTGAGATTTTATATTTCTTAGACACATATTTTGGTTTCCATCAAATTCCAATGTCTAAGAAAGATGAAGAGCACACTGCTTTTATTATGGTAGATGGTCTCTATTGTTACACAACAATGCCTTATGGTCTCAAAAACGCACTCTCCACCTTTGTGCGAGCTATGTACAAATTTTTTGGGGAGATGATCTGGGACCTAGTGGAAGTGTAAGTCGATGACATCGTTGTCAAAGTGAAGAACAAAGACTCACTGTTGGACAACCTTCAATCCATATTTGACAAGTTGCGCTTCACACACACGAAGCTCAACCCTGACAAGTGTTTCTTCAGGTTTTCTTCCGGAATACTTCTTGGTTTCTTGGTCCCCCACCGAGGAATTGAAGCAAATCTGGCAAAAATTAAAGCCATTGAAGCAATGCAACCTCCAACCCACATCAAGGATGTCCAAAAGGTTGTTGGATGTTTAGCTTTGCTCAGCTAGTTCATTTCAAGGCTGGTAGAGGGAACACTTCCCTTCTTCAAACTATTGAGGAAGTTCGGGCCATTCTATTGGTCTGAAGAAGAAGAGAAGGCGTTCCAAGAGCTCAAGCAACTCCTCACCACACTACCAATTATGATAGCTCCAAAACCTAGTGAACCTCTTCTGCTTTACATCGCTACATTTATGGAGGTTGTCAGCATGGTCCTGGTGGCGGAAAGACCAGAGGCATCTTCAACTCAGGAGCTCAGACCCCTCTGGGAAGGTCCGGAGCTACCTGAGGGTCAGTTTGGGTCCTAGCCCCCAGGCACGGATCCTAAAGGCAAGATGTATGTGGATCAACCTCTCTCATCCGAGAGAGTATCTACCGCTTAAGAAGAAGATCCAGACCCCTCCGGGAGGGTCCGGATGGATGAAGAAGAATGTTTGGACCCCTCCGGGAGGGTCCGAACTGCCCAACGACCAGTATACTTCATCAGTGACGTACTTCATGATGTAAAGACTCGATACATTGAGGTGCATAAGCTGTTGTACGCAGTTCTTATTGCCTCAAGGAAGCTACGTCATTACTTCTAAGCCCACAAGATATTAGTGGTAACATCTTATCCACTATGTGCTATTTTGCATAACCCCAATTAAACGGGAAATATCGCCAAGTGGGTTGTAGAGCTACCAGAGTTTGATCTCAAATTCCTGCCTCGACATGCAATTAAGAGTTAGGCATTGGCTAACTATGTGGCAGAGTGGACACCTTCTCCATCAAGTCCGGGAGGCCTCAGCAAGCAGAAGCCAGAACCTAAGGTCCCAGTCTTCACTGAGCCTCACTGGACTCTCTACTTCGATGGCTCCATGCTGAAGCAAGCGGGCGGAGCTGGAGTCCTTCTCCTCGCTCCAATCCGGGAGAAGGTCAAGTACATGGTACACCTCGACTTCGAGGCAACCAACAACATGGCAGAATACGAAGCTTTTATCTTCGGACTCAAGACGGCGCTATCTTTCAGCGCCTGGCAACTGTTGGTGAAGGGAGATTTGCAGCTCATCATCAAACAAGTCAAAGGTGAATATAGTTGCTATAACCCTCAGTTTGCTGCATATTTGTTTGAAGTTCAGAAGTTGTAGAAAGATTTTCATGTCCTGGACCTCTGCCATGTCCAGCATCTCAACAAGTTGAAGCTGACGACCTCTCGATGAAGGCTTTAACTGGGGCTCCGGTACCCAAAGAAGTCTTTTTAAGGAGATTACCAGCACCTGCCTCTCAGCCTGCCGAACTGAGTGATGGGGGCGAGACCAACACTCTGAAGCTGGCGATCCCGGTGGCTCTGTTACCATTGTGTCCACCAAGGATCGTAGGCACTACAGGAAGCTCTGAGCAACCAAGCGCGCAAGATCCAGAAACTCAAGTCATTCTTGATGCATGGATCTCGGAGGTTCGGGACTACTTGAAAGACAACATCCTTCCTGAAGATGGTGTGTTCGCTGAGTGAATTGTCAGATTGTCTAAAAGATACACGTTGGTAGAAGAGGATCTCTATCGATGTGGTGCTAACGACATTCTAATGTGGTGCATTTCCCAGGAAGAGGGTTGTGAACTTCTCACAGAGATCCATGGAGGCGAGTGTGGGAATCAAGCATCATCCCGCACGCTGGTCGGTAAGGCCTTTAGGCATGATTTTTACTGGCCTACAACTCTCTAGGATGCAGTCGAGCTGGTCAAGAGATGTGAAGTGTGCCAGCTCCATGTGAAGCAAATTCATACACCGGCGCAATCACTACATATGATTCCTCCCTCATAACAATTCACTGTGTGGGGGATGGATATTTTGGGACCTTTCCCAAAAGCCGTCGGAGGGTACCGGATCTTATACGTCGCCATCGACAAGTTCACAAAATGGCTGGAAGCAACTCCAGTTGTGACAATCAACAAGCAATATGTCATAAAGTTCTTGAAGTCCATTGTCTGCAGATTTGGAGTTCCGAATAGAGTCATCACTGACAACAAAAACCAATTCACAAGTGAAGCGTTCCAAGAGTATTGCGAAGACCTCAACATAATTGTGATCTACGCATGAGTAGCTCATCCGACAAGCAATGGCCAAGCCGAGAGAGCAAACGCAAAAAATTCTCAAGGGACTCAAGACACGCACTTATGAGCGCTTGAAGAAGCATGGTGCCAACTGGATAGAAGAGCTTCTGTCTGCATTATGGGCAAGCCGGACAACACCCAACCAACAACAGGAGAAACACCCTTCTTCATGGTGTACAGAGCCGAAGTTGTCATTCCTCTGAAAATTGCCATGGGGTCTCTCCGAGTCCGGACCTACAACGAAAACACGTAGGACCAGCTCCAGCGTGATGACTTAGACCTCCCCGAAGAGGTAAGGTGCCAAGCAGCAGTCCGAAACACGCGATATCGTCAGGCGCTCCGGCGCTATCCTCAAAGGCATGTGTGCAACCGACAGTTGGAAGAAGGCGATCTGGTGATGTGGCTAATAATCACTCGAGAAGGGATGAACAAACTTTCCCATAGCTGGGAGGGTCCCTTCCGAGTTATAAAAATTTCCCACCCCAGATGCGTTCGCTTGGCAACAGAGGATGTGATATCACTTCCCAACGTCTGGAATATTGGGCATCTTCGTAAGTTCTATACTTAGTGGGACGGAGGTGAGTCTGTATTTGTATAAAATGTATCTCATAGAGTCTATGAACAGAGTCGGGTCGGTCCAAGATAAATAGCACACTTAACTTGGTATCGTACTTTAAGTGTGTCCTTGCCTTCTCATGTTATTCGGACCTATAATAAAATACATTTATATGAAAATAGATTATACATGCATTTACTTTGCACATGCTCATTATTTTTTCCTTCTTATACCTTCTTGTCAATAGTGATTGTCGGTACCCAGCGTACCGTATACCCCTTGGGACTACAAAAAGACTAAAAGAACTACACCTGTCTGAGTTGAAGACCTCCGAAGGCCCCACGTGTCATACAAAACCGGACCTGCCTCCCTTCTAATTAGTCCTTGTGCTGCCACGTGTATCCTACAACCGGAGCTACATCCCACACATGGGAAAGCTCCGGGCCAAATACTTGTGCGGCACCTCCGGACCTAACCCCGGACAGAGGGAAGCTCCAGTCCTGACACGTGTACAACAACACCAGACCTACCCGTCCCATACAGTAAGCTCCAGGGCTGCCACGTGTCCAACCACCGAACCTTCCACTTCAACAAGCAGACTGGAGGACCCCCAACGGCTCGGACCTTCAAGGGGCAATCAAAGACTTCAAGACCTGATTAAGTGTCATTAATACCATATTAATGACACACGATCAGAAGGCCCTTAATGCCAGCAACGGTACTGTCAAGACCCGTTACCACGCTATTAAGGGAAATTAATCTCATTAATTGTGTATTAAACACTAGTAACCGTCGAGACCACATGTCGGGCCAGGCCAACAGTGTAACGACCAGTCCTTGTGCTATAAAAAGACTAGTCGACGATACACAAGGGGGGCTCTCGGACTCTAAGACTCTTAGATGCTCATACTCTCAGACACTCTCAAGCACACACAATCACTGAAAGCTCTTAGACGCTCAATACAACAGCTACACACCCCGTGGAGTAGGATATTATGTTTAAGCGGCCCGAAACACGTAAATCCTTGTGTCCATTTGCCATATTCCTTGGAATCTCTGCGCACCCCATACCAAACTACAAACTCCTCGAGCTACCAACGGTAGTATCGGGAGAATTGCCGGGAAAACCCTCCGACAGTCATGTTGCACAATCCACTTGAAAGTTAGTCCTAAAGATTCATGTGATATATACTAAGTTTTATTGGTAATCTTCTATTGGATCATAGTATTGCTGGATGGCCTGCTCGCCTGAAAACCAATGCCAATGATAGGTCCGGAGTGCGCTATCGACTTAGCCTGATCCAACACCCTAAGTACGCCACTCTACCTATTCTGGGGGGTCTCAGTAAGGCGGGTCCGGAAAGCACACGGACCTATGGAAGTTTAATCAGTATACTTATATTATCACAATGAGTTTATTAGGATCTAAAATTCAAAGAAGGATAATAAATCGCAAATAAACTATAGGCAAGAGGACAAATTTTACTACTTTTCTTGTCTCTAATGTGCAGGAAAAAATAATAATTGTCAGTGATCTGCACGCTGATGGTGGATGCTGCTAGAGCACCTAGCTCTGGCATCATCTAGGGGGCCTGCTGTTGATGTTTCATGCGTCAATAGTGGGCGCCGTCAAAGCAACTAGGCTCGGACAACACCCAGGGGGCCCGTTGTTGATGTTTCATACGTCGATAGTGGGCGCCGTCGAAGCAACTAGGCTCCAACAACTCCCAGGGGCCCCACCGTCGACGTCAAGAACGTGGTGAAGGGTCCTTGGAGATTTTGGATGCAGGACTCGGACCTCAGAGCTATCACAGTAGCTACGAGTTTGAAGCAGTAAAAAATTCAAGACATTGCCAAATTCCTTATGGTAGATGTCCTCAATCAATTGAGTGCATCTACCAGAGGGCCAACAAGATAAAGAATGAAATATTGAAGACAAAATAGAATTCAAAATGATTTTATTCATTCAAAATTTGGAGATTTACAAGATGAAGGTACAAAAGGGAAGAATTCTAGCTACTGGAGTTCCGCTGGAAGTACCCATCAACCTTCTCGGCGGCTTCTTGGGCGCTTGACTTGGCAGCTTCTTCCTCCCTCGCAATGGGTCCATCAATCACCGGAGCTAGAGACATAGAGGGATCCCGACTTCAGAAGCATGTCAGCACATATTATGCGACATTCTTCGCCAATGATCTTCCCTCGGTCTCGAACTGGTTGTTGATCACATCTTCCAGCAAATCCAGCTTAGCTCTGGTAGATTGAGCGTCCCCAAAGCTTTGTCCATCTCTGGCTCCATGTCAACCGATCGGACCGGACTGAACCCCAGTGGCATGAGAGCATCTTCCGCCCGCCCAAGGAAGTCCCAGACCTACTGGAACTCTATTGCTCTCGTATGCTAGAGTTCTTCAAGTAACTTTCTTGTGGATGATAGCTCCGCGGGGCCCTCCTTCAAGAACCGCTCGACCTCTTTAGCATGCTGCTAAATCCGTTCAGCCAACTGCCTCTCTTGGTCAGTAATTTGCTTCTCCTGGAGGTTCAAGCAGTCTCGCTTCTCAGCAAGGTCCCTCTCCTTGGCCTTCACCTTGTTTTTCCTGGAAGAGATATCACTTTCTTGCTTGCTGACTCCTTCTCCTGTCAATCATACTTGGTGCTTTTCTTTATCGCACCAGGACTTGAATTTCTCAACGCGGTCAGCCAAGCCCTACTCATCGCGCTCTAACTTCTGAGTGATCTCAGCATCTCTCGTCTCGAGCTCGTCCCCCTTATTGTCTAATGCATCTCAGTGCTTGAGGAGCTATTCCCTCAAAGCGTTAAGACTCTCTGAGTGATCATCTGCCAATTCATTGACTTTCTTGGCATGCTCGTAGATCTCCCGATTCTTGTCATCGAGGGCTTTTATTGCAACCTCTCTTTCATCTAGCGAGTTGTTCAGATGTGTCTGCCGAGCTTTCTCGCCCTCCAGCCAATTTGCAACACCCTCATTTTCATGCATCATGCCCTACATACATTCATAGACATGTTTAACATTAATCCACATAAAGAGGAATGAGTTTAAAATTAATTTGGAACGATTAAAATTGATTTGGAACAAAACCCCACTTAAAATGCTGAAAAGTGCGGACTAGTCCGATTTTGGTGAGGACTAGTCCGATTTCTCTCTGACTAAAAATGGACTTGTCCATTTTTGCTGCGTACTAGTCCTATTTTGCCTCTGGAAACTTTTGAACTTGTCCGATTTTGTGCGGACTAGTCCGATATTCCTAGAATCCTTGAAAATTTGCTAAGTCCCTGGACTTTTCCGGACTAGTCCAGTGTTCCAGCAGACTTGTCCATTTTCCTCTCTGACTAAAGTCGGACTTGTCCGATTTTAAGCCAGACTTGTCCAATTTTCTCTCTGGACATTTTGGGACTAGTCCGGTCCTTTTCGGACTTGTCCGATATTTCGCGACTCCGAGTTGATCTTTTGTTTTACGACTTGTTTCTTGGGGTTCACGTTAAGTGGGCCTAGGGACGTTGTGCCTAACTCTTTTAGAGCCCATGTGGGACTCTAAACCGGCCTCTACTCCTCTCAAACTCAAAATCCATCTAACCCCAGCCTCCACCTCTATATAAACAACCCCACCCCTTGGCTTGACATCTATTTGCCACTTTTCCACCCCACCCAAACCCTAGTTCGTGGAGAGCCACCATCAAGGAGGGAGGAGGACATCCCAAGCAAGAAGAAGAAGAGGAGGAAACGAAAGAGGATCAAGATCTCCATCAAGTTTCGTTCTTCATCATCAATCCATCTCCAAGTTCATCACCAACCTTAGATCATCAAGATCCAAGTGTTACCTCCAAGTTTCTTGATTCATTGGAGTTCTAAACATCGGGTATACCTTCTATTTTCTTTTCCTTACATGAATTCAACCCCTAATTTCCGAATTCACGTCGATCTAGAAAACCCTAATCTGCTGATCTCATAGAGTGCAGACTTGTCCGGTCCCTAGCGAACTAGTCCGGTCTTCTTGGTTAAATTATGTTGAATTGATTCTAAAAGTAGATCTAATCAAATCCAAACCTGTATAAACTTGTTAAAAGCTATTAGAACTAGCTAGTGATCATTAAAAGCAATCTATTAACAAGTTCTACCTTGCATTTGCATTAATCATGCATGTCATGTCATATTGAGTAATATTTGTGCACTCTTTGATTGTGTTCTTGTCTTGTATGTTTATTGTGTGGATTAGACGGATTTGCGCTAGAGAGTGCTGCGGAGGATCTATAACATCAAGAGTTTGAAGGCTTTGACCCTAATCAACCGCAAGAGCAAGGCAAGTGTCCTTGAAGCATATTGATCCTATTTTTTTTAAATAAATGGTTTGTTTGCAAACTACATGCTTGTGTCAATTTGATGGGAAATCCTATGGTAGGAAGTTTACTAGCTTTGTTCAACCACCCTTGTCACCTGGAATATATGGTAGAGAGTCAGGAAGGGTTTTTTACCTTTTTGCTTCTCTTAATCAACTGGGATGGGAGAACAACTATACCACTCAATTTAATTATTCATGGATGAGATTATGGTTAACATGAACTGGTTAATATGATATGGTAATGGGTGATCTAAGCAAGTCTGGTATGTAGATGGGTTGGATGTATGGTGGATTACTTGCTTTAGATCTAAGGACCGGTTCGTGGAGCGACCATCCAGGATTTACAGTGCCACCATGAGGCCAAGTATGGGTGCGGCGTAGCTGATTAATTAGGGATTTGCTAGTGCTATTTGGACCATTAAGGATGCTCGGGGAAGGGGTAGTCGGATTTGGTTTGTTGATGATTGGTGGGACTACCGTGGGATCTGAATGGCTCAAGAGGGGGCCCTTGGTTGAAGATGTGCTCAGTTGGAGACATCGCCACCGGTGAAACCTCAGTGGGGTCTAAATAGGCTAGTAATCCCTTTGTAAAGGCTACTTTGTGATCTCTTGGCCACACACCGACGGAAGTGTGAGACGGCATAATAGAGGTTCTAGTCATCGAAAGGTGATAAAATCACAAACGCGTGGGTAAAGCGGTACAACCTTTGAAGAGTGTGTCTAAAACTATCATGATAGCCGTGCTCTCGGCTATGAGCAACCTGGACCCTCACATGATTAGAAGGGACTTGGTATTGGGATGGTATTTGGGATGGTTATTGTTTAGTAATGGTTATGGATGGTTATGAATTAATTTCTGGTATTGAATATGGATATTGGTATATGATGATGGATATGGAATATGGACTGACATTAAGATGATTATATGGTTTATGATGGGTTTATTTCATATATATGTAATATATTGCTTTTCAAATGTTTTTATGTACTTTTCAGCACTTAACTATTATTATATTCGTCATTTGAATCAACCATATGTCATACTTCCACACTTGCTGAGTACGACATGTACTCACTCTTGCAATCCCCCCAACAGTTGCAGGTGAGGATTGGGAGTTCAATGGTGATAATGCGAATTTCTAGGCCGTGTCTACCGTCAGCTTTGCCTGTGGCTTTGCATGGAGCTGCGCTATACCCTTTTGCTTATGCTGTCTAGCTGTTTAGTTTGCTTATTTAGTTTATTTCTGTTGCATTAGTTGAACTTGTCATTAATATTCATTAGAGATTGTATTCGAGGATAATATGGTTTGTTTAATAAAATTTGGTTAATTAATCTTGTTCTGTGGTAATTTTCTGTATATCCTTTTGTGATACACTCGTGTATGTGTGTTGAACATCCTGAGCACACATATGTGTTCGCTTGGTTCAATTTCGGAATCGGGTGTCACACAATCCCTTAGGTTCGCTAGCCAAGACTGCGTCAACTTCATTTTGAAGTAGAGCAGCTTGCGCCAGTGCCTTAGAGTGTCACACTTATCCTCCAGGGCCTTGTGCTCATAGTCAAAGGCGAGATGAACTTGGCGGAGGTTCGAGCAGGCGTTGTCAATCGACATGTACATGGGAATTGGCTCAGGACCTGCCTGAGGTTCCTTTGGTTCCCCCGAGTCTTCTAGAATAGTTCTCGTGGGCCATGGCAGAAGCATGGATCCCAATAGCTCAACGTCTGCAACGCTGAGTTCCGGGAGCTCATCGACCTCTTGCGAGACGTCAAAAGTCCCGCAGCTGGATCTTCATGTACCGGCTCAGGCATGGCTACCTCTTCCTAACGACATCAGCCAACAGAGTCGTTACCTCTAGAGCTGGTGTCGGAACTTCCACCGCAGCTTTCGAAATCTGCAGCACTGATGTGGGTACCTTCGATGCTGGCTTCAGAGCAGCTGAAGCTTGCTCCAACATTTCTTCTTCATGGTCCATCTCAACCACGACTTCTTCGACTGCTGGCGCCGAGGTCATCTTGACGTCAGTTGGCGCGGGACCTACCGTGTCGTCCGACACGACCATAGGAGAAGTCGTATCAATAGCAAAGGCTCCGGTCGACCCGGTCTCTAGGGCTACGGCGCTGGCAGGAGCCAAAGTAGTAGCTCCTCCTCTTGATACACTGGAAATAGAGGAATAGAGAATTCAAAGAAAGGCAAAAACCAAAAAGAAAACACAAGTTCAAGTGCTGATCGTTACCTGGGGACGCTGTCGCTCCAATCGGCACAAAATTTCTTCCTTGGAAGGCCAGAGTCAGAACCCACCGTCGTCGGTGAGGCATAAGCTCCGGATTTCATCTCAAGAGACGTGGTAGCCACCGGCATGACCATAGCTGGGATCTTTGTCGTCTGATAAGACATTCCGGACCCAGGGCTTGCCTCTGGCACCAAGACTGGAGTAGACTTGCCGGACCTAGTGCCCGCCGTAGGCACTGGATCCGAAGATGATTTGGCCATCGGATTCATAGTTGTCATTGCTGGAGGCACAACCAACACTAACTTGAGGGTCGGATGAGGCAGTGGCACCGCTTGCGTCAGAGCTGCTCTGACAGTGCTACCATCAGTTCGCGTCAACTTCCTCTCCCGACTGGAGGTGTCGATAGGCTCTTTGCCTTTGCCCCGACTTGATTCATACTTCTTCTGACTTGGTTCTGTAGGAGCCTTGCCTTTTCCACTGACAGGTGCAGAGTCAGATCCTCCATGTGGGCAGAGGGCCGAAGCTTCAAGGATCACAATCCCTGCTGGCAGTGCGCTCCTTTGTCGCACCGCAAGAACTGTATCATCAAGGAATGGCATCAACTTCTGCAGCTCCCTACTGACCTCCAGAACTACATGCAGAGGCAAGAACTCTGTCGGAGGTACGAGGTCATCTCTCGATAGAGTTCCACTGTTCAACTTCTACAGATGGAGCTTTAAGGCATGCTCATCTAAGTTGGTTCCCCGACCAACGTCAATTTGGAGGAAATCCATTTCTCCGGAGTATGACCAAGCTGCAAATTCCCGCTCCTTGAGTGGAACCCAGCGGTTGGTCAGAAAGTTACCGAGGACCATCAAAAACATCAATCCTCCGTCGACCAAGTTCCAAATTCTTGATAGCACGGGGTTGTACTCTTCAGTCAGCTTCAGGAGCTCCTCACAAGAGTCAGACTCCGTCATCGGGAACCCTTCTCGCAGCTCCAACTGGTCATGAGGGTCCACCCAGATAACTACTCAGTCAGTCTTCCAAGTCTCCTACTTTCTGGAAGGAAAGGACTTGATGTACTTGTATGGGGGATTCCTAGGCCTCATAAAGTAGTAGAATCCCAACAAGATGTTACCTTTGCCTATCGCCTAGAGTGTGAAGAAGGTCCAGAACAACAGCACGCAGGGTGGCACGCCTACCCACATGTCACAGAAGTGGACAAAGATCGCTACCAGCAAGATCGAGTGAGGGCCGAGATGCTGCAGTTGGAGTCTGTATGATTCCAACAGCATCAACAAGAAGTTGGATACTGGTGGAACCAACCCAACCATGGCATAAGCGTAGAAGTAGACAATGTCGCCGGAAGACTCGTTCTTGAACGAGAGCTTGCCGCAGCGAATAGCATTGTTGAATGAGTCGCTCTACCAGCACATCAGCTTTCGGACTCTTGTAAGATCTCTCTCACTCACAATCTTGCTGGGGGGAAGTCCGAGTTCCATCGCCGCAAAGTGGAGCAAAAGTGAGAGCGCGGTGCAAGGGTTCAAACGGAAACTCTATGAGCAAGAACAGATCAGTGCGTAAGTGTTTTCTCCCTTGCAACGCCTCTTCCTTTATTAAGCCTCTACAACGTTTGGATGGCAACTGTATCTGGACCTTGATCACGATTAACAAAGTTATCTCATCAATGACAAGAGGGACTGGGTCCACTTCACCAAAAAAGTCATACCAGGTGAACCGTTGTCATGATGAGAAGTTAGAAGCCCGAGAGCAGCGGCCTGACAGGGCTACAAAAATTGCACTGGGAACTGATACGAAAATCGTATTGGGAACCAACATCCTTCAATTGTATGAGATCTACACGTCATGTATCTCACCTACCATATCAAGAAGGGTCACGTGTCTAAAAAGGAAAACTGAACCAACAGCACGAGAGAGATAATGGCCCCACCTCCAGCATCGAAACCTCACAATCTCACTAGAGGTGGGCCCAGGGGATACTGTCGATATCCTGCATACCAGGTATCCCATCGCACCAGAAGAAGACGCGTTGAGTTTCACCTTCTAGTATTGTGGACTTACCGAGGCAACACATGTCCCGTAGTGTCGGACATGCCTCCCTACTTAGGGTGGCTCCGGCGCTAACACGTGTCCCGTAGTGCCGGACCTGCCTCCCTACTTAGGGTGGCTGCGGCGCTTCCACATGTCTCACAGTGCTAGAACTACCTCTCTCCTTAGGGTGGCTCCAGCGCTGCCACATGTCCAGTAGCTCCGGACCTGCTACCCCAACAAGGGAATCTCCGGTGCTACCACGTGTCCAGTAGCTTCAGACCTACCTCTCCGAAGAGGAAAGCTCCAGAGCTACCACGTGTCACACGTCCGGATCTATGTTTACAACGAGAAAACTATAGGATCTCCAACAGCGCAGACATTCAAGAGCTATCAATTGGTCGTTACAAGACTTGGTTAACGCGTCATTAATGTCATAATAATGACGCACGATCAGAACTCTATCAAGACCGGTAAAGCTTCCATTAAGGCACGTTATCACACTATTAACCCCCTTAACGCCCGTAGATCGTGTATGGGGTGGTTAATACAGCCAGGGCCACCTGTCGGGCCACGACACATACTGTAACAATCAGTCCTTGGCATATAAAAGGACTGCACTGCACGGTAGAACGCAAGTGATCGAAGGTCGAAGTCATTCAGACTAGCTCACAAGTATACTCGCTCATAGCAATCCAATACACAAACACCCCGTAGAGTAGGGTAGACGGTCCAAACCACGTAAAACTCCTTGTATCACCTCTTTCTTGGATCTTGATTTTGCTCTCTGCCTAAATACGAACCTCCGCGGGCTACTTCTTAGTAGTACCGGAGGAAGTGTCGTTGGAACACTTTGACATAACCGGTGACAAATAAAAATAAACGGAAGAAGTAATGTCCTATATTCTTGTTGACAAATTTTGTAATATGAAAAATAATGAATTTAGGCTCTAAGGTTACAAATTATGTTTTGTGTGCCTTAAAATGTTATGATCATTTTTTCTTCAAAAATAAAAGGATATGTTGCAAGTTATATTTTTTATCTCTATCATTTATTTTTTTTAAAAAATAAAATCGTTGTCTGTCATAACTAATCTATCTAATATTTTTTTGGATAAAGGTTTTGTTATTGTTACCGTCGTCCTCTTGATCGGTAATAAAAATATTAAAAATGAAAGGAAAAATTAGACACCTCAACACTCCCAACAACTAATGGTAATGACAAAAACATAATTGCCAACTCAAATTAAACAATGAAATAAAACCTTAGGTCAATATATGTGAAGGTCCTGTTTGGTAGGATATCTCAGTGTTATTTAGTTTTTTATGGTGAGTAAAGTCTCGATCTTCGGTGATATTCATAGAGCATCTGCGTTTAGAGCGAATCGAATTCATGATCTAGTGCTATTCAAAGTATCTAATCACTATGTTAAAATAATTAGAGGGGTGGATAAAATCCGGAAAAATATGGGAAGCTTTCTTCTCCTCCTATTCTTCTATAGAAAATGTATATATAATTCCTCAAACTATGACTTAGTGACAACATAACCTTCTAAACTTCAAAACCAGTTATTTAACACTTTAACATTCACAAAACCATTTAATTAACCTCCTAAAGTGGTTTTGAAGAATGATTTTGCCACATCAGCAGCTTACATGTCATATGTAGTAGGACCTGCATTGTCAATCAGATAAAACAAGCAACACCTTTGTTTTACTTGCAAATCTTGTTACATTTATCGATTTTTTTAGCAGCTCTCGATTTTTTTTATGTTTCAGAAGTATGCACTAACTCAGGTGGGCATCATCGATCTTCTGTGAATTATTTATCGTATCTATATTTAGATTTGTGTCATCCCAAAATATGTTATGGATGATGTGGACAAAGAGTGCTTGGGCTAGTGCCCACCACCGCTCCTTGCAAAGCCGTCAACTGGTTTAATCTCTCGGACATCTATAACTCATGTCATCTAAGTTAATAGGCACTGTAATTTAAATATTACTGGCAGCACATCATATCATACATGTATGCACATTTTTTCTAAAAAATTTTCTCTAACTAACATGCAGATCCCACTATCAAGACATGCAAGACGTGACATTTAAGCTGCTGAAAACACCCTTCAAAACTATAATTAAATGGTTTTGTGAAAGTTATAGTATTAAATAACTGGTTTTGAAGTTTAGGAGATTATGAAGTCACTAGGTTATAGTTTGAAGTTATCTAGACTTTTCTTCTTCTATATACTCCCTCCGTCTCTATGAATTTGTCGTTTTGTAGTTTAAAAATGAACTGCAAAGCGACAGGTTTGGCCGCGCCGCTGTACTTATCATCTCTTCGTTTCGTGCTCCCCTGGCCTCCCCAAGTTCCATTTTACTACCTGGCATGGCAAATGTTTGACTTGGATTAGGCAGCCTGGATTTGAACAGAGCACTATCCTGATCGGCGGAGAGAGGAGGGAGGAAGAGTGGCAAAGATAGCGATAGACCAAGAAGAAACAAAACGGGTGGAGCCAGAAACGGAGGCGTCCGAACCCTTCCGCCCCGCGGCCGCGCCCAAGTCCTCTCCCTCCCCTCGCCCGGTCGGAGCCCGGGGACAGGGGGATGGCGGCTCGGGATCTGTTAGCGTCCCTCCGCATGTCGTCATCGGCGGCAGCCTCCGCGGCGGCGCTCCTCCTCCTCCCCCTTCTCGTCGCCGCCGGGGCCGGGGTCTGCCCAAGGCCAACCGTCGTCGCCTCTGTCCTGCGGCTGGCGGCCCCCTCCTGCCCAACGGCGGACAGACCATTGGGGCTCCGCGGCCGTCACGTCGGCGTCGTGGAGGTGAGCTTGGGCTCTGCTTAATTTCATTTCACAATTACGCGAAAAGAATTTTGCGTCCCATTGTTTGCGTAGCTATATTGCCCGTAAATGTACGTTTTTATTTGCTTCCGTCTACCGTGGCGATTTGGCTCTGGAAGGAGTGGATCACGTGCTAGGGGGTAATAACCTGTGGATCTAAGCTACTGCCCAAGATAAAATCGTAGTAATGTATTTCAACCATGGTAGCTGTTCTGTTCAAGATCAAGTTCCGTAGTTTGAATTGGATGGCAGAATTGAGTGAATTTCATGTTGATGACAGCATGTCTGACTGTTGGGTTAGTATTATTTCCCACTTTTTTCTTAGCTTTGTTGAGATAACACATTATGATCGCTTGGGATGAAAACTAAGTATGTGGTGTCTCTGTAGCTGCTTCTCAAGATTTGAAGAGTATGGGTTTCGATGATTGTGATGCTGTTAGGAAGTAACTTGAGGAAAGCAGAAATGAGTTGTACTGATGAGTATCAGAGATTCTTTTTTCTTACTGCCCATGAGTTGTAACTCGTGTTAATTCATGGTTTGTCTGTAAGTTATTGACAGTCAAATTCCCTTACTAACAGGAATGCAGCAAACCACTGCAATTACTTTGGCAGTGGTTATTCCATTAGCAACCGATATATCAAACTTATCTTTTAGATAGAGGAGTGTATGCTCCTGAGAACCACTATTAGTTAGATTAGCTATCCGTTTTACACTTATGCCTTGCAATACATTGTAAATAATCTTCTTTAATATGGATTAGTCAAATTACACAACTAACCAAGCTTCTAAGACCTTGTGATTTTTTTTTCTTAAATCTTGAATGGAATTGTCTGTTCCTTCATGCTCTGTTTGTATGTGCCAGGGGGATGATGGGACTCTGCAAAAGGCAATGGCACTTGTGCTGCAGAACAAGGACGATTTTGTTGCAATTCTTTTTTATGCTTCATGGTGTCCTTTTTCTAAAATATTCCGGATAGATTTTCAAAAGCTGTCATCTTTTTTCCCAAGAATCAGTCACTTTTCTTTTGAAGAAACTCGTATTAAACCAAGGTGCGTATTTCAGAATACAAATAATCTTACTAGTCAGATTTGACTAAATTTTGGCATGCAATTAACTTGAATGTGTCGGTTGCAGAATGTTGTCAAGATATGGAATTCGTGCATTTCCGACACTTTTCCTTGTCAACTCTACAGTACGTGTGCGCTATCATGGATCTCGGTCCATGAATTCCCTTGCCATGTTCTATAAGAATGTTACAGGTATGTTTACTGCTCAACATTCTGAATTTGTGAAAGTAATGGAACATATGTTAATATTTACTGAAATTGACATTCAACCAATTCAGCTTTTCTACCCCTATTTTTTTATTCCCTTTGTGACTTCTTGATTTGGGTTTCATCCCTAGTCTATCCCGATTCCCAACTTGCTTGGGACTAAAAGGCTTTGTTGTTGTTGATTAAATTCAATCGAAAAATATATCCTGTTCTCTTGTGCCTTTACCTCTTTGATGTTATCATGCTGCAGATTTAGCATGTAATTGTATATAACTTTAATATAGTGTCAGTTAGTAGGTTGCAGTTCCATGATTGAGCCAGTCTAGTGTTTGTTCACCTATCTGTATAGTTTTCCGGGATTTTATTGTTCTTTCTTGTTGGTGATGAAGGTATGAACCCTGTGTCAGTGGATACAGCATCCCTGGAGAGAATGGCAGACACCACCAATATAATTGATAATGACAAAATTACCGAGCAGGAGGATTCTCTATTCGTATGGGCAAGATCGCCAGAAAGATTACTTCATCAAGATACATGTCTTGCAATGGCGAGCTCTTTTGTCCTCTTAAGGTTACTTCATTTCCTTCTTCCAAAGCTCAATGCATGCGTGAAGCATGCCTGGCGGCTGCGACTTCATGAACTGAAAAGGTTGTTTCCTGAATTGTCTTGATGAGTTAAGGTGGACTTAAAAGAGTGACTAAACAAGTCAGCATACATAGGATGTAGTGCAGGCAGCAAATGTGAATTTTTTTGGGAGTGGATTTCTGCCAATGACTGCTCAAAAGTTAATCCACATTGGTAACACTCCAGAAAGTGGAAAGGGTGTTCGTAGCAGCCAAGTATACCTTGAAGTCTCAACAATGGATCTATTGTCTTCCCTCCATGCCGAACTCTTCCTTTGTCAATCATATCTGACATTTCACATACCTTATCATAATGGAAGTTCAAGTGTGATCGTTCTTTTAACTGCTGATGTGAATGGTGACATTGTAATGCCCTTGTTGGTACCATCGACCATCTCATGGCCAATTTGTATTTTGGTGTTACTCATGCTGCATACATACAAACAAACATGTATTTCAGAAATATTGTTTATTAGGTTTAGTCATTGAAAGTGCATCTAAATATTCTTTGTGGATTTAGGATGATTGATGATGAACAATTAAAAAACTAATGAGATTTGTTGAGAAAAGGAAAAGGTGTTGAAGATTCACAAGGGTAGAGTTAGAGTTTTTATTTTTTATTTGAGTTTAGAAAACATCATACTATTAAGAGGGACACGATAAAAAAAGAGTGTATAAAAATTATAGTAGACCTCAATCATTTTATTGAAAAAAGTTTTAAGGGATTAGTTCTAAGAAAACCTAAGGACTAGTCCGGGCATTTGGCATTCATGACATTGTGTGACCTTAAATTGTTGGATGTCATATTGCACTAGTCCATATTCTGCAGACTAGTCCGAAGGAGTTCCAAAGAAGAAGCTCCTGACAGACATTGTACTTGTCCGAAGTTGAGCGGATTAGTTCGGATTTGGGTTATCTCAGAGACTATGTTCTGGAGATCGGACTTGTCCGTTTTTAGGGTCGGATCCGTTTTTAGGATCAGACTAGTCAGACTTTTTCGGACTTTGTCGGGAGAAGTTTATGTTGGATTTTAGACTAGTTCGGACTTGTGCGGACTTGTTCGGAGTTTAATGACTGTTTGGACTTAAAAAGTTCGCGGAGGACGTCACGTTTCATGTGCACAATCCACCCTCCCACACTGAATTAGTCTGGTGAACAGTGTGAACTAGTTCAAACTTTAGTTGGTGATAACGACTAAGTGACGAGACCTATATAAAAGTTGATTCCCCTACTCCAAAGCATTCTTGAGCGCTCAAATGCTCTTATCACATTCTTGAGTCCTAAGTGTGAATCTTTGGGAATTTGGTGAGTTGGAGAAGATAAGTGACTTATGATCATCGCGATTGAGCTCTCGGTTTGATTCTCTCGTGTTTTCTTGTTGGTTTGTGTTTGTTACTCTTGAGTTTCAAACACTAGAGTGCTAGAGGTCGCCTCGGGCTCCTAATTTATGGTTGCAGACCCGGGAAGTTTGTATTACCTTTGTGATTGATAGTGGAGAACCAAGTTTGATCTTTATGATCACTTGAAGAGAATTAGGGTTGATCGAGATCCGGTCCTTCGTGGACTCCTTAACGGGGACGTAGATTCCTTTATGGAACTAAACCACGGTGAAAAATCTTTGTTTCCATTGTCTCTTATATTTATTTGTTAATCACTATAATTGCTTATTAGTGTTTCATAGAGTATCACGCTATTGTTGATTATCTTGTGATTTAGTTCAATTATTAAGGTGAAATAACATTTAGTAGGTTGCTAGTTAATATACTTGTCCTCGCTTGAAATAGCAATAGGATCCTTGAATCACTTATTTATCTTCCCGCTGAACAGGACACCGGACTAGTCTGCACTAAGACCGGACTAGACCGATCATAACTGGCTGGTTTAGTTTTATTGAGTGATTTCAGATTTTATTAGCTTATTCACCTTACTCTAGACAACTTTCTGTCATCATCAGAGTTGATTGGTTTGTGATCTAATAAACTCAAGTGGGGATGGACTTCGTGTGTACTTATGTATTTTACTTTTGACAGACTGTTAAAGTTTACTAGTTTGTAAATGCAATCGTTGGCTATTACTGGCATGTCACTTCTGTTGGTATGTGTTATTGACTAGTGATGTAGCCTTTGTCTGATGCAGCAGCCCCGTAACAAATGTGTTTTATCAACAAATCTGCTTTGCTTCGGTGTTTGTAACCTATGCTAAAATTAAAAAGGAAGGCCAAGTTGTGTTTTTTCTGAGATATCAATTGTCACTAACTTTAACCTATAAAGTGACAGACTTAAACAGAGAAACATATTAAATTATGGTCTTATTCAAAGTTCTCTTGTTGTTTCCTTGTCATCATCACGAGCACACATTGGACATGGAATTATCAAGGACTGAACGGGTATTCATTAAGGACACTAGACACATCAAACAACAATAGCAACATGTTAGCAGCATCTCATCATCTAATCACCAGAGGCCAGCTTCTATGCATGTCCCAATGAAGAACAAATCTGGCAGTCGCAGTTAACATAGTTGACAAGCAATGAGTTGTAAACTAAATCACACTTTGCCTAAAAACGAGGACAAATGCTCAAAATACTTGTTAGATCACTAATAGAAATGATAACGAACACCAAACATCGTACTACCTTTGCTGGAAAAAAACAGCTTAATCTGCGATTCGACGCGTGATTGCCTGAGCATCTTGCACTCTCCCGTGGAGTCCACGTCCAAGTAGAAACACGTTGAACACGTAGTCATCCTTCGTTACCGGTACATCGTCATCAGCCTTGTCGTCGCCGTCGTGCACCCGCAGCGTGAAAACTTGAACGCAGAGGGCGCCACTGTCGCTGGTGCCGGAAGTGGTGGCGGTGGAGGAAGCCATGGCTATCCACGCTTGGGTTTCCGCGACCGCGAGACTGCTGTTAGAAGAAACTTCTACTAGCACGAGACTGATAAACATAAAAGCTGTACATGTGTGCCAGTAAAATACGGCAGACGGGCTAAAATTTCCGAAAGCGTGTTGCATAACCTGTCAACATTTTTATTACGTACTGATGAACTGTCATTTGTTCAGACAGATGTGCAGGCAAAGCAGCTGGAAAAGGAAAACAAACTTGTAATGCCCACGGGCACACATAACTCCACATATTGTCATGGGATTATACAGAAACAGTAAAATCACAAAATGGACATTACAAAGCTTTCAAATCTTCATATTGAAACTAGCAACTGCAATGTTTTGGGCCATCTTTACTGTTCGGCCTCTGGCTCTTTCTTCTCCAGGTACCTTCAGGAAGCCAAACTAAGACTTAATACGTGTATTCATGCATACAGTTCAGCATTATCATCATGATGCATATATTAGACTTTGAACAGCACATATGCCAAGACACTATAGAAAATAGCGATTGAGAAATATTTTGGAACATTGCTGCTATGCTAAAGTAACACAAATTCACTGCAGAACAGAAGAACCCTTACCCCTGAACCCTAGCCCAGCGAGACAACTGATAGAGCTGAACACTTTCATTGGAGGCATGGCATGCCAGAAGCAAGTAGTTCCGGGGTTGTACCATCCATGCAAACCTCATAAAGAGTCCAGAATATACACACATGGCTACATAGAAACTAAGGCATTAGTGATTGTTTCATATGTACACATCAAAAAGGAATTATGAGGAAAATCTCCAGATATTTCACCAACCTCCTGTCATGTTGCCGGATATCATTTCAGGAGGCTTGTTCATGTCTACCAAACCCTGGGAGTAGAATAAAAATTCAAAGGACTTCTTGATTTAAAATGTATGAGGAAAACATGTCCCATAAATGAAATGAACTTGATAAGGTATGCAGTTAATTGCATTTCCATTAGTGATTTAGTTGGAAGTATAATGATGTTTGCAGACAGAGATAGGTTAGATAAATATAATTATTCAAATATGAATAATTCAGAGGTGGTGTACCCTCCCCTTCCAAAAAAAAAAACTAATGATAGATGATTACTAAGTAGCTCATAATGAATTAATGACGGCTGTTCAATTCTATTGCAACATTTCTCCTCATTTGTAGAGCAATCCTTAACATATAAAAGGAAATTAGAAAAGTATCATATGAGCAAAGCATATTCCATGATGTAGCTGAATGGTAACAAATTTTAACACGAACAGACAACTAAAATCCATGTGATAAGTTTAGTTTGACAAGCAATTACAAAGCACTCTGAATTCTAAAATACTGCTACATAAGGATGGAAATGATATGTAAATGAATAGGTATAAATTTCACTAAGCTGTTAACCTGATATGCCCTGCCCTATTGCACTAGATGAAATGTCATATGATCTTAGTCAAACAAAACTGGTTCATAATCTGTTTTGTTGGAAGGTAGTAGCACATCGACCCACAAGGCTTAAAAAATGAGTGTTGCTTCAGCAAAGAGCAAACATTGTTTAATTAACACCATCAAATTTGCCCACAAAAGCCCTTGCTCCTGAGGCACCGATAAACCCCCTTTACTCCGATACATACAGTTCTCCAAATTGCACAAGGTCAGTAAGCTATTTCCTCATCAGATATATGGTCAGTAAACTAATAATGAGCTAACGAGGAAACCATCATTCCTATATGAAACGTAGCAAGAAAATACTAGACAGACCTAGGATGATACGGGTGGCTTGATCAAGGAGAAATAAACTCTAATTCAACCTAGGTAGCAGAGGTGTTCAGTTCCTTAAGACATAATGCTCAGCCGTAATTTGATCCTAATGACACAAACTGCATTTATTCTGGAAAAGGCTGATTAACTTGCATCAAAATTATCATCAAACATCCCTATCCCTGAGGTGCTTGGGAAGTTTCCCTTTTGCTTTAATAGTACTAACAGTGACTCTAATTTCTTATCAGATATATGTTTACATATATAAGAGATGAGGAAGCGGCATCTGAATTACTAGCATTCGTACCCCAATAGTTAAGACTCCTATATGTATATGAAACGTTGAACAAATGCCCCCCAGCCCCACACACAGAAACGAGCAGAACATATTCGCGTAGGTAGAACCGCACCACCGATAGCATGGATACCACAGAGAACATCACAATTCGCTACAACCGACCAACCACATAGAATCAGGGAGGAAAGCAGAGCACGTCCGCAGGCGCGTACCGCGATGACGAAGCCCCAATTCGCGACAGGACCCCAGAAGTGGGAGGTCCTGGGGCCGACGGGGCTGTTCCAGAATGACTTGAGCGCCGTCGCCATGGCCGGACCTGTTCCCCCGCCGAAGGTTGACGACTGAAACCAACAGTTCACGTCAGAACCGATTGCAGGAGCAACGGCGCGGAATTCGGGGCGCGGTGATTTCTACACGGGTCGTAGGGTTCTGCGAGACGCTTAGCTAGTGGAGGGGTAGAGAAATGCCTACCGTAGCTTTTCGTCGGCGGCGGCGGTGGAGGCCGACGTTTGAGGACCAAGGAGGCGCAGATGGTTTGGGTGGAGGAGACCAACAGTTTGGAGATTGGGGAATCGCGGAAAGTGGACCCAGATGCTGTCTATTTCCATCCAACGGTTAGCAGAGCCATTCGTATCTAGTTTCATATTTAAACTTACAAATCACGAAAGTTCTTTAAACAACCCTTCTCTTTCAAGTAAATTTAGGATAAAATTCGAAAACCAAATTTTTTTGTGTAATCCTAATCATCTAGACAATTATATACAAGGTGGGTCTATGTAAGACACACTATATAATCAACAAAAGAACGTAATCGAGACGCACAAACTTCTTCGACTCATATAATTTTCACCTACGAGGAAATGATATGTATTGTGATAGCTGTGTGTCGGTACAACAAGAACGAAGATCAGTAAGTTCTAAATCGACGCATATATTATGGGGATTTCAACATTACACACATGGTGTATGATCAGGAGATGGCTTCTTGAGAGAATAGCTTCTATAGTGTACAAGTGCGAAGCCTCTACAAACTGGGATCTAATAGAAGGCTAGAATGAATGCTTGATTAACCAAAGGTATGAATACATATTTATAGATATATAGATGGGCCGGTACTCAGGCCAGGCTCAAACACATAACGCAACACAGTCCAACACCCCCCCCCCCCCCCCGGCAGTCCCAACATCTAGCCACAACAGATGTTGAGACTGGACCGAAACTCAGAGAACAAAGACGTCGGGAGTCCCTTCGTGAAGATGTAGGCAAACTGTGACGTCGTCGGCACATGGAGAACTCGAACCTCACCGCGTGCAACCCGCTCACGAACAAAGTGAAGATCAATCTCCACATGTTTCGTGCGCTGGTGCTGGACGGGGTTGGTGGAGAGGTAAACGGCGCTGGCATTATCACAGTAGACCAACATGCTCCGGGCGACAGGGGAGTGGAGCTCCTGAAGTAACTGCTGGAGCCAAGACGCCTCTGCTACGCCGTTAGCCACGGCGCGGTACCCCGCCTCAACACTGGAGCGAGAAACCACAGGTTGCCGCTTCGAGGACCAGGAGACAAGATCCCCCCCCCCCCAAGGAAGACGGCGTAGCCAGAGGTGGAGCGGCGGGTATCAGGGCACACTGCCCAGTCAGCGTCGGTGTAGACCACCAGCTCATAAGGTGAGTCACGTCGAAGTAGAAGGCCGTAGTCGAGGGAGCCGCGCAGGTACCGAAGAATCCGCTTTATCGCCGTGAGATGCGTCTCCCGCGAAGCATGCATGTGGAGACACACCTGCTGAACCGCGTAGGAGATGTCCAGCCTGGTAAAGGTGAGGTACTGCAGGGCACCTGCAAGACTCCTGTAAGAGGTGGGGTCAGCGACCGGGGTGCCGTCGGCCGAAGACAGCTTCGCCTGGGTGTCCACAGGAGTGGATCACGGCTTGGAATCAGCCATGCCTGCTCACTCGAGGATATCCAGGCAGTACTTGCGCTGGTGGAGGAACAGAGCGCCTGGGCGGTGCACGACCGCAACGCCCAGGAAGTGGTGGAGCTGGCCGAGATCCTTCATCGCGAACTCGCGCTGCAGGGCGGAGATCGTGCGCTGAAGAAGATCCGGGCTAGATGCCGTGAGGACAATATCGTCCACGTACAGGAGGAGGTAGACAGTGTCACCCTCATGCTTGTAAACGAAGAGCGAGGTGTCCGACTTGGCCTCGACGAAGCCGAGCGAGGCCAGGAAGGAGGCGAACCAGCTGTACCAAGCCCGAGGCGCCTGCTTCAGCCCGTATAGGGACTTGTTCAGCCGGCAGACCAAGTCTGGACGGGCTGAATCAACGAATCCTGTCGGCTGACTGCAGTACACCGTCTCCGTCAGCGTCCCGTGGAGGAAGACGTTCTTGACGTCCAGCTGGTGGACATGTCAAGAACGCGAGAGAGCCAACGACAGAACAGTCCGTACTGTCGCTGGCTTAACCACCGGACTGAAGGTCTCGTCGTAGTCCACTTTAGGGCGCTGAGTGAAGCCCCGAAGTACCCAACGAGCCTTATATCTCTCCAGGGATCCATCCGCCTTCCTCTTATGCGTGAAAACCCACTTGCCTATAACAACGTTGCCACGAGGAGGACGGGGAACAAGGTCCCATGTCCGGTTGGCAAGTAGGACCGCATACTCCTCCTCCATAGCGCGGCGCCAATGAGGGTCAGCAAGGGCGCTACAGACGGAGGTTGGTATAGGTGATACCGAAGAGGAAGTGGATGGTGTCGGTGTCATCGAAGAAAGTACCACTCCGGAGAACCTCTAAAGAGGCCGGAGAACCCCAGCGGCACGTCTAGTCACCATCGGGTGAACGTGTCCTGGGTCTCGGTGGAGCAATAGTGGGTGGTACACCGAGGGCTCGGGACGAGCAGGCGCAGAGTCATCAACCCGCTCTCGTCGCTGGTAGACAAGAGCAGGGTCGGCGAACCGTGGAACAGGGGCCGCGCGTGGCGCAACGCGTGACGAGGCCGGAGACGCTGGAGCTGCGCGTGGCGCGGGAGCTGGAGTAGACATCGGGTCCCCGCACGGCGCGGAAGTCGAGGCTGGAGACGCCGGGGCCGTGCGTGGCGCAACTGTAGGGGACGCCGGGGCCTCGTGTGGCACAGGAGTCGAGGCTGGAGACGCTGGGGCCGCGTGTGGCGCAGCTGTAGGAGACGTCGGGACCTCGTGTGGCACAGGAGTCGAGGTCGGAGATGCCGGGGCCGCGCGTGGCGCAGCCGTAGGAGGAGCTGGGGCCTCGTGTGGCGCAGGAGTCGAGGTCGGAGATACCGGGGCCGCGTGTGGCGCAACCATAGGAGGTGTCGGGACCTCTGAAAGTGCATCTAGGTTCCCCGTGGGTTTTGGATGATTGATGACAACAATTAAGTCGCTAATGAGCTCAAGTGATCTTAGCACAGGTATGGACTCAATTGGAGACGCAAACCCTCAAAAAGGAAAAGGAAGGAAACAGAGTCAACTCGAAGCGTAGAAACTAGGGTTTCTAGCGTGATTGAGTTAGACTAGCCGTAGCAATAGGAGGGTGTGTGTGTAAAGTGCATTGAGATCAAGTTTGGGAGCTCAAAGTGGTTTAGAGGTCAAACCTATGAAAGAAATGAGTGATTGAGTGGTCTGGCCGTAGGGCCGGACTAGTCCGTGCAGGAGGCCGGACTAGTCCGTCCCTGGCCGGCCAAGTCCGTTTCTGGCCGGACCAGAAGGGTCTGACTGAGATCGGACTACTCCGTTTGTGGCCGGACTAGTCCGGGTAGCAGTGAATGGGTTTTGGGGATGAAGTCCCAAAACCACGGACTTGTCCGTTTTGGACCGGACCAAGAGGTCCTGAGTGAGAACGGACTAGTCCGCCCGTGGGGCCGGACTAGTCCGGGTTGGCTAGGAAAAGGTGCTTCTGTGGCTAAGTCTGGGAGGACCGGACTAGTCCGCCCTAGGGGCCGGACTAGTCCGTGGTCCTCAGACTAGTCCGTTTTCACACGGAGCAAAAGACTCTGTGTGAGATCGGACTAGTCCCGTGTTGACCGGACTAGTCCGTTCTGGAAGTGACCGTTTGAATTTGAAGTTTGGCGGGTAGCGTGACGATAGTGTGTCAGCTGTCGGGACCTGACAAAGGGGTCAGTGGTCCCCTAGGCCGGACTAGTCCGGGCCAGTGGCCGGACTAGTCCGCCCTTTTGCTGAAGTCAGCAGATTGGGCTTGGGACCCCTATAAAAAGGGGACCCCCGGCCTCATTTCGAACAACCTTTGGAAAAACTCAAACCCTAGCGCCGCCACAGCCAACTTGGAGCACTCCTAAGCCTCCTTCTTGCCTACTTTCCCTCTAAAACTAATTCTTGAGTGGATTAGGGTTTAGTGAGGTGGAGAAGAGGAAGAACATCGCGCTTGTGCTCCCGGTTTGATCTCTTGCACTCGTTGAGTCTTTGTGGGCTGTGTATTGAGTTTGTTTTATTGTGTTGATCATCTTTGTGGTGTGGGAGCCTCAGTTTGTGAGAAGCCCCAACGAACTTTGTAATCACCGTTGTGATTAGTGGAGAACCAAGTTAGGCCCGTGCGGTAAACTTGGTGAGGGAAGGGTTGTTGGACCCGGTCCTTTTGTGGACTCCTCAACGGGGACGTAGATTCCTTGTGTGGAATCGAACCTCGGGATAAAATCCTTGCCCCCTTGTGTTCTTCGCATTCATTCTATTGATTACTTTGTTCTAGGGTTGGTAGTCTCGTTTCATACTCCGCATTGCTACAAACTTGTGGAAACTTGACTTGCTCTTGTGTAGGTTGTTGCTCAACTTGACTTAAACATATACTCACTTGTAGCAAAGAGAAAATTCCCTAAAGCTTGCTAGAAACATCTTTTTAGGGTTATTCACGCAAGCTGACCGGACTAGTCCGCCCCCTGACCGGACTAGTCCGCCCCCTGTGATTTAATCTCGTTTTATTAAGTCATTTGCAGGTCGATTAGCCTATTCACCCCCCCTCTAGGCAACTTTCAATTGGTATCAGAGCAGGACTCTCCACAAAGAGTCTAACAACTCGGAGAGATGGCCGGAGTGGTGAATGATGATGCATCGAGCAGCAACTACGAGGCGACCCGTGAGGAGACGTTGGCTTATCAAGATAAGCCAACGGACGATGAGGAGACTCGCCAACTCAAGGCGAAGCTCCGGGAGAAGTTGAACATCTCCAAGATTGATCCGTCAAACCAATCGAGTGGTGGTGGCGGAGCCAACTACAACCGGCAAGGGTTCAACTATGAACGCCTTGCCGCCAACAACCACTACCTGTCCATCCCATTGGGGAAACCTCCCCAATTCGATGGAACGGACTACGGTATGTGGAAACACATCATGAAGATCCACCTCGTGTCACTCAACCCAGCGTTGTGGCAAATTGTCATGACCGGGGTGGAGATTCCAAAGGATGAGGACAACATAACTCAAGAACAAGCCATCCTCATCCACCGCAACGCTCAAGCTGCGGGTGTGATCATCTCATCTCTCTCTAGAGATGAGTTCAACCGTGTCGATGGCCTTGAAGTGGCTAAAGACATATGGAACACCCTCAAGACGGCGCATGAGGGAAACCGAGTGGTCAAGGAGGCCAAGATCGAGCTCATCGAAGGAGAGCTTGGGAGATTCGCCATCTTGGATGGTGAATCCCCCCAAGACATGTACAACCGGCTGAAGGTGCTGATCAACAAGAGCCGATCATATGGCTGCACCAAGTGGACCGACCACGAGGTGGTGAAGAGGATGATCCGGGCATTCATGCCTAGGAACGTCTCTTTATGCTCCATGATTCGGGAAAGCCCGGGGTTCACTCAAATGACCCCGGAGGAGGTCCTTGGGAGGATCATTAACCATGAAATCATGGAGAAGGAGGCACTCTTCTACAACGACCTCCAAAATTTCACCGCCTCCAAGATGAAGAACGTTGCACTCAAGGCAACGCCCTCTTCAAAGGAGCAAGAAGAAAGTGATGAGGAGAGCCTTGACACCGATGAGGAGGAGGCCTTCTTCATCAACAAATTCAAGAGAATGATGAGGAGGAAGAAAGGGGGGCACAACTATGAGGGCAAGGGAAAGGAAAGAGCAAGGCCCAAATAAAAAAGGTCTTGCTACAACTGTGGCGAGTACGGGCACTTCATCGCTGATTGCCCACACGAAGAAACGAAGAAGAAGAAGGAAGGGAAGCCTCAAGAAAGGAGATTCTTCAAGAAGAAGAGGCCCTCCGGACAAGCCCATTTGGGGAAGGAGTGGGACTCTAACGATGAGTCCTCCTCCGAAGAAGAAGAGGAGAAGATGGCCACCATAGCCATCGGGAGGAACTCCAAGGGAGGCAAGCTCTTCCCCAACCTCAACAACGACCACAAGCCTACTTGCCTTATGGCAAGGGAAGGAAAGAGAAAGGTAACATCTCATCCTTCCTCCCCAACTTCCTCACATGATGATTTTGATAGCGCTAGTGAAAATGAGCATATGTTTAAGGACATAAGCAAAAGCACCTTGCGTAGGATGAAGTTGCTTATGGATGAGATCTTTGAGAAGGAAGATCTCATCAACAGACAGGAGGACATGCTCATCCTTGAGAAGGAGAGATGTCAAGAGCTTGATGAGCTCCTTGAGCTCGAAAGAGAGAAGAGCAAGGCATTGGAACACGAACTTGCTCTTTGCAAGAAAACGTGTTCAAGTCTTGAGGAGAAGTCGATTGAGCTCAAGGATGAACTTGGAAGCTTGTCAAAAGCTAACAAGATCCTTGAGACTCAAGTTGAGTCACTCAAGAACAATGTAACCTCTTCCTTCAAGAGCTCAACCCCCTCAAAGGCCTCATCCAAGGCAACATCACCTTGCAAGTGCTCCAACTTGATCCTTAAACTTAAGGATGAACTCAACCTAGCACAAGGCAAACAAGCACCTAAGGGTGCCATCTTTGACAAGGAAAAGGTGGCATATGCACGAAGTGCATTCACCAACACAAGACCACCCCATGTCAAGGATGGTCTTGGCTATACTAGAGGTGCAAGGCATAACGCCAAAACCTCCAAGTATGGCAAATACATGATTGTCTTTGTTAAGGGGAGTTCATCTCAAACTAAAAATGAAAAGAACTCACCCTCTAGCAAAAACTTGCCTAAATCTGAACCGCATCATTTATTTCATGATTTTGATGCATATTATGTGTTGAAGAAGAACAAACACGGCAAGGTGTTTGCTAGATATGTTGGGCCACTCCGCAAGAGCCCCAAGCCTTGCGTGTGGGTGCCAAAATGCCTAACCACTAATGTCAAAGGACCCAACTCCGCTTGGGTACCTAAAAGAAAGGCATAAAACTTGTTTTGCAGGCTTACTCCTCCGGTGGATCGAAATGGATATTGGATAGCGGATGCACCAACCACATGACCGGAGAGAGAAGCATGTTCATAGAGTATGAGGAGAATAAGGACCCAAGTGAAGGAATCTTCTTTGGGGACAATAGCCAAGGGAAAATCCTTGGCTCCGGTAAAATCTCTATCTCCTCATTACATACCTTATCAAATGTCTTGCATGTTGATTCTCTAGACTATAATCTCCTATCCATATCACAGCTATGTGATAGAGGATATAAATGTGTGTTCACTAGTGAGGGAGTGAGTGTCATTAGAGAAGGTAATGACTCGATAGCCTTTAAGGGAGTGCTCAAGGGAAAGCTCTATCTTGTGGACTTCACCGCGGATAAAGCTCAACTTGACACATGCTTAATGGCAAAAGCCAACATGGGATGGCTTTGGCATAGAAGGCTAGCCCATGTTGGAATGAGGAACCTTCAAAAGCTCCTTAAGGGTGAGCATGTTCGTGGCCTAAAGGATGTAGTATTTGAAAAGGATAGGCCATGTAGTGCTTGCCAAGCGGGAAAGCAAGTAGGAGCTCAACACCCCTCTAAGAATATCATGACGACAACTAGACCTTTGGAGTTACTCCATATGGATCTTTTTGGCCCCATTGCGTACATTAGCATTGGTGGCAGCAAGTATGGTCTAGTCATCGTTGATGACTTCTCTAGATATACTTGGGTGTTCTTCTTGCATGATAAGAGTGAAACCCCCGGTGTCCTCAAGAAATTCCTAAGGAGAGCTCAAAATGAGTTCACCTTGAGGATAAAGGCTATAAGAAGTGACAATGGCACCGAATTCAAAAACATGCAAGTAGAAGAGTTCCTAGATGAGGAGGGCATCAAGCATGAGTTTTCCGCTCCCTATTCTCCACAACAAAATGGCATAGCCGAAAGAAAGAATAGGACGCTCATTGAGATGTCAAGGACGATGCTAGATGAGTACAAAACATCAGACCGGTTTTGGGCGGAAGCGGTTAACACCGCTTGCCATGCCGTGAATCGATTGTACCTTCATCGCCTCCTCAAGAAGACTCCTTATGAGCTTCTCATTGGTAAGAAACCCAATGTTTCTTACTTTCGGGTCTTTGGTAGCAAATGCTATATCCTCAACAAGAAGCCTAGGACTTCGAAGTTTGCTTCAAAGTCCGATGAGGGTTTCTTGCTTGGATATGACTCAAACACTCATGCGTGCCGTGTGTTCAACAAATCCTCCAGAATTGTTGAAGTAGCACGTGATGTGGTGTTTGACGAAACCAATGGCTCTCAAGTGGAGCAAGTTGATCAACATGCCCTTGATCAAGAGGAACCTCCACTAGAAGCTCTAAGGAAAATGGCACTTGGAGATGTTCGCCCACAAGAACCATCTCAAAGCCCAAGTGACCATCATCATTATGAAGTAGGTCAAATCCCCATTGGACAAGTTGAAGATCCACTAGAAGCTCCCCAAAGTGATAATGAGAATGAAGATCAAGGGGGAGGCTTGGATCAAGGGGGAGACCAAAGTGAAGAAGATGAACCAAGTAATTCAAGAGGTCAACCCCCGCATCCTCGTGTTCATCAAAGTGTTCAACGGGACCATCCCGTTGACAACATTCTAGGAGATATCACAAAGGGAGTAACTACACGCTCACGTGTTGCAAACTTTTGTGAGCATTTCTCTTTTGTCTCATCCTTGGAACCACATAAGGTTGAAGATGCCTTAAGGGATCCAGATTGGGTAGTTTCCATGCAAGAGGAGCTCAACAACTTTGAAAGGAACAAGGTTTGGGAGCTTGTCAAGCGCCCTCAAGCTAATGTTGTTGGAACCAAGTGGGTGTTTCGCAACAAACAAGATGAGCATGGCGTGGTAACTAGGAACAAGGCACGACTTGTGGCAAAAGGATACTCACAAGTTGAAGGATTGGACTTTTATGAGACATTTGCCCCCGTAGCTAGGCTTGAGTCAATTCGAATACTACTAGCCTTTGCTACTCATCATGACTTCAAACTCTACCAAATGGATGTTAAGAGTGCATTCCTTAATGGCCCAATCAAGGAAGAAGTTTATGTAGAACAACCTCCAGGGTTTGAAGACCAAGACTATCCAAACCATGTTTACAAATTGCGAAAGGCTCTTTATGGTCTCAAACAAGCTCCTAGAGCTTGGTATGAGTGCTTAAGAGACTTTTTAGTTGAAAATGGTTTTAGGATAGGAAAAGCGGATTATACCCTTTTCACAAAACACTTCAATGAGGATCTTTTTTGTGCCAAATATATGTGGATGACATCATATTTGGTTCCACAAATAAGGTGTTTTGTGACGAGTTCTCCAAGATAATGACGGAGAGGTTTGAAATGTCCATGATGGGTGAGTTGAAGTTCTTTCTAGGATTTCAAGTGAAACAACTCAAAGAAGGGACGTTCATAAGTCAAACTAAGTATACTCAAGATATTCTAAGAAAGTTTGACATGGACAAAGCAAAACCCATCAAAACCCCTATGGGGACAAATGGACACCTAGACCTAAATGAGGACGGTCCAAGTGTGGATCAAAAGCTATATAGGTCTATGATCGGATCACTCCTCTATCTCTGTGCATCTAGGCCCGATATCATGCTAAGTGTGTGTATGTGTGCACGCTTTCAAGCAGCACCCAAGGCTTGTCATTTGACCGCCGTTAAAAGGATCTTGAGATACCTTGTACACACACCTACCCTAGGACTTTGGTACCCCAAAGGATCCAAGTTTAACCTCATTGGATATTCCGATGCGGACTATGCGGGGTGCAAAGTTGATAGGAAGAGCACATCGGGTACGTGCCAATTCTTAGGTCGATCTCTTGTGTCTTGGTCCTCCAAGAAGCAAAACTCTATTGCTCTATCCACCGCCGAAGCGGAATATGTTGCAGCCGGAAGTTGTTGTGCACAACTTCTTTGGATGCGAAAAACTCTTAGGGATTATGGGATTAACCTGCGTAAAATTCCACTCTTGTGTGACAACGAGAGTGCAATCAAGATAGCCCATAATCCGGTGGAACACTCTAGGACCAAACATATAGACATTCGACACCATTTCCTGCGAGATCACTCAATGAAGGGAGACATTGAGATTTCGCATGTGAGGACGGAACATCAACTTGCGGACATCTTCACAAAGCCTCTTGACGAGAAGCGTTTCTGTGAGCTAAGAAGTGAGCTCAACGTGTTGGATTCTCGAAACGTGGCTTAAACACCATTCCTCATATATTTTGAGCCACATTTCGAAAAACTCCTCTCTATGTCGATTTCTCCTCAAATTTGTTTGAGAAATCTATCTTCTTCATGAAAATCTTCATAAGTTGTTCCTTATTGGCTCATAATAATGCTTGTCATGTTTTCCTTGCTATATCTGTCCAAAAGGACTTATCTCTATGGGCAAAACCCAAATATATCGTTTTTCAGCCCTGCTGGACCGGACTAGTCCGCCCCTATGGCCGGACAAGTCCGGGTCAGACTAGTCCGCGGCTAGTCCGCACACCGGACTAGTCCGGCCATCCACTGGACAAGTCCGGACCCGGACTAGTCTGGGTCTGGTCCGCAGACCGGACTAGTCCGGCCCCTCAACCGGACTAGTCCGGCCCTTGGGGACTTAAACCCCCCAGGCGGCACGGACCCCTCTCTCTCTCTCTCACTTGTCTCTCTAGCTTCCACGCGCGCACAACCGCCCCCAAATCGGCGATTTTGCGCTCCAACCACCAAAACTCAACTCCAATCCGCGCATCGAAGTCCTTGGGAGTGAGGGATCACTTCCCCGCGCTCCACCTTCGAGATCCACGCCGATTTCGACGACTCAAGCGATTTTTTGAAGGTATTTCACCGTTCCTCAAAAACTAGCCCCATTCTTGATTCATCAAGTTTTTGATAGGAACACCTTCATTAATGTTGTTCTATACACCCTTGCGATCATAGCCTAGGAGTATTGCGCATTGGTTCACAAATTTTTCGACGAATCAATTAGGGTTAGGGTTCTTCCTGTGTAACACGGACTAGTCCGGCCACCAGGCGGACAAGTCCGGCCAGCGGACTAGTCCGCCCCTGGGGCGGACAAGTCCGGTTTGCACAGGGCAAACCCTACTTCTAGTTGGTTCTCGAGATCCTTTCGGCAATACTTCTTCTTCTTGGGCTCATATCTTCCTCTCTCCGTTATTTGCACAGAATGTCGAACTCCGAGCGCTCCCCTCCTCGTGTCAACCTCGAGGGGCGTACCAAGGCCCAAATTGCCGAGGCTCGGACTAAGGCTGCGCTAATGGAGGCGCAGAAGGCCAAGGAGGAAAGAAAGCTCAAGGCACTCGAAGCATCCAAGGTGGCTGCGAGCATCTACAATGAGGATGAAGCCATTGCCCGTGCCACCGCAGAATCCCTCCATGAGCTGAGGAAGAAGAAAAGAGAGGATAGGGAGGCCCACAACTCCAGGGCTGCTGAGGACAGTGCCCCCAAGCGAAAGAAGCTCGTCACTGTTGGCGAGAAGGCGAAGGGCAAGGAGCCAACCCAAATGGAACCTGAGCCCAGGGTAGAGCGTGATACCAAGAAGGGAAAGGCTCCGGCTCCAGTCGAGCCGAAAAAGAAGAAGCCCTCCGTCAAGGTGCCAGCCAAGAAGGCACCCGGAGGAATTGTGATTCGTGAAAAAGGGAAGGCTCAGGCTGTTGAGCCTCTGGTGATGCACAGTCCAGCACGGAATCCAAACCGTCAACCCAACCTCTCAGCTAACACTTTCAAAGGAAAAGGAGCTGAGAAGGCCAGGAGGCTCAGAGACGAGAATGTCTATAAGTATGAGAGGTCCACCGCCGACCCTCGGTTCTGGTGTGACTTCCACTGCGATTACTATCGCCTCGTCTACATGAAGATGAAGACTCCTGTGACTGATGCCCAGTGGGTTGACTGGGACTACATGGCTCAGAAGAAGCATGCTGCATTTGATGCTGTGATCAATGCAGCGGAACGACATGGAATCAAGGATATCATGGGTTTCCAGTACGACTGGAACATTGAGGTGATTGTGCAATTCTACACGACCGTCTACTTTCACTCTTTTGGCAATCGCCGAATGTCATGGATGACAAATGGAGAGCAGTACACAGTCACATTTGAAGACTTTGCCAAGGTTTTAGGATTGGAGGAACACCTTGAGCATGAGATCATCATCTCCAACCTCAAAGCCCTAGATCGAGATGCCCTTGACTTCATGTATCCAGACCATCTTCCTTATGAGGCAGGACTGGCAAGAAATATCAAGCCATTTTTCAGTGTGCTCAACCGCCTTCTTTGGAAGACCATTGCCCCGAAGGATGGAGATGCCGGAGTCATCCAGGGCAACTTGAGGCATTTGCTTGTGCTGATAGATGGGGAAGAAAGCTTCAACCTAGCTGAGTACATCTTTGATGACATCTTCAATATATCTCATACCCCCAACAGGTCTTGTGGCTATGCTCCTTATGTGATGTGCCTAATTGAGAAAGTCTCCGGAATTACCTTCCAGAAGGATGTCACACATAAGAGACTGCGTCCTCAGATTCCCCCGCCTCTGCCTGTTCCTCCTCGTCGCAAGAATGCGGATCCTCCATCTCGCCCCGTGGCGCCTCCATCTCCGCCTCCGCCTCAGTCCATGAGTGCGTTCTTCAAATGCTTCAAGGCCATCTTCACTTCTTGCCGGAAGCAAGAGATCCGCGCTCAGAGGGCACACAAGCGTCAAGAGAAATATCTTAAGGCGGTGTGCGACAAGCTGGAGGTCCCAATGTCCTCTCCGGAGGTGAGTGATGGGGAAATCACTCCCTTCCCCACCTTCACCGCCGATGAGCTCGCCCAGCTCCAAGAGGATGGAAGCTCCTCTCGGGCTGCTCCCTCGGCAAGGAACTCCGACGACGACGACGACGATGTCGATGATGAGGACGACGTCGAAGATTCCGAGGCCACGGAGAGTGGAAGTGGCGAAGACGAGGACTAGTTCTTAGGTCTTAGCTTCCTCCCTTCTTTTCCTTTTTGGTGCCTTGATGCCAAAGGGGGAGAGTTAAGGGGGAGTTAATCTTTTGTGGGTGTGTTTTGTGATGTATGACTGTCATGTAACATATTTTATGCTCTTGGATGTTTACATTTGTGCAAGACTCGTTATTGTTGCTTACTATCAATATATTGCTCTTATTGTCAATCTTATGAATGTATTGATGTTATTCATGTCTTGACACAAACTGTTGAGCACATCACGTAGGCACCCCACCATAACGTGTGTGGGTATGAAAGAACTTCTCCATCTCTTTTACATGTTGCATACTTTGAGGGGGAGTCATTCATACGCACACATGTTATGAAAACCAAACTTTATACTCTTATTTGTGAAGGACTTAATGTGTTGTCATCAATCACCAAAAAGGGGGAGATTGAAAGTGCATCTAGGTTCCCCGTGGGTTTTGGATGATTGATGACGACAATTAAGTCGCTAATGAGCTCAAGTGATCTTAGCACAGGTATGGACTCAATTGGAGACGCAAACCCTCAAAAAGGAAAAGGAAGGAAACGGAGTCAACTCGAAGCGTAGAAACTAGGGTTTCTAGCGTGATTGAGTTAGACTAGCCGTAGCAATAGGAGGGTGTGTGTGTAAAGTGCATTGAGATCAAGTTTGGGAGCTCAAAGTGGTTTAGAGGTCAAACCTATGAAAGAAATGAGTGATTGAGTGGTCTGGCCGTAGGGCCGGACTAGTCCGTGCAGGAGGCCGGACTAGTCCGTCCCTGGCCGGCCAAGTCCGTTTCTGGCCGGACCAGAAGGGTCTGACTGAGATCGGACTAGTCCGTTTGTGGCCGGACTAGTCCGGGTAGCAGTGAATGGGTTTTGGGGATGAAGTCCCAAAACCACGGACTTGTCCGTTTTGGACCGGACCAAGAGGTCCTGAGTGAGAACGGACTAGTCCGCCCGTGGGGCCGGACTAGTCCGGGTTGGCTAGGAAAAGGTGCTTCTGTGGCTAAGTCTGGGAGGACCGGACTAGTCCGCCCTAGGGGCCGGACTAGTCCGTGGTCCTCAGACTAGTCCGTTTTCACACGGAGCAAAAGGCTCTGTGTGAGATCGGACTAGTCCCGTGTTGATCGGACTAGTCCGTTCTGGAAGTGACCGTTTGAATTTGAAGTTTGGCGGGTAGCGTGACGATAGTGTGTCAGCTGTCGGGACCTGACAAAGGGGTCAGTGGTCCCCTAGGCCGGACTAGTCCGGGCCAGTGGCCGGACTAGTCCGCCCTTTTGCTGAAGTCAGCAGATTGGGCTTGGGACCCCTATAAAAAGGGGACCCCCGGCCTCATTTCGAACAACCTTTGGAAAAACTCAAACCCTAGCGCCGCCACAGCCAACTTGGAGCACTCCTAAGCCTCCTTCTTGCCTACTTTCCCTCTAAAACTAATTCTTGAGTGGATTAGGGTTTAGTGAGGTGGAGAAGAGGAAGAACATCGCGCTTGTGCTCCCGGTTTGATCTCTTGCACTCGTTGAGTCTTTGTGGGCTGTGTATTGAGTTTGTTTTATTGTGTTGATCATCTTTGTGGTGTGGGAGCCTCAGTTTGTGAGAAGCCCCAACGAACTTTGTAATCACCGTTGTGATTAGTGGAGAACCAAGTTAGGCCCGTGCGGTAAACTTGGTGAGGGAAGGGTTGTTGGACCCGATCCTTTTGTGGACTCCTCAACGGGGACGTAGATTCCTTGTGTGGAATCGAACCTCAGGATAAAATCATTGCCCCCTTGTGTTCTTCGCATTCATTCTATTGATTACTTTGTTCTAGGGTTGGTAGTCTCGTTTCATACTCCGCATTGCTACAAACTTGTGGAAACTTGACTTGCTCTTGTGTAGGTTGTTGCTCAACTTGACTTAAACATATACTCACTTGTAGCAAAGAGAAAATTCCCTAAAGCTTGCTAGAAACATCTTTTTAGGGTTATTCACGCAAGCTGACCGGACTAGTCCGCCCCCTGACCGGACTAGTCCGCCCCCTGTGATTTAATCTCGTTTTATTAAGTCATTTGCAGGTCGATTAGCCTATTCACCCCCCCTCTAGGCAACTTTCAACCTCGCGTGGTGCAGCCGTAGGAGACACCGGGGCTGCACGTGGCGCAGCAGGAGACGTCGGTGCCACGCGTGGTGCAGCACTCGTCCCCAAGGTCGACGGAGCCTGGGCACCAACCCGCACTCGTCGCTGGTAGACGAGAGCAGGGTCAGTGAACCGCCGTGTCGTGGCTGTAGTAGGCACAGCTGGAGTCGCCACAGGTGTCGGTGCTGCGTAAGGTGCAGCGGTCGACGTCGTGGGAGCCACCTGTGAGTCGGTGGGTGATGTACCTGCAGAAAAATGCCAAGGCAGCTGTGGTGGAGCAGCCTCAGTGTCAGTAGAAAAAAGGGAGTCCAGCTCTGCAGCTGAACCAGAGGTGGAGGAAAAAAAGGGGAAGGAGGACTCGTCGATAACGGCGTGCCGCGAGATCAAAATGCGGTGGGTAGAGAGGTCGAGACACCGGTACCCCTTATGCTCAAGGTAGTACCCAAGAAAGACACACCTAGTAGAGCAGGGCGCAAGCTTATGTGGAGCTGTGGCGGAAAGATTAGGGTAGCAGGCGCACCCGAAGACACGAAGGTGGTCATAGAGAGGGGTAGTGCCATACAGGGCAAAGATAGGAGTCGGTGCTCGAATCGCCTTGGTGGGAAGACGATTAAGGAGGAAGGTGGAAGTGTGGAGTGCCTCTACCCAGTATTAGCGGAGATAGATGCCTGAAACATCAATGAACACATGACATCATTAGTGGTGCAAAGCATGCGCTCAGCCTTGCCATTCTGGGGGATGTGTATGGAAAAGACATGCATAGCTGTGTGCCATGTGTAAGAAGAAAGTCACAGAGTCGCGAGTTGTCAAACTCGCGTCCGTTGTCACACTGGAGAGCATGAACAGTACACCCAAACTGTGTGAAACCCAAGTAAAAAAGTGAGAGAGAGTATCAAATGTCTCAGATTTCAAACGTAAGGGAAAAGTCCAAGAGAAATGTGAGAAATCATCAAGTACCACCAAATAATATTTAAAACTCGAGACACTGATAACAGGAGTGTCCACAAATCGCAGTGAATAAGATAAAAAATGTGTTGCACATGAGACACAGAATTGGGAAAGGGAAGCCGAACATGACGACCAAGCTGACAAGCGTGACATAATGACTCATGTGTGCCCTTAGTACACGATATAACTGAACTACTATACAACTTCGACATAGCATCAGCACCAGAGTGACCAAGCCGGCGGTGCCAAGTAGCGGACGAAGCTGTCGTAGTCAGGGCAAGAGGCGGAGCGGAAGCTAGAAGACCCATCGTGTACAGAGGTCCCGAACTCTCACAGCGAAAAAGAACACGCCGAGTAGTAAGATCCTTCACAGATAAACCAAAAGGATCGAACTCAATAGAAACACGGTTGTCAGTAGTGAAACGGTGAATGGAAAGAAGGTGCTAAATGATGTCAGGAGCAACAAGAACATCACGGAGCTGAAAAGAACCTGACGAACCCAAGTCACCTACTGAGGTGACCGGAAGAACCGACCCATTTCCAATAACGATAGATGAAGGATGAGAGGGATGGGAAGGACGGTTAGAAGAGAGTATACCGGCGTCGGGAGTGGTGTGGTACGAGGCGCCAGAGTCTACCACCCAGTCAGGTCCAGACGGCGGGAGACCCTGCACTGTCCACGCTGGCCAGAACTGCGGCATCGGTGCGGCGGTGGCCGGATCCAGGACGGACAGGGAAGGAGTGGGGCTGGGAGCACCGGGCGGCGGCAGTCGGATGGCGGCAGCACCCGATCCGGTGCCGGGGAGCCCGGCGGTGGCGTGGTCGACGGCACCCGAGCCAGGGCCGAGCAGCACGGCGACAGCGCGACCAGGGGAGGCGACGGCGCGGCCGGCGGCGTCAAATCCGGCGGCGGTGTGGCCGGCGGCGCGCGCAGGGGACACGACGGAGAGGCGCAGAGGAGGCGCGCAGGGGAAGAGGCACAGGGGGGCGCCGGCCAGGGGGGCCCGGCCAGGGGGGTGCCGGCCGGGGGGGCGCCGGCCATGAGAGCGCCGGCCAGGGGGCCGCCGGCCAGGGGGGCGCCGGCCAGGGGGAGGGCGGCAGCGGCGACCAGAGAGGGGGGGGGGGCTAGAGGGGTGGGCGGCGGCGGCGGCCAGAGAGGTGGCGGCGGCCAGAGGGGGGGCGGCGGTTAGGTTTAGGGTGGTGGGGATTAAGATTAGGGTTTGGCTAATGATACCATAATAGAAGGCTAGAATGAATGCTTGATTAACCAAAGGTCTGGGTACATATTTATAGATACATAGATGGGCCGGTACTCAGCCAGGCTCAAACACATAACGCAACACAGTCCAACAGGATTATATTTATTGTTGGGCCTCTGGCTCTCCCTTCTTCAAAAACCTGCGCGAAATCCAAACTCTTGTCATTGACAAATGTTGTATGCATTAACAGCTAGAAGTTAGGAAATTCACTACAATTACCCCTGGGCCCTAGCCCATCGTGACAACTGGTAGAGCTGAACGCATTCGTTGGACATGTGTGTCACCATAAGGAAGTGGTTCCGAGGCTTTACCATCCATGAAAACCTGATAAAGAGAGCAGAATACACACATAGAACTGCAGAAGAACATAGGCATCAGTGATATCCACTCTACAGGGAAATTAAAACGGAGGGACAGATCCCCAACTGTTTCGCTTACCCCCTGTCATATTTCCAGATATCATTTCAGGAGGTTTCTTCGTGTCGGCCACGCTCTGGAAGGAAAGAAAAGTTCAAAAAGGTCATCGGTTGAACACACCATGAACTAAAAATGTAGGTGTAAAATATATATTGGAAAATATTACGTGGAAAAAATCATTCAGTAAAAACGTGGAAACCTTTTGCCCCCCCCCCCCCCCCCCCCCAGAAAAAAATTAAGTTTTCAAAAATTCTTAGAAAAAGGGCACAAGTAGTTGTGGGGATGACTAACATGTGTATAAAATATCCCTTCCCATAAAAAAAACATGTGTATAAAAATATGAAGGGCGAGGGAGGAAAAGGACAATTTTGTCCTCCTATTTCGTGATTTGTCGTTTTGAAATCTTAAAAACCAATTTGGCTTTGAACATGAAATTTCATACACGAATCATTGCCCTCTTGTATAATTTCTAGTTTTTTCTTAAAAAACCCTTCTAAACATGTTTTTACAGATCCACTGTATGAGCAGTTTTCAATGAATATACATTTTCACCAATATATATAGGAGCGTCATATGCCAACTATGTATTGACAAATACTACACTCGGCCCAATTTACTCATGCACTTGAAATACATGTGCATCGTCATCCTTCAATCCAGTTGACTGAAAAGTAACAAATCTCTATAAGAAGGTTGTTAAGTAATTTTCGGCAAATGATAGGTACTGATTTTTATTTTACGTGACAGTAAGCTAAGTACCAATAACGCCTCTATTGATGATTTAAGTTTATAATTTTGATTAGCACTCAACTAGATATAATACGTGCACGTGGTTTCTGTATACAATACATACTGCTCAAAATAATCTGCTTCACTAAAAGAAAAAACACAGCCTGATGCTGATGACCGACGACACCGACAAGAAGTGACTCATCGAAGTCAAAGTAGCGATCAGATGTTTGCTCATGTATCCAGAAACGACTTTTTCGAGCTCGAAATATCTCAACAGAGTTGGCCGAGCTCGGCTAGATAATTAGATAAATGGATGAGAAGCATTAGCACCTACCGCGAGAACGAGGCCCCAGTTGGAGACAGGGCCCCAGAAGTGGGTCGTCTTGGGCCCGACGGGGCTGTTCAAGAACGCCTTGAACGCCGACGACATGGCGCGGTGGCTTTTGCCGGCGGCGGAGATGGCAGAGGCCGACCGGCCGGCGATCGAGTCGACGAGGGAGATCGAGAGAGGAGTCCGGGGAAGCAGGCGAGGCGAGACAACACGACAAAGAGTAGATGGAGAGAAGAGTGAGAAATGGTGAACGACGTAGACCCAGCCATCACGTGGGACGTACTTATCTTCCCCTCCGGCGGCTTTGGAAGCAATAGGTTATCTTACAGTCCGCATCGTGCTGACTGTACGAGACTAGAGAGTGATTATTATTCTCCCCGTCCAAAAAATTTTTTTATCACTTTGTAGTTTAAAAATAAACTACAAAAGTACTACATAAGCGTAAACCACTACCTAAACCACTACCCATCGGAAGCAATCGTCACCTCACCTCTTAAAAGAGGAATGGATAGTATGAATGTGTTAATTTGCACTCGTTTGATCTACCAAATGAGAATACTCCTTCCGTTCCGAATACTCTCTCCATTTCTAAATATTTGTATTTCCAAATATTTGACATGATTGATAAAAATAAACTAATTAATGACAAATATTGAAGGAGTATTTCCTTCTTCGATTGGCATGAGGTTTTGTGAAAGCTCATGTGATGCTATTAAGCTTAAGAAGTTTTTATGATTTCGCATTTAGCAAATGTAGTGATGTGCGCTTGCCTTAGTTTTTCGATAAAAAAATATGTGCGTTAACCATCCAAATCATCAATGCCAGGTCAAAAACATTCTGCTACGGACCAGTTTTAAAGGATCTGCCAATTTTAAACAAACATTATTGGGCAAATCGTACGCCCCAATATATTCTACCAATGGTTTGAAACGTAATTACATTAAAATATTTCAAAATAAAAAAGTATTTACAATTTTCTGGCAAAGACAACAACACCAAAAAAAAACCGCTGACCCCAGACCAATGTTGGGGGCTGCAGTTCTGCGCTCGAGTTTATGAAAGCGTGGATTAACTTGTAAACTGCACAAACTGATGAATGAATGAATGAATAAATTACAAGTTACACAACGTACATACAAGTTACAACACAGCGCGGCTAGCTTCACGCACAACAAGATCCCCTCGTCATTTTTTCTCAAGGTTTGAATTTGAAACGACACGGCTGATGGCCCTGGTTATGGTTATTGCTTTAGATTTTTGAGGCTGAAGTCGCTTGCTACTTGAACTGCCATTAGAACCCTCCATTCTTTTCTGATACTCCTTTTGAAGTTCCTCCAGACGACTGAACACCTGAAAAAAAAAGTATATGAAAGGGCCGGAGCTATTACTACCACGTAAAGAAGAGTTCCACCAGATTGCTAATCACAATTGGCAAATGAAACATTTGGGAACTCATTCATGCAAGTGAAATGGCAGGTTTCTTCAAATATATTCCCTACGTCCCTAAAATTTTGTCATCTTTTAATTGAACGACAATTTTGGGGACGGAGGGAGTACATATCAGGATGAAAAATACTGAAACGATGAACATGCAGGTGTAATTAGCTATGTTTGCTAGTTCAACACTTGGACAGAACAGAAACGAGGAATATAGGGAAGATGTAAATTTTTATGCTTGTGATATCAAATGCGAGTGTTGAAAACCTTACAGCTAGGATAAAAAAAGCATAATAAGGATACTGAAATCAGTCAAATAAGTGACAGGGGTTCCCGCGGCCCAATTATTGAAAGTGCAATAATTTGTACATGTTGCAACTTCTAAAAAGTTTAATAAAATCCATGTACCTAGAACATATAGAGTGATGAAAACATGCAAAATATCATTATCAAAATCATTTTTGATACCAAGATTAAAAAATCAAATATGCACTGATTGCAGATAATGGAACATTGTCAGATTGGTTATTTTCAGTTCTGTTTCTTGACGTCTAGGATGAATTCAATTTGATGCTGAAACTTTACAGACCTACTCAAGTTCATGAGCACTACACATCTGTTTTATCGACATTCTTTTTGAAACATTGCAAATGCAGAATTTGCTAATGGAGATGCACAAACCCCTGAACACGAAATCTGCACTTGAGATAGATCATGGTAACCCAAACAACTAGTTTAAGGTAGAAAAAAATAGTTTCATCATGGTGCAGAAATAAATAAATGGATAATGATACACACAAGTTTCACACAGCAAGAATCCACAGAAAAACAATTAAAAACTAAATAATTCGTGCAACAAATGTTTCACCTTGAATGAGAAAGCAAGCGGCAGTAGTACATCTGGATCAGTTGCCTCCTCGGGGAAATTTTTCAAGGCATGTAAAAGTTTCTCAAAAGGCATTTTGATCTGACGGTAAGATAGCATTTCAATATATCATTTTATGTGCAAAAGCAACTGATGACACACCCAAAAAACACACACGAAAGAAAAAAGACTCACCAGATCATCATGACAGAATCTCAATAGAGCTAATCCAACTTGAAACACCACCTTAATACCCTACAAAAAATAATCAGCCGATGATCAGAGATAGCAAGCAGATCAGAAAGTCCATACTCCACAGTATAGGTAACATAGTGACTAACATGATTTAAATGAATTAAACAATGATGCAATCAAATTAAAGAGCCATGAATACTGTTATAAAAGTATTGCTGGACTTGAAATAAGAATACATACCATTCAAAAATGCCTTAAGTATAAACACACCATATGAACACTTTACAACAACGTGTGCTATTTTTTTTTGTACTGTGGAACGAACTATGAATCTATGATAACTGTTCGAAAATTGATATTCCTCTGCTATGCACTGGAAAGCTAAATGGGAGCATTCAATCATTCACTTGAAACAAAGCTCATAGCAGCTACAGAGTAGGATATAATTGTAAACATCTTTAATGTAGGATAGGGCCTCTCATAGTATACCATCAGTTATATACTATAGTAACAGGACTGACAGCTTATGTAGATATGACAGATAGTGCTAGTGCTCATGCACAGAAATGGTTTTGGTAACTAAAGCAATCATTATTAGGCATTGTGCAATGTGCATGATATGTGATGAGATTTAGTACATAGCGATAGATGAGTGTCTATAGTAATCATTTATTTTATGTTACAATACTAGAAGAAAGAAATGTTATGTAGGAGAACGAGCCAGGAGGACAATCAAATTTATTAAGAATTGTATTCTTGGTCTTCCAAATGGAAGGAGCAGCATTGATCTAAAAATACAAATTATATTGTACCAGAGCTCGGAATCAGATTAATGCTAAACATGAAGCGCATATACAGAAGGATAAGATTCAAACCTCATATAGAAAGACATCCCAAACTCTAAGAGTTAGATGAAATGGGAAGGAGTATGAGAAAACTGTGATAAGCCATTGGCTCGCATACATGCTTGGATTTATCATTTCTTCAATAAAATGCTGCCCCAATTTTGGCATGTGCTCCTGAACCAATTTCTCAAACTGAAATAAATATTGCTGCACAAGCGGCAAACCAGCCTGTTGCAAAAGTCAAGTTAATTCAGAATGTCTACTCAAGACAAAATGTTGCCCACTTTGACATGTCTACATTACTAATTATAGACTGAAGATGGACACTATTGGCAGTAGAACATGTAACTAGGAATATATACAGTAAACTTTGCTTAGTAATTTAGCATGTAGAGATGTGAGATAAGGCAGATATGAACCATGAAACAAACATCATAAAACTCTCATATTGCAGTTATGTTCCATAGAGGAACTTTAACTACCTGATACAAGCCTTCCATTGGTGCATGGACAGCTCCTTTTAGCAATGCAACTAATAACCAGAATGCATCTTCCTCACTCATATAAAGAAGAAGCAGCCCTGCTAAAAATCCCATTCCCTGCAAAATGAATATAGAAGAAACACATATTACTCCAGAGAAGATGGCCATATATATATACAGATATTAGGATGGCAGAGTCAACACAACCTGCACATATCCAACATCCCTGTCATAAACAGAATATGCTTTTAAAATGTTATACAAGGACCTCTGGCCTGGTCCATGCCTTTGTTGGAAGAAAACATGAGATGGAAATGTACGTGATATGTCACGAATAATTTCCAACTCAGAGGTTGATGTCTCGTATATCACCAATGTCTGTAAAAGGAGAGTGTATAATGGTAACAATGAGATTGATACATTATGAACAGAAACTCTGCTCTACAAAGAGCTCTTATGTAAAGAGATAGTTACTGAAAAGAAAAAGGAAAGATATAATAGATACTACCAAATAATGAAAGCTAGGACAAGTAGCTCTTTCAAAATTCTTAAGCCTTAAAGGTAACCTAAATTTTAGTAAAGTGAGGACTAAGGATTATGGATGTAAATCTACAAAAAGCATGTAAATAAAGGGCTCAAGATGACTCGATATGAGTAATAGTACAACAACAACGAAGCCTTTTAGTCCCAAGCAAGTTGGGGTAGGCTAGACATGAAAACCTCAAGACCCAATACAAAAAGACAAACAAAAATAAAGGAAGACTCGATATGAGTAATAGCATCTCACAATATTTCCATATAATTGAACCACTTGTTTACTAAACAATAGGGTTCAGTTATATGAGCCAGTATAACTAGACAAATCACAATGAAATAAATGTCAGATGTAATATAAGATGCTGAATATGAGTACCTCATAAACCCCAGGGTTCATTAGCAAGAGGTCTCGGCTGCCTGAAATCAACTGCCAAACAAGTCCTCTAAGACAATCAGGAATTCCTTTCCTTACTCGTCTTTTAACCACATGAGGGTTCCTTCTAACATAATGCTTCCAGTCACTACCACCAACACCAATCATCTTCCTCCATTTTCTTATCCTCCTTTCCTCCCTGTGGTAATGAAAAAAAAAAGATGGATAGAATGAAAAGAGAACCTGTATGAAGTGCAAGTATAAAGAAAAGAATAGATGATAATTAGACATATACTCCCTTTGTCTCAAAATAAGTTTATTTCTAGGTTCGGTCAAATATATCTTTGACCAATGATTTCCATAAATTTAATCAATTCGAACAGCATGATGTCTATATTTCTAGATTCAGCATGAGACATATTTTCGTAATATATTATTTGCATATTGTTATAGTCGATCAAAATTATAAAAATTATTGGTCAAAGATATTTTTGACCAAACCCAGATATAAACTTATTTTGAAAGGGAGTACACACTACAAGGATGATAGTATGGAACAGGAACGACGTGAACAAGATAGTAGTAAGGGCGTGCTTTGTCAGTGAATCAGTCGCAATGTTTTCAAGTCGCCTAGTCGACCCTAGTCGCCTGCCCACCGACTAGGTCGACTAGGACGACTAGTCGTCGACTAGGGCGACTAATCGATCCTAGTCGACCCTAGTCGGTCCTCTAGTCGTCCTGACCATATTTTAAGGCAATATCTAGTCGACCCTATATATATTAACATATATAATTATATTTTAGCAGTAATAGCACACATACCTTTAGCATAGCAATTAGCAAACAAAGTTCAAAAGCAAATTAACTCAAAAACAGCAACAACGTACTATTTTAGAACAGAACTTTAAAATAAGATAACTTTAAATTTCACTAATTCTCATATTCTACTAGTCTACAACAGTTTATAAAAATATTTTAAAGCACAAGAGATTCTAAGTTTGTAATAAATTAAAAAAACAGCATCAGATTCTAACAGATTCAAAAATAGTAACACTTCCTGATCTAGTCGTCCTGATCGATAGATCGCCTGATCGCCCGATTAGTCGCCCAGATCGCCCGACTAGTCGGACGACTAGTTTCCTAGTCGCCCAGATCGAGTCGTTGCCCCTGATCGACCTTCAGCGACCGATATGGACGACTAATCGCGACTAATCGCGATTAGTCGGACGACTTGAAAACAATGATCAGTCGAATATAGAAGAACCATTCTAGCATCAAATGCTGAATGGCTAAGACCCAAGCTGAGATGATTCTCTTTTTACCAGAAAAATTGGATGAAACAGAAGAAGGTAATCAATCAGGAAGATAAGATGACTACAAATAGTAATCATATCTCTTTTGTAACAGTATAAAGTATTGTATGACATATTATACCTTTCACGTTCATGTGGCGATCTGCTTTTCAAAATCCCTTCAGGAGACTTATTACTTTGTTCTGGCTTTATAAAACCAAATCTGTCCACCCCTCGAGAAGGAGCTGGTCCTGGGTCAGTGTCATCGACCGCTTTCTTCTTATCCATTTCGGCAGGAGCTACCTTGGGATGGGTCAACTGCTAGGACAGATGCCCTGACATGCATATTGAATAACCTATCAGTTACAGTGAAGCTCCACATGCATACAAATTAAACGTGGAATGATAGTGAATTCCATGTAGAACAGAAGCGGTAACTAGAAAACGGAAACGGAGAAAGGCATGCATACATAGAAGAAAAGGTGATTTTGCATAATTTCACATGGCTTCTATTTTGACAACAAACAGTAGTATTGCTTTCTAGTGTTGACACTCAACACTAAGCATGCAGGGCATCATGTAATTGTAAAACGAATTTTCATTCATGGCCACACTCCACAGGCCTGTACAGCCCCATAGAAATGTCACTCCGTTGAGAAATGCCAGAAGGGCCAGCTAAAACAGAGAGCACTAATTAAGCAGCAATCTAAGATCTCGATCCCTGCACACTGTGGAATCCAATTCGTGCCAATCTTAAGAACAAGAGTTGGGACCACCACGCCCGACCCGATGGTCCCAAGCTGACACTCGAACGCCTCTCCTCCTATTACGCAATGAAGGGCTCAATCGCCGAACCCAACGAGTCACACTGAATCCTCCCCCAAATCATCCGAGCAGGGGAGGCTGGGCACCGGACGACAGCCTTAAATCTGACGATACCCGCGTAACCCGATCGTACCGAATCCCACCGCGGAGGAGGTCAAGCAGGAAGGGAGGAAGGAGACCAAGCTGGCGTCGGAAGAGTGTTGCTGCCACCGCCGCCGGAGCACGGGTAATGGGAGGAGGAGGACGGTGACGCCGTGGAGGTGGCGAAGGAGCAAATTTGGGGAACGCGGTCGGGGGACGTGGAAGAAACGCTCTGATTTGTTTATATCCTTTTTTCTTTTCTTTCCTTTTGTTTTGTTGAGACGTGTGTGCTGCCGTTTCCACTGCTGTCAGGAGTGGAGGTTATTGAATTAAATTAATGAAAAGAGAAGAGAAGAAAGAAACGAGCTGGCAACATGTCACATTGTTTTGGGGCTTAAAATTTTAAATTTTCAGTTCAAATAAATTTAAAACCAATTTAGTTTAAACTCAGGCTAGAGAGCGAAGCTTTTGAGAAAACTTGTACATTTCATACCAAGTTGGTTTGGAAACTTTTTTCTCTGGTCAAGATCATCAAGATGGAATTCGGGTAATTTTTCCAAATTTTTCATAATGTCTAAGGGTTTTCAAGCTGCTTATGGAAAATTTTTAGTTTAAATCCTAAGTAGAGTTTGTATTTTGGCTAATAATGAAACTTTATTCTCCACATGACCTTATTTTCTCTCACCCACAGATGCTAAGAATGGTGCACACCTCTCTGACCTCATTTTTATCCCCAATCCATGACTCCACCTACTGTTGAAGCACTAAACCGACAACTCTTCATCAGCTACAAGTACAACTACTGCAGACGTAAATTGGTTTGAATTGTCGCTCTCGTAACTACGAGTATCACTTGTTCATTATGTTGTATCGTAGTAGAACTGAAACATAGTCTAAATTTTTTTAAAAGGTAAAACGTTACCTGAATATGACTTTGTTTGTATTGCAATTAACATCTTGTTCACACGCCTATTAGTTCTAGATTGCAAATTGTTGTACTTAAAACTGATTTGAGCTAAAAGTTAAAAAGTAAGGATATACTATTAGCATTATTTTTCTGCAATTTGAGTAGATGAACTGTTAGCATGCGGCCTAGCCCGTCACGCAGACGGGCCCCTACCGCCAGCCCAAGTCGCAAACAGTCACAACCGGAGCTCCAACCAAGGTCCTGGACTACCTCAACCCAAAATACTAGCCTGATAGTTAAGATTCCCTTCACCTTATATGTTGGGTTCCCCATCATCAATATCCGATGTGAGATTAAATCTAACAATCTTCCCATCACACATCGGGTGGCCCATCTTCTCCTTTCACGCATGGATGGACACTACTCCGACAACCCAATTTTATATGGCCCGGAAGATCTTTCCGACGGTCCGATATCCGTGTGAGACTCAAGAGATGTTCTAGATTTTTGATCATGACTTTGATACCACTTGTTAGAATGCAGCCTAGCCCGTCACGTAGACGGGCTCCTACTACAGTCCAGGTCGCAACGGGCCTGCTACGAAACAGGCACAACCGGAGCTCCAACCAAGATTCTTGGCCACCTCAACCCAAAAGACTAGCCTAATAGGTGATATTTCCTCGACTTTATATGTTGAGCCCCCCTCCGCCCCCCGTCCATCATTAATATTCAATGTGGGACTAAATCTAACATGAAGAACTCGGATAGATAAGTTTTATTAAGTACTCCATCCTTGCTCAAAAATTTGTTGTTTTGTTGTGTTAATTTTGATGGCAGCCAGGACCTCAAACTCGAGTAGAACTTGGTCTAAGTGTTGATGCAATTTAAATTTATAAAAGAGTACAGAGAGGTGCTGCCATTACAGATAAAGAGATTGTGTGCGCCCGGGCAAAACTTGGTTACCATCCTAACCTCATGATCTAATTTAGAACAAACTTAAATATTTATCTCTAATGTATTACAAATATAAAATAACAGATCCTATTCTTATACTCACGCCCTCTTCTTGGCTTGCAACCGAAGTGTCCATGTCTTCAACATCTTCTATCGTTATCGCATGTGATCTTTTAACATTTTCCGTCAATCTCAACTCCTCCTCATATTGAGATTGTATTGAAACCGGCTCATGTTGCTTGCTGATAACGATTTTGTAAAATCGTCGGCGATATGGTCCTTTGATGATACAAATCTGATTTGAAGTAACTTGTCCACTCTTCTTTCCCTTACAAAGTGATAATCTATCTCTATATGTTTAGTGTGAGCATGAAATACCGGAGTCGCTGTTATAAACGTAGCACCCAGATTATCACACCACAAAGTTGCTATCCCTTGCTCTCGCACACCTAATTCTTTTAGAATTGTCTGAGTTCAGATTATTTCTGATGTAGCATTTGCCATGGCCTTATATTCTGCCTCAGTGCTTGACCGTTATACGGTAGGCTTTTTCCTTGCACCTCATGATATTAATTTTTTTCCCAAATATATGGCAAATACACTCGTCGACATTTTATCATCAGGGCAACCTGCCCAATCTGCGTCAAAGTACACATTTACCCGCAGAGGACTATTTCTAACAAACTGTGTGCTGAAATCAAGTGTGCCCTCACTACAAGAAACGGGCAATAGGCTGTCGGGACTATTAGACCCGTCGGGGCAGACGCATATAGGCGTCTTATGACCGTCGGTTTACTTGGACGGCCAACCGATAGCCATATGGCCGACGGCCTATTAATGGATTCCTGTAGTGCATGTACAAACCACAATATCCTTTTTACCAATGTCCAATGTACAGTAGTGAGCTTGTGCAAAAATTGGCAGGCTTTATTAATTGAAAATGCCAGATCGGGTCTCGTTAAAGTTAAATACTGTAATGCTTCGACTATACTCCTATACTTTGTTGACTCTTCCTCACTTAGAGCCTGACCTGTATATGCCAAAAAAATTTCAGAGACTGGGGTAGGAGCACTTACTGGCTTGCACTTTTCTAGCCCCGCTTTCTTTATAATCTTGGTTGCGTATTTTTTCTGGTTCAACAGTATCCCTTCCTTTGTTCGTGACACTTCTATTCCAAGAAAATAGTGTAGATTGCCCAAATCTTTGAGTGCAAAATCTTTCTTCAATTCAAGCAGCAAAGCTTCTGTTGCCTGGTGTGAGGAACCCACTGCAATAATATCATCTACATATATTAACAAGAATATGGTAATCTCACCTTTCCTGAAAATAAATAGTGATGTGTCTCCTTTGGATGCAACAAAACCGAGCTTAATTAATTTGGATCTAAGTTTAGAATACCACACTCAGGGTGCTTTCTTGAAACCTAGAGTGTTGTATCCAACCTACATACATAATCAGAGTGACTAGTATCTTCATATCTGGGTGGTTGGGTCATATAGACAGTTTCTTCCAGATCTCCATGCAAAAATGCATTCTGCACATCAACTTGTCTCAAACACAAACAGTTAGTAACCGCAATTGGCAAAATAATTATGATGGTGGCTACCTTTACATCTGGACAAAATGTACCTTCATAATCGATCTCATACATTTGTTTAAATCCTTTAGCCACTAGTCAAGCTTTGTATCCATCAATAGAACCATTTGCACGCATTTTGATTTTGTACACCCACTTGGAGTCCATCACATTTCCTACTCCAGTTCTTGGTACAAGATGCCAAGTCTTATTGTTTTGAAGAGCTTGATACTCAATATCCATAGCACTTTTTCAGTTCTGGCCCTACAAGGCGAGTTGCAAATTTTGTGGTTCTGTAACAGTGGCTAAACAAAAAAAACTCCTTACCGAAGTCCTTTGGTTTTGTAATCTTGTTCTGTAGGCGTGTTCTGGCACGGGATATAGGTGCAGCCTCGGAGGATTCTTCCACAGAATATCCTTGTGCTTGTATGTCTTGGGCGTCAGCAAGCTGCGACACGTAATTATGTGCAGACGTCGGATCTTCTATGCCGATGGGCGGGATTGCTCTTGCCCCCCCCCCCCCCCCACCCCCTTTGCTTGGAGCCGCTGAGGATCCTAAGGGAGAGGCGGGACCAGGCAGATGTGCTGGTGCTAAAAACGATGTCGCGCCAGTCATGTCTGCACACCAGCCGTGTCGGCTCGGGCCTGAACAGATGGAGCAGCAGCGGGTCCCATCGGCACGAGGTCCCACAACACCTGATGCGGCTGTTGAGGTAGTTGTGGCGCGCATCCTGGTGCTGATACGGGTAGTTGGTGTGAACCAACTTGGATGCAATCTTCCTCGAGTTGTGCCCTTGTACTGGCCAAGTGAAAGTGCATCTAGGCATCCCCATGTGTTTTGGATGATTGATAACGACAAATTAAGAGACTAATTAGCTCAATTGATCTTAAGCACAGGGGTCTGATGATTGAAATGAAAGAAAATCCCTCAAAAAGAAAAAGATTAAAACGGTGTCGAAGACTCAAGCATGGAAGTTAGTGTTTCTTATGTGTTGAGTTTAGACTAGCCTTCTGTGTGTGAGGGTGTGTGTATCAAGTGCATTGAGATCATAGAGGAGGCTCAAAGTAGTGGTTGAGAGAAAACCTACGTGAGAAGCTTTGTTGAGAGTATTCCTAGGAGATTAGACTTGTCCGGGCCTCAGGGCCGGACCAGTCGGGGTTGTCCAGAGTAGTCCGTTTTGGGGTGGACTAAGAGTTTCTGTGTGAGTTTGGACTTGTTCGTTCGGAGACAAACTAGTCCGTTCTACACTTGGTGAGAATTTTCGAAGCCAAGTACCAGGAGGTTGGACTTGTCTGCCACATAGGCGTACTAGTCCGGACTTCCCAGAGTAGTCCATTTTCGGCCGAACTAAAGGTTTTTGTTGTACTTCGGACTTGTCTGTTGCGAGGAGGACTAGCCCGTGGTATTAAGTGAGGAGGGGTTTCTGAGGCTAAGTCCTGTTGGCCGTACTTGTACCCCCCTCCCCCGTGGCCGGACTAGTCCGGTGCTTCCAGACTTGTCCATTTTTAGATGGACCAAGACATTCTTTTTGAGTTTGGATTAGTTCGTTGTTGGTCGGACCAGTCCGGTGTGCCATGACTATTTGAAATTCAAATGTTAGAGGGTACATCACCCTCTGCGGAGTGTGATGTAGTGTGGATTCTGTAGGCCCAACTAGTCTAGGATCCTGGCCGGACTAGTCCGCACATTCAACGGAGGCAAAGGTTAGATTTTGGGACCCATATAAAAAGGGGACCCCCGGCCCCCATTTGAAAATAATGGAACCCTAACACCGCCACAAGTTTTCTTGAGCCATCCTAAGCCTTGTACTCTGCCTACTTTCCCTCTAGAACCAAATATTTAGGAGATTAGGGTTTGAGAAGGGGAGAGAAGGAAGATCGTCTTGCTTTGCCTCTCGGTTTGATATCTTGCACTTGATGTCGCGTTTTGTGGCTTGTGGATGTTGAGATTCGTGTGCTCGTTGCTGTAAATCATTTGTGGGAGCCTCAACTTGTGAGAAGCCCCAATAATTTGGTGATTACCCTTGTGATTAGTGGAAACCAAGTCGACCTTTTGTGGTGGCTTGGTGAGAAAAGTATCAAGTGTGACCCAATCCTTTTGTGGACTTCTCAACGTGGATGTATGTTTCTTTGTGAAGCTGAACCACGGGATAAATCGTGTCTTACTTGTTGCTTTAATTTCTGCTATTTACTAGAATTGCTTTTAGGGTTCACATCGTTCTTCATATTGGTCTTCATTGAAATCTTGCAACCTATTTGTTCACACTTGTTAATCTAAGTTGTATTAGGTTGCTAGACATTGTATCAATCTTTCGTCGAACTAAAATTTGCAAATAACTTGTAGAAGTCAAGATTTTAGGTTCTCCCTGTGTACTGAGCGGACTAGTTCAGCCCTGACTAGACTAGTCCGGCCTTAGAGATTTAATCTCATTTGATTAAGTAATTTCAGGTCATATTGCCTATTCACCCCCGTCTAGGTAACTTTCAATTGGTATCAGAGCAAGAGTCTAACCACTCAGAGAGAAGATGATCGGAAGGGGTGAAAATGAGGTCCTAGTGATCATCAACGGAGATGACAAGACGAAGAACGTCGATGTGCTCCAAGATGATCCAATGATGATGAAGAAGTCTGCCAACTCAAGGCACGACTTCGTGAAAAGCTAGATCTTCCCAAGAAGGAGACAAAGGCGATCAATGCAATCAACAACGACAATGGGAGTGGCTCACAAGACTACTCCCGATATCCTTACAATTATGAGCGCCTAACTTCTAGAAATGACTATTTGTCTATTCCCATTAGGAAACCTTCCCAATTTGATGGAAATTATTACTCTATGTGGAAGCATAACATGAAGATTCACCTCATTTCCTTAAACTCTAGTTTGTGGCAAATTGTTTTGATAGGTGTTCATCTTTCCAAAAATGAGAAAGATGTTACCCCAGAGCAAGCTGTCCTACTCCACCGCAATGCTCAAGCGGTTGGAGTGATCACCTCCTCCTTGACCCGAGAGTAGTTCAATTGAATTGATGGGTTGGAGGTGGCCAAGGACATATGGGATACGCTCAAAATGGCACATGAGGGCAACCGTGTTATAAGGGAGGCCAAGATCGAGTTGATCAAAGGAGAACTTGGGAGGTTCACCATCATGGATGGTGAGACCCCCAAGACATGTACAACCATCTCAAGGTACTCATCAACAAGTGCCGTTCCTATGGATGCACCTGATGGACGGACCAGGAAGTGGTAAAGAGGATGATTCGGGCATTCATGCCTCGAAATGTCGCTCTTTGCTCCTTGATTTGGGAGAGTTCAGGTTTCTATAAGATGACTTCGGAAGAAGTGCTAGGGAGAATCATCAACCATGAGATGATGGAGTGAGAGGCCATGTTCTACAACGACCTCCAAAAGCTTACCTCCTCAAAAAAGAAAAGATGTTGCATTCAAGTCAACATCATCAAGATCTGAAGAACAATAGGAAAGTGATGAATAGAGCCTCAACACCGATGAGGAGGAGGCGCTCTTCATCAACAAGTTCAAGAGGATGATGAGAAGGAGGAGAGGGAGCTATCATCATGATAGCAAGAAAAAGGACAAGTCCAAGACAAGAGCAAAGAGGGATTGTTACAATTGTGGGGAATATGGTCACTTCATTGTGTATTGCCCACATGAAGAAAACAAGAAGAAGGATGTCGGTGGTTTGGAACCGGCAGATCTCCCGACACTACTAAAGTGTTAGAGGAGTTTGATGTTCGGTGTGGGCGCGCGGAGATTCAAGAAGGTGAATTGTAACTGACACAGGAGACACAGAGGTTTACGTGGTTCGGGCCGCCTGAGCATAATACCCTACTCCACGGATGTGTTGGTGTTGTATTAGCTGTATGAGCTTGTGAAGAGTGTCTTTGGCGCGTGTGTAGCGTCACTCAACGTGTAGAGTCTGTCGTCAGCCTGTCCTTTTATAGTACAAGGGCAAGCCGTTACAAGTTAGCCTGGCCCGACATGTGGCCCCAGCGGTTACTAGCATTGATATTCATTCAACACATTTATTTGTCCTTAACGACCGGGTAATGAGCTTTGACAGCACCGTTACTGGTAATTAAGGTCATCCGATCGTGTATCATTAATATGGTATTAATGACACATAATCGGGTCTTGAAGTCCTTGATTCCCTTTGAAGATCCGGAGCCGTTATGGAGTCTTCCGGAGGTCAGAGGCTGAAGATCCGATGATTGGACACGTGGCAGCTCCAGAGCATACTGTGGGAAACAGGTAGCTCCAGAGCTACCTGACACGTGTCAGGTCCGGAGCTTCTCTCGGTCTGGGGTTAAGTCCGGAGGTGACATTTCGGTACATGGCCCGGAGCTTCCCCCTTGTGGGCGGTAGCTCCGGTTTGATAGTACACGTGGCAACCCTGGGATTAACCATGTTGGAGAAGCGGGTCCGGTTACATCTGACATGTGGGCCTCCGAAGGTCTTCAAATCAAGTGGGTGAATTTCCCTTGATATCTTTGTACCCTCAAGGGGTGTACGGTTTCCAGGGTACCGACAAAGGAGGAGGGCAAGTTTCAAGAGAAGAAATTCTTCAAGAAGAAGAAGAAGCAATCGGGACAAACCCACCTTGGGAAGGAGTGAGATTCAAATGAAGACTCCCCCAATGAAGAAGAAGAGAAGATGGCAACAATTGCCATGAAGAGATCAACCACGGAGAACAAGCTCTTTCCAACTTGGAGAGCTCAAGACCAACATGCCTCATGGCCAAGGAGGGAAGAAAGAAGGCATACTCCTCCAGTGGGACTAAGTGGGTCCTTGATAGTGGATGCACAAATCATATGACCGGAGAGAGGATAATGTTTGTGGAGTATGAGAAAAATGAAGATCCAAGCGAGGGATTCTACTTTGGGGATAATAGCCAAGGGAAAATCCTTGACATAGATAAAATTGTTATATCCCCTAATCATACTGTTTCCAATGTTTTACATGTCGATTCACTTGATTATAACCTTTGTCTATATGACAACTATGTGACAAAGGTTATAATTGTTTTTTCACTAATGAGGGTATGGCCGTCACAAGAAGGAGCAACAACTCAATTGCTTTTAAGGATGTCCTCAAGGGAAAGCTCTATCTTGTGGATTTTTCCGCGGATAAAGCCCAACTTGACACATGCTTAATTGCAAAAACCAACATGGGATGGTTTTGGCATAGAAGACTAGCCCATGTTGGAATGAGGAATTTGCAAAAACTTCTTAAGGGCGAGCACATCCGTGGTTTAAAGAATGATGTGTTTGAAAAGGATAGGCCATGTAGCGCATGTCAAGCCAGAAAGCAAGTTGGAGCTCAACATCCATCTAAGAACACCATGACGCCAAGAAGACCATTGGAGCTTCTACACATGGACCTATTCGGTCCAATTGCCTACATAAGCATTGGTGGTAACAAATATGGTCTTATAATTGTTGATGATTTTTCACATTTCACTTGGGTGTTCTTTTTTACATGACAAAAGCGAGACTCAAGGTGTCCTCAAAAAATACTTGAGGAGAGCTCAAAATGAGTTCTCCTTGAGAATCAAGACTATAAGAAGTGACAACGGCACCGCGTTCAAGAACACTCAAGTTGAAGAGTTTTTGGATGAAGAAGGCATCAAGCATGAGTTCTCGGCCCCCTACTCCCCTCAACAAAATGGGGTGGCCAAGAGGAAAAATAGAATTCTCATTGAGATGTCTAGAACCATGCTTGATGAGTACAAGACGTCATACCGTTTTTGGACGGAAGCGGTTAACACCGCTTGGCATGCCATAAACCGGTTGTATCTCTATCGCATATTGAATAAGACGTTGTATGAACTCCTAACCGGTAACAAACCCAATATTTCCTATTTTCGTGTTTTTGGGAGCAAATGATATATTCTCAACAAGAAGCCTAGGACCTTGAAGTTCGCTTCAAAGTTTGATAAGTGTTTCTAGTTTGTTTATGATTCAAACACTTACGCCTATCGTGTTTTCAGTAAATCCTCCGGAATTGTTGAAGTAGCACATGACGTAGTGTTTGATGAGATTAATGGCTCCCAAGTGGAGCAAGGTGACTGTCATGTGCTAGATCAAGATGAAGCTCCACAAGTGGTGATAGGAAGGATGACACTTGGAGACATTCGACCACAAGAACAACCTCAAGACTCAAGTGACCATCCCACACATCAAGCAAACTCTTCCTCAAAAGATCAAGCTCAAATTCCTCAAGATGCGCTCCAACAATATGAAAATGGAGTCCTCGATCAAGGTAGAGACGAAGAAAGTGAGGAAGAAGATGATGAAGCTCCAAGAACTCAAGCAGCACACCCAAGAGTACATCAAAGTGTTCAACAGGACCATACCGTTAACAACATCCTTGGAGACATCTCCAAGGGGGTAACTACTCGATCTCGTATTGCAAATGTTTGTGAACATTACTCTTTTGTTTCTACTTTGGAGCCTCACAAGGTTGAAGAAGAACCACAAGATCCGGATTGGGTGATGGCGATGCATGAAGAGCTCAACAATTTTGAAAGAAATCAAGTATGGGAGCTCGTGAAAAGTCCAAATGCAAATGTTGTGGGCACCAGATGGGTGTTCCACAACAAACAAGATGAGCACAAGGTGGTTACAAGGAACAAAGAAAGACTTGTGGCCAAGAAGTACTCATAAGTCGAAGGTTTGGATTTCGATGAAACCTTTGCTTCTGTAGCTAGGCTTGAATCAATTTGCATATTACTTGTCTTTGCTACTCACTATGATTTCAAGCTATATCAAATGGACGTCAAGAGTGCTTTTCTCAAAGGTAGCAAGGAAGAGGTGTATGTGGAGCAACCCCCCGGCTTTGAACATCAAGACTTACCAAACCATGTCTACAAATTGTGTAAGGCTCTCTATAGCCTCAAACAAGCTCCTAGAGCTTGGTATGAGTGCCTTAGAGACTTTCTAACTCAAAATGGTTTCAAAGGCCGATTATACTCTATTCACCAAGCATTTCAATGATGATTTGTTTGCTTAGCAAATATATGTCGATGACAATATATTTGGTTCTACTAACAAAAAATTTTATGATGAGTTTTTAAAGATAATGATCGAAAGGTTTGAGATGTCCATGACAGGAGGAGTTGAAGTTCTTCCTAGGATTTCAAGTGAAGCAACTCAAGGAAGGCACATTCATTGGTCAAACAAAGTACACACAAGACATACTCAAGAAGTTTGACACCCATCAAGACTCCAATGGGAACCAATGGACACTTCGACCTTAATGAAGATGGTCCAAGTGTGGACCAAAAGGTATATTGCTCCATGAAAGGTTCATTATTTTACTTATGTGCATCTAGGCCTTATATCATGCTAAGTGTTTGTATGTGTGCTCGATTCCAAGCTGCTCCCAAGGTGTGTCATTTGACCGTCATAAAGAGAATTCTTAGATATTTGGTTCACACACTAACCTAGGACTTTGGTACCACAAGGGATCCAAGTTTAATCTTATTGTATATTCTGATGCGGATTATGCGGGGTGCAAAGTTGATAGAAAGAGTACCTTCGGGACTTGCCAATTCTTGGGTAGGTCCCTAGTGTCTTGGTCCTCAAAGAAACAAAATTCCATTGCTCTCTCCACAGCCAAAGCAGAGTATGTTGCAACCGAAAAATGTTGTGCATATCTTCTTTGGATGCGGCAAACTCTTAGGGACTATGGCATAAACTTGTGCCATATCCCTCTCCTATGTGACAATGAATGTGTCATAAAATAGCCCACGATCCAGTTGAACACTCAAGGACCAAGCACATTGATATCCGCCACTATTTCTTGAGAGATAACTCCATCAAAGGAGACATAGTGATTTCACATGTGAGAACCGAAAAACAATTGGCTGATATCTTCACCAAGTCCTTAGATGAGAAAAGATTTTGTGAATTTAGGAGTGAGCTCAATATCCTAGATTCTCGAAATGTGGCTTGAGTCTTGCACATCTAATTGTTAACTGTATTTAATTCAAAAATTGATGCATGCTTGCGAAAAACTTGTCCTCCTCAATTTTCTACAAAACTATTTGAAATTATTGAATCTTTGTGAATTATGGTCATAGTTTGGTTGTTGTTTGCTTACTGAACATATTTGCAAAGTTATTTTTTGAAAACTAGTCCAAAAAGATCAAATCTATGATGAAAACCTAAATATATATGTGTTTTCAGCCTTTAGAGCGGACTAGTCTGTCCCCTGGCTGGAAGAGTCCGGCCCTCCGAGCTGTCCGGACTGAGTCCATTGGCCAGACAAGTCCGAGTCTCCAACCGGACTAGTCTGGCCCCTGGGGACTCAACCTCCTCAAGGGGCTCCCCAACTCTTCACTCTTCCACTCACACTCCATCGCTTCAAACACGAAAACCGCACCCCCAAATTGGCGATTTTCGATTCCATCCATCAAAAACTGATTCCAATCCATGGATACAAGCCCAAGGTTTATGGGAACTCTTCCGTGCGCATCCTCAGACAATTCTTCTCCACATTTTGTTGATTTGAAGATTTGAAGAGGTATTCTCGACCTAACCCTAAATCCTTCAAAATTCAAATCTTTTAGGTCTTCTGATAGAAACCTCTTCACAAAAGTTGTTCTATATGTCATTGTGATCCTAGCTTAGGAATATTGTGCCCCGATCCATAGTTTTTACAAAAATCATCAAGATTAGGGTTCTTACTGTGTCCACCAGACTAGTCCGGCCAAAAGGCGGACAAGTCTGGCTCATGCAGACTAGTCCAGCCCTATGGCGAACAAGTCCGAGGTTCACAGTGAAAACTCTAACCTTGATCATTTCTGTGAATTCTAACGCAATATTCCACTCCTTGGACTCATATACTCTCCTGCTTATCTCTTTTCAGGGATGACGTCAAACCCCAACGACTCGCCTCTATGTGATCCCATGCACGAGGCAGCAAGGCAAGAAACCTATCACCGCGCTTGTGAGGAGCGATAGATTGCTATAGCTCTCCTAGAGTCGAGGACTGAGGCAAGGAATGCCAAGAAACAGCAATGAGAGGCTCATAACTCAGCTACAGCCGAACAAGTCCCAAGAAAGAAGAGGCTTCTGACCATGGGTGAGAAAACAAGAACTCAAGCGACTAGATGTGCAAAGGACAAAGGCAAGGTACCAACAGACAAATCGCTAAAGAAGAGAACACCAGTTGTTAAGAAGGTCACGAGCAAGGCGCAAGTTGGGGTCACCATAAAAGAAAAGGGTAAAAAGGGGTCCTCACAACCCATTGGCCCTTTAAGAATGTCCTCACCTGCTAAAAATCCAAATCGATAAGGCACTATTGAAGCCAATTTATTCAAGGGAAAAGGGGCAGAGAAGGCAAAGAGATTGAGGATGGAAGACTGCTATAAGTATTAGAAGCACACCACCGACCCTCGGTTTTGGTGTGACTTTCATTGTGATTACTACTGGACAGTCTATATGACCAAGCAAACTCCAGTGACCGATGCTCAATGGATTGATTGGGATTACATGGTGGAGAAGAATTACGATGCATTCAATGCAGTGATTAAGGCCGTAGAGCGCCATGGACTCAAGGATCTCATGGCATTTAGATAAGATTGAAACATTGAAGTTATTGTGCAACTCTACACCACAGTTGTCGGTACCCTGGAAACCGTACACCCCTTGAGGGTACAAAGATATCAACGGAAAGTCACCCACTTGATTTGAAGACCTTCGGAGGCCCGCATGTCAGATGTAACCGGACCCGCTTCTCCAACATGGTTAATCCCAGGGTCGCCACGTGTACTATCAAACCGGAGCTACCGCCCACAAGGGGGAAGCTCTGGGCCATGTACCGAAATGGCACCTCCGGACTTAACCCCAGACCGAGAGAAGCTCCGGACCTGACACGTGTTAGGTAGCTCTGGAGCTACCTGTTTCCCACAGTATGCTCCAGAGCTGCCACGTGTCCAATCATCGGATCTTCAGCCTCTGACCTCCGGAAGACTCCATAACGGCTCCGGATCTTCAAAGGGGAATCAATGACTTCAAGACCTGATTATGTGTCATTAATACCATATTAATGACACACGATCGGATGACCTTAGTTACCAGTAACGGTGCTATCAAAGCTCATTACCCGGTCGTTAAGGACAATTAAATGTGTTGAATGAATATCAATGCTAGTAACCGCCGGGGCCACATGTCGGGCCAGGCTAACTTGTAACGGCCTGCCCTTGTACTATAAAAGGACAGGCCGACGACAGACTCTACACGTTGGGTGATGCTACACACGCGCCAAAGACACTCTTCACAAGCTCATACAGCTAATACAACACCAACACATCCGTAGAGTAGGGTATTACGCTCAGGCGGCCCGAACCACGTAAACCTCTGTGTCTCCAGTGTCATTTACAATTCACCTTCTTGAATCTCCGCGCACCCACACCGAACATCAAACTCCTCTAACACTTTAGTAGTGTCGGGAGATCTGCCGGTTCCAAACCACCGACAGTTGGCGCGCCAGGTAGGGGCGCCTGAGATTTTGAGAATGGTGAACTCAGCTGCTGGATCATCCAACGGTCAACCTGCTGCTCAGGCTGTTGGGGGCAATCCCTCCAATAGGCAGCCACCAGCAGGAGCCTCAGCACCAGCAGGAGTCACACTCCCACCACCACCGCCTCCAACAGTAGATCAAGCTGGGCAACGCGATGGTGCACCGGCGTCAATCACTGCGTCGGCAAATCATGACAACCCGGAACACGCACTCCATGCAGCGCGTGCTCTTCTCCAACGCCCACCACCTCCGGATGCATCCCGGGATGCACTGGAACAGTGGAGAGCTGATGTGGAGCATTTGGTTGCAGCAGCAGCCGAAGGCCTCAGCAACCAGGGTCCTCCTCCTTCAGGACGAGCCCCGTCGCAGCGGCGGACTTTGTCTGGTAGACTTGGTCCGCACGTTTCCAATAGCAGGAGACGTGCTGCATCACAACAAGTGACGTCATGCCCTCCGGGGCACGACACACTCACACGGTATCTAGACTATCAACTCATGACCTCCGGGCGGAGCTTGATCGCCGATACCGCCAGCAAGATGGCCGAGTCCATATTGAGCATGCTCGTGAAAGACGGGAAGCTCAGGACCTTTCTGCTCCTGAAGGAGTAGGAGGAGGCTGTTCAGCTCTGGCCATACATCTGCGTATGGTCAGGTGGCCACAGAAGTTCCGACCTCACCTGCCGGAAAAATTCGACGGGACTGTCAATCCCGCCGAATTTCTTCAGATCTACTCCACTGCAATCTTGGCAGCTGGAGGAAATGAGGCTGTGATGGCCAATTATTTTCCAGTGGCCTTAACTGGGACCGCCAGGTCCTGGTTTATGAGCCTTCCACCCAACTCTATCAACAGTTGGGAGGAGCTGTGCCGACAGTTCACCGCCAACTTCGGGAGTTCATACACCCGACCACGCACTGAACTGGACCTTTTTGCAGTCGTGCAAAAAGGGGGAGAATCCCTGCGATCATTCATCCAGAGGTTCTCTCAGGTACGAAACACTATCCCTTCTATCTCTAGCGCCTCTGTCATTGTAGCATTCAGACAGGGTGTACGAGACAAGAAGATGTTGGAGAAACTGGCGATCAAGGAGATCACCAGCGTCACGGAACTCTTCAGCTTGGCTCACAAATGTGCCAGAGCTGCGGAGGGCCGTGAGATGCACACCAAACCAACTCTAGAGGGTCACAAGAAATCCTCCAAAGAAGAAGCCGCTACCTCCGGGAATGGCAAGAAGAAGAAAAATACCAACGGCAAGAAGAAGCCGTCGGCCAGTACATCCAATGTTGCAGCTGCTGCAGCTCCGGGTGGCCGTGGGCGACGCCCTGAAAAGCGACCTCGACCGTCTTCTGAAGACGGTAGCAAGCCCAAGGTGTGGTGCCCCATTCACAAAACGGGCAGCCACAGTTTGGAAGACTGCCGAGAGGTCCAAAACCATGCCGAGCGCTACAACAAGCGCCGGTAAGAATCTTGTTTCCGACAGAGGGAAGGAAAGCAAAAAGTCGACGAAGCTTCGGCTGAAGAGGAGTTAGGATTTCAGGATCCCAAAAAGGTCCTGAAGGCCGTTTACACCTCCGTCGACGATGATTCTGACGTCTCTGACAACGAGCGTTGGAAGACCATGAACACCATTTTTGGTGGATCATGGGACATCACCTCCCGCCGCATCATCAAGACTATGCGTCGGGATATGGCTGCTGTGGCTCCTACAGTCAGGCCGGAACCTCATCGGAAGTGGATGGACACAGCCATCACTTTTGATGCTTCGCACTGCCCTTGGAGCATGGTTGGAGCAGGTCAGTTACCTTTGATGGTATCTCCTACCATCAACAACATCCAGCTCCACCATGTCATGGTAGACGGAGGTTCGGGGCTTAACCTCATAAGCTTCGAAGCTTTTACTAAGCTTCAACTCCGACCTTCGGATCTCCACCCCTCTCGACCTTTCTCCGGAGTAGGTCCGGGGGCCATTACCCCACTCGGAGCTATTACTCTCCCCGTTACCTTCGGGACACGAGAGAAGTACCGCACCGAGAAGTTGGTCTTCGACATCGCTCAGATCAACTTACCCTTCAATGCCATCTTGGGTAGGCCTGCCCTGTACAAATTCATGGCAGCTGCTCATTATGGTTATCTGGTGTTGAAGATGCCAACGCCAGTAGGCGTTCTCCAGATCCGCGAAGATCGTACTGCCGAAGTAACTGCTCTAGAAGAACTCCATGCACTCACCACGGCACAAGAGGAGGACTCCAGACAGGAGCAAGCTCCAAAACTCCCGAGCATTCGTCAACGAGGCTCGACTTCTGCACCTCGTGTGCAGCCAAGCGGCGGCACCGACATTTCCGTCAAAGTCGTCCAAATTGGTTCCGATGCCGCTAAGACCACTCGTATATCGGGGGGATTGAACGACAAATAGGAACTCGCGCTCATCACTTTCCTCCGGGCTAAAGTCGACGTGTTTGCTTGGCAACCGTCACAAATGCCTGGGATCCCCAGGGAAGTGATTGAGCACAATCTGAAGATCTACCCCGACGCCCGGCCTGTGCATCAGAAACCTCGGAAGCAATATGTAGAGCGACAGAACTTCATCCGACAAGAAGTGAAGAAGTTACTCGAAGCTGGATTCATCCGAGAAGTCTTCCATCCAAAATGGCTGGCAAACCCAGTCGTTGTGCCCAAGGCTGGCGGGAAGCTTCGGATGTGCATCGACTACACCACACTAAATAAGGCATGTCCAAAAGATCCATTCCCACTACCTAGAATAGATCAGATAGTGGATTCCACCTCCGGGTGTGAATTACTGTGTTTCCTAGACGCATATTCTGGGTATCACCAAATCAGGATGTCTAGGGAAGATGAAGAGCATACCTCATTCATCACAGTAGATGGATTGTAGTGTTATACAGACATGCCCTTTGGTCTCAAGAATGCAGCTTCAACTTTTGTACGAGCTATGTACAAAACTTTTGAAGAACTCATTAGAGACATAGTAGAAGTGTACGTCGATGACATCGTGGTCAAGGTCAGGGACAAGGAGTCACTCCTTAACACCTTGCAGGCTGTCTTCGACAAGCTGCGGGCCACCCGCACAAAGCTGAACCCAGACAAGTGTGTCTTCGGGGTTAGCTCCGGAAAACTTCTCGGTTTCCTGGTAAGTCACAGGGGCATAGAAGCTAATCCGGCGAAGATTAAGGCCATTGAAGACATGCGGCCACCAACCCGCATCAAAGACGTCCAAAAGTTGACTGGATGTCTAGCAGCCCTCAGCCGGTTTATTTCAAGACTGGCGGAATAGGCACTCCCCTTCATCAAGTTATTGAGGAAGTCCGGACCATTCCAATGGTCCGAAGAAGCAGAGAAGGCATTCCAGGAGGTGAAACAGTTCCTCACCTCCCTACCAATTCTGGTAGCTCCGAACCCTGGTGAGCCTTTGTTGCTTTACATTTCAGCAACTGACGAAGTCGTCAGTATGGTTCTGGTTGCGGAGAGACTAGAGCTACCTCATACTCAGGAATCCAGACCCCTTCGGGAAGGTTCGGAGGTACCTGAAAGCGAGTTTGGGTCCCAGCTCCCAAACTCGAATCCACAAGAAGTTACTTCAGGAGACCCAGACCCCTCTGGGAGGGTCCAGGTCGCTTGTGAAGAAGCCCCGGGTTCCTCCAGCTAGGACCCGGAGGTCCCCGAAGAAAATCCGGATTCCTCCGAGAGGATCCGGGTCAGTGAAGAGGAAGTCCGGACCCCTCCGGGAGGGTCCGGACCATTCAGCGCCCAGTGTACTTCATTAGTAAAGTACTACATGATGCCAAGACTCGATACCTAGAGGTGCATAAGCTACTCTATGCAGTTCTTATTGCCTCTAGGAAGCTTCGCCATTACTTCCAAGCTCACAAAGTCTCAGTGGTGACCTCTTACCCACTTCGAGCAATCTTGCATAATCCCAATTCAACTGGGAATATTGCAAAGTGGGCAGCGGAATTGGCTGAATTTGATCTTGAATTTATTTCAAGGCAAGCAGTCAAGAGTCAAGCATTGGCAGATTTTGTGGCAGAATGTACTCCCTCTCCATCAAACCCTGGGGGCCCCAGTGAGCAGAAGACGGAGCATCAAGCTCCAACCTTCACTGAGCCTCACTGGACCCTCTACTTCGACGGCTCCATGCAGAAGCAGGGGGTCGGAGCTGGAATCCTTCTCCTTGCACCGACCGGGGAGAAGGTGAAATACATGGTACACCTTGACTTCAAGGCGACCAACAACATGGCAGAGTACGAAGCGCTCATCTACGGACTAAAGGTGGCACTGTCATATGGTGTCAAGCAACTGCTGGTCAAGGGAGATTCGCAGCTCATCATTAAGCAGGTGAAGGGTGAATGTTCCTGCAATAATCTCCAGTTAGCTGCTTACCTCCTTGAAGTCCAGAGGCTTCAGAAGGACTTCGAAGTCCTAGATCTCCACCATGTCCAGCGTGCCCATAACGCTGAAGCTGACGAACTCTCGACGAAAGCGTCAACCGGAGCTTTGGCTCCTGACGGAATTTTTGTCCAGAGGTTGTCAAAGCCAACAGCTCAGCCTGCCGAACTGAGCGAAGGGGGCGAGATCCGCATCCCGAAGCTGACGGTCCCGATGGCCCTGTTACCATGGCAGCCATCAAGGGTCGTAGGTGCTGCCGGAAGCTCCGAGCAACCCAGCACGCAAGACTCAAATGCTCAATTTAGTTCCAATGCATGGATCTCGGAGATCCGAAACTACTTGAAAGACAACATCCTTCCTGACGATGATGTATCCGCTGACCGGGTAGTCAGATTGGCTAAAAGATACACGCTGGTAGAAGGGGATCTCTACCGGCGCGGTGCCAACGGCATCCTAATGCGGTGCATCACAAGGGAAGAAGGCTGCGAGCTCCTCGCAGAAATCCATGGAGGCGAGTGTGGGAACCACGCGTCTTCCCGCACGCTGGTTGGTAAAGCCTTTCGGCATGGTTTCTACTGGCCTACAGCACTCCAGGTTGCAACTGAGGTGGCGAAGAAATGTGAAGCATGTCAATTCCATGCAAAGCAAATTCACACACCAGCTCAGCCCCTACAAATGATACCTCCTACATGGCCCTTTGCTGTGTGGGGGATGGACATCTTGGGACCTTTCCCAAGAGTCGTCGGAGGTTACAAGTTCCTGTACGTCGCCATTGATAAGTTCACCAAGTGGCCGGAAGCAACTCCAGTTCTGACAATCAACAAGCAATCTGCTATCAACTTTTTGCAGTCCATTGTATGCAGATTTGGAGTCCCAAATAAAATCATCACTGATAATGGGACCCAATTCACAAGCTATGCATTCCAAGGATATTGCGAAGACCTCGACATTCAAGTTTGCTACGCCTCCGTAGCTCACCCAGCCAGCAATGGTCAAGCCGAGAGAGCAAATGCTGAAATCCTTAAAGGACTCAAAACGCGCACCTATGAGTGCTTGAAAAAACATGGAGCCAACTGGATCGAAGAGCTTCCGCCCACCTTATGGGCCAACAGGACATCTCCAAACCGGTCAACTGGAGAGATACCCTTCTTTCTGGTGTACGGAGCTGAAGCAATCCTTCCTCCAGAAATCACCTTGGGTTCACTCCGGGTCCGGACCTTCGACGAAGCCGCGCAGGACCAGCTCTGGCGTGAAGACCTAGACCTCCTTGAGGAGGGAAGGTGCCAAGCAGCTGTTCGAATTGCCCGATATCGCCAAGCCCTACGACGTTATCATCAGCGGCATGTACACAACCGACAGCTCAAGGAAGGCGATCTGGTGCTACGGAGAATACAATCCAGAGAAGGGTTAAACAAACTCTCCCCCAGCTGGGAGGGACCCTTCCGAGTGATTAAAGTATCCCGTCCCGAAAGCGTTCGCTTGGCTACCGAGGATGGGACACCTCTCCCAAATCCTTGGAACATCGAGCACCTCCGTAAGTTCTACACTTAATACCACGGAGGTGAGTCTTGAGTAACTTGAGGTGTATGTTATAGAGTCATTGTACAGAGTCGAGTAGTTCCTCCGGGAGAACAGCCAGACCTTTCCTGAAAGGTCCACAAAGTTCATGCAACACTTGTCACAATCTCAGGACTAAAAGTGTGGCTAGCTACCCTGGGTCAAACGAGAAGTGAAACACGCTTAGCCTGGTTCCGTACCCTAAGAGTGTACTTGTTTCCCCAGTACCCCAGACCTATAATGAAAGACATCTTCATGTGAAATAGACTCCACGTGCATTTATTTTGTACATTCTCAATATTTTTATTTTTCTCTTTCTTGTCTATAACAAAGACGTGCAATTCTTAAGAAATTTTAGTTCGACCGGTTCATATACGATACGAGTTGTATCGTCGATTCTTTTGGATTCAAATATTGTTCATGGCCAACTCGCACGAAAGCCGCCAAGCCAATCTAGGGCTGGAGTGCGCTATCGACTTAGCCTGGTCAAGCACCCTAAGTACGCCACTCTACCTACACCCCGGCAGGCCGAAGTAAGGCGGGTCCATGTACAGTTTGATCTGGAAGAAAAGACAATGCATTCAGTTGTATTTAGAATCGCGTTTGACTTAAAATCTTCTTGGGAATCGTAAGCCGCGACGAAGTTATAGACAAGAAACAAATTTTATTATTCTTGGCTTAAGTGTGCACGAAAAATAAAATACACGTTGATGGAGAAAAGCTGGAGCTAACAAAGCTCCGACTCCCCTAGGTGGCTTGTAATCGATGTTACGCATTGAAAACGAGCATCACCGGAGTAATCAAGCTCCGGTAAAGCTAGGGGGGTCAGCCGTCGACGCTGGATAAAAGATGGTGAGAAGACCCCGCAAACGGAGTCTGCTGCCAACAAACTAAGTGTTGGCAAAGGTCACTGCCGGAGCTACTAAGCTCCGACACCCCGGAGGACTAACTATCGATGCTCTACGCGTTGATAGAGACTATTGCCGGAGCTACTAAGCTCCGGCGACAGACAATGCCGGAGCTTCTAAGCTCCGACAACCTTAGGGGGCCTTCACTATCGAAGACTTTGGACCTAAATTCTACAAGTTCGGAGCAAATGAGTCTTCAACAAAACGTAATATCCTCTTGGTACATGTTCACAATCAAATTGTGTACATCTACCAGGGGGCCAAGTGAAGACAAAAGTGTTGAAGACAAAAAGTGAAATTCACAAAAATTTGGGGATTTCATTTATCTGGAGACAAGGGATTACAAAATTAAGGAAGAAGAAGAGAAAGTACAAGTGATAACTACAGAGATGATCCTAGACCCTATGGAAGAATTGGGCGACCTTCTGGGCAACCTCCGATACGTTGGCTCGGGCAGCTTCGCCTTCTCCTTCAACCGGACCTTCAAGCACCGGGTCCACAGGAAATTGGGAGTTCCGGCTGGTGTAGCACGTCAGCACATATTCTGCGACGTTCTTCGCCAGGGATTGCCACTCAACCTCCAATTGGTCCCCGATGACATCGCCCACCTTGGAGAGTTTGCTGCCTGCCGAGCTCAATGCCTGCAACGCCAGGTCCGGCTCCGGCTCCGGCTCCGGATCATCCGGGCGCACGGGGCTGAAACCCATCGGTGTCAGCGCGTCGTTGGCCTTGCCCAGGAACTCCCAAATCGGTAGGGAGTCCGCAGTCCTCAAGCCCTTTATTTCTTCCAGGGATCTTCTGCCCGCCACCAGTTCGGAATTCTCACGGGCGAGGCGCTCAACTTCTTTGGCGTTTTGCTGAATCTTCTCAGCAACCCGCTTTTCGAGTTTTCCGAGCTCCTCCTCCCGGAGGTGGATCTTGTTCCGGCGGTCGACCAGTTCCTTCTCTCTACCCCTCACTTTCTTCTCCCTGGCAGTAAGGGCACACTCTTGTTCGTAGAGTTCCTGCCCTCGCACCCAGGCCTTCTCCTCTTCCTCATGGTAGCACTCTTCCAATTTCTTGGCGCGCTCCTCGAGGCCCTTGTCAGCCAGAGCCACCTTCTCGGCGAGCTCCTCCTCCCTCCTCAGGACGTCATCCCGTAGCTTTAGGAGTTTCTGCTCTTCATCCTCGAGCCGTTTCTCTCTCTCCTCAAGTGCCTCCCGGCGCTTGATGAGTGTAGTGTTAATGGCCTCAAGCCTTTCGTGGCGTTCATCGGCCGCACTATTGGCTGCTTTGGCCTGTTCGTAGATCTCCCGGGATTGAGCATCGAGGGCGCGAGTCAAACTCTCCCTGTCATCCAGTAACTTGCCCCAGTACTCCAGGCGGATCTTCTCCCGCTTGATCCACTCTTTGTCATCCGCTAGCCTCGACTGCGCCAGCTTGGTCTCGAAGTAGAGCCGGTTACGCCACCGCCTAAGGGTTTGGCGCTCCTCTTCAAGAGCCTTGCTGTCGTGGAAGAAGGCCAGTTGGACTTGACGCAGACTGGAACATGCGTTGTCAATAGAAAGTGACAATGGGATAGGTTCTGGACCTGCTGGGGTCTCCTCCGCTGGCTCCAGCGGGTTTTCAGATACAAAAATTGGGTCCCACTCCACAAGAGTGGTCCCCTGAGTCTCCATGGCACTAGGGCCATCCTCCGGGATGGTCTCAGTCGCCATCGAGGAAGGCCCCACCGCCAGGTCTTCGTTCACCCCCTTAGGCAGGGGGCCAGCGACTTCGCTTGGGCACTCCGGCTCGACCGTGAGTACCTCCGACGTCATCACCTCCAGAGCAGGGGCCGCTTCTGGCTCCGGCCTTGGCACCTCCTCCGATGGGGGCTCGAGCTCCATCACCTCTACAACAACCGGCTCGGGAGCCGGAAGATCTTCAACATCGACCGACCCTGCGGCCGGAGCTTCAACAATGTCTGCGGCCGACGCTTTGGAGGTAGCCTACCCAACTGCCGGAACTTCCTCAGCTTCCGGCGCGCACGCCGGGGCTTCAATCACCTCCGGCTCAACCGCCGGGGCTTCAACACTTTCCGGCTCTAGGGCCGGAATCACAGCTTCTTCCGGCTCAACGACCGGAGCTTCCATCATCTCAGCACCAGGACCCGGAGCTTCAACCTCCAGGACGGGTGCCGCTGGCGCATCTTCACTCCCGCGGTACGGCGCTACCACGGGAGCCTCTGGGGATGAGTCGAGGTCCATGACCACGACAACCAGCGCCGGAGCTATCGCAGCTTCAGCCACCACTCGGGGCGGCACTGGGACAGGAGCAGAAGCTTCCGCCCTCACAGCTTCAGCCGTTGTAGCTGAGGGTGGAGCCTCACTCCTCTTCTTGGAAACGCTGCAGATGATTGATGAAGAAACTTAAAAAATAGTTACTACAATTAAAACAACTATCTAAGGTAACGATTAAAAATTACCTTGGGAGGCTTCCGTACCAGCTTGCGCGGAACCTTTTTCCCGGGCGTTCTGGGCTGGCCATAGCCGGCATGGAAGCTCCGGAAGGCCCCCCGGAACTCGTCGCGGCCACGGGTGTTTCCCGGGTCGAGGCCCCCCTTGATCGGGAAGAACCCCCAGACCTGGAGGCCTCCACCGGCCCAGTTGCTGGAGTCGCATGCCCGGAGCTAATGCCCCGGGAGGACCCCACTGCGGGAACAGTCGCGCCCCGGGAGGACCCCACTACGGGAACAGTGGCCGTAGTTGTAGAAGACCTTCCCCTCCGAGGAGAAGGAGCCGACGCAGAAGTAGCGGGCCTGAGGGACCTTCCATCAGCGTACTGCAGCTTCCTCTTCCGGCTCACGGGTTCATCTGCCAGCTCCTTGCCCTTGCCGACAACCTCTTCCCTCGGCTTCGGAGCAGGGTCAGAGCCACCTTCGGACACTCCAGGGATCGCCACCGTGGTAGTTGATCTTCTCTCGACGACACCAAGGTCGTCAAGCACATGCATCTTCCGCCGGAGCTCCCTGCTGAACTCCACTTCCACGTTCAGAGGAAGAAAAGCTGATGGCGGAGTCAAGTCGTCACCCTCGACGTCGATGCCGTGCTGGAACTTCTTGAGGTGGAACTCCAAGGTTTTCCCCACCATATTGGACTTCAGCCCAGTCTCGACCCGGTTGTCGTCCATCACACTGTTGAGGGCCCATGCGAGTTTCTCTCTCTTCTTCAGCGGTGCCCACCTGTTGACCAGGAAGTTACAAAACATCGCTTGAGGGGTTAATACCCCCTCCACGCACTGGCGGATCCTGGTCAGAACAGGGTTGAAGGCGTCCGCCAGCACCAGAGCTTCACTCCAGATCGTCGTGTCAATGTTTGGGAGGCCTTCGGGCAGCTCCAGCCTCTCATGCTCCTCCACCCGGATGACTATCCAGTCCTTCTTCCAGTCATCCCACTTCCCAGAGGGAAACGACCGGAGGTACTTGAATGGGCACTTCTTGTGCTTCACGAAGTAGTAGAATCCAAGGTACTCATTGCTCCTACCGGTAGTATGGACGGTGAAGAAGGTTCGGAAGAGTTCGATGCAGGGGGGGATGCCCACCCACATCTCACAGAAGTGGACGAAGATAGACACAAGGAGAATGGAGTAAGGGACAAGGTGGTATAGCTGCAGACCATAAAAGTCCAGCAGCATCAAGAAAAAGGTGGGATCAACCCCACCATGGCGTACGAGGACAAGTACACCATTTCACCGGAGTGCTCCTTCTCGAACGGGAGCTCTCCACCAGCGTGGACCGAGCGATTGAAGAAGTCCGAGGACCATCCCATGAGGGCCCGAACCTTCTTCAGGTCGCCGTCGGTCTTCAAGCGACTCTCGCGGAGACCCAACTCCATCGCGGCACGACTAGGCAAGAGAAGAAAAGTGAAGCACAAGTTGGGAGTTTGAGCGCAAGAACAAATGAGAGGCATAAAGAACTCCCGACGGTGCACGCTTTCCTTCTTAAGCAAGCCCTCGCAATGCTTGGATGGAAACTGCAAGGAAGTCAAAGATACCATTCAAAAGTTCTACCCAGCCGATGACAAGGGGGCCCGGGACCACCCCGATGATCAAGTCGAGGTTCTTACCTAGACGAACGGTTGTCATCATGAGGCGGGAAACCAGAAGGCGGCGGCCTGACAAGGCGCGCGGAACCGATACGGTTTTCGTATCGCGAACCGGCGATCTTCAATTGCGTGAGATCCGCACGCCAAAGATCTCATCTGCCGCACGCGGGATACGCCACGCGGCGAGGATTTAACTCCAAATCCTAGCCAACGGCACCTCCGAAGACCTTTGAAGACTCAGTTCAAAAGTCACGAGGATGGACCCACCTCTGGCAGAATGACTTCACCCCAGTGGTCTTCCCCGGAGGTAGGTCCAGGGGGCAACTGTCGGTACCCTGGAAACCGTACACCCCTTGAGGGTACAAAGATATCAAGGGAAAGTCACCCACTCGATTTGAAGACCTTCGGAGGCCCACATGTCAGATGTAACCGGATCTGCTTCTCCAACATGGTTAATCCCACGGTCGCCACGTGTACTATCAAACCGGAGCTACCGCCCACAAGGGGGAAGCTCCGGGCCATGTACCGAAATGGCACTTCCGGACTTAATCCCAGACCGAGAGAAGCTCCAGACCTGACACGTGTCAGGTAGCTCTGGAGCTACCTATTTCCCACAGTATGCTCCGGAGCTGCCACGTGTCCAATCATCGGATCTTCAGCCTCTGACCTCCGGAAGACTCCATAACGGCTCCAGATCTTCAAAGGGGAATCAAGGACTTCAAGACCCGATTATATGTCATTAATACCATATTAATGACACACGATTAGATGACCTTAATTACCAGTAACGGTGCTGTCAAAGCTCATTACCCGGTCGTTAAGGACAATTAAATGTGTTGAATGAATATCAATGCTAGTAACCGCCGGGGCCACATGTCGGGCCAGGCTAACTTGTAACGGCCCACCTTTGTACTATAAAAGGACAGGCCGACGACATACTCTACACGTTGGGTGATGCTACACACGCGCCAAAGACACTCTTCACAAGCTCATACATCTAATACAACACCAACACATCCGTGGAGTAGGGTATTACGCTCAGGCGGCCCGAACCACGTAAACCTCTGTGTCTCCTGTGTCATTTACAATTCACCTTCTTGAATCTCCGCGCGCCCACACTGAACATCAAACTCCTCTAACACTTTAGTAGTGTCGGGAGATATGCCGGTTCCAAACCACCGACAACAGTCTACTTCCATAAGCAAGGAGATTGGAGGATCACTTGGCTCACTAATGGTGAGCAATACTCAGTTACATATTGGGAGTTTGCCTAAATTCTTGGCTTGGAGGATCATATTGACAACGAGATCATCATTTCAAATATCAAGGCTATTGATAGGGATGATTTGGATTACATGTATCCAAACCATGCAATTTATGACATGGGGCACATAAGGAACATCAAGCCTTTCTATAGTGTGCTCAACCGTGTTCTAAGGAAGACTATAGCCCCCAAGGATGGAGATGCGGGGATCATTCAAGGAAATTTGAGGCATTTGATGGTGCTCCGCGATGGGGATGTCCGGTTCAACGTTGTGGAGTATATCGTTGATGACATATTCAACATCTCACACACCCCCAACCGCTCGTGTGGCTATGCACCATATATCATGTATCTAATTGAGAAGGTATCCGTGCTGAAGTTCAAGAAGGATATTACTCATCAGAGGCTTCGTCCTCAACTTCCTCCTCCCGAGCCTATTGCACCAAGAAGGAATAATGCTGATCCTCCTGCCTCCTCCTCTCATCGTGTGGTTTCTCCATCTCCTCCTCCTCCATCATAGTCCGGAACCGACTTCTTCAAGTGCTTAAAGGCACTTTTTGCCTCCTCCTAGAAGGTGGAAGTTCAGACTCATCGCATAGAGCTTCGTCAAGAGAAGTACCTCAAGGTGATGTGCGACAAGCTCGATGTTCCCATGTCTCCAGTTGCGAAGAGTGATGGAGAGTTGACTCCTTTTCCCGAGTTCACCACTGATGAACTCGCTCATTAAGGAAGATGGAACCTCCAAGGCTGCAACCTCCAACGAAGATGACAACAATGATGACATTGAAGATCTGGAGGCTACGAAGAGCAACAATGGCCAGCAAGACGACGATGATGAGTAGATTATAGGACTTCCTTTCTCTTTTTCTTTTTGGTGCCTTGATGCCAAAGGGGTAGATATTGGAAGGGGGTACTTCTTTTTAGAGTTGTTGTCTCTCTTGTTGATCCTATGGACTTGGAATATGTTTTAAAACTCTCGCATTTCAATTTGTGTAAGACTTGACTTATGTTAAGAGTTGTACACACATTATGATGTTTTCTATGCTTATTTGTGATGTGATGCTTAATATTGCCTATTCTGCATTTGTCGGCGGTTCGAGCCGGCAGATCTCCCTACACTACTAAAGTGATAGGGGACTTTGATGTTCGGTGTGGGCGCGCGGAGATTCAAGAAGGTGAATTGGAATTTGGCACAAGAGACACAAGAATTTACGTGGTTCGGGCCGCCTGAGCGTAATACCCTACTTCACGGGTGTGTTGGTGTTGTATTAGCAGTAAGAGCTTGTCACGAGTGTATGGGGTGCGCGAGTTCATTCGTGAACGTCCCCGCGTGTATCGTCGGCCTGTCCTTTTATAGTACAAGGTCAGGCCGTTACAAGTTAGCCTGGCCCGACATGTGTCCCCGGCGGTTACTAGTATTGATACACGCTTAATTGCTCTTAATAACCCTGTAACGGGCTTTGACAGCACCGTTACTGGTGTTAAGATCGTCCGTTTAAGTGTCATTAATATGGCATTAATGACACTTAATCGGGTCTTGAAGTCCTTGGCTCTCCTTTGAAGATCTGGAGCCGTTACAAGGTCTTCCGGAGGTTAGAAGCTGAAAGGTCCGACGATTTGACACATGGCAGCTCTGGAGCTTGCTGTGGGAAGCAGGTAGCTCCGGGGCTATCAAACACGTGTCAGGTCCGGAGCTTCTCTCGGTCTTGGGTTAAGTCCGGAGGTGCCGTTTCGGTACGTGGCCCGGAGCTTCCCCCTTGTGGGAGGTAGCTCCGAGTTAGTTGTACACGTGGCGACCCAGGGATTAACCATGTTGGAGAAGCGGGTCCGGTCATGTCTGACAAGTGGGCCTCCGAGGGTCTTCAAACCAAGTAGATGGCTTTCCTTTGAGATCTTTGTAACCTCAAGGGGTGTACGGTTTCTAGGGTACCGACAGTGGCCCCCGGGACCTACCTCTGAGGAAGATCACTGGGGTGAAGTCGTTCCGTCGGAGGTGGGTCCATCCTTGCGACTCTTGAACTGAGTCTTCAAGGGTCTTCGAAGGTGCCCTTGGCAGGGATTTACAGTTAGATCCCGCCGCGTGGCGCACCTCAGGCGGCAGATGAGATCTTTGACGTGCGGATCTCACGCAATTGAAGGTCGCCGGTTCCCGATACAAAAACTGTATCGGTTCCGCGCGCCCTGTCAGGCCGCCGCCTTTGGGTTTCCCGCCGCGTGATGACAACCGTTCGCCTGGGTAAGAGCCTCGACTTGATCGTCGGGGTAGTCCTGGGCCCTCTTGTCATCGGCTGGGTTAAATTCTCAAGTGGTATCTTCGACTTCCCTGCGGTTTCCATCCAAGCGTTGCGAGGGCTTATTTAAGAAGGAAAGCGCGCACCGTCGGGAGTTCTTTACGCCTCTCATCTGATCTTGCGCTCAAACTCCCAACTCGTGCTTAGCTCTTCTTCTCTTTCCTAGCTGTGCTGCGATGGAGTTGGGTCTGCGCGAGAGTCACTTGAAGACCGACAACGATTTGAAGAAGGTCCGGGCCCTCATGGGGTGGTCCTCAGACTTCTTCAACCGCTTGGTCCGTGCCGGCGGAGAGCTCCCCTTCGAGAAGGAGCGCAGCGTCGAAATGGTGTACTTTTCTTCGTACGCCATGGTGGGGTTGATCCCACCTTTTTCTTCCTTCTTCTCGATGCTGCTAGACTTCTATGGTCTGCAGCTATACCACCTTGGCCCTCACTCCATTCTCCTCGTGTCCATCTTTGTCCACTTCTGTGAGATGTGGGTGGGCATCCCCCCTGCATCAAGCTCTTCCAGACCTTCTTCACCGTCCACACCGCCGGCCGGAGCAATGAGTACCTTGGCTTCTACTACTTCGTGAAGCGCAAGAAGTGCCCATTCAAGTACCTCCGGTCGTTCCCTTCCGGGAAGTGGGATGACTGGAAGAAAGATTGGATAGTAGTTAGGGTGGAGGAGCACGAGAGGTTGGAGCTGCCCGACGGTCTGCCCGACATCGACACGATGATCTGGAGTGAGGTTCCGGTGCTGGCGGAAGCTTTCAACCCCGCCTTGACCAGGATTCGCCAATGCGTGGAGGGAGGATTGACTCCTCAAGCGGTATTCTGCGATTTCCTGGCCAACAGGTGGGCGCCGCTGAAGAGGAGGGAGAAGCTCGCTTGGGCCCTCAACAGCGTGATGGACGAGGACCGGGTTGAGACCGGGTTGAAATCCAACATGGTGGGGAAGACCTTGGAGTTCCACCTCAAGAAATTCCAGCACGCCATCGACGTCGACAGTGATGACTTGACTCCACCGTCAGCCTTTCTCCCTCTGAACGTGGAAGTGGAGTTCAGCAGGGAGCTCCGGCGGACGATGCCCGCACTTGACGACCTTGGTGTCGTCGAGAGAAGATCAACCACCCGGGTGGCGATCCCCGGAATGCCCGAAGATGGCTCCGTCCCTGCCCCACAGCCGAGGGTCGAGGTCATCGGCAAGGGCAAGGAGCTGGCGGATGAGCCGGAGAGCCGGAAGAGGAAGCTGCGACATGCCGACGGAAGGTCCGTCAGGCCCGCTACTTCCGCCTCGGTTCCTTGTCCCCAGAAGGGAAGATCTTCTGCCATCGTGGCGACTGTCCCCGTAGTGGGGTCCTTCCGGGACGATACCGTTCCTGCAGTGGGATCCTCCCGGAGCGCGTCTGTCCCCGTGGTGGAACCCTCCTGGAGTGCTAGCTCCGGGCGCACGACTTCGGCACCTGGGACAGTGGGAGCCTCCAGGTCCAGGGGTTCCTCCCGATCGAGGAGAGCCTCGACCCGGGAAACGCCCGTAGCTGCGACAAGTTCCGGGGGGCCTTCTGGAGCTTCTACGCCGACCGTGGCCAGCCCGAAACATCCAGGAAAAAGGTTCCGCGTAAGCTGGTGCGGAAGCCTTCCAAGGTAATTTTTAATCTTTACCTTGGTTAACTTTTTAATTGTAGCGATTGTTTGTTAATTTTCTTCGTCCATCATCTGCAGCGTCCCCAAGAAGGGGAGTGAAGCTCCACCCTCAGCCATGATGTCTGAGGCCGTGGGAGCTTCTGCTCCTGTCCCGGTGCCGCCCCAAGTGGTGGCTGAGGCTGCGACAGCTCCGGCGCCGGCTGTCGTGGTCATGGACCTCGACTCGTCCCCAGAAGTTCCCGTGGTAGCGCCGGACCACGGGAGTGAAGACACGCCAGCGGCACCTGTCCCGGAGGTTGAAGCTTCGGTCTTGGTGCTGCAGCGATGGAAGCTCCGGCTGTTGAGCCGGAAGAAGTAGTAGTCCCGGCCTCGGAGTCGGAAATTGTCGAAGCCCCGGCGGTTGAGCCGGAGGTGACTGAAGCTCCGGCATGCGAGCCGGAAGTCGAGGTAGTTCCGGCAGTTGAGCCGGCTACCTCTGAAGCACCGGCCGCTGAGCCGGTTATTGTTGGAGCGCCGGTCATAGAGCCGGTGGTTGAAGAGGTGATGGAGCTCGAGCCTCCCTCGGAAGAGGTGCCCAGACCGGAGCCAGTAGCGGCTCCTGCTCCGGAAGCGACGACGTCGGAGGTACCTGTGGCTGAGCCGGAGTGCCCAAGTGAAGTCGCTGGCCCCCTGCCCGAGGAGGTGAACAAAGACTTGGCGGCGGGGCCTTCTTCGATGGCGACTGAGGCCATCCCGGAGGACGGCCCTAGTGCCTTGGAAGCTCAGGGGTCCACTCTCATAGAGTGGGACCCAATTTTTGTATGTGAAGACCCGCTGGAACCAGCGGAGGAGACCCCAGCAGGTCCGGAGCCCATCCCACTGTCGATGTCTATCGACAACGCCTGCTCCAGTCTGCGTCAAGTCCAACTGGCCTTCTTCCACGACAGCAAGGCTCTTGAAGAGGAGCGCCAAACCCTTAGGCGGTGGCGCAACCGGCTCTAATCCGAGACCAAGCTGGCGCAGTCGAGGCTAGCGGATGACAAGGAGTGGATCAAGCGGGAGAAGATCCGCCTGGAGTATTGGGGCAAGCTGCTGGATGACAGGGAGAGCATGACTCATGCCCTCGACGCTCAATCCCGGGAGATCTACGATCAGGCCAAAGCTGCCAATAACGCGGCCGATGCTCGGCACGAACAGCTTGAGGCCATTAACACCGCACTCATCAAGCGCCGAGAGGCACTTGAAGAGAGGGAGAGACGACTCGAGAATGAAGAGCAGAAACTCCTTGAGCTGCGGGATGATGTCCTGAGGAGGGAAGAGGAGCTTGCCGAGAAAGTAGCTCTGGCGGACAAGGGCCTCGAGGAGCGCACCAAGAAATTGGAAGAGCGCTGCCAAGAGGAAGAGGAGAAGACCTGGGTGCGAGGGCAGGAACTCTACGAACACGGGTGTGCCCTTGTTGCCCGGGAGAAAAAAGTGCAGGCTAGGGAGAAGGACCTGGTCGATCGCCGGAACAAGATCCACCTCCGGGAGGAGGAGCTCGGAAGACTTGAGAGACGAGTTGCTGAAAAAATTCAGCAAAACGCCAAAGAAGTTGAGCGCCTCGCCCGTGAGAATTCCGAACTAACGGCGGCCAGGAGATCACTGGAAGAGATGAAGAGCTTAAGGACGGCGGACTCCCTACAGATTTGGGAGTTCCTGGGCAAGGCCAACGACACGCTGACGCCGATGGGTTTCAGCCCCGTGCGCCCGGATGATCCGGAGCCGGACCTTGCGCTGCAGGCGTTGAGCGCAGCAGGTAGCAAGCTCTCCAAAGTGGGCGATGTCATCGCGGACCAACTGGAGGTTGAGGGGAAATCCCTGGAAAGGAACGTCACAGAGTATGTGCTGACGTGCTACACCAGCCGGAACTCCCAATTTCCTCTGGACCCGGTGCTTGAAGGCCCCGTCGAAGGAGAAGGCGAAGCTACCCGAGCCAGCGTATCGGAGGTCGCCCAGAAGGTCGCCGAGTTCTTCCATAGGGTCTAGGACCATCTCTTTAGCTCTCACTTGTATTTTCTCTTCTTCTTCCTCAATTTTTTAATCCCTTGTCTCCAGATGTAATCTCTTGTCTCCAGATGAATGAAATCCCCAAAATTTTTGCGAATTTCACTTTTTGTCTTCAACACCTTTATCTTCACTTGGCCCCCTGGTAGATGTACACAATTTGATTGTGAACATGTACCAAAAGGATATTGTGTTTTGTTGAAGACTCATTTGCTCCAAACTTGTAGCATTTAGGTCCGAAGTCTTCGATAGTGAAGGTCCCCTGAGGTTGTCGGAGCTTAGAAGCTCCGGCATTGTCCATCGCTGGAGCTTGGTAGCTCCGGCAATAGCCTCTATCAACACGTAGAGCGTCGATAGTTAGTCCTCCGGGGTGTCGGAGCTGAGTAGCTCCAGCAGTGACCTTTGCCAACACTTGGTTTGTTGGTAGCAGACTCCATTTACGGGGTCTTCTCACCATCTTTTATTCAGCGTCGATGGCTGGCCCCCTTAGGGGAGTCGGAGCTACGTTAGCTCCGGCTTTTCTCCATCAACGTAGAATTTATTTTTCCTGCACACTTAAGCCAAGAAAAATAGTAAAATTCGTTCCTTGTCTATAATTTCGTCGCGGCTTACGATTCTCAAGAATATTTTAAGTTGAACACGATTTTAAATACAACCGGATGCGTTGTCTTTTCTTCTAGGTTCAACTGTTCATGGACCCGCCTTACTTTGGCCTGCCGGGGTGTAGGTAGAGTGGCGTACTTAGGGTGCTTGACCAGGCTAAGTCGATAGCACACTCCAGCCCTAGATTGGCTTGGCGGCTTTCAGGTGAGTTGGTCATGAACAATATTTGAATCCAAAAGAACTGACAATACAACTCGAATCGTATATAAACCGGTTGAACTAAAATTTCTTAAGAATTGCACGTCTTTGTTATAGACAAGAAAAAGAAAAATAAAAATGTTGAGCCTGTACAAAATAACACGTGGAGTCTATTTCACATGAAGATGTCTTTCATTATAGGTCCGGGGTACAGGGGAAACAAGTACACTCTTAGGGTACGGAACCAGGCTAAGTGTGTTTGGTTTCTCATTTGACCCAGGGTAGTTAGCCACACTTTTAGTCCGGAGACTGTGACAAGTGCTGCATGAACTTTGCGGACCTTTTGGGAAAGGTCCGGCTGTTCTTCCGGAGGAACTACCCGACTCTGTACAATGACTCTATAACATAACATACATCTCAAGTTACTCAAGACTCACCTCCGTGGTGTTAAGTGTAGAACTTACGGAGGTGCTCGATGTTCCAAGGATTTGGGAGAGGTGTCCCATCCTCGGTAGCCAAGCGAACGCTTCCGGGACGGGATACTTTGATCACTCGGAAGGGCCCCTCCCAGCCGGGGGAGAGTTTGTTTAACCCTTCTCTGGATAGTATTCTCCGTAGCACCAGATCGCCTTCCTCGAGCTGTCGGTTGTGTACATGCCGCTGGTGATAACGCCGTAGAGCTTGGCGATATCGGGCATTCCGAACAGCTGCTTGGCACCTTCCCTCCTCGAGGAGGTCTAGGTCTTCACGCCGGAGCTGGTCCTGCACGGCTTCATCGAAGGTCCGGACCCGGAGCGAACCCAAGGTGATTTCCGGAGGAAGGATTGCTTCAGCTCCGTACACCAGAAAGAAGGGTGTTTCTCCGGTTGACCGGTTTGGAGAAGTCCTGTTGGCCCATAGAGTGGGCGGAAGCTCTTCGATCCAGTTGGCTCCGTGTTTTTTCAAGCGCTCATAGGTGCGCGTTTTGAGTCCTTTAAGGATTTCAGCATTTGCTCTCTCAGCTTGGCCATTGCTGGCTGGGTGAGCTACGGAGGCGTAGCAAACTTGTATGCCGAGGTCTTTGCAATATCCTTGGAATGCGGAGCTTGTGAATTGAGTCCCATTATCAGTGATGATTTTGTTTGGGACTCCAAATCTGCTCACAATGGATTGCAGAAAATTGATAGCAGATTGCTTGTTGATCGCCACAATTGGAGTCGCTTCCGACCACTTGGTGAACTTGTCAATGGCGACGTACAGGAACTTGTAACCTTCGACGGCTCTTGGGAAGGGTCCCAAGATATCCATCCCCCACACAGTGAAGGGCCATGTAGGAGGTATCATTTGTAAGGGCTGAGCCGGTGTATGAATTTGCTTTGCATGAAATTGGCATGCTTCACATTTCTTCACCAGCTCAGTGGCATCCTGGAGCGCTGTAGGCCAGTAGAAGCCATGCCGAAAGGCTTTTCCGACCAGCGTGCGGGAAGATGCGTGGTTCCCACACTCGCCTCCATGGATTTCTGCGAGAAGTTCGCAACCTTCTTCCCTTGTGATGCACCGCATTAGGATGCCGTTGGCACCACGCCGGTAGAGATCCCCTTCTACCAGCGTGTATCTTTTAGCCAATCTGACTACACGGTCAGCGGATACATCATCGTCAGGAAGGATGTTGTCTTTCAAGTAGTTCCGGATCTCCGAGATCCATGCATCGGAACTGACTTGAGAATTTGAGTCTTGTGTGCTGGGTTGCTCGGAGCTTCCGGCAGCACCTACGACCCTTGATGGCTGCCATGGTAACAGGGCCATCAGGACCGTCAGCTTCGGGATGCTGATCTCGCCCCCTTCGCTCAGTTCGGCAGGCTGAGCTGTGGGTTTCAACAATCTCCGAACAAAAGTTCCGTCAGGAGCCGGAGCTCTGGTTGACGCTTTCGTCGAGAGTTCGTCAGCTTCAGCGTTGTGGGCACGCTGAACATGGTGGAGGTCTAGGACTTCAAAGTCCTTCTGAAGCCTCTGGACTTCTAGGAGGTAAGCATCTAGATGGAGATTGTTGCAGGAGCATTCACCCTTCACCTGTTGATGATGAGCTGTGAATCTCCTTTGACCAGCAGTTGCCTGACACCGTATGACAGTGCCACCTTTAGTCCGTAGATGAGTGCTTCATACTCCGCCATGTCGTTGGTTGCCTTGAAGTCAAGGTGTACCATGTATTTCACCTTCTCCCCAGTCGGTGCAAGGAGAAGGATTCCAGCTTCGGCCCCCTGCTTCTGCATGGAGCCGTCGAAGTAGAGGGTCCAGTGAGGCTCGGTGAAGGTTGGAGCTTGATGCTCCGTCTTCTCTTCACTGGGGCCCCCAGGGTTTGATGGAGAGGGATTCCATTCCGCCACAAAATCTGCCAACGCTTGACTATTGACTGCTTGTCTTGAAATAAATTCAAGATCAAATTCAGCCAATTCCGCAGCCCACATTGCAATATTCCCAGTTGAATTGGGATTATGCAAGATTGCTCGAAGTGGGTAGGAGGTCACCACCGAGACTTTGTGATCTTGGAAGTAATGTCGAAGCTTCCTAGAGGCAATAAGAACTGCATAGAGCAGCTTATGCACCTCTAGGTATCGAGTCTTGGCATCATGTAATACTTCACTGATGAAGTATACCGGGCGTTGAATGGTCCGGACCCTCCCGGAGGGGTCCGGAGCTTCCTCTTCATTGATCCGGACCCTCTCAGAGGGGTCCAGATTCTCTTTGGGGACCTCCGGGTTCTGGCTGGAGGAACCCGGAGCTTCTTCAGAAATGACCTGGACCCTCCCGGAGGGGTCTAGGTCTCCTGAAGTGACTTCTGTGGGTTCGAATCTGGGAGCTGGGACCCAGACTCGCTTTCAGGAACTTCCGGACCCTCCCAAAGGGGTCTGGATTCCTGAGTGTGGGGTAGCTCCGGTATCTCCGCAACCAGAACCATACTGACGACTTCGTCAGTAGCTGAAATGTAAAGCAACAATGTCTCACCAGGGTTCGGAGCTACCAGAATTGGTAGGATGGTGAGGAACTGTTTCAGCTCCTGGAATGCCTTCTCTGCTTCTTCGGACCATTGGAATGGTCCGGACTTCCTCAATAACTTGAAGAAGGGAAGTGCCCGTTCCGCCAGTCTTGATATGAACCGGCTGAGGGCTGCTAGACACCCAGTTAACTTTTGGACGTCTTTGATGTGGGTTGGTGGCCGCATGTCTTCAATGGCTTTTATCTTCGCCGGATTAGCTTCTATGCCCCGGTGACTTACCAGGAAACCAAGAAGTTTTCCGGAGCTAACCTCAAACACGCACTTGTCCGGGTTTAGCTTTGTGCGGGTGGCCCGCAGCTTGTCGAAGACAGCCTGCAAGGTGTCTAGGAGTGACTCCTTGTTCTTGACCTTGACCACGATGTCATCGACGTACACTTCCACTATGTCTCTGATGAGTTCTTCAAAAGTTTTGTACATAGCTCGTACAAAAGTTGAAGCTGCATTCTTGAGACCAAATGACATGGCTGTGTAACAGTACAATCCATCTACTGTGATGAATGAAGTATGTTCTTCATCCTCCCTAGACATCCTGATTTGATGATACCCAGAATATGCGTCTAGGAAACACAGTAATTCACACCCGGAGGTGGAATCCACTATCTGATCTATTCTAGGTAGTGGGAATGGATCTTTTGGACATGCCTTATTTATTGTGGTGTAGTCGATGCACATCCGAAGCTTCCCGCTGGCCTTGGGCACAACGACTGGGTTCGCCAGCCATTTTGGATGGAAGACTTCTCGGATGAATCCGCCTTCGAGTAGCTTCTTCACTTCTTGTCGGATGAAGTTCTGCCGCTCTACGGATTGCTTCCGAGGCTTCTGATGCACAGGCCGAGCATCGGGGTAGATCTTCAGATTGTGCTCAATCACTTCCCTGGGGATCCCAGGCATTTGTGACGGTTGCCAAGCAAACACGTCAACATTAGCCCGGAGGAAAGTGATGAGCGCGAGTTCCTATTTGTCGTTCAATCCTCCCGATATACGGGTGGTTTGAGCGGCATCGGAACCAATTTGGACGACTTTGACGGGAATGTCGGTGTCGCCGCTTGGCTGCACACGGGGTGCAGAGGTCAAGCTTCGTTAACGAATGCTCGGGGGTTTCGGAGCTTGCTCCTGTCTGGAGTCCTCCTCTTGCGCCGTGGTGAGTGCGTGGAGTTCCTCCAGAGCAGTTACTCCGGCGGTGCGATCTCCGCGGATCCGGAGAACACCTACTGGTGTTGGCATCTTCAACACCAGGTATCCATAATGGGCAGCTGCCATGAATTTGTACAGGGCAGGTCTACCCAAGATGGCGTTGAATGGTAAGTTGATCTGAGCGACATCGAAGACCAACTTCTCGGTGCGATACTTCTCCCGGGTCCCGAAGGTAACGGGGAGAGTAATAGCTCCGAGTGGGGTAATGGCCCCCGGACCTACTCCGGAGAAAGGTCGAGAGGGGTGGAGATCCGAAGGTCGGAGCTGAAGCTTAGTGAAAGCTTCAAAGCTGATGAGGTTGAGCCCTGAACCTCCATCTACCATGACATGGTGGAGCTGGATGTTGTTGATGGTAGGAGATACCATCAAGGGTAACTTTCCTGCTCCAACCATGCTCCAGGGACAATCCGAAGCATCAAAAGTGATGGAGGTGTCCATCCACTTTCGATGAGGTTCCGGCCTGACTGTAGGAGCTACAGCGACCATATCCCGCCGCATAGTCTTGATGACGCGATGAGAGGTGATATCCCATGACCCACCGAAAATGGTGTTCATGGTCTTCTGACGCTCGTTGTCAGAGACGTCAGAATCATCGTCGACGGAGGTGTAGAAGGCTTTCAGGACCTTTTTGGGATCCTGAAACCCTAACTCCTCTTCAGCTGGAGCTTCGTCAACCTTCTGTTTTCCTTCCCTCTGTCGGAAAGGAGATCCTTCCCGACGCTTGTTGTAGCGCTCGGCAAGGTTTTGGACCTCCCGGCAGTCTTCCAAACCGTGGCTGCCCGTTTTGTGAATGGGACACCACACTTTGGGTTTGCCACCGTCTTCAGAAGACGGTCGAGGTCGCTTCTCGGGGCATGGCCCCCGGCCACCCGGAGCTGCAGCAGCTGCAACGTTGGATGTGCCGGCCGACGGCTTCTTCTTGCCGTTGGTCTTCTTTTTCTTCTTGCCACTCCCGGAGGTAGCGTCTTCTTCTTTGGAGGGTTTCTTGTGATCCTCCGCGGCTGGTTTGGAGTGCATTTCACGGCCCTCCGCAGCTCTGGCACATTTATCTGCCAAGCTGAAGAGTTCCGTGACGCTGGTGATATCCTTGATCGCCAGTTTCTCCAACATCTTCTTGTCCCGTACGCCCTGTCTAAATGCCACAATGATAGAGGCGCTAGAGATAGAAGGGATAGTGTTTCGTACCTGAGAGAACCTTTGAATGAATGACCGCAAAGATTCTCCCCCTTTTTGCACGACCGCAAAAAGGTCCAGTTCGGTGCCTGGTCGGGTGTATGAACTCCCAAAGTTGGCAGTGAACTGACGGCACAGTTCCTCCCAACTGTTGATAGAGTTGGGTGGAAGGCTCATAAACCAGGACCTGGCAGTCCCAGTTAAGGCCACTGGAAAGTAATTGGCCATCACGGCCTCGTTTCCTCCGGCTGCCAAGATTGCAGTGGAGTATATCTGAAGGAATTCGGCGGGGTTGACAGTCCCGTCGAATTTTTCCGGTAGGTGAGGCCGGAACTTCTGTGGCCATCTAACCATGCGCAGGTGCATGGCTAGGGCTGAACAGCCTCCTCCTACTCCTTCCAGAGTAGAAAGGTCCTGAGCTTCCCGTCTTTCACGGGCTCACTCAATATGGACACAGCCATCCTGCTGGCGGTATCGGCGATCAAGCTCCGCCCGAAGGTCATGAGTCGAAAGCCTGGATACCGTGTGAGTGCGTCGAGCCCGGAGGGCAATGATGTCACTTGCTGAGATGCAGCACGTCTCCTACTATTGGAGGCGTGTGGACCAAGTCTTCCAGACAAAGTCCGCCGCTGCGACAGGGCTCGTCCCGAAGGAGGAGGACCCTGGTTGTTGAGGCGTTCGGCCGCTGCTGCGACCAAATGCTCCACATCGGCCCTCCACTGCTCCAGTGCATCCCCAGATGCATCCGGAGGTGGTGGACGTTGGAGAAGAGCACGCGCTGCATGGAGCGCGTGTTCTGGGTTGTCATGACTCGCCGACACAGTAAGCGACGCCGGCGCACCATCACGTTGCCCAACACGATTTGCTGGAGAAGACGGTGGTGGTGGGAGTGTGGCTCCTGCTGGTGCTGAGGCTCCTGCTGGTGGCTGCCTGTTGGAGGGATTGCCCCCAACAGTCTGTGCAGCAGGTTGGTCGTTGGACGATCCAGCAGCGGAGTTCACCATTCTCGAAAATCTCAGGCGCCCCTACCTGGCGCGCCAACTGTCGGCGGTTGGAGCCGGCAGATCTCCCTACACTACTAAAGTGATAGGGGAGTTTGATGTTCGGTGTGGGCGCGCGGAGATTCAACAAGGTGAATTGGAATTTGGCACAGGAGACACAAGAATTTACGTGGTTCGGGCCGCCTGAGTGTAATACCGTACTCCACGGGTGTGTTGGTGTTGTATTAGCAGTAAGAGCTTGTCACGAGTGTATGGGGTGCGCGAGTTCGTTCGTGAACATCCCCGCGTGTATCGTCGGCCTGTCCTTTTATAGTACAAGGTCAGGTCGTTACAAGTTAGCCTGGCCCGACATGTGGCCCCGGCGGTTACTAGTATTGATACACGCTTAATTGCTCTTAATAACCCTGTAACGGGCTTTGACAGCACCGTTACTGGTGTTAAGATCGTCCGTTTAAGTGTCATTAATATGGCATTAATGACACTTAATCGGGTCTTGAAGTCCTTGGCTCTCCTTTGAAGATCCGGAGCCGTTACAAGGTCTTCCGGAGGTTAGAAGCTGAAAGGTCCGACGATTTGACACGTGGCAGCTCTGGAGCTTACTGTGGGAAGCAGGTAGCTTCGAGGCTATCAGACACGTGTTAGGTCCAGAGCTTCTCTCGGTCTGGGGTTAAGTCTGGAGGTGCCGTTTCGGTACGTGGCCCGGAGCTTCCCCCTTGTGGGAGGTAGCTCCGGGTTAGTTGTACACGTGGCGACCCAGGGATTAACCATATTGGAGAAGTGGGTCCGGTCATGTCTGACAAGTGGGCCTCCGAGGGTCTTCAAACCAAGTAGATGGCTTTCCTTTGAGATCTTTGTAACCTCAAGGGGTGTACGGTTTCTAGGGTACCGACAGCATTCATGTTTATTGTCTTATCACAAATCATGGACACATCTCTTAGGCACCTCACCATAACATGTGTATGTATGATAACTCTCTCAAATCCACCATTTATGATGAGTACATTAAGAGGGAGTTACTCATACACCCACTTGTTATGAAAACCAATTTATATCATTTTTAAGCTTAATGTGGTGTCATCAATCACCAAAAAGGGGCATATTGAAAGTGCATCTAGGCATCCCGTGGGTTTTGGATGATTGACGCTGACAAATTAAGAGACTAATGAACTCAGTTGATCTTAAGCACATGTGTGATGATTGAAATGAAAGAAAACCCCTCAAAAAAATGAAAAGATTAAAATGATGTCGAAGACTCAAGCATGGAAATCAAGATTTCTTATGTGTTGAGTTTAGACTAGCCTTCTATGTGTGAGGGTGTGTGTATAAAGTGAATTGAGATCATAGAAGAGGATTCAAAGTCGTGGTTGAGAGAAAACCTAAGTGAGAAGTCTTGTTGAGAGTATTCCCAGGAGACCGAACTTGTCCGGGCCTCAAGGCTGGACTAGTACGGTTGTCCAGAGTAGTCCGTTTTGGGGCGGACTAAGATTTTCTATGTGAGTTTGGACTTGTCCGTTCGGAGACGGACTAGTCCGTTCTAAACTTGGTGAGAATTTTCGGAGCCAAGTCCCAGGAAGCCGGACTTGTCCGCCACATAAGTCGGACTAGTATGGACTTCCCAGAGTAGTCTTTTCTCGGCTGGACTATATGTTTCTGTTGTACTTTGGACTTGTCCGTTGTGAGGCGGACTAGTACATGGAATTAAGTGAGGAGAGTCTCTGAGGCTAAGTCTTGTTGGCCGGACTTGTTCGCCCTCGTGGCCAGACTAATCCAGTATTTCCAGACTTGCCCGTTTTTAGACAGACCAAGACTTTCTATTTGAGTCTGAATTAGTCTGTTGTTGGCCAGACTAGTCCAGTGTGCCATTACCATTTGAAATTCAAACATTAGAGGGTATGTCACCCTCTGTGAAGTGTGATGTAGTGTGGATTTAGTAGGCCAGACTAGTCTGGGGTCCTAAACGGACTAGTCCGCACATTCAATGCAGACAACAGTTAGATTTCGGGACCCCTATAAAAAGGAGACCCTCGACCCCCTTTTGAAAATATGGAACCCTAGCGCCGCCACAAGTTTCCTTGAGCCATCCTAAGCCTTCTACTTTGCCTACTTTCCCTCTAGAACCTAATATTGAGGAGATTAAGGTTTGGAAAAGGGAGAGAAGGAAGATCGTCTTGCTTTGGCTCTCAGTTTGATCTCTTGCACTTGGTGTTGCGTTTTGTGGCTTGTGGCTGTTGAGTTTCATGTGATCCTTGTTGTAAATCATTTGTGGGAGCCTCAACTTGTGATAAGCCCTAATAACTTAGTGATTACCCTTGTGATTAGTGGAAACCAAGTCGACCTTTTGTGGTGGCTTGGTGAGAAGAGGGGCAAGTGAGACTCAATCCTTTTGTGGACTTCTCAACGTGGATGTAGGTTTCTTCGTGAGGCCGAATCATGGGATAAATCGTGTCTCACTTGTTGCTTTATTTTCCGCTATTCACTAAAATTGCTTTGAGGTTCATATTGTTCTTCATTGAAATCTTGCAACCTATTTGTTCACACTTGTTAATCTAAGTTGTATTAGGTTGCTAGACATTGTATCAATCTTTCGTCGAACAAAAATCAGCAAATAACTTGTAGAAATCAAGATTTTAGGTTTTCCATGTGTACCGAGCAGATTAGTCCGGCCCTGGCCAGACTAGTCTGGCCTCAGAAATTTAATCTTGTTTGATTAAGTTATTTCATGTCATATTTACTATTCACCCACCTCTAGGCGACTTTCACCAAGGAAACCACATCTTTTTCTGCCTGCATAGAATTAGAATTGTTGCTCCTGTTTTGATCAAAAAAATAAGTAGAATTTGTGTCAGTCTGAAAATTATTTTGCTGATTATACTCCGTTAATTGCCCTGCAAAAGGAAGCAATGTTGGATGAAGGAGACGAACTTTGAATCGGAGTTGAGCGCCTGCATTAGGATGCCAATTTTGAAACGGAAAATTTGTTTCATAAAAAACAACGTTTTTGGAAATATGATCTATTCCACTATATTTCTAAGCATTTATACTCTTTGTGGAGAGAACTATATCCCAGAAAAACACATTGTTTAGATCGAAAAGCTAATTTTTTAGAGTTATACGGATGCAAATTTGGCCAACGCGCACAACCAAAAATCTTGAGATTAGAATAATATCGTTTGGCATGAAACGGTTTTTCTAATGGTGACTGGTAATCAATGACGTTTGACGGGAGTCTATTGATTAGATAAACTACAGTACAAAAGGCCTCACCCCAAAACTTGCGAGGCATGTGTGCTCGCGCCAATAAGATGAGACCCATCTCGACTATGTGTCTATGCTTGCGCTCGGCATATTGTTTTGCTGATGTGTATGGGGACAGGACACTAGATGAGTAATTCCTATTCAAGTGGAAAAAGAATTCAGTTTCTGATATTCACCCCCAATCTATTTGCACAACAATGATTTTATTGTTGAACATTCGTTCAACCATGGTCCAAAATTCATGAATTTTTTGAAAAACTTCAGATTATTGATGAATAAAATATATCCACGTGAACTTGCTAAAATCATGAATAAAGCTCACATAATAATCATGTCTTCCAACGGTGGGTGCACGTCCCCATACATCAGAAAAAATAAGTTTAAGTGGAGTATGAGACACACTAATTGACTTAGGGAAAGGTAATTGGTGGCTTTTCCCTAGCTGACAAGAATCGCACACCTGATTTTTGCAAGACTCAAGTGCACAACGAAGATTATTTGACTGTATGACTTGATTAACTATTACCATCGACGGGTGACCTAATCTATATGCCACTTATTTGATGAGGGCTTGGAGGAGATGAAGGCGCACATAGTAGATGAATGCTCATGAGAGGGCCAGGGATAAAGATCCTCCTTACACTTGCCTTTAAGAAGCATCTTATTGGTGATTTGGTCCTTTATCAAGAAACAATGAGAGTGAAATTCAAGAAATATTGGATTATCCGTAGTCAGTTTATGGATGGATATGAGTTTTTTTGTAGTGCATGGAACAAGAAGAATATCATAAAGATGATCAGGATGTGCAGGGGTTTGTGTGAACTCGTTCTTGCCCATTGTACTTTTCTTTGGTTGTCATCTTGTCCAATTCTCCTGTTATGTGATCTGTGGCCCCCCTTGTCGACGTAGCAGTTGGTGTCAACTCTGTATGAAGTCGTGGCATTATTTGCAAATTTTTCCTCGGTCTTGAAGTCTCGGTCGAACCTTTTATAACAACGTACCACGGTGTGTTCGACCTTTGCACATAGCTGGCATACAAGCTTTGGTTCAGATCCACCGTGCCCAGGACCTCTGCCACATCCAGGAGAACCATAGCCTGTACGACCCCCTCTTCCTCCGTGGAATCCACCCCCACGAGTGGCTGCATTAGCATGCATCTGATACAGATTTTGTCTCTCCAGTTGTGCCTTTGTTGCCAGCAACTGAGCAAATAGATCACAAAGAGAGACTAAATCGGTTCTTGTACTTAGTTTTCCACGAGCGAGTTGTACTCGGAATCAAATCCAGCCAGAACATATGCCACAACATCGTCGTCTTCTAATTTCTTGCCGGTCGCTGCCATCTTATTGGCTTACTCCTTCATCTTGGAGAAGTCACTACAGGAAACACGATCATTTGCGACGGCCTTATTTATTTGCGACGGCCAGCCATCGCAAACAGTTTAAATTGCGACGGCCCGCCTCTGACCGTCGCAAATAACAGGGCCGTCGCAACTAAGGACTTATTTGCAACGGCTGTAGGTCTGGCCGTCGCAAATAAGACCTTATTTGCGACGGCCAACCCTAGAGCCGTCGCAATTAAATGAGCCGTCGTAAATAACGCCTTATTTGCGACGGCTACAACAAGGCCGTCGCAAATAGGCTTTAATTGCGACGGCCCTAAAGTAAGGCCGTCGCAATTAAGGCAGCCGTCGCAAACTAGGTCTAATATCGGGACCCTCCGGCCCCGACTCTTCATTCACAATTCCCCACCGCCGCCCCCGACCACGCCGCGCCCCGACCCCGCCGCCCCCGACCCCGCCGCCGGCCCGCCTCCGCGCGGCTCCGCCCCTGCGCCGCCGCCCCCGACCCCGCCGCGCCCCGACCCCGCTGCCCCCGCCACCCCCGACCCGCCGCCGGCCCGCCTCCGCGCGGCTCCGCCCCTGCGCCGCCGCCCCCCAACCCCGCCGCGCCCCGACCCTGCCGCCCCCGACCCGGCCGCCCCCGCCCCGGCCCCGCCGCCGGCCCGCCTCCGCCCGCCTCCGCCCCTGCGCCGCCGCCCCCGACCCCGCCGCCCCTGCGCCGCCCCCGACCCCGCCGCCCCTGCGCCGCCCCCGACCCCGCCGCCCCTGCGCCGCCCCCGACCCCGCTGCCTCTGCGCCGCCGCTGCCGGCCCGCCCCAGCCCCTGTGCCGCCCCCAACCCCGCCGCCTCTGCGCCGCTGCTGCCGGCCCGCCCCCGCCGCCGGCTCGCCCCCAGCCCCGCCGCTCCTGCGCCACCGCCACCAGCAGGTAAGTCCCGGCCCCGCCCTTGTATTTTTGTAGAAATTCAGTGAATTATGGTTATGTTTGAACATGGTGACCTCATGGACATGGTGACCTCATGGAAGAAATTCAGTGATGTGTCATTTTTGAACATGGTGACCTCATGGAAGAAATCATAGTGGTTATGTTTAGGTTTATTGAAGTAAATTGCTCTCATTTGAATTATGGTTATGTTTAGGTTTATTGAATTGCTCTCAATTTGAATTATGGTTA